>CM050916.1:28007165-29207165 GCA_027742785.1 Vigna reflexopilosa | reverse complement strand
GAAGGGTGATAAATTGTATTTACAAGTAAAATACTCTAAGAACGCCCCCAAACAGGAATAATGGCAATTTTATTGCTAATTGTTGCAATTTGGGTAACCACTTTAGTTTATCTCTTTTATCGATTCTTGTTTTATTTTTTGTAATTTAGTTAATTGCATTTACTTTCTTGCATCTCTACCTTTGTAGTTCCTTTATTTTTGGCGCCACTTTATGTTTTGTGCAATTTTACTTTATTGCAATATTTGTCTTTCAAACAATATTACTTTAGTTCACCTTCTTCTTCATCATTATCGAAAGCAAGTTTAAAATTTCAACATTATTTAAGACTTTCTAAAAGTTCATTTATTAGAATGAAATGCATAAGTTCTTAATTAAAATTCAGACAAGACAATTTAGTGGATTAAATATATTTGTAAAATTGATTCAAAATATAAATGGTTTACAAATAAACTTTGTTGAATCATGAATTAAAATACTCTAATTTAGATTGAAACCGAGAGACTAACATTTTCGACCTGTCCTCCTTACTTCTAAATGTTTGGATCGTCTGAACCGCTCACTGTCAGTCTAGACTGCTCGGTTGTATTCTAGACCAGTGGGGGGAGGTACATGCAAAAGACACTCTGACGCTCAAGTTAGGAGCGATTTAATGAATTGTTTATCACAGTTGAATATCTGAGTCTCGTAAAGTATGTATTGACCGTACTTGGCTTTTGACCCTGTCATTGTATTTATAAGTGTTTCATGGACCAAATAAAAACAAACTTACCTAGAGCGATTACTCATAAACGACTTTATCAATATCTCTAATCAGTTATTTTTGGTTATTTTAACCGTTTGCTGGACTTTTGGCCCAATAATGATTTAAATAGTAATAACTTAAAAGTCGACCCAATTATGGCCCAACATTGATGTAATGATGGACCGAACGACCTTGAGTGGATGGAACGAGCAGTGTTAAGTGTTAACCGTTCGGTCCATACTGTATACCATACATATGCCCCCAAATCCGAGTTAAGCGTTTCAGCTTTAGCCATGATTAACTATAGGACTTATATGAGTTTGAGGGAGGCTGCTTTCAGTCGTTGCTTCACCTCTGACCGAACGGTGAACTTTATGAGTTCCTCTTTGAACTTTTTACTAGGCCGAGCGGTTGAGGCCGTGTGGTAAAATACCTGTGAGGCCGAGTGGTCGAATACCTGTGAGGTCGGATGACCGAAGTGTAAATGATTAAACTCATTTTATAAGGCTAATGGCGAAGCAAGCGAAAATGTTCGGTTGAACATTCGAATGAGAGTGACTGTTCCGCAATTCTTAGCGTCCAACCTCTCGACTTTGACCCGGGAGTTCCTAGAGAACTTCCTAGTTGGAGAGGGGGATTTACCCCTCGGTTTTTGTACTCCTCTTGGCTAAGTGGTTTGCAGGATCCTATTACCTGCACTGAAAAAATATAACTCGAATTTTAATTTGTTAGAAAAAGAATGCAAATGAATAACATATTTTATAAGGATGGATGACCAAGTCGGTGAGACTGTTCGGTTGAATATACCCAAACGACACTTTACAAAGAACGTTTGTTATCGCTCGGTCTTTGACCTAGGAGTTCGGGGAGAACTTCCTGGTGAGAGGGCTTTACCTCTCGGCTCTGACGTAGGAGTTCCTGGAGAACTTCCTAGTGAACGAGAGTGACCGTCCATCAGAGACTGCCTTTACCACTCAGTTTTACGACTAGGAGTTACGGAGAACTTCCTAGTGGACGAGAGTGATCGTCCATCGGGGACTACCTTCATCGCTCCGTTTTACGACTTAGGAGTTATAGAGAACTTCCTAGTGGATGAGAGTGACCGTCCATCGGGGATTGCCTTCACCACTCGGTTTTACGACCTAGGAGTTACAGAGAACTTCCTAGTGGACGAGAGTGATCGTCCATCGGGGATTGCCTTCATCGCTCGGTTTTATGACCTAGGAGTTACGAAGAACTTCCTAGTGGACGAGAGTGACCGTCCATCAGGGATTGTCTTCACCGCTCGGTTTTACGACCTAGGAGTTATAGAGAACTTCCTTGTGGACGAGAGCGATCGTCCATCGGGGATTGCCTTCACCGCTCGATTTTATGACCTAGGAGTTACGAAGATCTTCCTAGTGGACGAGAGTGACCGTCCATCGGGGACTGCCTTCACTGCTTGGTTTTACGACCTAAGAGTTACGGAGAACTTCCTAGTGGACGAGAGTGACCGTCCATCGGGGATTGCCTTCACCGCTCAGTTTTACGACCTAGGAGTTACGGAGAACATCTTAGTAGGCGAGAGTGACCGTCCATTTAGGACTGCCTTCACTGCTCGGTTTTATAATAGGGGTTCCTGGAGAACATTTCCTAGACTAGGAGTTACGGAGAACTTCCTAGTGGACGAGGGTGACCGTCCATCGGGGACTACCTTCATCGCTCGGTTTTACGACTTAGGAGTTATAGAGAACTTCCCAGTGGATGAGAGTGACCGTCCATCGGGGATTTCCTTCACTACTGGATTTTACGATCTAGGGGTTACGGAGAACTTTCTAGTGGACGAGAGTGATCGTCCATCGGGGACTGCCTTCACCGCTCGGTTTTACGACTTAGGAGTTACAAAGAACTTCCTAGTGGACGAGAGTGACCGTCCATTGGGGATTGCCTTCACCGCTCGGTTTTACGACCTAGGAGTTACAGAGAACTTCCTTGTGGACGAGAGTGATCGTCCATCGGGGATTGCCTTCACCGCTCGGTTTTACAACCTAGGAGTTACGGAGAACTTCCTAGTGGAGGAGAGTGACTGTCCATTTGGGACTGCCTTCACTGCTCGATTTTATACTAGGGGTTCCTGGAGAACATTCCCTAGACTAGGGGTTCCAGGAGAATGTCCCTAGGTTTCTTTGGACGGTAAGCTCTCGTTTGATCAAGAGGCTTGTACGCTGGGTCTTATCACCTATGAGGCCGAATGGCCGAATACCTGTGAATACTTGTGAGGGCAAATGGCCGAGCACCTATGACAACGAATGCCCGAATATCTGTGAGGCCGAATGACCGAATGCTTGTAAGGCTGAATGGCCAAATGACTGTAAGGCCGAATGGTTGAATACCTGTGAATAATTATGAGGTCGAATGGTCGAACACTTGTAAGGCCGAGTGGCTGAATACCAGTAAGGCCGAAGGACCGAGGAGTTGAGGCCAAAGGGATCAAGCGCCTTTGAGGCCGAATGGCCGAATTCTCTATCGGTTGGTTAAACAAAAACTATTCGACTTTATTTACTTTAACAAAAGAATTTAAACAACAAAAGTCTATGTCATAAGAAATTGAAATAAAACGTGATAGTAATGTTAAATTTTGAGATGAATCATTTTTCAAGTGTTGGGAAGGACTTTTTCGTTCGGTGGCTTGAGATGATAAGCTCCTCTAGCAAGGTGTCGAGGTTATCATGCAGTTGTTTCTTCTTCTCTGCTCTCTTTAGGGGGAATGAAAGGTGTGACTTTTAAGCTAACGATATAGCATTCTCGAGCTGTTCGTTGATCCACCCGCACAGTACATACGGTTCCTCTGTCCGATGGAAACTTCATAGTCAAATGAGGAGTGGAGACCACGACTCCGAAGGTGTTCAAACATGATCGTCCCAATAAGGCATTATATGGAGTATATGCTTCTACTAATAAGGATCTCATTCTGAGCTCTTTTGCATCTTTGTATGTTCCAAGCCGAGTCCTCAAATCTAAATATCCACGAGTATTAACTCTTTCTCCTAAAAAATCCACAATTTGTTCATTAAATGGGGATATCAAATCTTTGGACAAATCCATTTTCAGGAATGTTTTCCAATACAGGATATTGACCGAGCTGCCTTAGTCAACCAAGACCTTGTTGATACTGTATCGAGCTATCTCGACTGTGATGACCATGGGATCATCCTAATCAGGGTCAGGAACATGAAAGACGACATCGGTAAAGGTAATGGGTGGCCAGGATTGAGGCTTTCTGTCTACCGTGTGAACAGTTTTCAAGTTCCTTAATTGCCTTCTACGGGCCGAAGACGAGGATCTTCCTCTAGCAAAGCCTCCAGATATAGTATTGATATGCCCACGAACCGAGCGATCATGTTCATGACTCCGACTGCGGCTGCGGTAGTGTCTTTGATACGACCGTTCAGGGCTTCTATGCCGGGATTTTTCTCTAGGGGGCTTCTTGTTCGATCTCTCTCTCTTTTTCTACATACTTTTGGAGGTGACCCGCTCGAATGAGTCTTTCTATTTCATCCTGCAATTCGTCGCATTCTTCGATGGTATGACCATGATTCAGATGAAACCGACAGGTTTTTCTTTCATCAACATTTTTGGGCATATGCTCTTTTTGAATTGTAAGAAGTTCGGTATAAAGGGATTCCTCAAGAACTTTTGTCTTGGGTGCATTAAGGGTGGTATAATGATCATACCTGAGCGTTCGGATGGAATCCCTCCATTTTTGTCGTTATTGTTGAACGATCGTTTTCCTTCCTTTTTGTTCTCGTTCGTAGAAGTTTCTTGTTATTGCTTTTTTCTCGAGCATCTTATATCTTCATACGAATAAACTCAACCACCCTTTCTTGAAGCTCATCCATAGTTTTAGGGGGCCTCGCGTACAAATTTTCTGAGAAGTATCCCGCTTTCAGACACGAAGGTAAATTGCTAATAATAAAAATATGGTTAATATCTTTGACTTGCTTAGCGGTTTCGTTATACCTTTTCATAAAGGCTCTCAAAGATTCATCCTTCTCCTGCTTGGTATTTACCAGTTTCGCGGGTGTTAGTTCTTGTATTCCACTGGATGCATATTGTCTCTCAAAAAGGGATTGCATAGTGGCAAAACATTACACTATATTCGGAGGAAGGGTGTTATACCATGACAATGCCTCTTCCTTGAGAGATAATGAAAATGCTCTACACATAACTAGATCACTGATCGTGTAAAATGCCATTGCATTGACACATGTCCTGATATGATCATCCGGATCTGTTGAGCCATCATACTTATCCACTGCAGGAGGAGTTTTTTCTGGCATAGGAGTCTGCATGATTGCCACTATGAATGACAATAGATCGATTGATTTTATGGTTTGCAAAGGTGTCAGTTATCGGCCGTTCCGATTTTTGTTTGGGTTACCGTTCGTGTTACCATTCGGGTTTCCGTTCGTGTAGACGTTCGGATTGGTATGGTGGGATTGCTCTTGGTTGTGGCGAGTTTCATTATTGTTTTCACCATTATGGCCCTATTGGGCCAACAACGCTGAGTGCGGATCGGACTGCTCTTGACGAGTCCGTTCGGCTCTTAGTATCACAATCTACTTTTCGTGTTTCAGCTACATCTCCTGCTGAGGTCGGGCCTACGCTTGCATTTGTGCTTGCAAGGCTCATGTTTGTGTTTGCATTTGGGCTTGCAATTGTGTTATTAGATCTCTAGTGGTCTACTTCTCCTCCATGCTTCTCGTGGTCACCATTGGGTTTCTTTAGCTGCTCTCGACCCCACGGTGGGTGCCAAAATGTTTTGGTAGGGATTAGTTCAGGACCGAGAGGCTAACCTTTCCGACATGTCCTCCTTACTTCTGAACACTTGGATCGTCTGAACCACTCGCTGTTAGTCAGGATCGCTCAGTTGCCGCCTACTCCGCTCGGTTTTGTATTCTAGACCAGTGGGGGGAAATACTTGCAAAAGGCACTCCGACTCAAGTTAGGAGCGGTTTAATGAACTGTTTATCACAGTTGAATATTTGAGTCTCGTAGAGTATGTATTAAACATACCTATCTTTTGACCCTGTCATTGTATTTATAAGTGTTTCATGGACCAAATAAAAACAAACTTACCTGGAGATTCGGTTAGTTACTCATAAACAGGTTTATCAATATCTCTAATAAGATATCTTTGGTTATTTTAACCGTTTGTTGGACTTTTGCCCCAATAATGATTTAAACAGTAATAACTTAAAAGTCGAACCAATTGTGACCCAACATTGATGTAGCAGATGGACCGAACGATCTTGAGTGGATTGACCGAACGGTGCTGAGTGTTAACCGTTCGGTCCATACTGTATACCATACATATTTGTTTGTTAGTTCCATTAGAAGAATCCACATTGAGTTTATTTGGTTCACTTAAAAATACTTGAACATGCATTGAGCCAAATTCTCAAGAAAGAATTTGACATGCTTAGTGGAACACTTGTGTATTTAGGTATTTAGTATTTACATAAATGACTTAATTCTAAACTAGTATAAATTTGAAAAGTGTGAACAATGCGTATTGGTTAGAATTTTTTTGGTATAGGTGATTTTTTTTTGCATTATATATTGCCTATTTGGTTTTATTTGCTACTAAATATTGATTCTGAGAAATTTTTTTAAGTCATTTTGTTAATTTGTATCCATTTTTTATTCTGATTCATTTCTATGTGCATTTTTTCTTTAGTTTGTCGGCCTCTTATAAGGGGTTTCTTTCACTACTGAATATGATTTATGATGTATTATGATTTATGTTCTATGGTATGACTAATGTTGTGGCTAATTTTTCTAGCTTTGTTTTTTGTTGTTGTATGTATTGCTAATTTCATTTTATGTGACATTCAATGTGGATTATGAGACATTGCTTTATATTTTGAATTTGTGTTAATTATTATTTAATCTTCATTATGATTTACTTTTATGTGTATTGTTTTCTTCCAAATTTTCATTATCTTGATTGATTTCACTTACATTGGTGGTTAAGAAGCTATTAAGATCATATTATTGTGTTAGGTGTAAACTGTTAAAAAGTGGACTTTAAGTTTAACTCTACCCCATAAAACCAGCTTGCAAAGTGAGGTTTGCACCAATTTATATACTATAAATTGGTCTTATAGGTGGTCCGATAGCAGATGATATAATATGTTCACACAAATCTCGCTAGGATAGACTCTAACCTAGCTTTGATACCATGTTAAGAAATGAATTTTAAACGTAACTCAACCCTACAAAATCGACTTGTAAGTTGATGTTTGCACCCATTTACATACTATAAATTGACCTTATTTCTAGTCGAGATGGGACTTCGAACATAAACTTAATGTCAGTTACAACAAAGAAACTTCCTTTTTATAAAAAAAATACAATTATTTAGCCATTTTTATTTTGTTTATTATAGTTTTCGTGAAATTATTTTTCTTCTTATTTTGTTTTTGTTTCATTGTGTGAACATTACTTTCATTGTTTAATGTCAAATTTCTAAATTAATCTTCTTTCTTTATTAATTTTAAGGCTAATTGATTATATGTTGACATATTTATGAAGTTTTCAACACTAAAAAAAAATATAACTTATATTTAAAGTCAATTTTAATGAATTTTATTTCCAATCATTTCATAAATTGCTTAGGTGGATGTTGTGCCATTTTCTTTAGTCTTTATGCCTTTTCCAATTAGGTTTCTTTCACCATTGAATATGTTTTTTTGTAGTCTTTGTTTCGACAAATCTTCTTTTTTATGTTGTATGTTATGCCTGCTTTTGATTTTGTTTTCACATGTATTGGTGGCTAATGATATGTTCGCACCATTTTATTGCATAATATATGTTGGGTACAAACAAAGTCCCACATCGGATAAAATATGAAATACACATGCGTTTATATACGCATAAGATACATCCCTTAGTAAGAAGCCTTTTGGAGTGGTACCAAAAGCAATTCCGTGAGGGCTTAGCCCAAAGCGGACAATATCTTACTGGTGTGGAGATCTGTGGATATGTGTGTATATTGAACCTACACAACATCTGGTATCAACTTTATGTCACCTACAACAAAAGAACATCCATTTTATCAGAAAAAGAAATTCTATGATTTATGGTTGATCTATATGATTTATGGTTTATGATTGAATTTTATCTGTTATTCTCATTGATATACATTGACTTTTTTTTAAGGTTTAATTGCTTCCTTTGTCCCCAGTTTGGTTGAATTGTGTCAAATTCATCCTCATTTTTAAAAAAGTTTCATTGTCGTCCTCACGTGGTGTAAAAGTGTCAATTGAATCCAAACATAGAAAAAATTTGTGTCAAAGTAGTCATTTTTCCTATATCTCTGTGTCTTCCTTTCATACAATCAAGTACAGATATTCATTTTACCTTATCCAATTTAAGGCTTTTCATAGCTCCAGAGAAGTGACATATGAAAGGAAGACACAGAGATATAGGAAAAATGACTACTTTGACACAAATTTTTTCTATGTTTGGATTCAATTGACACTTTTACACCACGTGAGGACGACAATGAAACTTTTTTAAAAATGAGGATGGATTTGACACAATTCAACCAAACTGGGGACAAAGGAAGCAATTAAACTTTTTTTAATGTTAATCTTCTTATTATATTAATATTTTATTACTTTTAGGGTCATTCCTTTTGTGTTGATATATTTATATAATTATGAAGTTGTCAACACAAAAGAGAATGTAGTAATATACATTTCAGTATGTGTTTTGTCTGTTTGTTTAGTCATATTGTTTAATGTCAATTTTTTGAACTAATCTTATTTCTTTATATTTTTTGGGCTCATTTCAGTATGTGTTCCGCTTGATTTAGAGGTATTGATTTTTTTTTCAAGTCATTGTGTTCATTTGTATCCAATTTGCATTCTGATTTATTTGTATATGTATTGTATTTTCCCCAATTTAAAAAATCAATGGTATACATTGCCTATTATTTTTTATTGTCCCCATTTTGATTTGGTTTTCACATGCGTTTGGTTGACACCATTTTATTATGTCAATATTATCTTGATGTCACCTACAAAGAAACATCATTTTTAGCACATAAAACTCATTTGTTTACCTATTTTCATTCTGTTTATCATAGTTTTTATGCCATTGTTTATGTTATTGTATAATTTTTTTCTCATTATATGAATATTAATCGTATTGTTTAATGTTAATTTTCTGAACTAATCTTTCTTCTTTGAGTTCATTGATTATGTGTTAACATAATTATGAAATATATAGCCTAAATGTAAACTCTCTTTTTTATGAATTTTATTTCCAATTACATAAATTGCTTAGGGTAAATTCTATGGCCTACAATGTGAATTCTATACATTGGTTTTATTTTTACACATTTTGATTGTACGTGGTTTGACTCTCTATATACATTGGTCTAAATTTTTTTAGGTTACAGTCAATTGGTTAAAGTTATTCATTACTTTGATTCTTCTATGGTTTTTTTCCCAATTTAGAACGTGGTATACATTTTTTTTTCACAAATTTCGTTTTTACTTTTCAGTGCATGTTTTTTAATTAATTGTTTGGCGGTCTGTATACATTCTCTCTTTCCTTCTTTGATTCATTGCAGTTCATAATCGAATAGTTAAATAAATAACCACTATTCTACAATTTTCGATTTAAATAAATATTCTTTAAAATTATGTAAGTTTAATGAAAAATAATCAATTTCAGTCTTTAATTCATTATTACAAGGATTAAAACTTAATTCATGATTACCAAAATTTCATTATCTTGACAATAATTATATATGTAAAATTTAACAAACTTTTTTTGGTCTGTTTTTTTTTTAAAGATCAAATAAAATGACTTAATCTAAGTGAAATAGTAACGGTAAATAAAGCATGTAACTTTAAAACAATGAAACAAACAAATACAAAACTTATTTGATTGTAAATTACAAAAGCTTAGCTGTGAAAAGCATGAAACTAAATGAATGAAAAAGATGAATTAAATGACAATAAACATGAATTTAAGTTTAATAATTTCCAAAGTAAAATTATTCAAAATAAATATAAGTAAAATGATTTAAAATAAATATAAAGTAAACAACTTTAAAGAATCGATAACACAAGTTGAATGAAAACTAAACATTACAATTGAAAGGAAAAAAAAAAGTGGTGAAAATGTATACATTAGACGTTACATATAGGGAAAAAAAATCACAATCTCTGAACTCTATGAATCTCTAAACCTCAAAATCTAAAAAACATGTTAATTTTAATTTCCCCTTTATCATAATACTTGCTTTCTCAATTTATTTTTCCTGTCAGGAAATAGATATAGGCCTAATTACCACTTCATTATTTCTATTTCATTTTATATCTGTTTATATAAAAAAGTAAAAGTATTAAATTAGGGTTTTTATATATGACTAAATTTTATTTTATTGATTAAAAATATTTTTAACAATACTTATATAAGTGTTGTATGAATACAATTTTAATGTGTTATTTGTGCCAAAATATTAATTCTTTACTGTTAAATAATTTAATAAAAGTGTCAATGTATTTTTTTAGTAACTTTTTATTTTCTAATAATATAATTTCCATTTCAATTCGAGAAAAATTAGTTTTTATCTATTTCATGAAAATGTTTTTCATAAAAAAAATATTATAAAAAATTAAAAAATATTATTTTCTTTGGATTTAGAGAAAATACCGAATATAATTCATGTGAATGGGGGTCATGAGGTAATTAAGATATATTTTTTATTCAAAATAGTAAAACAATAAATTTGTAGACTTTCTAGATATATTATTTACTTTACTCAATTTTATATAATATAAAGTTTTTAACTCTCCTTTAATTTCTAATATTTCCTATAGTTGCTATCCTAAAATAAAAACATGTTGTGTCACCTTTGAATGATCATAAAACTTACATTTCTTTTCAGATTAATTTACACCTACGTAGTCACGAGTGAGTGGTGGACTGTTTATAGGCCCAAAGTCTATGGAGGATATGTAAGCCTAACTATTGGGCCCACTTCATTTTAATTACTTATTGTAGTTAAGCAAAATGCGACTGTGCTATCCACCTTCGATTTTCGGGTATTAAGTACGCGGAAAAAATAATAGAAAAATAAATGTTTACCATAAAAACAAGGCTTAATTATTCTATTGATTCCCACTTTGATAAAGTTTCAAGTTGATATTCAATTAACTTTTTTTAATTGTGTCTTAACTTTTAAAATAGTACCTTAGGTTTTTTCAAAAAAAAAAAAGTTACTCATAGAATTCACTTGTTAATATATGATTTTTTAATTTTTATTAACCTTTTGTTTTTTTAAATTAAAAAAAAATCAAAGTTTTTATTTATTTACATGACAGGTTCTTAGTATAACAAGGGATAATGTTATATGTCAATATCAAGTTTCATTATTTTAATTTTAATTTAATTTCAAAATTTTCAAAATAAAAACAACTTCATTCTCTAAATTATCAATAAATAATAATATAAATGTTATATTGATATTTTTTATTAAAAATAATTTTTTAACATATTATATTATTGTATATTATTAACTCTTGGTTAATCATACATTTATAATAAATTTTAATATAAATATTTTTATAATATTTACACAAATAATAATTTGTCCCAATTATAGAAAACTAAATTTATTATTTGTATAAATGTTATTAGTTAATTTATTCTTATAAAAAAATGGATTAAAAATATATTAGTTTTAAATACTTACTTTTACAAAAACATTTATACTTCATTAGTTTTAATCTTATAAAAAAATATAGATTAAAAAAATGTCAATAAATAATATACAATAATGTAATATTTTAAAAAGTCTTTTTTAGTAAAATTATCATTATAAATTTGATCTCAATTTGGAAAAGGAGAATATTGTTTCATTTAAAAAAAAAATTTGAACTAAATTGAATCAAAGACATATCCTAACTTAAAATCTAGACAATAACACTTGTTAGTGACACTTACACTAATATTGACACGAAAACTTAACACTAACAGTGACATGTGATTTTACCCTATCACGTACGTGACACTAATAGTATCATGTATCATACTAGGACCTCACAAGTAGACAATAACAAAATTTGAAAAAAAAAATAAAAAATTTAAAAATTTAAAGATTAAAAAAATTACAAAAAGTCACATATTGATATGTGGCTTACCATTAATGCCATTTTTAAATAATTTAATTGAGATAGTTTTTCAAAAGTTAGGACATACTTGAAACAAAAAATTTAAGCGGGTAAAGTTTCCTCCCTTTTATGTACCTTTCAATGGACAAATATATGAAAAAAAAAAATTAAAATAAAGTTTTTCTATATCCATCATTAGTGGATATTTACATAACACTTGTTTATACCATATTGAAGTGAATATCTACATAGCACTTGTTAAAAAAAGGCAGAAGTTTTCCCACGGTTATAGGAACAAAAGGTCTTTTCCCACCCAACCAATGAGTTTATGCCATCTTAGAAAAAGCTCAATTATGAAGCAAGCATGAACTAAAATCATCTATCAGAAGTCATTACTATTATATTGAATAGGTCCTATATAACAACTTCAAATTATTTCTTCAACTATTAATTTTGACAACAATTTCGCTCATCGGTGTAACCACGAAAAATATTCTATAAATTTTAATGGAAATCAAGAGGTGTGTCAACAATATTTAATTATATGACAAAGAACTTATTTACATGTATGGATAGAAAATGCTGGCACAACTAGTTTTAATATATATATATATATATATATATATATATATATATATATATATAATGGTTTGGTGCATGATGAATGCATGCTGATACAAAGGTGAAAACAATGAAGAAAACAAAAACAAAGATTTTTAAAAGGAGTATAAATTTGTGTACTATAATAGGTAGAACAATGAAACAAAGGGGAAATGGAGATTCTTGCCTTTGGAAGCACATATTTCTCTTCAACAGCCTCAGTCCAGCGCATTCCACTCCAACCACCTTCACAGTAGCAACAACAAAAAGATGAAGAAGAATAAAACAATTATAATAACTACGTAGATTATTAGAAACTTGTTACTTTATAAACATATACTTTAAAAAGTTCTTTTTCTCTAAATTACATTATATAAACATGTTTGTCTACATATTAATGTGATGCTTGATTTGATTGTCTATTCTAGTTGAGTTTATGCTAGGATTCATTGTGTGGTAATTATAGAAGATATTATATATCAATAATTATTAAATAATATATTTATTAGTAATTACTTATGGACGATATCTGATAATAAATATTGTCGACAATTTTTGTACCAACAAATTTTTTACCGTCAGTAATTTATAAAAAGCCAGTAATTATAAACATCTTTTTGTTATTTCTTACAAATAAATTCCATCAATAAATCCATCTTTTTTAGTAAATATATGAGAACTTGAAAAAGGAAGATATCACTCTAAATCTTAGAAAACACAATGAATAACATAAATCTAGAATTTATTTAAGACAAACATTTAAACAAAAAAAAAATGAATAAGTCTCCCTCATAATCATATTTGTTTCTTTAAACTCCTTCATTTAGTATGATTTAAGGGCTCATCATCCATAACCGAACTAATTACGGGAAAAGACTAATAGATCCAATGCTAGGTTTGATATTTATAGATTATACTTATTTCGCGTTCCACTGAGAATTTATGATGCTTTTGACTTAATAAAATGTTTTCAGCACGAATCAAAAAGTAAATTTATGTCAAATATAATCATTCTCCTGTATTTCAATTATTACGGTTATAAAAATGGAAAGTGATCGTTCAATACAATAACAATGCAGATTGAAACAGTAATCTGTAATTGATAACCATAATTAATGATGGGTGATTGGTATTATAGAATTCATAGTATTTTATAATCAAACGTGAAATTGAAAAGGCCTTTTTTTTTATGGTGGTAATTATAAAGGTAATTAGCATGCATGCATGCAATGGAAGCCGACTCAGATTTGAAGCATGCGATGCAATTATGAAAATGCCAATGGTATGATTTATACAGTCTCATCAAATTTTTGGTTTTTGGTGTAGCTGTGCGTGGAAGTTAGTAGAATATCATTGAGACAATATCCAAAGATATTCAATCATAATAAAAGCACACAATTCAAAGCTATATTGGTTTAGGAAGATAATTAATCATCATTGAGACAATATCAAAAGATACTAAATCATAATAAAAGCACATAATTCAAAGCTATATTAGTTGAGGAAGATAATTAATCATCATTTACGGTGTTTGGCAATTGGATTATTATTTTGTATTTTGTTGTGATATACAAAACTAAAAGAAAAAACTAATATTTAATAATTTTAAGAAGCAAAGGTTCTTTCACTATTACAAAAACACCGTATATCGACAAATTCGAGATCGACGTCATATCGATAAATGTTAAATTGACGTCGAACATAGAACAATTCGACGCTAATCAAATTAATGTCGAATTTTGTTAATATTCGACGTTAATCAATTTTTTTTGTTTTTTTAATTAATTGTTATCCTTTTTTACAACTCTACGAGACCTGAAAAGCAGGAAAACAACAAATTTCAGTTTTTGATATTTTATAAAGGGGTTAAATATGTTTTTAATCCTTAAACTATCAAGCGATTTAAGTTTTAGTCCCTCTTTCAAACTATAGTACACTTTGATCCTTGTTCTTAAGGAAACTATAATTTTTCGTCCTCGAAAACTAACAATGTTAAATTTAACATGATGTGGCTAACGGAATGCTACGTGTACACTTAAAAATTTGGACTCTTTTCACAACAACGACTAACTCTTCTTTTTATTCTTCGTCATCAACGACCAAGCTGCATTTCAACTTCCTCTCTCTTCCTCTCTCTCCTGTTAAAAGGCATCACATTTGCTTCTCTCATCTTAAAAATATTTTCATCACATTACCTCCAACCATAAACACACACCTCTTCAAAACCCCATTATTCATCTGCAACCAAAACCCTAAACCGCGCCATTCACCCTCACTCCTCCTACACCTTTGATTCCCCCTCCAAATCGTAGAACTATCATCCGCATCTAATCCGCCAACAACCCTCCCCAAATAGCATCTGCCTGCGCCTTCCCAACCCTAATGTCCAAGCTCTTCGGCTTTGACGACCCCGCTTCCGCCAATGCCTGGATCCACCACCGCCACTCCCACGACCTCGCCCTAACCCTCTTCTCCCTACTCTCCCCCAGCACCCTTGCCTCCGCCATTGTCGCTGTCGACCGCCTCTCCCTCGTCAAATACGTGTTCCCCACCGAACGACTCCCTCAATGGACCCGCTCCATCACCCAGTAATTTGTAGAATTGTGATTAATAGGATAGTAGGAAGGTCTGGATTCAATTTGAATATTGTGATATGATGATGGACGAATGAAGCTAATAATAAAGATTTTTGACCTGTTATTGCCTCATTGCTTATCTGTAACAATATAAAAGAAAAATAATTAATTTTCCAAATTACTTTCTGAACTAGGATGCTCTATTATAAAGATGTTGCAGCTAGACAACAAAACCTGAATGTGCACCTCAGATTTCAAATCTATAGAGTTCCATGGCTGTGAGTGCATTAAACAGAGTAATATATTAATACGTAGGTGTGAAAACAAGGTCAGAAAGTAGCAACGAAAGCAATTCACAAAGGAACCCATATTCATAATATTGAAGTGTTATTTCTTATGTGTGAGATTTTGCATTAAGCTGGAAATTGTGGTTCTCTTCTCTCATTAAAGTTAAAGTGATTGATTTCTGAATGCATGCTCATATCAAAATGCGTGAAATCAACTTTAAAGTCACATAATTGGTCTTCATATTGGTGTAGACTCAAGCTTTCATATTCTTTCTCTTAGATATGTTTTTGAATGCTTTTGGCTAAACAAAACCAAGCCACGTAGATAACTCTTTCTTCCTTACTTTTTTTCTTAAAAAGAATGAAACATAGTGTAGTAATATGTTTTTGGTCCTGACAGTGAATGTAGCCCTGATAGGTCTGCACTACCTTAACATTCCTAAAGCATCAGTTTTCACAAGGCAATGATGGAACGTGGTGGATGGAGTGATACTGATAGCAATAAGAGCTCTAACAGAGATAGAAGCCAGAGTGGGGATTAGGATTTTTGCCGAAGAACTCGACCGCTGCGAAGCCGCGGAGAAAGTGATTCTTGTCGTCACATCCCTCTCCGACGAGCCTTCGCGCCAATCCACTTCTCTCTTCAACCCTCATAACAATCCCGTTGAGTACTTTTCCACGGTTGATGAGATCATCCACTCGATGGAGCAGTTTTCGATCACGCCACCCTCCTCCGCCGTGGGACGCATAAGGCCCGCCCGTGGACCGGGCAGAGAATACAATTCAACTTGTGATGTAGCGACTAGAGGACAAGATGCAACACGTGCTGATTTGCAACACGATCCCACTTGACGCCGTGAGCCACTACGGTTCAATAAGGAGGGATTTGTTCTCGTTCGGCTCACACGACGGTGCCATCGACGATACCCTAGAGAGCTTCGGTGAGATCGGCTCGAGTCGCTTCCATGAGCGAGATGCTCTGGATGACTGTTTAGTCATTCCGGGTGTTGAGCAGCTGAGTATTGAAGAGGTTCAGAGGAGAGAAGCATGATTGATTCAGTGTCTGGCGCGGTTGAGGGTTTTGGTTGCAGATGAATGAATGGGGTTTTTAAGAGGTCTGTGTGTTTATGGTTTGAGGTAATGTGATGGAAATGTTTTTAAGATGAGAGAAGCAAATGTGATGCCTTTTAACAAGAGAGAGAGGAAGATAAAGGAAGTTGAAATGCAGCTTGGTCGTTGGTGGCGAAGAATAAAAAGAAGAGCTGGTCGTTGCTATGAAAAAGTCCAAATTTTTAAGTGTACACGTAGCATTTCGTTAGTCACATCATGTTAAATTTAACGCGGTTAGTTTTCGAGGACGAAAAATTATAGTTTCCTTAAGGACAAGGATCAAAGTGTACTATAGTTTGAAAGAGGGACTAAAACTAAAATCGCTTGATAGTTTAGGGACTAAAAACATATTTAACCCTTTTATAAAGCATGAACTATGAACGTGTAGTGTAGTATCAACAACAAACAATAAACAAGTTCAATCAAAAAACAACAACAAACAAGTTCAACCAAACAAAAACAATAACCAAGTTAAAAAAAAAACAAGTTCAACAAATAAGTTCTTCAAAACGAAAACAAAAACTAACCTTCAAAAGTGGGTTCGTCGAAATAAAGTAATGCCACCCGTGATAGAGAAAGCAGAATGCGCCTATGAAGGATAAGAACACGAAAATAATCGGTCAAAACAAACGAAAATCATACCTAAAGTAGTTAATTAACATGCATTTGTAACAAATGAAAGAAAGATTACATGTGATGGTCGTCAAACTTCGTTTTAGAAAAGTTTGAGGAGAGACGAGGGTATCGCGTGCTAAGATAAAGTGAATGAATTTTCAATCTCCCGCTCAAATTTATATTGAATTCACTAACCTTTTAACGTTTTATATCCTTCTGACGTCTAATTTTAGGGAATCCGACGTCATACGTAAATACATTTTCACCTTCGCGCCAAACATTTTCGCAAAATTTATCCAATATAACAAATTGACGTCAAATTACAATTCTAAACAACGTCTAATAATTACATTTATTTACAAAAATGCCACCAGTCATTTTTAACGTTGGTTATTCAGTGGTTGGACGTTGAACGCGTGACGTTATACGCTGTTTTTGTACTAGTGTTTCTATAATTTAAAACCTAATTAATCATTACTTATGTTGATTAAGTCTTATTGTATTCCATGAAATCATATGGATCTATATATTTGGAGTTATCTCAAGAAGATATGAATGCATGTTTGATATTAATATGGATCTATATGCATTACGATACATCATATCGCCCAATTTTACCTGAAACATCTCGACATTTCAAGACTCTCATTTGGGTCATATCTAGACTAGTGGGCTAATGTACTATATGTATTTGAAACCATCTTAGCCTGTAATGACCTGGATCATCTTAACCTATAGTGCATGGATCATCTCGGTATTTCGATACTCTCATTTGGTTTATATCGAGTTTAGGGCCTAGTGTACTATATGTATCTAAAACCATCTCAACATGTAATGACTTGGATCATCTCGGTCCGTAATGACTTGGATCATTTTGGCCTGTAATAACCTGAATCATCTTGGTATTTCAAGATTCTCATTTAGCTTAATATCAAGTCTGGCGGGCTAGGTAATATTATATGTATATGAAATCATCCCAACATGTAATGACCTAGGTCATCTCATCTTGTAATGACTTGGATCATCTCGACCTGTAATGACATGAATCATCTCTGTATTTCAAGACTCATTGATTCATATCGAGTCTGGGGGCTAATATATCATATGTATCCAAAACCATCACATCTTGTAATGACCTAGATCATTTCAGCTTGTAATGACTTGAATCATCTCGACCTGTGACCTACATCATCTCGACCTCATTATGTTATAACAATAAGTAAGAACTAAAACGTATTACAAAGATTATTAAGCATATTAATCATGATAATTATATTTATGGCCTAAGCCCAACTAGGTAAGAGCTCATAAACCTATTATAAATAATACAACTTACGAGGTAAATAATTTACACATTCATTATAACATTCACTACTATTTGATATACTTGAGTATTAAAGTGTCTTTTACATACATACTCCCACTAGAGTAAGAATAAAATATGGGTTTAAAGACATCTTGACTGAAAGGTTAAAAAATAAAGAATATTTGCTGGAATGAGTTTGAAGAATCTTTACAAATTATTTTGACCTTATAAGAATAAATATTAAATGAGTATCAAAATAATTATTTAAATAATGATGAAAATGAGAAAAAGAAAAAGAACTGATTTAAGGCTTTAGTTGAGGGGTGTTCGTACTTCTTAACTAGATCAAATAGGTTTTATAATTTATTTTGGTTACAATACTTGAGTTATCCTTTATTAGTGTATGCCCGTGGTACCATTATAAATCCTACTATAGAAATTGTAATTCAGAATGAAATTATTGATTTAATGTATTACTCAATGAGAAGTCGAGAAAAGCACGTAGCAATTAATAATAAGTTAGAAGAAATCTTACACCACAGAAAGACATAGCAGTAATAAAAAAAAAGCTACCGCCAGAATTGAGTGAGACGTGTCAGCAGTGGTATAGCATGAAATTGTATAGCTACAACAAACGCGTATTTTAAGTGGCGCCGATTGAATTGATGAGTTAGGCGCATTAGAAAGAAAGATATTGAAAATAAATGTGGAAGGGTAAGAATTAAAATTGAAGAGAGGTGAGTGGAGCGAAGAATTAATTAGTATATCGCAATTGAGAAAAGTGTTTGATGTAGATCCGCTGAAGAGTGTGGAGACTTTTTCTCAAGATTATCAAGATTTAACAAATGTGATTATGTTATTTAAAATTAGATAATGGAGGGTGCCCATTGTTTAGGGTCCTATAACCATTCCTATTTTGCATGTATGCCGTAGGGATTGGAGTGGTCAAACAATTCTTTTTCTTCTTTTTTTTGTTTTTTTTTTCAATTGGGATTCCCATCCTTTTCACCCCTTTCTAGCAAACAAACAATTTAATTCAAACACAAACAAACCCTATTTCAGCATTTTCGGCCACTCTGTCTCTTTCTTTCTCAACAATTTTTTGTTGTGCGTTTAATAAAATCCAAAACCCAACTCATTTCACTTCCCTCCCGGAATCTCGCCATTATTCTATCATTATAAATGCTGCTGCTCTGTCTTATTATTGTTGTTATTATTGTTCACTTCACCACCAAATTGGTTTCATATGATAATAGCAATTGATTCCAAGTGAAGAATATAGAAATAGAGAGTGAATAAAACAAGGATGATCGTGTTTGAATTCTTGCTGATATTGACGCAGATACAGTCTCAGCAACGGCAACCACACTCTTATTCTATTGTAAAAGAAGAAAAGGTATTCGGCCCACTCGTTCGTTGCGGTATAATGCTCACTTTTTCTAAAGCAATAAAAGATTCGGTCCAAATTGAATTACACTCCACCAATGTAAACAAATGCAAATTACTCTTTCTCTCATCAACCAAAAATTAAACAGAGCAGCCAAATTGTTCGTGCTTTTGCACACAGTGAAACCACAATCGTTCATCGTTTTTGTTCATCAATTTAACAATCTAGTTTCTGATAAAATGATCGCCAGTATTAGATTGAATTATTGGAAAAGTGAACACGGTGTGAGAAAGGAGAAAGAAAAAGAGCGGGAAGGATCTCGAAATGAATTTCTTTCCCCTGGTGATTTATCATTTTATAAAATCTGTCTATGGACAAACAAAATTTGGTTTGATTTACATTTTACAAACGTTTCAATTACTGCGTGTGAGGGAGAGCGTCAAAACGGCATGATATGCGTGGTCTTGGTGTCGTAGCACGTGAGGCATGACTTGGAGTTCACCCGAAAAATCTTGAGCAAATCGGTGCACATTTGGCGCACTTGCTGCGTACAGTTGCTCTGCATCAGCAACAGAATCTTGGTCAAACCATTGGCCTGCGTCACTGCCTCCAGTGCCTTGCGATCGCGAAACAGGTAGCACAAGCTCCACAGCGTCGTCACGGCATGCTCTGTCGCCACGGTAGACACCTTCAGAACCTTGCTCAGCACCGCCGCCACGCACACCGCGTCCTCGCATATCTCCTTCCGCCCCTCCCTCGTCGAAGAAACCGCCTCCACCAGCTTCAGTACCTTCTCCACCGTCGCCGCTCCCAGCTCCGCCTCCGCCAACAGCCTCGACAGCGCCCTCACCGCGCCGAGATTCACCAGCTTCAGTTTGTTCCGCTTCGGCGCCGAAATCGCGATCAGGCTCGCCAGCGCGGCCTCGACCAGCGCCGGATCGTTCTCCGGCGCCGCCGACTTCAGCAATTCCGCAACCACGCCTTCCTTCTCGGCCACTAAAATCTTCGACTCGGCGTCCGCGGCGATGAACTGCAGAACCCTGGCGGAGGCGAATCTCGAATCGTACCCTCCTCGTTTCAGAACGAGAAGAAGAGAATCTAGGCTCTGTTTGTTTCCTTTGAGCAAAGAGTTTCTCAATCCATCGCGATCTTCGACGCCATCGAGAATCAGAGCTAACAGAAGGACGACTTGTTCGAGAAATTGAATGTTAGCTCTGGCGATGAGTCCTCCGTCGACATTGTGGAGGAAACGAACGAGTTGGTTGACCAAGCGTTCTAGTTTGGAAAGGAAGAGTTTGTTATGGTGAGAATCTGTGGCGAAGAGGAGCAGTTTGGTGAGCGAAGCAGAGCGGAGAGAGGGGGTTTCCAATTGAGAGACGGTTAGGAGGACCTGGTCCGGGGAGAGGATAGTTGAATGGCGAAGGGAATCGGACCAGATCTGGATGAGGCTTTGCAGAGTTCGGTTGGGAACGAAGTCTTTGGTTTTGAGGAGTTGCATGGTTGCGGGGCAGGTGTTGTTGCCGGCGTCGAGCCAGCGTTGGATGCTGGAGCGATCGTAGGTGATTCCGGTGCAGAGACTGACAGGGGATTTCATGAGATCAAGAGAAATAGGGCACGTGAAGAAAGTGGGAACGTTGATGCATAGATCGTCTCTTGCTCTTACCATGGTTTGGTTGAGTTGAGTTGAGTGAGTGAGTGAGTGAGTGAGTGAGTGAGAGTGAGAGTGAGAGACAGAGAGAAGTGGGAGATGCTGGTGAGAGGAGAATGGGGTGTTTAAAGATGCAATGGGAATGGTCAAAGGTGGGTGACGTAAGATGCTTCCCTTTTTGTTTATTTCTATCTCTACTTGCGTTCTCGGGTCAACCGGGGAGAGAATTGTGCGTGTAATGGTCGTGACACGTGGAGGTGGAATGCCTATGATGAAGCTTGAGGGGTAGAACGTGGGGGTGCTGGGGACCACCCAGGAACATTTTTATCAACTTTCAATTAATTCATCATAAAAGGATTTTACACTTTTATTATTTTTTAAATTAATTTAAAGAAGAATCAAGGATACTAATGACTTATATCAAAATTCATTATTATGATTATTTTCTTTTTCTCTTTTTGGGCCGTGGGATGGGGGGTCTTTAATTTGACTCATCATGTTTTACAGTGCTTGGTTATGGCACCGAAAGCAGATATTTGTAAAGAGAATATCACAATTCTCACTTCCATCGATTACAACTACTCATCATCATATCAACGTTTCTTTCTTCTTTTTCACTATAACTTTTTTGTGCTCTTGGGATTAAAACTCAGCTTCGTAAGTTACAGCTAGCCCTACTTTCACGCAACAAACTGTGCCTGGAGTACTTCCCTATATGCTCCACCTTTTTTTATTATCCTACTTCATCACTAAACCTAAAACCATCTCATACATAAAGTAATCAAGACAAAAAGTTGGTTCAACAGAATAAATGTTGTAATTAACTATGATTTTGAAACACTCTTGCATTATTGATTTTGAGATAAAAGGATTCTTTGACAAGTTTTCGTGTTAGAACACATGAATTGCGTAGATTAAGTGGGAAATGTTTGGTGTTTGGTGGCGTAGAAGGAGCTGATTCGTGGTGTGTTACGTAGATTTGCATGAAAATGACACGAGAATTATTCGGATTTCAACGACTGGGACTTCTCTTGTGAAATTTGACCAAACCTTACCTTCCGTCTTCGGTTTTGCATGCTTCTTTCAATAACATTACTCTTCTCCTTCTTTCCTCTATTATCTACGCTCAGTTTTCGTTTAAGAAAAGAAAACAGAAAAAGAAACATAATTTATTAGATCGATCGCTAAAACAACCATTAATTATCAGAGATCCTTTTTATTTTAATTATTTGAGTGTTTACCAAATAAAAATAAATGAATTATTTTATTCTTAATATACTAAGATAATTTTTTTTAATGTCAATCACCGTATTATTTGTTTTTGGAGTTCACAAATTTTTCACATTTTTATTTCTTAATTAAAAGGGTATACTTAAATTATTTTTAATTTTGACTCTTGAAAGGATGTGAAACGTACCTAACCAGAAATTAATTTAAATAAATAATAAAATTTAATATAAAGTACCTTTTCCTTTAGTTTTCCGCTCACATACATTTTTACACCAAACGAAGGAATATGGCTGGGTTTTTAATTCCTATGCAACCCTACATAATTACTTATAATAAATGAATGGTTAAAGTTAGTAGTTTCTTGATTAATGAAACGTTATTATTTGTTATAATTGATTAGTTTGTTGCATAGTAGTATACATTTCTCTCTCGTATTTATTATTGTGGCATTTCGTTTATTATTTTGTTTCTTCTTTTGACAAGGATGTGTAACTGATATTATCTCAAAGTTTTAAAACAATAAATAAAAGGTTTTTGAAATGGATAATCATTTATCTTGAAGTTTTAAAATAGAAAAACACTGTCTTCTTTCTAATGTTAATTCCTTGCAGTTATTCAAACAATATTTAACTACATTTTATTAGACCCAATAAACTTTTAGCGACCGATCTTAATTAATCCTTCATTTTATTCAGAAGCTTTTTGACACGAGTCTCTTATTTTATTTTTCTTTTCCATATATCAATAAATATTTCTAAAAGGAGATTAAAAGAAAACATTTTCTTCCTTTTTTTTTCTTATTGCTCTTCTATCAATTGAAAGTCATGCTGAAAAAGATTTTGCTCATAAAAAGATATTGAAATTTTATTTATTTATTTCTATTATGTACATATTATGTTATAGGAAATTATAATCGTATTCTTTTTAAGCTTAAAAAAAATTCTCAACATTTCTTTATTTTTTAATTGTATAAAAATTGAACTTAACACAATGTATTGTAAATTATGTTGTGAATTTTAGTATTTGAAAGAAAATAACCAATAGCCAGAATCAATCTCAAGAATTTTAAAACAAAATATTATGTTTATTTTAAATTTAGTTAAATTTAATATTTAAACTTAAATTGAAATCTTTTTCGTAGTTTAAATCAGAAAAAGAAAATTATACTAAGATGACGACCATATTCAAAGTAATGGGGTTGAATCAGTTGGGCCTGGAGGGGTGTTTACGCAAGCAATAATTAAATTATTGATTTATTTTGGACAATTGGACTATGATATAAAAATAAAATATCATATTCTTCAACCTTTTATCTCTAAAATTTTGCGAATTCTAAGGTGAATATGTATTTTTCCTTCTAAAATTTTAAATTTGATTTTAGTTCATAATAATAATATTTTTACCTTCTAACATTTTATGTTTGATATTGTAATCACAGTTAAATTAAATGTTAGTCATAATCATTTGACAATAAAAAGTAAAAGTATTTCCAAATTAGAGATAGAAAACTATGATAGTCTTTGGAAGAGAAAAACTGAATTTGGAAAAGTTTGAAAGAACTGAAACATATAATTTATTTAATTTTTAATTTAGATTAATGCTAGGCCAACTATTATTATTTAATGATTAAATATTTATTTCATTTAAATATTTGATTTATCTATAAAATTGATCTGGTATTTAGTTGGTTCGATAGAAAATATGAATCTAAAAACATATAAATTAAAATGTGGGATATTAAATTCATTGAATCAATTGGATGAATAGTCACGCAATCAAAGTATGAAACCATGAAAGTCAAAGTAATGTTACAAAAGGGAGAACAAAATATTGAATGCAATTTTTGTTGTTTGTATTGAAAAGTTTGGATAGCTTAGACCATTTCCCCTTCAGATATATTGATTTGAGTATCTTATTTTGTATAAAACTCTCTATAAATGATATCAATTATTAGATTTTTTTTTAAAATAACATATAGAAAAGAATTGAGATGTTAAAATTTAAATAACTCTGGAGTGAATGATAATTATATTTTCTTTTTTTTTTTAATTTTTTAATAAAATGTTTTAATGGATTCAACTGTAGTGATATCATTAAATTTCAAAATCAACAATATATAAAATGTGCAATCGACTTTAACAAAAACTTATTTCAAATATATAATAAATTCATTGTATTAATTCTAGTTAGGGTGCACAAAACGTTGAGATGTTGAAAACTTCTTTTGTCCGAAGTCATCGTTTCAAATTCAAAAGCATGTTATTCTTCTTCTACAATGAACTTTTCCTTCATTATTTGTTAATGAAGTCATTTGACATTCATAAGCAAATCATTTCTTCTATTTTGGAGAAACATGAAACATAGACATTGAATTTGAATTATTATAACTAGTAATATTTAGAATTATTCAAGATTAAAAAATAATTTGTTTTAATTTTGGCTAAATCGTTGAATTTTAAATGACTATAACCATCATAATGGTTACAATAATTTTGAATCTTTCTTTACAACTTTAAGCGATTTTGGGCATTTTCATTATAGAAGGTCATATATTTATGTTATAATAGATCTCATAAAACTTCGACACTGAAGTATGCTGATTAACAATAAATTTAAGAGCATCGGTTATAAACATGCTAATTTAGTTTTTACATTAACAACTTTTTTTTCATAGAAATATTTTATAATAATAGTAATAAATATTTTATATAGTAATAAATATATAGTTTCCCATATTAGACAAACTTTGTATGAGGCTTTAAATTTCCACCTTTGGTGATGTTAGTGTTGTTTATCTGGATTGTGTAACACATGAATGTTGTATATTTTATTTTTTATATTTGTGTAGATAGATTAACAAACATGGATATTGATTCTAAACAATCATTAAGCCATTAAGGTTTGTTCGTTTTGTATAATGAATTTCAAGTTTTGTATCTTCCTCATTTTTTTTATTTTCTTTCTTTTTATATATTACAGATATTAGTTAATGAGTGCCAAGAGAATCTTTTGGTTTAAAAGTGATCTTTAGTATATTCGAATTTGTAAAACAAAATCAACAACTTTTGGTTACCGTCATTTTTATATTTTTTAAAATTTAGTAATTAAATATATTTGAATACAAATTTTTTAATAATTAAATATTTTTAGTTTCTAAATTTTGACGCATCATTGTCTGAAACTTTGATACATTTAAACTCTAAAAATGAATAAATATATTCTTTTTAATCTAATGAAATTAACTTTTTTGGACTTGTTAATATTAGGTGTATCACGAGCGTAGGAAAACAAAATCTGGTGTGTATGGGTGTGATTGAAGACTGGAAGTGTGTATTCAGAAAAGAAGGATTTTTTGGAATGAGTATATCCTTAAAAGTGAAAAAAGGAAATCAAAGAAACTTCAAGATCCAAGCAAGAAGGAAATGACTGGTTTTGGAGGGATACATAGGCTTTTACCAGTGTTTGATGGGAAGCTCTTTGATGATTGATGCATCAAGATGCAAGCCATCTTTGGCTTCCAGGATATTTCAGAAGTAATAGAAGATGGGCTTCCTGAGTTGGGTGCAAAGGCCACTGAAGAGGAGAAAAGAAATTACAAGATGCAGGTGAAACTGGACAACAAAGCTAAATTTCTATTGTATCAGTGTGTCAGCCCAAAGATCTTTAACAAGATCTCTAAGGTTGTCACTGCTAAAGAGGTGTGAGACATCTTGGTGAAGACATATGGTGATGGAGTCAAGAATAAGAAGGTGAAATTGCAGACCTTAAGGAGGCAATTTGAAGTTCTGACCATGGATGAAGGGGAAACCATGGTAGAGTATTTTGAAAAGATGCAGGAGTTGGTAAATGGAATGAGGGCCTGTAAGGATGGGATTTCTGATCAATATATTGTTGATAAAATTCTAAGAACCATAACACCTAGGTTTGATCATGTGGTGGTTGCTATTGAAGAGAACTGTGATCTGGAAACTCTGGAAATTGAGGAGCTGCATCACTCATTAGAAGCTCATGAGTATCACATCATTGAGCGCAAACAATGCCAAGAACATGCACTACAGGTCAGGTCTCAATACAAGGGAAAAAAAGGGTCCAAGAAAGGCATTAAAGGCACAAGAAGCATAAAGATTCACTGGAATAACAATGAGAAGAGTCTAGTGAATCACTGAAAGGCAAAAATTAGAAGTTTGATGGTGAATGAAAGTTTGACAAGAAGAAGATCAAATGTTACAACTACCAGAAATTTGGCCATTATGCAAATGAGTGCTGGAAGGAAGAAGGAGCAAAAAATAAACCCAAGAAGAGGGCTAATCTGGCCCAGGATGAAGAATCTGATTCTAAAGAAGCAATGCTGATGGCCAGCATTGATGCAGAACAAGTAGAACATACTGTGTGGTATTTAGATTCTAGTTGTTCCACCCACATGACTGGAGAGAAAGATTGGTTTGTGAGGATACAGGAGGCTGTACAAGGGAAAATCAGATTTGCAGATGATAGGAGTTTGGCTGCAGAAGGTTTTGGTAGGGTTGTCTTGAGAGATGGGGATGGGAGATAAGTGATAATTGAAGAGGTATTGAATATACCAAGTCTGAAGACAAATTTGCTTAGTTTGGGGTAGCTACCAAAAAGGGTATGTGATGAAAATGGAGAACAACTATCACAACATTTTTAACCAAAATAAGAAGATAGTTGTGCAGGCTCAGCAGTCACAGAATAAAACTTTAAGGGTGGTGATGAATGTAGTAAAACAACAGTGTTTTATCGCAACAGAAAACAGAGAAGAATGGTTGTAGCATATCAGATTTGGATACTTAAATTTTAAGGATTTATCCTAGTTAAGCCAAAAGAGTATGGTGAGTGGCTTACCAAAGGTTAAAGTAGCAGAGACAATATGCAAAGAATGTATCCAGTGCAAGCAAACCAGGGGTAGTTTCCAGAAGTTCTTATCCCATAAGTCAGCAGAAAAGTTAGGGGTGGTTTATTTAGATGTTTGTGGTCCTATACAAACAAAAACACCCGGGGGCAACAAGTATTTTCTACTGTTTATTGATTATTAGACCAACAAATGATGGGTTTACTTGATTAGGAGAAAGATGGAGGTGTTGCAGGTGTTTCAGAAGTTCAAATGTATTGTTGAGAAACAATGTGGGAAGAAAATTAAAGTGTTGAGAACAGATTGAGGAGGAAAGTATACCTTCACTGAGTTTAACAATTTTTGTGAAAAGAAGGGGATAGTACATGAAGTTACCCTTCCCTATACACAACAACACAGTGGGGCAACAAAAAGGAAAAACAGAACCATATTAAATATGGTTAGGTGTATGCTGAAGAGTAAATGACTGCCTAATTTCCAATGGGGAGAGGTTGTTCTGACAACCACGTATATTCTAAATCTGTATCCAACAAAGACGCTGGATGGCATCACACCTGAAGAAGCTTGGACTAGGGAAAAACGAAGTGATAAGCATTTGAAAATATTGTTGGTTAAAACAACCGGTATCGTCGAGTCGCGTAGCGCAATAAAATTGCGGAAAACATGTTCGGTCAATTAAAATTGTTCCTTTAATTTTCTTACAAAAATATTACCGAATAGTTGATGTGTAGTAAATATAAAGAGTGTAATGAATAGAAAAATCACACAAATGATTTTTATCCTGGTTTGAATCAAAAGATTCTAAGTCCAATTGTTAATCACTATAAATAGTGATTAACGTTTTCAGTAAAATATTGTTCACATATTACAATAAGATGAAATACAAATAAGAACAGAAAGAACCTTCCTTCGATAAATGAACCAGAAGTGAACTGCTCAGCCAACTTGAAGAGAACCGCTCCGAGCTTTGACATACAAAGCGCAAGCTTATCTTATTCACAAGACTTGACAATAAGCACAAACTAGCACTTGAGAACTTTCTCAAACTGCACTGTATTCTCAAAATCGCAAAGTTATTTTTGAAGGGTTTGGAAGAAGAGTGTATATAGACTATTGTTTGAAACTGAAACGACATATTACAACTGCCAGTGATAATCGATTATTGTAAGTGGTAATCGATTATCTGTGAGACTTGGCACAGTTTGAATATTGACACTTCAAACCAGTTGGCTTCAGTTCTTCAACTCCTTCTACCGTTCGAATTTCTTCTTCTTCTTCTTCTTTCTTACAACTTTTCACCATTCGGTGTTCTTCTTCTTCTTTCTTACCGCTGTCCACCGCTTGGCTAAACTTCTCTCCGCCTTCCAATTTCTAACATTTTATACTATACTTAACATCACTCGGCTTGAGTTCAGCTAGTGTTCAACCTTTATCTGCTAGTGACTGTTTAGTCACAGTCATGCCTTTGCTTGCTCATTGTCATGCCTTCCCTTACTCGGACCTAACCGCTCGGTCTTGGTCATACCTTACTTGGTCTCGGTCATGCCTTCGACTACTCAGTCTTAATCGCTCGGTCTTGGTCATACCTTCTTCGGTCTTGGTCATGCCTTCGACTGCTCGATCTTTAATCGCTCGGTCTTGGTCATGCCTTCTTTGGTCTCGGTCATGCCTTCGACTACTTGGTCTTAACCGCTCGGTCTTGGTCATGCCTTCTACCGCTCGATCCTAACTGCTTGGTCCTGGTATCTTTTGTTATGCAAACATGCTTTTAAACTTAATGCAACAAGGGTCTTCATGTGCTTCACTCTTTAACATCATCAAAATCATTATCTTCAAGACATCAATGCTTCCTCATTGGTAACAATCTCCCTTTTTTTGATCATTATCTTCAAGACATCATTAGTAATTGCACTAGAAAGCGTTATCCCCTTTTTTGATCATAAGCAAAAAGTAAATGTACTCCCCCTCACGAAGTGAATTGATGCAATGAAGGAAAAATGAAGAAGTTTTATGCATTCAACCAACGGAAAGTACAATGCACTCACAAGAGAAAATACAATACATAATAAAATTTTAAGACAATTATTTAATTCCTAAAACGTAGGACTAGGAGGACGTTTTGGAGGTTAAAGATTGATGCGTTCCTCAATGTTGCCTAAGCGAGTATCAAACTCTTCAAGCCTTTCATAGACATATTCTTGATGAGTTTGATGCATTTCAATAATCTGATCAAATCGCGTTTGATGAGCAAAACTCATGTCCTCCATTTGTTTGGATAAATTTGCAAAGTATTCTTCCATGGAGAGAGAGAGGAGTATGAAGGCATGGTAGAAGGTTCAGCTTCAGATGGAGCAACAACACCTACTGGTTCTATCATATGTGCATCCATATCATCATCTTCAGCTTCCTGATTTTTCTCATCCTTGTGAATGATCACACGCCCACAGGCGACAAAACCTATTTGACGAAAAGTTGTCTCCCTAATTTCAGTGCCAATTGATTGAATAACTTAGGTGTGCTCACCATCTACACTAACTCCTTTGTAATCAAGAATTTTAGAAATTAGAAGAGCGTAGGAAAGATGATAAGCATCATACTTCTTGGCTTTCAGCATAGTATCTGATATGCGTGCAGGCCAATCAATAAGGATATTATTTAAAATCCCATAAAGAAGAAGAAGATCCTGCTCAAAACATTGAGCATGATTGGTAGCATGGGGGCACAGAAGCCATACGATCAGATAATGAAGTAAACATTCTTCAACCTTGAAGCCACCCACTAGCAGTTGACGACGATTGATTTGCTGTTGAGGATGTTGTAGAAAGGATTGCAAGGCTAACAAGAGATTGAAGTCCGAGACCCCAAGATGAACTTTGACAACATCATTCCAAATGGTGAGCTGTGCCACGTTTGTCCATATATCGTCATCCAGAATAATTGAGAACCCCTTCACCTTAGTTGTGATGATTCCATCATGGTACTTTAGGTTGAAGTAGAACAGTCTGATGAGATCAGGATATATGCAGGCTTTTCGTTTTATTAGATGAGTGAGACCTTGAGCTCCAAATAAACCAGGGCATTGGAAGTCATAGAATCGGTAGAAGTCCAACCGGATGAATTTAACTGCCATGATCCGACGTTCCTACCAAAAGTTGGTAAAATCTGCATGCTTTTCTTGATCGAAAATCTAGCCTTCAATGAATGCAGGGCGAGGAGCACAAGGTTTGGACGAAGAAGCTCCAGCATTCCGTATGCGGGGTCTTCTTGAATCAGCCATGGCAAAATGAGAAAAGATGAGATATGTGAAGAATGATGAGGATATGAGGGAGATTTTATGCAAATTTGAGATAGATAGAGTTTTGGGTGCAAGGGAATGGCTATTAATCGATTATGAGGGGTTATTTATACGAAAAATTGAACAACTAGTCATTTTGGCCGTTTAAGAACGTTGTAATGGCTATATTTTTTAAATTGTACGTGTGGTAATTGATTATTACTAATGATAATCGATTATCTCAGCAAAAATTTAGTCCCATAAATTCAATGATAATCGATTATTGATGAGGTTAATAGATTATCTATTCATGAATATCCATATTTGAAGAGCGAGTTAGGTTAGTCGATTATGCCTCGTAATAATCGATTATATGCGAACCAAAACCTTTTCCAAACGCTCATAATAATTGATTATATCCCTATGATAATCGATTAAATATGTTGGGAATATGAAAAAGATGAAAAAGTCATGAATCTTAACTCTGAGACATATCTATGACTCCTAACTCTCTTCTAAGATCATAAAATCTATCTTTAGGTAATGCCTTGGTGAAAATGTCTACTAATTGATGTAATGTATCAATATACTCTATTGTGCAATCACCCTTTTGGATATGGTGTCTTAAGAAGTGATGTCTTATCTCTATGTTTAGTTCTAGAGTGCATTATAGGGTTCTTGGTTAGGTTTATGACACTAGTGTTGTCAAATTTCAGAGGAATGTGATCAAGGAAGATATCAAAATCTTCCAATTGTTGTTTCATCCACAAGATTTTGGGCACAAAAGTTTCCTATAGCTATATATTCTGCTTCTGTGGTAGACAAGGCTACACATGCTTGTTTCTTTGAGTGCCAAGACACTAAAGAGCAGCGTAGAAAATGACAAGTACCACTAGTACTTTTTCTATCTATTTTACAGCCCCCATAATCTACATCAGAATAGCCTATCAAACTAGGTGTTGCATCAGAAGGATACCAAAGTCCAAAAGAAGTAGTTCCTTTAAGGTACTTTAAGATTCTCTTAACAGTTGTTAGGTGCGATTCTTTAGGATTTGCTTGATATCTAGCAAACACACAAACACTCTGCATAATGTCTGGTCTACTAGTAGTAAAATACAACAGAGATCCTATCATCCCTCTAAACATAGTTTGATTCACTTCTTCGCTAGATTCATCCTTATCTAAGTAACAAGAAGTTGCCATAGGGGTGTTGGCTTCTTTACAGGTATCCATTCCAAACTTCTTAAGTACTTCTCTACAATATTTGGTTTAGGAGACAAATGTTCCTCCTTCCACTTACTTTATTTGTAGTCATAAGAAGAAATTCAGTTCACCCATCATAGACATCTCAAACTCATCTTGCATTATATTTGCAAATCTCTCACATAATGAATCATTACTAGATCCAAATATATATCATTCACATACACTTGAACAATCAGAATATGTTTTCCTACTTTCTTAATGAATAAGGTTGAATCAACCTTTCTTCTAGAAAACTTATTTTCAATCAAGAAGGTACTAAGTCTTTCATACCAAGACCTAGGTTCCTTTTTAAGGCCATACAATGCTTTTTATTTTATTTTATACACATGATCAGAAAATTTAAAATCTTCCAATCCAGGAGGTTGACTAACGTATACCTCCTCTTTTATAAAGCCATTCAAAAAATTACTTTTGACATCCATTTGATATAATTTAAATTTCATCAATGATGCATAAGCAAGTAAAAGTCTAATTGCTTCTAACCTGGCTATTGGGGCATAGGTCTCATCATAATCTATACCTTCCTCTTGACAGTAGCCTTTTACTCGCTCTTCATGCCTTTGCTATTCATGCCTTTGCTCGCTCTTGGTCATTGATGGACAAATTTATGAACACCAAATTATGATGTCACAAACTTGTTTTTCAATCGGCAAGTATGACCGAATCGTTCAAGTAATAAACTTGGTAAGACCAAGTATCGTTCTTCCCAAAGGACTCACGACCTAGTTTAGTTGTGTGGTTTCTTGATTAGCTAAGACTTAAAGACGAAATATTTGGGTTTTATATGCAAAAGACGAAAATTAAATATGTATGCATGAAGTTTTGATCAATGGCAAAAAGCAAAAGATAAACACTTTCAATGAAATTTATGTATGAATATGTTGTTGGGGGTCAAATTCATCTTATCCACTCTCATATATTTTAGGAATTCAAGATTCAAATCATCATTGTTAATGCCACTCTCTAAAGTACCTTTCTAGAAGGCTTCTCCCTAATCACGAGTTCATACAATTCCTAGCATTCCTAATGATCAGTTCATAAGTGCAGGAGCTTAACGACAACCAATATCATATTGGGAGAAATTCCCCGGATCTAGACTTCCCCGTACGTGCCCGTATCGACAAAACCAATAATCATGCATCAAATGAGTTAAACAATGCAAGCATTAAGCAAAGAGGAAAAACCCTAACTAATGATGAAAGAAAGCATAAGTCTTAATTAAAAGATGTAAAAACAGATTCCATATATGAGAGCTTCACAAGATTACATTGATTCCCCAACAAACATACAGAGTTTAGTTCACCATATTCATGGTGAACCTAGATGAACAATAATGAAAGAATGAAAGAGATAGAAAAACCCGAGAAAGAGAATAGGAGAGCTGTCACCATCTCCCAATCTATCCCAAGGGGTGGAAAAGTGTTTTTCTACTTCCTTCCAGCCAAAGATACAAACCCTAGGACGTGCAAGTCCTTAAATAGGGCATAAAAATAACATAAAACAAGTCCAAGCCCATAAAAACAAAAGAAAACAAGTCCAAGCCCATAAAAACAAAAGAAAACCGCATGATCCATTTTGCCCCCAGCTGTTGTTTTTGCCCCTCAGCGGTGATTTTGGCACCTGAAAAGTGCCGCTCAGCGGTATTTTACCGCTCAGTGTAAGACCCAAAAAAAAAATATTTATAATAGTAAATTTTAGCATTTTATTAGTAATAATAATTTTAATGGATAGAAAAATGTAAATTTTTGGATATAAAATTATAGTAATTCTAGAGGGAGAGCTTCAAATTTTTGATAACTTATTTAGGATTTTTTTTAAGAAAAGTGAATAGTGAATAGTTAAAAAAAATATATTAAAATAAATTATGGAAGAGAACACTCCACGTAGAATTAATCATTCAGAGATAAGAATGGTGAATAAAAAATAATTTTTGAATAGTAAAAATGAATAGTAAAATGAATAGTAAAAATGAATAGTAAAAATGAATAGTAAAATTTTTTGGCTATAAATAGCCAAGGGGGGGAGGCTGAAGATTTGCACCAAAATTATAGAGAAATTGTGAGAGAAGAGAGTTGGAGGAAATTCTAGTTGAAGAGGGGAAATTCTGGAAGTTTCCGAAGAACGGTTTGAGAAGAGGAAACTAAGTCTGGAATAGAGGTAAGGGGAGCTAACTTTGAGTATTTCCTTTTGTATTATCTTGAGTCTGGAATATGCTATATTCTGCTTTTGTCTGATCTTAAATCTTGAATATGGAGTATTTTGTTTCTGTATGATCTTGAAATTTAAATAAGAGTATGCTTCTGTGATGATATCCAAGTGTGATAATTGTAAAATGTGATGTTGATTATGTTATGCCATTTGTATGTTATTAGTTGTTTATTTTTTTGTATTTTGGAAGGATTAGAAATTGTCTAACCGGCTCTGCCAGATTCAATTTCTTGTTTCCCCAAACATTTTATTGCTTTCCTTGTTTATTTTTATTGTATTTTGGAAGGATTAGAAATTGTCTAACCGGCTCTGCCATATTCAATTTCTTGTTTCCCCAAACATTTTATTGCTTTCCTTATTTATTTTATTATATTTTGGAAGGATTAGAAGTTGTCTAACCGGCTCTGCCAGATTCAACTTCTTGTTTCCCCAAACTAGTTATTGCTTTACTTATTTATTTTATTGCATTTTTGGAAGGATCAGAAGTTGTCTAACCGGCTCTGCCAGATTCAACTTCTTATTTCCCCAGACATGTTATTGTTCTTGTTATTTAATTATATTGTATTTTTGGATGGATTAGAAGTTGTCTAACCGGCTATGCCAAATTCAACTTCTTGTTTCCCCAGAAATTTTATTGTTTTATCTATTTTTTTGTTATTGCATCTTTCTGGAAGGATGAGAAGTTGTCTAACCGGCTCTGCCAGATTCAACTTCTTGATTCCCCTAAATTTTTATATTAATATTATTTTGATGGTAATGGGAGCTAATTATTTTTGTATGAATTTATTTTATAAAATATTTGCATATGAATGTTGAACTAGTGTGCTCTTGTGAAACTATTTTATGACTTTTATGATAACTGAAACTGTGAAATTGTACATGTTGTGATGTGATGAATTTAATATGTTTTGAATGAGTTTGTTGGCTGAAATTGATCTTGTTGGAAGGTCTGCAGTAAGGGTTCTGAAATAGCTTATATATGGGTATTGAATAGATGTACAAATATTGTTTGAGGTTGCTATGAGAGGAAGTGAACACATTAAAATTTGGCATTTCAAATTTAGAGCATAAGAGAACATGGTAGATAATTTAAATAAATCAATTGTTAATTATTGAGGGCCTTTCCTTGTTGGTAGGATAGAGGAACCTTAAAAACCTGAGTTGGCTCATCCCTGATCATAGAGCAGCCCTGGCCTGGTCCAGTCAGTTGTGACTAGTCATATGTGCTGGCGTCGAAGGTGAGTTTGATGCGTTCAGACATCTGGGTCCTCTCCGGTGACCAATTGGGGTAAAGAAAAATCTCTACTAGGATGAAAATAAAATAAAACAAATTGATTGTAGATTCATAATATTATCATGGTAAAAATTTCATATATATTTTATTTATCATTACATTGAGCCCAGACTTTAATATGTAGTTCCTAAGATATGTTGATATATTTTGGTTGATCCATGATCTTTATTTGGTGAAAATATGTTGAGTTATACTCGTTGTGGGCAAAATGAGTTTATAATATGAAGCATGATATCTGGCAATATGTTTAATTTATTGATACCAAAACGAGTTATTATGAATTCATGATTAAAGAATGAACATGATTGAGTTAGGTGGATAAGAGGGTATGAATTGTTGGTTTTATGAAATGTTGGAGTGGATATGAGAAATCATTACTTATGAAATGATGTTTACTATCGGGAGTAGTATGTTCGAGTTATACCATGAGAGTTTGGTATGAGCAAAGTAACACCTGAGGTTTATGAAAGCAGGCAGAAAGTGGTCTGACCATAAGGCTTTGACATAAACATATGATTTGTAAGTTTTATAGAAGCAGGCAGAGAGGGGTCTGACCATAAGGCTTCAGAAAGTAAGACATAGCATATAAGTGAAGGTTAAGGAAGCAGGCAGAGAGCGGTCTGACCATAAGGCTTCATGAGTAAGCATGGTACACTTATAAGATTTATGGAAATGAGAAAGATGATTTTGATAATGATGAATTAAGGACATCGGAATAATGATATTTTATCAATTGCAGAAATACATGATTATAATATTTTTATTACAAGTTTAATGATTTTATGATATGGTTGGCTTACCCTTATTTGTTTGTACTATGATCATATAACTCATGTTATATGTAATTAGATAATGTTGCAGATGCGGTTGAAAAAGCTTAGAGATGAGAGAGATGCGGGAAAAAAAAACTTTCAGGGATTTTTGTAAAAAGAATAAATTTGTATTGGGAAGATTATGTTGTGTAAAACTTATAAGTTGAAATTTCAATGGTGAAGACTATATTGTTTAAAGTTTGTAAGTTTGGTATTGTACTTTGGAGTAATTGAAATAAAGTTTGATTGTTTATATGAGATATCAAATTAATTTAGTCTCTACTATCAGTAATACCCTTTAAAATATTTGGGTGTTACACTCAGCGCCACTCGGTCACACGTTTTTTGCGTTCTGGTTGGTTTTTCAGCATTCTGGTTGACTGGTTGACTTTTCTGGTTGACTGGTTGACTTTTCTGGTTTCTGGTTGACTTTTCTGCACTCCAATCATTCGGTATTTCAATTCTTCTTTCAAATCATTCAATTAGCCTACAAAATCAAGGGAATCTTGCATAAAACCATTAAATTCACTTTCAACTCTCTTATTCTCAAAACTAAAGCAAAAATATTATTTCAAGCTAGTTTCTAAGTCTTAAAGGTTGCTTTTGGTATCAAATTTAAGCATAAAAATAACGATTTTTCAACCGTTATCACAACTCCAAACTTAAAACTTTGCTTGTCCTCAAGCAAACAAGATGTAACTCAATCTTCCATCAATCCATATAATGGTTCACCACATTCAAAAATCCTTCTTTCAAGACAAGTAAATACTTAATTTAGCTCATCATCAAGACTTCAATCAAGATGTGCACATGCTTTTAGTGATCACTCAAACACATACTATCCAACAAATGTTATTTTCATGAATGATCAATTAACTAAGAAAAGATGTTCTTATGTGTTCATGGAATGTATCCTCACTAGATAAAGTGTTTCACTCAAACACACAAGTGTATAGGAGATATTCACTCATTCACTCTACTATTACAATATCACATGAATCAACTTTGCCTTTCATTTAACCACAATCAAAAACACTTATCAGCAAGCATCATCACAAGGACTTTTCTATGGCTTATAACGTGGCTGGGCTAACAAGAAAATTGGTTTTTCTAGATCACAAAACCCTTGAGTTAAGAGAAACATATAAACACAATCATTCTTATTTATTCCCAACTTTCTTTTGCATTGAGCTTTGCCTTTTCTTTTCTTTTCTTTCTCTTTTTCTTTTTCTTTTCACATACTTAATTCTTAGCTCTTAGCTCAATGCTTTCAATTTCCCTTTCTATTTTCCAACAACCCCAAACTTGAACATTTGTCAATACCACAAAATATTTTCTACTTAACTCAAGGTAAAGCTTTTCAACAAGGGTTTTCAAATCATGTTCAAGGCTAGAGGTTCAAAGGATATAACACATAGTGTTCTCTTTTAGTGGGCTCAATTTATGAATTTGGCTAATAGAAGGGTTATCAACAAATGGCCTTGATCATATGATGCAAACAAGCAAGTAATTCAATCATAGAAAACCTGGGCAAAGTCATTCATGCTTTCACAGTAATAGTATTCAACAATAACAACTCTGGAGCTCAAAACCTCACATATAAGCTCATTCACATTCCACATATAACATCCTGCTTAGAATCATAATCACAATCATAACATCTTGCATTTGTTCACAATGCTTGTGAACCACCTGTATAAGCATATAATGTGCACATTCTCAACATCAATCAATATCAAAGCATCATCAGGCATTACTTATCAAACAACAATCATAAGCAAACCATCATAACAGACAAAGTTTCCAATTGAGTACATCAAATCTATTCTAAAAACAAAGTGATTGATAAAACAAATCCTACTCTAGTGCTTTGAAAAACTCAGCCCCATCAATGATGCTCTCTCCCAACCCCAAACTTAGATGGAAAACTAGTGAGCAAGTGAGTGAAAGGAAGATTTTCTCAAGAGGGATGAAGGAAAAAGTTGTAGAGAACCTTTGGAAAAGTATGTAGGAGTGTGTGTGCAGAGAAGAATCTAAAAAGAGAGGCCAAGGCGCAGCTTAGGGTATAAAAATACCCTAATGGGCTCAGGTTCCGCTGAGGGGCAACCCAAGCCCTTTCTGCGACACTACCGCTCAGCGGTAGTTTGCCGCTCAGCGGCACTTGCGGGAAGTGCTCTCCTTCTTAGCTTGACCTAGATGCATCCTAAACATACCCCTTACTGGCTCCCTGCAATAAATTCTCAAATCACTCATGCACAACCCTATTATGCAACTAAAGCAGGATCAAAACAAAAATTATCAGAAAAATTAATCAACTGGGTTGCCTCCCAGGTAGCGCTTGTTTAACGTCACGAGCCTGACCCAAAATCCTCCAGCACCCTTCAGTAGATGCAAATCTTTCTTACCAACACCCATCAGTAGGTGTATACAAACATAGTATCCTTCAGTAGATACTCTTCCGCCTAACATCCATCAGTAGATGTAAACCCTGTAACAAACTTATAACAAAAACAAAAATACCCAAAAGTTCAAAATTACATCACCAAAACAAAAATTAAAAGTTCTTAAATCACTGGGTTGCCTCCCAGCAAGCGCTCTTTTAACGTCACTAGCTTGACCCAATAAAGCTCATGTTCTTTCTTCTTTTTCTTCTTTCTACTGAACTTCTTCAGAAATTTGATCAAACCAGGAACCTGTTGCAGTGTCTCAATCATAGGAACTTTAATCTCCAATTTCTTGAAGATTTCCATAAAGCACTTGAATTTCTTTTCCTTCCTATGATTCTTCTTTAGATGAGGATGTGATTTTTCATATGATTTCTTCTTCTTTCCTCTCATCTTCTTTTTCTTCCTTTTTCTCTCCCTAAATTTTCTCTTTTTCTTTTCTTTTATTTTTTTCTTCCCTTTTCTTTTTCTTTTCAACTTCTTTATTTTCACACAAATTTTCTTTCTCTCTTCTCTCTCAACCACTTCTTTCTCTTTTTCTTCATCTTTATTTCTCTCACTCAATTCTTCTTTTTCTTTTCTCTCTATCTTTTCCTCATCGCCCCCTATTTTTTTCTCATCAAGAATCTTGTCACTTTCAGTGATAATGGCTTGCCCTTCCTCCTTAGGGTTAACTTCAGTATTAACCTCATCATTCAATCTCTGACTAATGGAATGAAGCTGCATCTCCATCCTTTTACATGATTCTTCAATGCTTTTCTGAGTAGCGTCAGAATTTTTCAAAAATTGTTGAAGGGTGTCATCCAAACTTCCTGATAGAAAGGTTTGTTGCTGTTGCTTGTTAAATTGCCCAGTTTGTCCAGCTTGCCCACTTTGTTCCTGACCAATACTTGGGTGTGGTTTCCACCCTTGATTGTAGCTCCCTTGACGGTACTGATTGGTCATGTAGTTTACATCCTCTACGGCTTCAACTGGAAAGGCACATTGACCATTGATATGGTCACCTCCACACAATTCGCATAACTGGGATTGTACCTGTGCAACAGTCTTTAACTCTTGTGGCAATTGTTCAAGTATCTTTGAGAGATTCTCCAATTGTTGAGTTATTAACTTTTTCTGAGCTATCAAGGCATCATTGGATTGCAACTGTAGAACTCCTTTTTGTTGAATAGGAGCTCCTCTTTCACTGTTCCACTTATTGTTATTAGTAGTCATGTTTTCAATTATTTCTGTGGCTTCCTCTGGAGTCTTCCATTTGATATTGCCTCCAGCTGAGGCGTCAAGCATCATCTTGGTTTGTGAACCAAGACCTCCAAGGAAGATTAGGACTACTTCTCCTTCGTTAAATCCATGCTTGGGAGTCTTTCGTAATAGGCTTTTATACCTGTCCCATGCATGCCCCAGTGATTCTTCCATGCCTTGTCTAAATGAAGAGATCTCTTGCTTCCCTTTGTTGATTTTAAAGCTTTGTTGCTGCCATTGTTGTTGTGGTTGGTTCTCAAATTGTCCGGTAGCTTGCCAAAATTGGCTTTGATCCATGCTTGAGTCATGTTCCCACCAGTGGTTGAGATTACTTTGGTAGAATTGAGTGCCCATATAGTTAAATTCTTGACCAAATTGCATTCTGCAGACATTAGGCACAAAACCCTAAAAACAATTGTTAGCACAAAAAGATAGAAAAAAAAATAAATCAAAGGATATAATTGAAAAGATAAGAAGATAGGAAATAAAAACAGAAAAATAAAAATAGAAAAATAAAATAAAATAAAATAAAAACAGAAAAATAAAATAAAATAAAAACAGAAAATAAAATAAAACAAAATAAAATAAAATAAAATAATAACCAAAAAAATAAAAACAGAAAATAAAAACAGAAATTCAAAATTAAAGTCAAAGATAATCAATAATCACACAAATTAACCAGTTAAACCAGAGTCCCCGGCAACGGCGCCAAAAACTTGATGGACAAATTTATGAACACCAAAATATGATGTCACAAACTTGTTTTTCAATCGGCAAGTATGACCGAATCGTTCAAGTAATAAACTTGGTAAGACCAAGTATCGTTCTTCCCAAAGGACTCACGGCCTAGTTTAGTTGTGTGGTTTCTTGATTAGCTAAGACTTAAAGACGAAATATTTGGATTTTATATGCAAAAGACGAAAATTAAATATGTATGCATGAAGTTTTTGATCAATGGCAAAAAGCAAAAGATAAACACTTTCAATGAAATTTATGTATGAATATGTTGTTGGGGGTCAATTTCATCTTATCCACTCTCATATATTTTAGGAATTCAACATTCAAATCATCATTGTTAATGCCACTCTCTAAAGTACCTTTCTAGAAGGCTTCTCCCTAATCACGAGTTCATACAATTCCTAGCATTCCTAATGATCAGTTCATAAGTGCAGGAGCTTAACGACAACCAATATCATATTGGGAGAAATTCCCCGGATCTAGACTTCCCCGTACGTGCCCGTATCGACAAAACCAATAATCATGCATCGAATGAGTTAAACAATGCAAGCATTAAGCAAAGAGGAAAAACCCTAACTAATGATGAAAGAAAGCATAAGTCTTAATTAAAAGATGTAAAAACAGATTCCATATATGAGAGCTTCACAAGATTACATTGATTCCCCAACAAACATACAGAGTTTAGTTCACCATATTCATGGTGAACCTAGATGAATACAATGAAAGAATGAAGAGATAGAAAACCCGAGAAAGAGAAGAGGAGAGCTGTCACCATCTCCCAATCTACCCCAAGGGGTGGAAAAGTGTGTTTCTACTTCCTTCCAGCCAAAGATACAAACCCTAGGACGTGCAAGTCCTTAAATAGGGCATAAAAATAACATAAAACAAGTCCAAGCCCATAAAAACAAAAGAAAACCGGTCCAAGCCCACTTAGAATGGCGCTCAGCGGTATTTTACCGCTGAGCGATAATACCGCATGATCCATTTTGCCCCCAACTGCTGTTTTTGCCCCTCAGCGGTGCTTTTGGCACCTGAAAAGTGCCGCTCAGCGGTATTTTACCGCTTAGCGCCACTCGGTCACACGTTTTCTGCGTTCTGGTTGGTTTTTCAGCATTCTTTTTGACTGGTTGACTTTTTTGGTTGACTGGTTGACTTTTCTGATTTCTGGTTGACTTTTCAGCACTCCAATCATTCGGTATTTCAATTCTTCTTTCAAATCATTCAATTAGCCTACAAAATCAAGGGAATCTTGCATAAAACCATTAAATTCAATTTCAACTCTCTTATTCTCAAAACTAAAGCAAAAATATGATTTCAAGCTAGTTTCTAAGTCTTAAAGGTTGCTTTTGGTATCAAATTTAACCATAAAAATAACGGTTTTTCAACCGTTATTAGTCATGCCTTCCACTACTTGGACCTAACTGCTCGGTCTTGGTCATACCTTACTTGGTCTCGATCATGCCTTTGATTGCTCGATCTTAACCGCTCAGTCTTGTGTTGATGGATTGGCAAGTGTACCAAATCGCACAAGTAATATAAAATGGTAAGACTAAGTATCGTATCCCAGAAGACTCTCGGCACTAGACAATTGTGTGATTACTCGATTAATTAAGACTTAAATAAAACGAGATCATTGGTTTAATATGTAAAGACAGAAAATTAAATATGAATGTAGTTTGATCAATAGCAAAAGAGCACAGTGATAAAGGGATGTTGTTTAATATGAGATGAGTATGTTGTTGGGGTTAGATTTGACCAAGTTCCCTCTCATGGATGTAAGAATTCTTCTTTATGGATTAATGTTAACGTCACTCACTAAATCACCTAAACCCGATCCCTCGGCGAAATAGGCCTCTCCTTAATCACCCGTTCATGCAATTCCTAACATTCCTAGCAACTAAATGTGAAGATCAAGAGCTTAAAGGCGACCAAGACTCACACCCTCATCCCTAAGCAATATTACTCTTTGGAGAATTCAACAAGAACCTGAATTGTAAGGAACCTCCCAACACTCATGCAATGCATAAATCATGCGATGAATGAGTTAAACAAAGCATGTAATAAACACAGATGAATTACTCTAACAATTAATGAAAAAGCATGTGTTATTAAGAATCAATTCAAATACATGAGAGTTCACAAGGTTACATCATCTCCCAAGAACAAATAAAGTTTAGTGCACCATAGACATGATGAAACTAGATGAATGATGGAAAGGCATGAGATAGCAAATTCCTAAAAGTAGAGGAAGGACGCTTTGGCATCCAAATCTGCCTTCAGAGAGTGGAAGAAAGTGTTGTTGCGCTGCTCCAGCCAGAGATACGAAACCTAGGAAGAAAGTGTTGTTGCGTTGCGCTGCTCAAGCTCCTTACTTAGGGCGCCCAGGCGGCGAGCGGTGGTCTTCCACGTTCAAGCCTTGCAGAAGACGCCCAAGCTTTGAGCCTCCGGCACTCAAGCGTCCCAGAAGGGGCGCCCGGGCAGTGAATGGTGGTCTTCTGCGCCCAAGCCTCAGAGATGACGCCCAAGCTTCGTGCATCCGGCGCTCAAGCGCTCAAAAAGGGGTGCCCGGGCGGTGAGCGGAACTCTTCTGCGTTCAAGCCTCCAAAAAGGGCGCCCAAGCTTCAAGCACTCCTCCCCTCTAGTGCTTTTCCAAGCCTTTCTGAGCTCCATCTCAATGACACTTCATCCTTGCTTTCCATATTATCTCATTTTCTATCAAAACAAGGGAAATTAGTCATAAAATCATTAAATTCAACATCAACTCTCTTATTCACACAACTTAACAGAAAAACATGATTCCAAGCAATTTTCTAAGTAGAAAAGGTGCATTTAGTATCAAAATTACATCACAAATAGTGGTATTTTCAACCGTTATCATCTTGGTTATACCTTCTTTGGTCTCGGTCATGCCTTCGACTGCTCGGCTTTAATCGCTCGGTCTTGGTCATGCCTTCTTTGGTCTCGGTCATGCCTTCGACTACTTGGTCTTAACCGCTCGATCTTGGTCATGCCTTCTATCGCTCGGTCCTGGTATCTTCTGTTATGCAGAAATGCTTTTAAACTTAATGCAACAAGGGTCTTCATATGATTCACTTTGTAACATCATCAAAATCATTATCTTCAAGACACCAATGCTTCCTCATTGATAACAAATATTTGATTTTATGTTATAAACATGTGCTTGATCAGTTGAGAAAGAAGCTAAATGATAAAGGGGTGTCTCTAATTTTGGTGGGATACAATGCTACTAGAGGATACAAGCTGTATGATCCTACATCAGGAACAACATGTATCAGCAGGGATGTTGTAGTATATAAAGTTGGAGTGTGGCAGTGGGAAATAACTAAGCAGGAAGCATCCACTAGTACAAAAACAGCGTACAACGTCAAATATTTTGGGCCTTTCACGTCGAATTCGAGAACGACGTCATATCGAGAGACATTAAATTGACGTCGAATTTAAAAAATTCGACGTTAAATTTAATGTCGAATTTTATCAAAAAATGACGTTAAATTTAACGTCAAATTTTATCAATAAATGACGTAAATCATTTTTTTTATTTTTTTTAATTAATTGTGATCCGTTTTTACAACTCTACGAGACCTGAAAAGTAGAAAAATAACAAATTTCAGATTTTGGTATTTTGTAAAGCATGAACTATGAACGTGTAATATAGTATCAACAACAAACAAAAATGACAAACAACAAGCAAGTTCAATCAAACAATAAACAAGTTCAATCAAACAACAACAACAAACAAGTTCAACCAAACAACAACAACAAACAAGTTTAACAAAAAACAACAACAAACAAGTTCAACAAATAAGTTCTTCAAAATGAAAACGAAAACGAAAACTAACCTTGGTTCATCGGAATAAAGTGTTGCCACAAGTGAGAGAGAAAGCAGAATGTGCCCATGAAGGACAAGAGCACGAAAATAATTGGTCAAAACAAACAAAAATCATACCTAAAGTAGTAAATTAACATGCATTTGTATCAAATGAAAGAAAGATTACATGTGATGGTCGTGAAACTTCGTTTGGGAAAAATTTGAGCATAGAAGAGAGTCTCGCGCTCTAAGATAAAGTGAATGAATTTTCAATCTCCCGCTCAAATTTTTATTGAATTCACTAACCTTTTGACGTCTAATGTTGGGAAATTTGACGTTTTATATCCTTTACGTCAAATTACAATTCTAAACGACATTTAATAATTGCATTTATTTACAAAAATACCACCGGTCATTTTTATCGTTGGCTATTGAGTGGTTCGATGTTGAACGCATGACGTTATACGATATTTTTGCACTAGTGATCAACCACTGTGTTGGAAGATGAAACTACAACAGTTGAGTCAAATAGTTGCAGGAGAGATGACAGCATTAAAAGGTCATCAAAGGTTACTCAGCTGCCAACACATCTAAGAGACTATGACTTGTCTTATGATGTTACACTTACATCAGAAGGTAATTTTGTTCATTATGCTTTAATAGCAGAAGTTGAACCAGTTGAATTTGATCAGGCTGTGAGAGATGAGAGGTGGTATAAGGCAATGCACGAAGAAATTGACTCTATTGAGAGAAATCAGACATGAGAATTGGATTATTTACCTTCTAACAAGAACCCTATAGCATTAAAGTGGATTTATAAGTCGAAGATAAACCCACAGGGTGTTGTTGTAAGGCAAAAAAATAGGCTAGTTGCTAAAGGTTTTCTACAGAAGGCTAGAGTGGATTATGGAGAAGTTTTTGCTCTTGTAGCTAGGGTTGAGACAATCAGGTTGATGGTGTCTCTAGCTATTAAGTTTCATTAGTCATTACATCAATTAGATGTGAAATCTGCTTTCTTAAATGGGAAACTTGAGAAAGAGGTATATGTTGTTCAACCAAAGGGGTTTGAAGTTAAAGGGCAGCAATGCAAGGTTTACAGGCTCAGGAAGGCTCTTTATGGGCTTAAACAGGCTCCAAGAGCTTGGAACCAGAGAATTGATGGGTTCATGAACAATATTGGGTTTGATAAATGTGTTTCAGAACACGAGTTGTATGTGGAGTGCTGCCAACACAATGGCAGACCAGAAAAGCTAATTGTATGCATGTATGTTGATGACCTATTAGCCATTGGTAGTTGTGAGGAGCTAATTTCGAATTTCAAGGCTTAAATGTTGAAGGAATTTGAAATGAGTGACTTGGGAAGAATATATAGCTGCTTGTGAAGCTACGTGTCAAGCAGCTTGATTGGGTTCTTTGATGGAAGGATTGAAGGTGGAGCTAGCTGGAAGAGTCAGACTGCTTGTTGACAACAAGTCAGCCATAGATCTTGCCAAACACCCTACATCGCATGGAAGGAGTAAGCATATCGAGACCAGGTTCCACTATATTAGGGAACAGGTCAGCAGCAAGAAGCTTGAAGTGGTACACTGCAAATCCGAAGATCAACTTGAAGATATACTGACAAAAGCACTTAAAGATGAACGCTTTCTATCACTCAGATAGAAGATCGGAGTTGTACGAGCAAAGATCGGTGAAGATCACTCAAGAAGGCGTTCGAAAACCTAGGGTTTTCGTCCGAGAAGAAGGTTGCTCAGAAAAGAGGTTTTTCCTAGTTTCAATCGGTGAAAAACGTTTGTGTGCTTAAAGGAAGCATTTTCTCCCAATTTCAATCGGTGAAAATTGCTCAAATCAAAGAAGGAGAAGTTTTCACCGATTCAATCGATGAAAGGAAGGGTTTTTCTTCAGAATAATGAGTTTTCATTTCAATTAGGGTTTTCTGTTTAGGAGGAGTGTTGATGTAAACAGAAAAACCAGATTCAGTTTATATTTTTCATCTATAAGTACTATAAATCATACAAAAAAATACATAGAAGTTTATTCAGTACCTTGTGTGTTGTTTTGCCTTCCTTTGCTCTCTGTCTCTACCTTCATCTTCTTTTTCTCAATCTAGTGTGCATGTGAGGATAGTGCTTTTGTTTTCTATTTGAAACCCTATGACGAGAGGTTTTTTCTCTACCCCTCTATTGCAGTAATAATGCTTTTCTCTCTTTACACCTAATAGTTAAATGGTGTTATCTTTTAACATTGAAACGAAAACATGTCAAACCGTGTAAACAACTCAAAAATTAGTCTGAACTCAAATGTGTTTCAAATTAGAATTTAAGTTGTTTACACTGTTTGATATATTTTCATCTCAATATTAGTTGAAAATACTATTTAACAAGCCCAAAAAATTAATATCATTGGGACTCAAAATGTTTCAAATGAATTCCAATTTCATGTTAAAATTAAAGGACTAAAAACATATTTAATCATGATTTTAAATATATTTTAGAGGTGAGATATATAGGATGCAAAAAAATTGTCAACCTAATACTATGCTTAAATTTTAAATTGATGTAAGAAATTCATATATATAAATATATATATATATATATATATATATATATATATATATATTTAAAGAGTTTTGTCTATTATCTAAATGATTCAATTATTATATTTATATTGTGTTATTATCTTTTATTTGAATAAGGTATTTTAATAGGAAATTTATTTTAAGGATTTGAAATGTTTCATTTTTTTTAAGAATTTGAAACGTTCCATGATAAAATATGTTGTTTGGATAATTTCTTTTGAAAGAAATTTAAATTTTAGACCTTCATTAATTACTTAAAATTAAATAATTCTAAAGTTTTATATTGTTTGGATAATTGTTTTTAAAGAAATTGAAATTTTACACCTTAATAAGAATAATTAGATTACTTAAAATTAATAAATTTCAAATTTTATATAAAAAAATAAGAATTTGAAATTCTTTTTATTCTCAATTTCATATTTTGGTTTTTCTAATTTAGGCCAACTTGGATCGAGGTCGAGTAACAATTTGAGTTCCGATAAACTTAGCTCGACTTAATATAGATTCAACTTAGTTTGATATGGTTCTAAATTAATGTTTTAGAGCAAACTCAACTTGGCTTACATGATTTCTCTCCATCCAACTTGACCGACTCAACTGGACTTGGTTTTAATTGAGCTAGGACTAACATGTAATGTTTCATTAGGATGTCGTTGATAATTCAAAAAGTAGTATTACTTAACTTTGATACCACCACCTTAACAACAAAGTCATAACTTAATTCATTGAATAGTCAAACTTCAAAATTTAATATTCTATTTCCCATCCCACTTTCAATTAAGCCTTCAATTAAAAAAAATTACAACTCACTAGTATATATAAGAACACCTAAGAAAAAATAACACACATCATGCAAACAATACCACTATGTACATTCTTCCGTTGACAATATAAACGCGATTATGAAAAAGAACAAAATTAAACAAAATTGATCAAAGACACCTAAGTGAACGGACAAAAGAAAATGAGAACTATATTGAACACACTAAATAAAAATAGAGACCAAATAATATTTAAACATTTTAATTTTTAGAAATTATATAATATTTAAATAATTTTTAGAATTTGATGATAATTAAAATATTTTATGCAAACAAAAATTTAAAATTATCTAAATTTAAATTGGCTTATTCAAATAAAACATTTAAAGAATTAAATAGTGCAAAAATATATCAATTCAAATTCAATATTTGAATATAGGAAATTTCATATCACACTCAGTATTTTTTTTCTATACTCATTTGCTCGGTGTTTCCATTTCTCTCTCTTCTTTTTTTTTCATTTAATATTGTAATTTTATAAAATTACATACACATTTTTTATTGTCTGATTCAATTATTGAATTCTCGTTTTTCAAGTCTCTCCATTCTTGTCTTCCTATTTACTTTTATTTAGAGTCTGCAATTTGAAAAATACAAATCCCAAAAACTTCTACCCAATTTTTGAAAACATCAGTTTTACTTAATAAAATGATATAAAACCAATTCTGTTCAAAGGTAAAATACATTGTTTCTGCAAATATTTTCGAGACCGAGAGACTAACATGTTGACGTGTCTTTCCCGCTTTCGAACGGCTAGATCTTCTGCCTTTCTTCAATCTAGACCGTTCGGTCACCTTCAATCTATTGTTGTTGCCCGATCGGTATTGGTGTGGACCGATCGGTCTCCTTCTGGACAAGGGGGGAGGTACCTACAAAAGGCACTCTAACGCCCATGTTAGGCGTGTGATTTGAAAAGTGTTGGCTCTTAATAGAATGCTTAGTGAACAATTGTCACTATTTGAGTATTTGAGAATGGGTTGAGTGAGTGAAATGTATTGGAGTATGAATTGAGCATGAATAGAACATACCTGGCTTTCGGCCCTAGCTTTGTATTTATAATTTACCTCATGGATCCTGAGTTGCTACAAGCCCAATAAAATATAAACAGATTACCTGAAAATTCGGTTGGTTGTGTATAACCTGCTTATCAATATCCTTAATTAGATATTCTTTGATTTTATCACCTGTTGGACTATTGGCCCAATAGTAGCTTAAGTGTTGGCCCAATTGCGGCTTAATCTTTAACTCGGTTAACCGTAGCGGATGGACCCAACGACCCTGAGTAGATGGACCGAACGGTGTTGAATGCTGACTGTTCGGTCTATCCTAGGTACGATACATATGCCCCCAAAGTTCGAGTTAAGTGGTCGCCTTTAGCCGTAGTTAACTATAGGACTTATGAGTTTGTGGGAGGCTGTCTTTAGTCGTTGTGCATCTGCGGCTGGATTTTTGAGTTCTCCTTTCGAACTTTGTCATGAACCGAGCGGTAAATGATGGGAGTCCTTTTTAGAACTTTTTCTCATTTAATCTGTGACTGATATTATCCAGCTTACCTTTTCTGAGGGAAAATAACAACTGAATATGAACTGTCAAAAAAATGTAAACCACTAGACTAACCCATTTTATAAGGTCGAATAGCCAAGCATGGGAGACCGCTCGGTTAAAGATGCTTGAATGAGAGTGACTGTTCCTCAGCTCTTTGTTTTTGGCCTAGGAGTTCCTGGAGAACTTCCCAGTAGACGTGAGTGACTCTCTGTGGCCAAAGAGTTCCTGGAGAACTTCCCAATAGACGATCGTCTGTGGCCCAGGAGTTCATGGAGAACTTCCCAGTAGACGAGAGTGATCGTCCGTGGCCCAGGAGTTCCTAGCGAACTTCCCAATAGCCGAGAGTGACCGTCCATGGCCCAAGAGTTTCTGGGGAACTTCCTAATAGACGAGAGTGACCGTCCATGGCCCAGGAGTTCCTAAAGAACTTCCCAGTAGACGTGAGTGACCGTCCATGGCACATGAGTTCCTGGAGAACTTCCCAATAGACGAGAGTGATCGTCTGTGGCCCAGGAGTTCCTGGAGAACTTCCCAGTAGACGAGAGTGACCGTCCGTGGCCCAGGAGTTCCTAAAGAACTTCCTAGTAGACGTGAGTGACCGTCCGTGGCCGAGGAGTTCCTGAAGAATCTTCCAGTAGAAAAAATTTGTATGGCCGACTGGCTGAATGCCTGAACACTTGACGCCATGGAGGATAGATGGCAAAGCCGAGTGGCCGAATACCTTGGAGAGCTGATGGTCGAGTACCTGTGAGGCTAGATGGTTGAGCGTTAGAGGTCGAATAGCCGAGCATCTGTGAGGCCGGAAGGCCGAGCACCTGTAAGGTCGGATGACCGAGCACCTGTGAAGCCGGATAGCTAAGTGTTAGAGGCTAAATGGCCGAGCATCTGTGAGGCCGGACGACCGAGCACCTATGAGGCTGGATGGCCGAGCACCTATGAGGCCGGATGGCCGAGCACTTGTGAGGCTGGATGACTGAGTGGTAGAGGCCAAATGACTGAGCACGTGTGAGGCTGGACGACCGAGCACCTGTGAGGCCGGATGGCTGAGTGTTAGAGGTCGAATGGCCGAGCATCTGCGAGGCTGGACGGCTGAGCACCAGTGAGGGCGGATGGCTGAGTGTTAGAGGCCGAATGACCGAGCATGTGTGAGGCCGGACGACCGAGCACCTGTGAGGCTGGATGGCCGAGTGCTTATGAGGCCAAATGGCCGAGCATCTGAGGCTGGATGGCCGAGTTTATGTGAGCCCGGATGGCCGAGCACCTGTGAGGCCGGACAGCTGAGCACCTGTTAGGCCGGATGGCCGAGCACCTGTGAGGCCGGACGACCGAGCCTTAAAGGTCGAATGACCAAGCATTTGAGAGGCCGGATGGCCGAATACCTGAATACTTGAGGGCCCGAAAAGCCAAACAGTAGAGGCCAAGTGGCATAATATTTGATAACTTTGTTTAAACAAAAAATTGATCGAGCGTATTTGCTTCAACAAAACAACTTTAAAGAAAAAAGAATAAATGTTTTAATAAAACGTGACAATAATGTTTAGCTGAAGTAAAATTTGATATGAGTCTCTTTTCCTAGTCTAGGGATAGTTTTTCCTTTGAGCCAATAAGTTCTTTTAGCAAGATGTCGAGTTTAACTAGTAGTTGTTTCTACTCCTCTGTCCGTTTGTGGGGGAACGAAGGGTGTGACTTTTAAGCTAGCATTATAGCATTCCCGGGTTGTCCGTTGATTCGCCCGTACAGTGCATATGGTACCCTTATCTGACGGGAATTTCAAGGCTAAATATAGGGTGGATACCACAGCTCCGAAAGCATTCAAACAAGGTCGTCCTAGTAGAGCATTGTATGGAGTATGAGCTTCTACTAACAAAAATCTTATTCTGAATTCTTTTGCTTCTCTGTCCGTTCCAAGCCGAGTCCTCAACTCTAAGTATCCTCGAGTATCGGCTCTTTCTCCTGGGAATCCCATAATTTGCTCATTAAATGGGCATATGGCATCTTCAAACAAATCCATTTGTAAGAACGTCTTCTAATACAAGATGTTGACCGAGCTACCCTGATCGACTAACACCTTGCTGATAACACAACGAGATATCTCCACTATAATAACCATAGGATCATCTTGATTCGGGTCAGGGGCATGGAAGTCCTCATCAGTGAAGGTAATTGGTGGTAGAGATCGAGGCTTTTTATCCACCATGTCAACAGTTTTGAGTCTCCTCAGGTGCCTTTTCCTTGCTGACGATGATGTTTCTCCTCCAGCAAAACCTTCAGAAATGGTATTGATGTACCTACGAACCGATCGGTCACGTTCACAACTGTGACTGCGGCTGCAGCTACGGTTATGCCTATGCCTATGTCCCCGTTCGGTGTTTTGATGGGACCGTCCGGTTTCTCTGGTAGGACTTCTTGTTTAGGTTCTTTCTTTTTTTACGAATTACTGTAGATGGCCTCCTCGGATAAGCCTTTCTATTTCATCTATCAGTATATTGTATTCTTCCGTAGTATGGCCACGGTTCAGATGGAAATTGCAGTTCTTCCTCGCATCAACGCTCTTGGAAGTGGCCTTTTCTCGGAGTGTTAGAAGTTCAACATTGAGAGCTTCCTCAAGAACCTTAGCCCTTGGTGCATTGAGGGTGGTATAGTGATTAAATCTAGGGAGACACATAGGATCCTTTTGAGGAGGATCCCCATTGAACTATCGTTTTCCTTCTTTCTTATTTCCCCCAGAGGTTTCTTGCTGTTGCTTTTTTCGAGATTGCCTTATATCGATTGTAGGAGAAAATAAGTGAAGGCCTCTGATTCCAAATCTGTAGGGGGGCCTTAGCCTTCCATTTTCCCTCATTGTCCGTTTCCCGAAAGTTCTCAAAAACCACTTAGCTCCAGAATTTACTTCCTGACGTCTTGGGCAATGGGCCACCGCTGCAGACAGTCGCTGTCGCTGCCGTCACAGTCAGTTGTCATTCCTACCTCTACTTCTTCCGCTATTTTCTTCTTCATCCTGAAAGGTGCCATCCAGTTGCACCTGTAAATTGATTCGCTAAAAAATTGTGAAGAAGGCCTCCAATTCCAAATCTGTAGGGGGGCCTTAGCCTTCCATTTTTCCTCATTGTTCGTTTCCCAGCCTTTCTCAAAAACCACTTAGCTCCAGAATTTACTTCCCGGCGTCCTCGGGTAATGGGCCACCGCTGCAGTCAGTCGCCATCGCTGTCGTCACAGTCAGTTGTTAAGAAGTTTGAATTAATCTATCCAAACAAAAACATTTTCAAGTGTAGGAGTTTTAAATTAAAGACTAGAAAATAAGACTGATTTATTATTCTCAATCATAAAAAAATACATTCTGATATTCTCTATTTGTAATAATCTAATTCTCCTAAAAAGGAAAATAGGAAAACTAGGAAAGTAAAATAAAATAAAAGATTATATATCTATTTCTTCTAATTAGGAATATTCTAAAGATATTATCTCAAATTACAACATTATGGAATGACATTACCAAAAGAAATCATAACATAGGTGGCATATTACACTAGTAAAAAAAGAGGATTTAAACTCGCAAAATAGGTTTCGGTTTAGGAGCAACCGAAGCCTATCAGAACGCGGTGGCATTTTCGTAGATTAATCGAACTTTTATGCCTCGGTTATATGGGAACTGAGGAATATATACCATATGACCTCGGTTAAAGTACCAACCGATGCTTAATACTTTGAAAATTTCTGCAGATTTAACTTTTGAACCTGACAACTTTTGTAACCTTGATATACTGCCTCGGTTCAGTGGGGGACCCGAGGCATGTGCACAATATGACCTCAGTTAAATGGGCACCCAAGGCATATACTTCAAAAAGCTTCTGCCATTTCGAATACTTTCCTATTTCTCTGCGTCCCGCACAGCTTCTGCCATTTCTCTTTTTCCATCTCTCTTCACCGCAAAGGGCCATTTCTCCTTTCCTCTGCTTCGCCGCATAGTGAGAGAAGGCGACAGGAGGCGTTCGTAGTGGCTCGTGGTGGCTCGTGGAGGCGGGCGATCTGGTGCGACGAGGTCGCGGTGACTGTGCGAGGACTTTGGTCGTCCTGATTCGCGACGCAAAAGGGAGGCTCCCCTTCTCTTTTCCGTTGCTGCTTCGCTGCACAGTGAGAGAAGGCGCGACAGGCGGCGTTCGTGGTGGCTCACAATGGTGCTCGTGGTGGCTCGTGGAGGCGCAACGATGGTGCGGCGAGGTCGCGGTGACTGTGCGAGGACGTTGGTCTTCCTGATTCACGGCACAAAGAGGAACAGTGCGAGTGACCTCCAGCGACGACAACGAGGGTGAAGGGCTAGGTATCTAGTGAAGGCAGCGTCAAAAATGGAACTGTGATTTTGGTGGTGTTGATTCTGCGATTTAGGGTTTGGGTTGTTCTTAAATTTTTATGGTTTCTATTTTGATGAACTGATGATCTGATTTAGGTTGATCTTAATACTACGAATTGAGATCTAATTTGGGGTTTTTCCTGTTATGGTGTTTTAATCTTGTAATTTTGGTTTACATTGATGGCTGAGATATGGGTTTTGTATATGGCTTTCGATTGCTATGGCTGAGATATGCGATCTTGTGGTGGTAGTCGGCAGTGGTCGGCGGCGTGACCATACTGCCTCGGTTCCTTTTAAACAGAGGTTAAATCCACATCGTTTTGACTCGGCTCATAGTCGAGGCATAAAAGTGGAGACTTTTTATCTCGTCTTCTTATGTCTCGGGTCAATAACCGGTGTCTATAGGCAAAAGTAACTCGTGCCATTGACTCTGACTGCACTAGTGTTAGTTGAAATAGCTTTATATTTTGAGTTGCCTTGCTTGAAGTGGTACCTTGTATGCGTGTGTGATGATGGAAGGAAACAAAATGAAGACATTAAAATGATAAAGACAAGTAAGAATTTATAATATCCTTTTTCTTTGTTTTAATTTGATCACTCAATTCTAAAAAAAAATAACTTCAAAGTTAAAGTGTAAACTAACCAATATACTATAACTTAATATACGGAATGCGAATCCCTTAGTAGAGAGACGAAATCTGTGGTGAAGTAGGTGTTTGAAATTTGATCCTAAGAAAAGCAAAAGGCGAGTAGCACACAAATAAATGCTGAGTGGGGAGAGAAACTAAATAAAGTCATAATCATACCGTTGGTAAGTGACTACAGATTTTTGGTTCTATGGTTATCTTGGGTGAGGGAGGTGTTGATGTTCTTAGTTACCGTGATCCTTTGGCATAGTTAGCAAAGGTAGACGAGCGTGTGAAAGTTTTTCCATGAAAATGTACTGTTTCATGAAACGTGAAAAGAAAAGGAAAAGAAAAGATGGATGCAACGTGTTATAGTTTCCATAGCGTTGGTGGGGTCTTTGTCTTCAGTGGGACTTGAAGGATAGCTTTATTTGTTGACGTACAGAGATAAATACAAGTCCAGGGACGCAACCGTGCATACTTCCCCTTGATTGTCCCTGTTCTATTTGAATGTTCCTTTTCAACTTTCTTGTAGGACCCTCAAATTAACTTCTGTTTGTTGTTTGGTACCATGATTGCTGGATTGCTTCCAAGGGTCAATTCAGTAACATTGCAGCGTATGTGGTCTTATATCAGCCCCATCTGTTTCCTCGTAGGCCACACCTTTTCAATTTGGTCATAAGGAAATTAAATTTCCAACTCCTTCCATGTTGTGAGAAGAAAGATGGTGTCTTGAAGAAATGATAATATTGTCAAATAATGCAGAGACTGGTGTCATAAACGCTCACTGCTCAACTAAGAAATAGAGACGCTTCAACAGTCGTTAGTTGTGTGTGCAATAATGTGTCAGATACATATATATATCACATGGTGTAAACATAATCGCTTCCGATGTTTTCAGTTACATTCTTGTGCTTTGTATGTTAGTATATACATTAGAGTCCTAGGATACATAGATAACTTGTGCGTCAACTAATCAAATCTTACTCTTCTGTCAACTATTTGATTGGGTGTTTGTTTTATGGGCAGCACATATTCTATGTCGGTTGAAAGGAGAGATATGTAAGAGTATGGATTAGATTAAAAGGAATGTATGTAGTATTTGGGTTGGAAGTTTTATCTCCACATAGATATAACCAATGCAATTTATAGTATATTTTTGAATTTTATTTTACAAATTAATTTTGTGGAACTGAGTTATACTTAAAATCTAGACATCTAGAAAGCAGTTTTGTGGGTTAATTAATCCGACTCAAAGAAATTGATTTAATTTAGATTTTGTTGCTACGTTGTTGTAGCCGAAATTAGAATAAAGGGAAGAGTCCGAAATTTAGAAAGAAAGATGAGAAAGAAAAAGGTTTGCAATTTGCATGTGTTGCTGGGGACAGGAAGAGAATATTGAGGCAGTGTGGGTGAAAGCATGGCCATGATCGTGGAAGGGTCTGAGAGGGAAGGCATTGACAGGCACAGGCACTAGCACTAGCAGCACAGACACTACACACTAGTTTTTTTAATGAAGCGCTGAGTTTAGATATGGTCCACCTCAAAGTTACACATCGCATTTAATTATTATCCGCTTGGGGTTAAAGTTACACAATCCACTTTTCTTGTCCTTTTTAGCATATTTCTTTAATCACTCCAACCTCAACTTCATGTACGTTTGCAAAATAAATCAAAATACTCTGCCACTCCTCACATTAAATCAATTAACGCACTTGTTTAAGATTCAATAATGACATCAACAAAAATTAGTTAACACACTCGAATATTATAAACTATGTAAAAGTTATGCTTGGTTTTTATCAACTGGTTTTTCACTGGTTTATGTATCAGTTTCAAATCTACATGGTCAGAATGTACGTGAAGTTGGTATAGTGGTTTAGTTACTGTAGATGCACATTGACAAGGCAATGCAGTAGCCAGTAGCTCTTTTAAGTAGGGGAATGGGTTGAAAGATAGAGAAAGAGAGTGAAGTTGTAATACAAAAGGCACTATCATTGGTTTATGGACAAGTTTTTCCTGTATAGAAAGGAGTCTAAAACTGTTCCTAGTTACTTAGCCGGGCCATTAATACGAAGTGGGTCCAAAAGATTCACCTAAACACAAAATAGATGACATAATGTGATAGTAATATCATAATACACCACTTTGCTTTGCTTTCTCTTCATTGGTATTCGAATATGATATCTTTCTTTTTTCCTTCTCTTTCATTATAATAATCACTTTATCCCATAAGGGCCCGTTGCAAAAAGCTTTCCTAAGGCTTTCCCACTTTCTGCTTCCAACATTTGAAGAAGCATCCCAGTTCTTTTGACTCAATCTCTTTTTTCTTTTCCTCTCTGCCAAATTACACCCCACATGAACTCTCAAACCAAACCAACCCCCTCATTTCTGACACTCACATTCTCGCATTTAATTGCCCATGTTTCCTTCCATTTCCACCTCATTTTCCTCACAATATAGCCACCCTAACTTCATCTTTTCTCTTCGATCTTCACCCTCTTTAAAAAGTTTACACAATGGTTATACGTAGCAGGAGACATCAATTTCTACTGCTCTTGCTCATCTTCTTTCTCTGCACATTGCCACACTGTCATGGCTCCAGAACCACCAACGTCTTCAAATTTAAGCCAAAGTCTCCGCGCAGAGGTCATTTTCTTGGGTTCTTGCCTAAAAGAATGCCCATACCATACTCCTCTCCTTCAAAGAAACACAATGACATTGGTCTACAAAGTTGGAGATCACCCTAAAGACCAGTTTTTCTCTGAGGTGACTTTTGGATTTTTATTTCAATTTTCTCTTTGGAAGCAAAAACTAATGTACATTGGGGCATGTGGCAGTTTGATGACATGTTATTTTGATTCTGGGGATGTAATGCCATAGTGGGTATGTATGATCTTTTAGGTGAATTATTTAAAGAACATAGTTGATGCTTAATCTCTTTATTTTTGGGGGTTCCTTTTGGAGTGTATAGCAGTTATTGTAGACAATGATGAATGATCAAAAAGCTGCACAATTTCCACATCAACGTTGTTTTTCTGATGTATATGATGATAAGAACATTTCCAGTACTCATACCTCAGTGTGTGTGTGTGTGTATATATATATATATATATATATATATATATATATATATATATATATACATATTACTGCACATGCATGCATTTGGTGTACTTCTTCTGCAACTATTATTCTAAGTCAGTATTCTGTGGAAACCTGTTGTTCTTCAAACGAACTGGAACACTTGTTTACAATTTTTTGCTCAGTGGAAAAGATGATTAATTTGAAGCTTATTCATGTGAGTGATAAACTTTTTTACACCGGTGGGTAGAACTACACTGACAGTAAATACCTACTACGTTGAATTTACCTTTATGCAAGCAAGAATCTGATGCCACTGAATTTGGGGCATGGTGATCTGGTTGGTTGCGTGTATTACATTCTTTCAGATTTTTCATAGATAATTGTATACATCAATTACTTCTGAATTTTGCACTTCAATAATTAATCTAAAGCTTTCAACAAGGGTTATATATAAGATATACAAAAATAAAAATAATAATTTTTTTTGTTGAGATAATTATAATAGGAAAACAAAGAATTAAATATTATACTTTATGTATAACCAGACACAAATAACTTAATTAAAATATTAAACAAAATCTGATAGAAGAAAAAGAAACATTAGATAATCTCTCAACTACTGTAATAAGGAAATATAATAAATCGAGTATTTCATGAACAACAATAATAATGCAAATACCCATGAAGTTAATATCCTTATAATGTATAGTATGTGATAATATACAATTATTTTGTACTGTGAAGGCGTATTTGTGAAAATAATAATTTTGTGATAATTTTATTTAAATTATTTACTCCTTAGGAGTTAAGCCTTTCATTTTTAATTGATTATATGCTTAAATAAAATATAATTAATCCAAAACCATTTGAGTTATAAATGTAATGAACTTAGCATTGTGTATTCTAAATTAATAAATACAATAGTTTCTTCATGTGTAGTTAAACCAAACAAACTTTGCAGTCTCTTTACTTCCTTTTAAATGTTACTTTTTTATATATAATATTAACTCATTGAATAATTCATTTCAAAATAGATTATTGAAGAATTTAAGCGACATACTCCTAATTTTTTTTTTTTGGAATAACTCAAAAAATTCAGATACATTGCTAAGATGATGAGTATTGATTGGGGTTTCATTGGATTCCTTTGAAAAAGATAATGGGAGGGACATAAATGATAAATATAATATCTTTTGTCCACAATCATATATATTGCAGTGTTATTTTCATCATTAGAGTTGCATTTTAATTTGTGTGGTTTTGGGCAATAATCATAAATCAATTAATTGAAAACTCTTCCCCCAATAAACATGATTATTGAATAATCCATGAAGCGTTATTTTCATAATATTGTTTTCACAATGACGCAATTATATATCTTGAAATTAAATCACATTTCAAATAGAAAACCTTTTTTCTTTCTTTTTTTCTACTTTTTGTTATCTTTTGGATGAAGTCACATCTGCATGGTTGTATTACTCACTTTTCAATTTTCATTTCCAAAAGCATCGTCCCTTCTCCATCACCATTGTAGACACTGCATAGCTTTCTTATTTAGGGCAATTCTCAGTGCCAAAACATTGAAATAGTAATCAAAATAATGATATCAAGCTACACCTACCTTTCAACTAAGCTCACCCCGTTTCTCTAATTTACTCTTTCTGTCCAAATACTAACCAAAAGTTAATTTTTTATTTCTTTTATATATTAAGATAAAATTTATCGAATTAAAAGTTAGGAATTGGATTTGAGCCCATAACTGCAGCTGTATTTCAAAAATTGATGGCAATTGGTACTCATTGAATCTAAAACCGATGAGGCATGCTTTTCCCACGTTTTGTCGTTTAAAGAAAATGAATAATGATGTGTACCCTTTACTTATTTTTTTAATTCGATTCGAGTGTTGGAAAAGACTCCTTAAGTGGTGAATATTAACTAGAATAATTCCAATGGAAATTATTTAGCTATTTCTTTGAAATAGGAACAGATTATTAGTTAGTTGGAAATATCATTCGGTAGTTATGGTGTTTTCAGTGTAAAAATAGGTCTATACTTATAATATAATAATAGTAATTATATACAAATATTTTAAAAAAACTAAATAATCTTCCCACAATGTATTACTTTTAACTTGTAAATATTTCTAGTAGTGTTTATATCTGTTCAATCAAAATTATTATTCCAAATTTAGCAAGGTTGCAATAAAAGGTGAAATTCATTTTATGCACTGGAATGGTTAAAATAACATTTTCTGTTAAAAATTAAAATAATTAAACCACTGTAATTTATAATTATCAAACATGAATCATAAATGTGTTGCATTGTAATTTAGCATATTTTAACCAAAGATTATCTATTTGGTGTGCATGTTGGAAGGAGAAGTTTTAGAGAATGTTTGAAACATTGTTAGTAAAATTCGTTTTTAATAGATATTTTCAACGAAAGTTCCATGCTACAATGACTAATAAGAGAACCCTTTTTCATCCATATCCCACTAATTACAATGGTTACTTACAAGGATATTGATAAAGGAGAAGACACTAATAGTAATTACTGCATGTTAGAAAAGTGAAAGTAATTATTTAAAGTTTGAAAATTTATGTGATACCCTCCTCCTAGCCTCGGTGATGGCCTGATATCTTCTTTTTGATAAATCTCTAATTGCTTCTTGATATTGTTGTTCAATCATCTCTAACTCTATTCTCAACTCATCCTCAGCTTCATTGAAGGAGGGGGGAGCATTCATAGGGTAATTAAAGAATTTCATGGTACCATAGCTTTCCACACGTGGAAAATTCCTATATTCAGACGAAGCCTCGAATTCAGATACAAGTGAGGTTTGACTATTAACTCTGTGCAAGTCAAAGTCTGTAAATCCTGATTTAGCAGACATGAATGAAACTGTAGAAAAATGCTTTTCGTTGAAGTCAAATGTTGCACCAGTTTGTGACGTCTCAGAACAAGAGTCGTCTATCTTTGCATCTCCTTGAAGACTAATGCTTGTATTAGATAAAACCTTGTCAGAAATGACATTATCTTTGTTCTCCTTATCTGTTGATCTTCTACGTGAGATTGGGAGACCTGGACCACCTCCAGACACAATTTGGATGGAATCTCTTGAGCTTCGTGTTTGTTGACTTGGATGAGATGATTTACTATTACAAGCAACTAAATGATCAATTTGTACACAAGGTTTCCAATCAGGAAGCAATGTGGTCAATAATAGATCGATCAACTCTGCTATGAATTTAACATTGTGCTCAGCCAGTTCAAGTTGCTCAACCATTTCACTTGAAACTGAAATTGCAGTATCACTGTTGATGTAGAATATGAAATGGATATTTCTTGCCCGCCCTGCATTTTTTTTTCCAGATAACTTAACTTTCAACCAAAAAATCCCAAACATGCTTATTAAGAGAACTGTAAGTTAAACTAACCACTTTGATCAGCTATGCGGAGAACTAATGACACAGACTTTTGATCATTCTGTTCGCCTTTTAGAAAAAAAATGTCACCTTCCTTTAACCTTCTTATCTCAACACATGGAGAAGGCAAAACATCATCAGGAGAATCAACAGAATCAACAGAATTATAAAGTAAAGTGGTGAATGGTTGCTCGGTGGCATCACCAAGATCCATTGAAATGGATCTAATACGCGTACTAGCAGGACCTTCTGACATAAGACAACGATTTTCATAGGCTCCATACTTAGGGAGAACGATATCTGGTAATGGTAGACGACGATTCTTCAATGAACCAGTCACTTGCAGAAAATTGTCCATCAAAAGCTCCTTTGCTGTCAGTCTTTGAGACGCTGGGACAAGACATTTCTCAATAAATGATTTTACTTCTTGATTTTTGAGTTTGGAAAGAGCAACAGGCTTAATGCCCTGCAATATCAAATATTATATGACCATGGATCCCAGTAATTGCTTAAAGAAAAAGTACATTGTCAATAAGAATACGCACAGATGAAACTTTCTTGTATATCTGAGCTGAGTTTCTACATTCACTGTAAGGATATTCAGACGTAACCAACTCAAGCATGCACATCCCAAAAGAATATATGTCCACTAATTCATTATAATGTTCATCATACAGTTCAGGTGCCATGAACTCCGGGGTTCCTACTAGGATTACATATTTGTAAATATAATTGGAGTAGAAATCAAATAAATTATTGATTATTTATAATCATAGAAAGGATGGAAAATTTACAAAAAAAGAAAATGCAACAAAACAGAAGAGCATACCAATTACACTCCTGGCATTAGTTTGTTTGATTAGAGTTGCCAACCCTAGATCTCCAATCTTAACTTCTCCTCGGTGACCATTGATGAATATATTATCACACTTCAGGTCCCTATGCATAATGGGTGGGTTGTGACTGTGAAGATAATTTAAACCATTTAAAATTTGCCTTGCCCATCCTTTAACAGCCTTCATGTCAACCCTCCTGTGTTTCTTGCTGTACCTAAATCATACATCAAATCCACTAACCAAAAGGTTGATGTCATTCAAAAAGGAAAAGAATCAAATGAAAAGCATTTATAAAGGGTAGTGAACACACTGTCTGAGGTTCCCTGAGGTGAATAACTCAGTAATCAAGTTCATAGTCCTGTGCTTATCATCAATCCAAGAATTATGGAAAGTCAAGATGTTATCGTGCTTAACTGACTTCAAGAGATGCACTTCTGAGTACAGCCTATCTGGGCCACCAGGTGACTGTAATACCTCATCAATATGAATTTGGCTCCATGCAACTTCAAGTCCATTAATTTCATCAAATGCCTTGTAACTAATTAATCATAAATAAAGGAAAAGTTTGCATATCTTGAAATAAATTTCACTAAAAAAATAAAATTCTTAACATAAAAATTAGACCCAAAGAATGTTATGCACTATTTTTATGTGTGTACAATGGTGCTAAGGTTTGAATTTAGAACCTTATGTGAACTACCCAATCATGCCCCATTAGACCGATCCTAATGGAAAATTTCATGCATTATGTTCTAGATTGAGCAGGGCATTCAATATGTCTTTCAATTTTACAGACAAAAAACATTAAGCCTTAAAGCGAAGGAATTAGATTACTAGTGAAGTGCTACTATAAGAACCGAACTATAATAAAAAAGACAAATTGATAAGATCTTAAAATAAAGGATACACAGTCTTGAAAGCTCCTTGGCCGATAACCTCTTTATACTGTTATGAATACAAAAAAAAAACAATTGCTAAATTGAAATTAATCCATTGCTAATTTTTTCTTGGGAGGAAGTAAGAAAAAAATCACATAATTCCATTTCATACCCTAGTGTAGCGATTAGTAGGATCGATTTCAACAATATTGGGATCAGGAGGCTCTAGAAGGCCTGCCCCCTCCTCTGAGCTTTCTGTGCCTGCCAAACTCATCTATACTGCTTCAAATAGTTGGAATCAAAATAATTAATGACAAGTTTTTTGGTAAAAAGTTGAAAAACCCAAATATTATAGATATAAGTTAGTTGAAGGCAATCAGATAAAGAAATGAAAGCATTTTTTTTTGGTGAATAAAGGAATTAATAAAATGTACCTTAGAACAGGATCATCTAAGCTTAGCCTCTCCGGAGGAATTCCATAGAATTTAGAGAGAGAAAAGGACATCAGAGGGAGAATGAAACCCAAATGCAAAGAAATAGAGGGGGAAACGAGAATGAAACCCAAATGCATATAGGATGAAATTGTGTCAATAAATCGCATGCCACAACTTTGTCTTCCAACACAAACACCTATCTCTTCCCTTTCTCTCTCTAACTAAAAACAGCCAAAATTAATTTGCAAGACACTAGTTTCAAATACAACCCCTATTTGTGCTTTATCCTTCTCTCACCAACAAATACTCCTCTGCTCTTCTCCATCATCATTCTCTTCTCCTATTGTTATTCACATATAGTAATACTAATTATTTCTCCACAAATATTTCTTCCTTTTTTTTTTTCAGACTGTATATAAATTCCCCATCTATAGTCGCTTTCTATACGTTTTCAGTCAAACATGTCATCGCTACATGGGCAATTCGAGAAGACATCAACGCTTCGCAACGAATTTTAGTTTTTTAGAAAATAGTCTTCTTTATTTTATCGTTGAAAATTATTTTTCTTATTTTTTATGAAAATATAAACTTTCAAAATTGATTTCATTAAAATTCATTATAATAAACCGAGCGAAAAGTATCACTCATTAACTAATTCTTATAAAAAATAAAAACAAGTCTGATGGGATTGAAATGAAATGAATAGCAAGGGAAAAAAATAAGAATAGAATAAATAGGAAAGAATTTGGTTGGCTTTAGCATAGTTATTTCTAGACTTAATTACATTTGTCCCTTCTTTAGATTGGTAAGTGGTATAGAGAGGAAAAACCAAAAAAAAAAGAAATGGTAGAAATAGGAGGAATATATATAATAAAAGAATAGAAAAGAAAAAGAGTAAACAGTTTTCTATACAATTGTTTCAAATTAATGAAAAATAAGGTAATAGATAATAAATGAATTATATGAAGACATTTTAACATGAACTAAAAATCGTTTATACTGTTAATAAGATTTAAAATTGTTATTTATTAAAATGTTATTAAAAATTAATTAAGTTTTAAAAAGTGACTTCATGTCTAGCAATGAAATCAATATCTTACTTGGAAAGGATAGAATTATTTACAGTTCAAAAAAAAAATGGAAGTTAATTCGTTCCATGTTACTTCCATCCTCTTTAGAACAGTTTTTATGAGTTAAGTTTAAGAAACATTGGTGCCCGAAATGAATAGTAAGAGATAAATTAACAATGTATAGAATTTAAAAAATAAATAAAGTTATTGAATTTGAAATGAAATATAAAAGTCATAAAAAAGTCATTTAATCCCTTCCCTCCTATTTCCTCTAAAACAATGAAACTCTTGAGCCTTCCCACAAACAAAACCATTTCTGATACTCAAACACATATGAAGCTAACAGACATTTATGGAATTGGAATGAATAGAAGAATTGAATTGAATCCAAACATGCACTCCATCAAGTTGTCAAAACACTATGAAGGAAAAAACCAAAATAAAACAAATACAAGGCTCTTCACTGCAACACTACCACTATATTACTCTTCTAACAGATATTAATTATAATAATAATAACAGCAAGATGCCTCCTCATCAATAAAACATCACTACTACTTCGAGACTTTATCCAAAGCATCAAAAACATATTGCTGAGTCACATCTTCCACGATCACCGTTTTATCTCTCGACTTAGAACCTGTGCCTATAGAGACTTGTCTTCGTTTCACACCTAAAACCTGTAAATTAATATTTTACTCTTAATACTTTAAAATGTTTTTTTTTTTCATTTTAATAAAGAATTAAAATGGCATATGAAGAGATTAAAAAAATTAAAAATAATAATATGCATAAAAATTAGTAGAAAATGTTTCAAATGTAGACTAAATTTTGTTTGGAACTATAGACACCAAATATATGCAATTACACCTTTTGATCGCCCACCGCATGGATAGAATAATACCATACAAATGAAAATGTCACAATCAGAAATCGGAACTCACAGAGCTGAAGAAATCGAGAAGAGCTGCATTTGCTTCGCCATCCCTGGCAGGTGCGTCAATTTGAACTCCCACCGCTTCATCGCTAATATCTAATTATTGAAAAAAATTAAAATCGCATTTATCAACTAAAATCAAAGAAACGCTAGATAGATTGAGATTGAGATTGAAAGACCGGTTACGGATGCAGATTTGGAACCAGGTTTGGCGTGGATGGTTACGGCGACGGAGGAAGGAGGCACGCAGCGAATACAAGACGGAAAGTCGTTAGGTTTCTCCGGCGGCGGCGTTACCCTAGGCTCGGCCTTTGCTTTTCCCTTCTTCGCCGGCGGCATAATTTAAAACGACGCCTTTCCGTTGCGTACAAGGAACGCCGTCCTTCTCTTCTTAATTTTATGATGCGTGAGAGTACCGATTATAAGATGCAGTTTGCTGCATGGGATTAAAAAGTTATTATTAATTTACTCCACTTCCACGCACTTTATTGTTTTAATATTATATATAAATTTATTCTTTTAATATTATACATAAAAAGTATTGGACTTTTTTGATAATATTATCGAACATTTTTTTCAAATGGATTATTAAATTTATGGAAGTTTCTTTTACAACATAAAAAAAGAGTCATGATATTATTACATTCTCGATTGCCGTTATATATTTTTCATCACTGATTATTATATAATTACCATTGCTTGATCTAGATTCATCAAATATATTTTTTAAGAGGACTAACAGAATTGTTAATAAGATTTTAATTAAATTGTATGTAACATGTAGTCTCTGATGCAATGAACTTAAGAAAGTCCGTGACAGAAAAGAAACATTTTATGCCTTAAAAAAAGAAACAGATAAATAAATAAATAAATAAATATATATATATATATATATATATATATATATATATAAAATAATAAAAACATTAGTTGGAAAACTACTGATTTTCTTCTACTTAATATCATGTAATAAAATACTATATTATAAATGTAAGACACTGGAAAATTAATCCTGATAAACACCTTGTCAAATCAAAATTTAATGTATGGAAAAATCCTCTGCAATGCATTAACAACGCACATGCATAACTCTGCCACTCACTGCCAAGTGTCACCGAGATAGAATGGGAGTCAGTAATGAAAGACAGGTGTCAGCGTGTGAGTGAACGTCCGTTTGACTTGGAAAAGAGAATTTAATTTTCTGAAACACTCTTTCCCATTCTTTGCACGCACACTTCATCTTCCCTAGAACCTAAACCTCCATTTTCTCCACCTTCTCTCTAGAAACTCCCAAACTTCTCTCTACTGTAACTCACCAAGCCTTCTTCGAATTCCATTTCAGATACCGTAGAAACATTCCCTGCACCGTGAGCATCGTTCTGAACCGAACAGAACTGAGATCTGAACTGGTAAGTTCTCGTCTCTGAATATTCGTCCCTTTGGTTTTTGCGAACCAAATTCTGGTTGCATGCGTGGGTTATAGGTCTGAACCGTTTATGATTTTGGTGTGTTAGATTAAGTGGAAGTTGTGGAGTGATTCTTTGGGTAGAAAGCTGTGAGAGAACGAGTGAAACCCTTGCATTTGGAAGTGCACTACTGAACCAGGTAAGGGAAGCTTATATGTTTAATTTATGTTGCATGTTGTATGATCTGATCTGGATGTATGAAAATATGATGTTTGAGCTGTTATGAACGAACCATGTTGCGCTGTATGAATCTGCTTTTGGATTGTATTTACTGCATGCTGATTTTGATGCGTATGAAGGATAAATGAGTAGTATATGGTTGGAGTTGATGATGTGAATTAATGTTATAAAGTATGAAAATTTATGTGGATGTGAAATCACAGAGTTTGATTCATGTGAATAATGTTAAAGTTAAGATATTTGAAAATCTGGATCTGATAAATTCCCTATGATAATAGACGCTCGTCACCGTACGGTCTTATACCGTTCGGTTTCCCTGAAAAGACGTAGAATTGTATTCTTTCATTTGGGAGGAATTCGGTGTGAGAACGAGCGTCTTCAATTGAGTTACTATGTTTGCGCGTTCGGCTCAACATAGAGTTGTCGTACGTCTTAAAATTTGTAATATTGAATTGAGTAGCGTTCGGTCTGATACCGAACGTTCGTCCTTAATAGCGTTCGGCCTTATGTCGAGCGTTCGCCCTTATAGCATTCGGCCTTCTGTCGAACGTTCGTTCTTAATAGCGTTCGGCCTCATGTCGAACGTTCGTCCTTGATAGCGTTCGGTCTTATGTCGAACGTTCGTTCTAAATAACGTTCGTTCTAAATGGCGCTCGGTCTTATATCTAGCGTTCGTCCTAAATCGCGCTAGGTTTCATACCAAGCGTTCGTCATAAACGGTGCTCGGTCTCATACCAAGCGCTCGTACTGATGGGATAAATATCTGTTAAAATAGCGTTCGTTCTAAATAGCGCTCTGACTTATACCGAACGCTCGTCCTTACCTTTGATCTCTTAACGGACGTAAATATCGTTCGTCCAAATACTTAGTACATGGTTATTGACGCGTTCGGTCATTGACTGACATTCAATTCCTTTAAACTAATGATTCTCAGTGTATTCAATTTCTCGTCTTGCTGTATATTCATCCAATTGGATTTGGCTTAACTTCTTGGTACTTAGAATATTTTGAAAATGTGTTGTATCACTTTAGAGTCATTTCATTCAAATGATTCGAGTAGCTGGGTCGTTCGTCAAATGATCAGTTGTCGTTTTATTCTAATTTGGTGATGAGTCCTTCTCAGTTTAGCGGTTCACGTTCGTCCTCGTTATTCAGAGGATTGAACGCTCGTCTTTTTATGAAAGTGGAACAAAGAATGAAAATGTACTTAAGAGGAAATATTGTGATGTGCGAACACTATGAGAACTGAATTTATGATTGTGGAATTTGAACGAGCGTTCCAGGGAGGAACATCTCATTTATGTTGAATATTGGAATGGTAAAGTATGACTGTGGGTATGCTAATGCTGGCTTGGTCCATCCTGATATTCCGTGATACTCATCTTCACGTAGAGGAGAGTAGTTCATGTGTGGGAATGGCAGGAGGTCCTTAGTCCATAAGTTAACATGGGCGACGTAAGAACGGACTAACCTCGGGTGGCAGCTGATGTGATTATGACAGTTACTACATCACCCGGGTGCAAGGACGCCTGTAGCTACACAGATTCATACAGTCCGGACGGTCTGTCTAGTATATATATATATAAGTTCTATGTTGTTATATGTTAAGTTACATGTTGTGTGTGAATTGAAATGTTAAATGTATATGTTGAATGTATGAATTAAATATTATAAGCTTATCCTTTCGTTTTCCTTGTGTTGTCCACTGTCCATGTACGTTCGTCCTGTCTTGCAATGATCATCCGTTGTGGATGTGAGCAGATGGTAGTGCATCCCTTGAAGAGATGCTAGAAGAAGAAAATTTGGATGAAGCAAATCTGGTCGAAGTTGAAGTAAAGGCCGAGCCTTAGAGCGCTCGTAGAAGTTAGGGTGTAAATGTTAGCTTATTTTGGACGTTCGGTTAATCATTTTGAAAAAACCGTTCGTTCTGTTTATTTTCCCTGTACTTCGATACGCTCGTTGTTTTGTACTGAACCCGTTCGACTCTTGGAATTCAATTATATATATATAAAGACTGTTTATTATACTGTTAATTATAATTAATTCTAATTTATGGTAATTATTGTATTTTGAGATGTTACAATAAACCATATAACTTTACGTGTTATGTTATTCGGTTTGCGACACATGACTTAGAAAGAAATACTGCAAACAAAGTCATACAAATCCACGAGTTCTTAACAAGAACAACATAGGGAGAGGGAAATCTATATAAAATTTAAGTCAAAACTGAAAACTGGAGAGTAAAAGACAGGTGTAAGGATTAAATTAATAATTGAACTAATTTAAAATTATTAACACTAATAGGGACCCTATGCTATTTAAATCTAGAGATTAATCTTTCCAATTATTCTGACGAGAAACCACCAGAACATTATACAAACTCAATCCGATCTTTGCGACGCGACGCGACGTCAGCGATGGGAGCGTCCACTTCATCGGAGCCGAGGGTTTCGGAGGAGCAGAGCGAGGCGGAATCCGTGGCAGCCTCTACTGGAGCTCTTCCAATGCTTGAGAAAGCTTTCTCCAAGCTCGCCAATCCCCAAACAAACGCCGTTTCTTTGGAAAATCTACAGGTACTATTCAAAATGCATAAGAACCTTCTCGTTCTCGATTAATTTTTTTGTTCCTTTCTAATTGATGACGTGCAAGCTCGTTGTGTTCAGCAACGCTTTAATTTGGCTGGAGAAGGTCGAAGTTGTTCCGGAAGCAACGTGCCAGATTCGTTAACGGTGATGTTGGATCACCTAGGCTCAACCCTAGTGGATCAATTTTTCGTGCCCGATAAAGGGGGAATAGACTGGGTTGCATTTGTTAAGAGTTACAACAAGTGCTGTTCGAGGGTGTCCTCGTCGGTTTCGCTAAACATGCTCTTGAGAGTATTAGTGGTTATCTCAAAAAGTGCGAATGTACCTATTCATTTGGAGTTTGAATCAGGGGATACTGATTGTAAGATTAACGGCCACCTTTTTCCTAGGGACGTGTTTTTGCTTCTTGCCCTGTGTTGGGCTCTGTCGTGGGGTTCCAGAAACTTGAAGGGGGAAGGGATTCTAAGCCTACCGGATCTGAATCATTTGGTGTTGTCGTTGATCACATCGTGTGGTCAAGTTGAGGGTGCTTTCGATGTGTGGGATTGTGATATCTCGAGCTTGGAGGTTCAGCTTCCTGCAGGGAAGTTCGTAACGTGGGTTATGAGTACCGTGCCCTGCCTCCCTGATTGCTTGAGACTGTATTTTAATGCTAGACTACAAATAGCAGCAAATGATGGGGTAAGTTTTGTGTTTGTTCAATGGCTTCAGTGATCATTGTGATTTTTTGCCTTATAAATACTACGTTGGGTTAAGTTTTGTTGATTTCTTTACTCCATGAGACATGATTACATTGGCTTCTCGTTTATTTATACTAAAATTCTGCTGTGTCTACAAGTTACACTCAATTTTGCCTTTTCGTGCCCGTATTTGGACTTTTCAAAAATTCAAGTAAGTTCAAGTGAAAACTCAGGTGAAATTTGTTATTTTGAACCAAACAGAGGCTTGTTTCACACTTTCCTACTTTCAGGGACTATTTCAACTTTCTTTTATCGAAGTATTGGAATATTGAGTACTTTTTTATTCTGTTTTCTTGAGAAAAAGAGAAACTCAGCTGTCTTGCCTTTGAATAATTTAACAAAATTAAGCATTTTTCCTATACCTTCACTGCGGTATATGACAAAAGTTCCACATACCAGTTGAAGTAATTATGTAAATTTCTAATTCATTTTTCCTTTGTGTTTGGTAAGTTCAGTTCTCTTTTCATCTGATTAATTATTAGTACAATGTCCTAAAGAACTATACGACATTGTTCTATTGTCTGAATGCTGAAAATTCTTAGGTTTGTAATCATTGGTACAGATATTATTCATTTATCATGTGCAGAGAAAAACAATGTAATTATCAAATTATTTCGCATTTTCATTGTTATTATTATATAGATTCCTTTATCATTGCCAGTCTGTTTTTATTTCTTATCATATTATTAACTGAAACAAGTTGGGAAAGCACTCTCGTTTGTTATGTGTCAGAGAAAAATATGCTGCATATGGTTCCTAGATGTTGTAAGATCAACTATTCTTTGGCTGAATGGCAGGTTGAATTGGCACCCTCTAATTCCTCCTCTCCTGGAGATATTTCATCAATATCTGCACACCATCATCTTTTGACCCAAGGAAGGGCTTGGGCAGTTTCTATCACCAACAAAAGTAGAATAAGTGAAGAAATTTCTGACGCATTTATAAGCAATGGAAGTGGAATCGGTGATAACCTTGTTTATAGGTTTGCATCACTGACCCTCAATCCTGTTGTGCTTTAATAGTTCTGGTCACTTGTTATTTTTATTCTTTTTCAGTCAAAATGAGGGAAAAAGTTTCTATTATGATGCTTTCCTAGTTTTTTTGTCTATCGATATAGCCTAGGCTTGCTGATTGCACTCCAACATTCGTAATTTCGTTGGCAGACTTACCTGCTGGAAACAGAAATGTCTATTGACATCAAACTGTATTCTGTTATAGGTCATCCACTCATGGAAGAGGCCTTGGCAGATTTTGGTCCCATGTTGAAGGTTACAAAGGTCCTTTGTTAATTTTGATATCTGCAAGTTCAGGAGAACCTCGTGAAGGAAATTCTGTTGATAGGAAATGGGTTATAGGTGCTCTAACACATCAAGCTTTTGAAAGTAAAGATATATTCTATGGAAACTCTGGATGGTTATATTCTATTGGTCCAGTGTTTCACGTGTTTCCACCTATTGGTAGGTATTAGGCGTGACAATGTTCCTTTTCCTGTTTCCTCTCTTTTGGCGGGGACTTGAACAAATTTTTTGAAACAATGAAACCAATTACGTATGTTACCACTGACAGGTAAGGAAAAGAATTTTGTTTATAGCCACTTGCGTCCTACTGGTAAAGTTTACCAACCGCACCCAAAGCCAGTTGGTCTTGCATTTGGAGGAACTCCGGGAAATGAGAGAATATTTGTAGATGAAGATTTTTCGAAAGTGACTGTTCGCCATCATTCTGTGGACAAAACTTACCGGAGTGGATCCCTCCTTCCAGATCAGGTATAATTCTATTGCTAAATGGATATACTGGCAGTGCTGTTATAAAACATGTAACCCGGTATCAATTAATGCATACATAAAAAATTGCTGATTCTGTATGTTCTCTGATGTAAACATTTTTAAAGTCATCTTAAAACAATTAATTATCTTGTGAACTCTTCCATGCTGGCATGCTGTAATTTTCCTGTCATTATATACCATGGTAATGCATTCTATTATATTTCGCTGATGTTGAAAATTCAGAAATATTTGAGAGTTTTGGTTAAAAGAATCATGGCTATTAACCAATAAAAAACTGAACTTGACTCGACGATTCCTTGTATGAGCTGTTGTTGGCTTATGTTTCAGGGTTTCCTACCCGTTGAGGGTATAATTTCAGAAATTGAAGTTTGGGGATTTGGAGGGAAAGAAGCGAAGGCAGTGCAGAACTCTTACAAAAAGAGAGAAGAACTTTTCACCGAGCAAAGAAGAAAAGTATCTTACCTTATCTCGTTCTCAGATTAGTTGTTACAAATATTAACTTTGATAAATCAAACAGCAATAACATTTTTGTCAATTATATTTTGTAGGTTGACTTGAAGACCTTTGCAAATTGGGAGGATTCACCTGAGAAAATGATGATGGACATGATGTCGGATCCAAATGCTGTTCGAAGGGAAGACCGCTGAGTTGTATCACTAATGTTGCATTGCATTGCTTAGTGCAATATTTGGCAGGCACAAGCGTGTAATGAATTTCATCCTTTATGTTGTTTGTGACTGATCATTATTCTTTAGACTTGTGATCCTCAAGTGGCTGTACAGAACACAGAGAAGGTGTATATTAAAAGTAGATGGGGTTTATGTATGTTTACTGTATAGTCAAATGGGATAGAGGTATCGCATTAGGAGTGTGAGATATCCCTCTTTTTCATCATTCCACACCATTATGTTCGCTTACATGTCAAACGAGAAACATGGCTGATAGTGTGACACCCAGATTGCAGAAATCGTCGAACGAGATTGTAGCTTTGTCCAGTGTATATTGATAAGTGGAAATTTTAGGCATACTGCACTATCATTGGTATTCAGCGACATATTAGCCTTTCGTTTAGACACTTTATTTTACCTTTTAGTAAAAAATTCATCACGCCAAACTTCTGTAATAGTTGTGTATTAATAAGTTTGATATTGCTACATTGTTTGGAATTTTCCTTTGACGTTTCATATCGATGGTTTGGCCATTTAAGTGAACGAAATCTCATCGTGTACCCATTAGATAGTAGCTGGAGATGGCTGCTGTTTGGGTTATAAAAGTATATATATATATATATATATATATATATATACACACACACACACACCAGGACTACAACATCAAAGGATTAAATATCACAATAAAAAGCGTTACATAGGCCCACAACTCTAGGCGCATTGAATTGAAACTAAAAAATAATTTTTCTAAGCTCACAAGTTGCAAGCAATAAAGAAAACAGTACAAGTTTATACATATATATACACTTATCCAATGTCCAGAGAGGGGAAACAAAGTTGGGAATGAAACGGCAATGACATTAACTAATATTGATGATTTTGGTAGCTTTGAAGACAGCGGCTATAGAAAGATAGTGAAAACTATGGTGGTATTGCTGTCATGTTCTCCTCACTTTTCTTTGTAGAAAACTATGCCAATAAAATTCATCAACAGATAGGCGTTCCACTGCAACATAGTGAGAATGGTTCACAAATAAACTGATGAGCACTGGAAATTGAAAGAATAAGAAAACATGTTAAATAAAAAAAAAAAGTGCACAACCTGGATTTAAGTGTAGTAGCTTTGAACAAATATCAAGACAGTCCGGATCCAATCCTGAAAGAATAAGTTGAGAAAATGGAAGACAGTTGCAGGATCTGATGTTTTTCAGCACCTGAAATCAGCATTTTGCATTAGCAATGGTCACGGACAGATATATTTTAATATTAGTAGTTCAAATTTATGGTGCTACCTGAACACTATTTTTGCCATTAAAAGGTGGGTATCCATTTAGAAGCTCAAAAAGAATAGCTCCAACACTCCACATGTCTGCCTATATTAATTAAGTATATTTCAGTAAACAAACATAACTAATGTTGAAAGAAAGAACAGTTTATACCTTGTTATCGTATCTCTGGAACTGAAGAACTTCTGGAGCCATGTACAACGGAGAACCACAAACTGTCTCCGCATATTCACCTGGGCGCACAGTCCTCCACATTTTATGAAAATGCTGTCAATTTGGTGAGAATAAATATATGGGAAACAAAATGAATAAATTTTTTTCCTGTCCCTGTTCATTCCCCTAAACCAGCAAATTACCTTGAGAGACCAAAATCGGCTATCTTTAGCTTTGCATCACCCTCATGGCTTGATAGCAAAATGTTCTGGTTTAACAATAGCACCAAAGCAAACAAAATTTGCTACTGATCTCAAAATGATAGTCACTACAGATTGATTATCAATAAGAGAATCATTTTCCATGCAACTAGAACAAGCCATTATGAGAAAAGGTCTGTAATTTCCTCTTTTTATAGTTTTTCCAGAGTTTTGGCCCTTAACAGACTTGCCTGAAATCATTTCAAGTTTTCTCATCAGTTTAATGTAGGGTATTTACATCAGAGTTATTTAGCAAAAAGCTCTTGTAAGTTGTATGAAATTCTTTTCAAATGCGTCACAATCAACCATACTTGGAATGAGAAACAGTATGGTTTGAAGAGTAAGTGGTAACTAACAAAACACAAGTAATTTTACTTCAAATTGTCTATAAGTTGTTTCACAAAAGCATATTCCTAGTTTAACATTTTTCAATTATTTAAGAGGCAAGGTACTCTTAAATTCTGAACCGCTTCTTAGTTTGAATAGTTGCTACTAGCAGAATAACAAAATTAAAAGGCCTGCTCAATAGTAAAAGTTCCAAATTCAAAACTGGTAGTTAATGTTGTAAACTTACAAATTCAAAACTAAGCAAAAGAACGTGATCAAAATATTTAACTTAACTGTAGTGCCCTCATATTCATTTATTCCAGTGAAAAATTCGACAATAACTGATTGCACTCTGTATGTTTACATTTACCCATAGATGAAATTAATTAATCTGAAACAATCCTCTTCGCATAAATTCCACTGTGAAGCATTTTGAACAAAATTAGTAACAAAAACTACTGAAGCTCTTTTCCATTTTTGAAAGTGTACTGAACATTCTATGTCCGGAAAACAAACATCATATTCCTACCTCCGGTTTCAAGTCTCTGTGAATGATGCCGTGAGAGTGCAATACTAGGAGACCATAGCCTGCATCAAACAAACTTCAGTTCATGTTATAATGCCATCAAAGGCAGTATTACAACAAACAAAAAATGCAAATAAAAGTTACCAAGCTGGTGCATGAATTTTCTAGCAGTTTGTTGTTGAACTCTTCCATGGCTTCGAATATAAGAAGCTAGGTTGCCTCCAGCACAAAACTCAAGGACAAGGTACAGACATCCATCATCCTGACCACCAGACAAAAACAACAAGCTTCAACCAACGTCAACCCTACCAACAAATAAAGTCATAATCTTTTCAACTTATTCGGTTTCAAAATCAAAATTAACAAAAAAGGGTTACTAAATAAAAGGGGAAAAAACCACCAGAGCAACCAAAAAGGGAAATAAGTGAAAATAGAACCTGGAAGAAGTGAAGAAGACGAATAATATTGGGGTGGTTAACAGAGGACAAGAAGTTGATCTCGCAATCCAAACAAGCCTTGAGGCGAGGGTTGAGTTTGGAGAGGAAGACCTGCTTCACCGCCACGTCATCGCCGGTTTGTCTCTGCTGCGCTCTCCACACTAAGGAGTATGAACCCTCACCGATTTTCGCTTTCAAAAGATAGCAGAGTTTTCCCACTCCCACCACCTTCACCAATTTCTCTCTGAATTTCCCTTCGCATTCCATTCCTCCTCAATCCCACATATTCACTGCAAATTTCTGATCCTTCTTTCTTCTTCTCTTCCCAATCCTCGTTTTCTATCTAGAAACTTCTAATTTTGGAAAAACATAAACTATATTGTCATAATTGTAACTTTCTTTTTCATATTGCATCCAAGTATTAAAATTTAGTGTTTTTATTAAGGCTTAATTACCTACTTAGTCCCCATGTTCGGAGGTAATTTGCTGTTTAGTACCCGGTTTTAAAAATGTAGCCATTTGATACCCATGTTTTGAAATTTGTATCAATTGAATCCTACCCACTTAACGTCGTTATAAATCTAACGTTTTTCCTGAAATCAACTTTGAATTGTGGACGAGCGGTAGTGGACGAGCGTCCGAGCATTGTTGGACGAGCGTCCTCTTCTGTTGGACGAGCGTCCTCCACTGTTGGACGAGCGTCCTCATCTTTTTGGACGAGCGTCCCTCACTGTTGGACGAGCGTCCTCCACTGTTGGACGAGCGTCCTCCTCTGTTTGGACGAGCGTCCCTCACTGTTGGACGAGCGTCCTCCACTGTTGGACGAGCGTCCTCCACTGTTTGACGAGCGTCCTCCACTTTTGGACGAGCGTCCTCCACTGTTGGACGAGCGTCCTCCACTGTTGGACGAGCGTCCTCCTCTGTTTGGACGATCGTCCACAACCGCTTGTCCACAATTCAAAGTTGATGTCAGAAAAACGTTAGATTTATAACGGCGTTAAGTGGGTAGGATTCAATTGATACAAATTTCAAAACATGGGTATCAAATGGCTACATTTTTAAAACCGGGTACTAAACAGCAAATTACCTCCGAACATGGGGACTAAGTAGGTAATTAAGCCTTTTATTAATTTAGTCTTATCAACTACAGCCTAATTTAAAACTTTTTTCTACTAGTGAAGTGAGTGAATGAAATGAATTTCAACTTACTTTTATGAGTGTGATTGCATCCATATAACCTTCCAGTTTTGGAGAGGAAGCAAGTCTCCTTCTCAAAAATAAAAAGGTTTAGTATAACTTATGTTCCAATTTTTGTTAATTTTGTTTGAAATGGTCTTAATTTTTTATATGTTCAATGTATTCTTAAATATCGTAATTTGGGTTTAATTTAGTCCTTTTTGCAAACGTCGTTTAAATAGTTAACGGCACATCACCAATCATTGAATTACATGGCGTTTATTGACTAACGTGACTAGGACCAAAGTTGACTAAAGATGGTCACGCCAATGAGGACTTGACCTGTGACAACCCCTTTCTTCACCCATAAATTAGGGTTTCAGATTTGCATCGACAGATTAGGAAAAAGCTTGGTCGATTGTCGTCACGCGAGAATAGGGTTTCTCCTTCACGGCAGATATGGTGAACTTCGTGATAGTTGATTTGCTTCTAGGTTTTTATCCTGCAGGTGAAAGAAGAAGGCGCGATGGAGAAGCTTGCAGAGAGGCGCTAGTGCGATTTGGGTTTGCGTTAGCGATTTGGATTTTGCTCGCGAGAGGTTGATGATGATGTTGGTAACTCTTCACTGTTGTGGCGCGAATCACGCTTCTTGTTTGAAGGAGATTTTTGGTTCTTTGGGTTTTGATCTTCTGTGTTTCAGGTTGGTGGTGATTGGTGGAGAATGAAGAAGCTTCACGACGTTGCTCAAAGGTGCGAGGAACTCGCAATTCGGTTTTGCGATGCTTGTGTTGGAGCGTTTGGAACAGCGACGCGACCATCTAGTTAGGGTTTCGAAATGTCTGATGATGGAGGTGCAAAGATGGTGATTGGCCGTAGCGATTAGGGTTGGTGGCAAGAGTTTCTATGTAGGGGGAAATTAGGGTTTCTAGAGGTACAAGGGTAATGTGTCACTGATTGCAAATTAGACATTTGGTCGTTAACGATTTAAACGACGTTTGCAAAAAGGACTAAATTGAACACAAATTACGATTTTTGGATTACATTAAACATAAAAAAGATTAGAACTATTTCGAATAAAGGTGACACAAATTGGGACCAAATGATATTAAGCCAAATAAAAATCTACTTCGCCACTAAAAAGTATACAAAGAAAAATATTGCATATGAAATAAAATTTGTGATGAAAAAAAAATAGTTTGTGAGAATTTATTAAATTGAGATAGAAAGAGGACAAAATTGTTTAATAAGCACTTTCACCAGCATATTAATACAAAAATTTTTGTTTTCTTTCTAAACTTTCGTACTTTTATAAGTAAAAAGGTATAGAAAAAATTACGTATGAGATTAGAAATATTTTTAAGTGGTCTTTCTATAGGTGCAATTGGCATTTTTAACAATATTTAATTTATAATTATCTATAATGATAGTTATATATAGTTTTATAAGTTGAAAAATAATTTGGTTTAAACCTTTGATGAAATATCAAGTGGGTAATTGTTGAAAACCGCTCAATTTGGTCTTAAATTTTGTAAAATCGTAATAATTAAGTCATTTTTGTTAAGTGTTGACAGACATCGTTAGCATATGTTGAGCTGTAATTTTTTTGGAGGACGTGTCATTGTATATTAAATTCAGAACATGCCAATTCATCACCCTGTCACGTCAGCATCATATTCTCCAAAAAGAAACATTTCTCCTTCCTTGTGTCGCCATCCTTATGGTCACTGTTAGCCACCGTAGAAACCACCACACCACGACCTTCAACAATATTCCACCTAGCCCAAGTGTTGCATCAACCATGGCAACCACCACACCGAAAACTTGCACGAAACCCAAATGGAGCAAATTGCGCCACCCTTGCCGCCACGCCACAACCAACCACTGCAGAGATCAATAGAAACCTACAAAGAAGCAAACCTAAAACACACACAACACCCAAACCCAAATCACGAAGCTTCTTCGCGCATCCTCTCCCTTTCCGCCAAACATTTATTTTTAACTCCAAAGTCAATCTAACATATCTGAATAAGACATTAAAATTTAAATTTAATTTATTAAATAATATACAAATATCAAATTTGTTTTTTATAATAAAATAAAAACTTTTAAATTTACTTCATCAAGATGTTTTATAGAATATTTTTATGACAAAAAGTCAAAAATAATTTTTATATAAATAATATATTAAGAGGAATTATTGTTTCTCAAAATAAGCACATTTTGTATTGAATGAGCATGCAAAAAAAACCTACGCTAGCGAGTACCTGCGGATAAAATTCGTGATCGATAGATAGAATATGTCAATATTCTTTATACGCGGGTTGCTGGTAACGGATATTTTAATATCCGCTCATAAACGCGTTGGATACGAATATTATACTATTTGACCTACAATATCTGTTACCTGCAAAAAATAAAAATAAAAATTTAATTTATATTTTATTTAATTAAATTGAATTTAAAATAGAACTAATTTATATTTTATTAGATTAAATTTAATTAAAATAAAATTTTGGTTTATATTTTATTTTATTTATATTAAATTATATATATATATATTTTTTGTTATTTCATTTAAATTTTATTTTAAAAATTTATAAAATACTTTTTAATATTTGCGAGTATCCGCGAGTTTTAAAATATCTGCAGATTTTTTTTGAAACGGGTATCTGCATGGATAGCGGGCAGGTTTCGGGTGGAGTTTTAATTTTGCGGGTCGAGTTTATTTTGTAACAAATAAACTCAAATCGTTAACGTTGCGTTAATGGATGGTTAACGGTGGTACAAAGTGGGCATGGTGTGTGGATCATTTTATTAGGTGAAATTGTTGATTATTTTATTAAGTGGAAGTAGTTAATAGCACAACTTCGTATTAACACAAGAATTGGGGATTTGGTGCACGGTGGTCATGGTTAACTAGGGATTTGAAGACAAACACAAGACCAATAGAGCTAGGGATTTGGAAACAATGTGGAAGAAGAAGGGAACGAGATTTTAAACATACAATCAGCGTTCATCGGTGATCGAAGATTAATGATGGTTGAGGTGAGTTTGATATGAGTTTGATGGTAGTTGCATTTTAATTTTAGGGATGGGAAATGACTTTTACGTTATATTGTTTGGGTGAGAGTTTTTATTTGTAATGCATTATATGTTGTGGTCCCTTATGACGTTTTAAAGTGTGTATAACTTATGGTCCCTTATTTGGTGTTTTGATGGTGGGGATTCTAGTTTGTCCCCCATTTGAGTGTTTTAATGGTAGGGAGTGTAATATGTTTATTATTTGTGGGCATAATTTACAAGTGTAGAGATATACAGAAGCGTCCAAGAATCATCTTAAAGAATCAAGGATCAAACTTGGGTTTATACATCAAGATTCTATCAAGAATTGTGCTTAAAGGTTATTGATCGTATATGCACTATTGGAGTGCTTAGTATGAAGATCAAGTTGATCATTTTCAATCAATGGATTGAGTTCCTGTGTGGTTGTGCCAGGGGGAGAATACTGTGATTGTTCTCATTGAGAGTTGAGATTGCTCTCAAGGTGCTCAGAGAGTTGAGATTGTTCTCTGGTTTGGTAAGTTTATGAGGCGTTCACAACTTGTACTATAGTTGATATTGAGTTGGAAAAGGAGAGTACATTTGAGAGGGTTGTTATCTTTATGTCTAACTTGTAAAACTCTATCGATATAGTGGATCCCTTCATCTAAGGTTGATTTAAAGAAGACTGGATGTAGGCTTGACCGAACTAGTATAAATTTGTGTTTTAATATTTCTATCCTTCTCTTTTATCATTATTCATATACATGTTATATTGATTTCAAGAAAACTTCAAAGATTTTAAAAAGCTTTTGACAGAACAATTTTTTAAAGAGGAAAACCAATTCACACATCCCATCTCTTGGTTGAGAGTATTAGCTTAACTTTTTCTACACATATCATATATTAAACTTAACATGAATTTATTTAGAAAAAAAATTAACAAAAAGAAATCTTAAATTGAAATTAAACCAAGAAAAACAAGATAAAAAGTGAAAAAAGTGAAAAATTATAAAAAAATAAAAGAATGTCATATACTCTATTCTACTTACCATTTCTAAACAAATAAAAAGATGATAAAAAATTGAAGATGTGCATTAAAATATAAATTTTATAAAAATAAAATAAAGAACATAATTTTAAAATGTGGTTTCTTTTTCATTAAAAGTCTTGAAAATATGATTTCTTTATTTTAAAGGTTTGCTCTTTTAAACATGACTTATCATTTATTTATATAATTTTTTTAAAAAAATATCCTTTTTATAGGAAAATAAATCAAATTCAACTGGATTAAAATAAAAGACCTCCAAACACCAGAACCAAAAAATATAAACTGATAACCAAATTAATTTTTTCAAACATTGTATGTAGGTGCATAAAACAATATTGGTGCAGGATGAAAGAGCCCACCATAATAAAGTTAACCTAAAACATTAGTATAACTTTTCCCAATTCAGGTCCAACATAATGTGTGATGGTAACAATTCCTAGGCTTGCTAAATCATAGGTATATACATTCACATAGTTAATTTTGGTGTTGAGGAATTTGATGTTTCTAAATTGTAGAGTATAAATTAAAAAATAAGTGTAAATTGTGACTAACTAATCAAATTTTATTCTTTATCACGTGTTGACATGTAATTTTTTAATTTAAATTATATCCATAGATTTTTTTAAGAAGTAGTGGTGCAATGACTTTAATCTTGTTTTAACCAAGTATAGGAGATTGGTGATTTAGTGGGTGGTCATATCCCAACCCAACCATTAACCAAGGTGTTGAGCAATGTTGTACTTATTTAATATATACCATAGAAATATAATGATGATTAATGAGTGAAAGTTGCATTATTGTTGAAGCTATTAGGGTGGTAGAATATGCTAAATTATCATTGCAAACAAAATTACACGTATCTTAGTGAGGTTTATTGGATGGGATTTGGTATATGCTCCATTACAATTACCATTCCTTTATCAATCAATTAAGCATAATTGCTTCTCAATCTCTAACTTTATCAACTAGTATTATTGTTAATTTACTGAACAAATAAAATACGTATGCATACATATATATTATCTTATCTTATGAATACTTAATATACCGTAAAATTATATAGAATCAATTTTGCAACTATTTTTATTTTTAAATTATAAGAAAATCAAGTTATTGTCGTCTTCTACTTAATATTCAAATTACTTTTATAAAAAACTAACTCCTATTGCACTAGTGGTTACAATTATATATATATATATATATATATATATATATATATATAAAATTTAATGATTAAATATGTTTTAAATATATTTATAGGTTTCAAATTTAGACGTAAAATTGAACTTTATTTTATCTCATACTATAATATAATTTGATTTTAAAATTTTAAAAGTAAATAGATATAGTAAAAAAAAAATTAATTAATTTTAAAAATAAATTAATATAATTAAATTTTAATTTATTTGAAATATGAGAACTATATTTATTCATTTATAATTAGGTTGGAATCAAATGGTACATTTTAAGAATTAAAAATATATTTAATCTTAATTTATTTAAACAGAATAAATAAATTCACTAGTAAAAAAATGAAATACATATATTAATTAAAGATATTTGAAAACTAATTTAACTAAATTTATAATTGATTAGATAAACTAAATTTAGTTTTTTTTCATAAATGTAGAACCTTATCTATTTTCTTATTTATATTTGTCTTCACGTCAACAAAATTGTAAGTTTTTGGAATTAATATAAAATAATATTAGAAATAATGTAAAACGAATTTATTTTATATTAATCACAAAATATATAAAAATATGCATGGATTATTTGTATATACATATTTAAACGATAAGTGAGCAAATAATGGAACTTTTAACTCTAAACAATGTTTTATTTTAGTTCTTAAAATATTTATATAGCTTTTAACATTGAGGGTATATGTACTCATGTTAACAAATTACATACTCCACAGAGAACAAGATTAATTTAAAATTTCAACTTCATTTTTTATTGATGCTAATTTAAATTTAAATAATTTATCAATCATGCTTAAATTATGTCAATTTATTCTAAGAACAAGAAAGTCATAGACTTTTTGTAACATCCCAAAATATATAGTATAAACTATATAAAAGAGTAGTCTACATTATAATATAATAGAACAATTAAGACTTGCAGATAAAGAGTTAATCTTACAGTCATCCGAAAATGGTTATAAAATTTAAACTTTATATACAAAAGAGTATTTCAAAACTACACAAAACAAAATATATAGCCTGACTAGACTATACAACTGAGTCATCACCCTCCAAGACCTGCTCCAAAGGCACCTCATCTACCTCTGCTCACATCCAAATGGATGATCATTGTAAAAGAAAATACCACACAAACAACATACAAACACAAGAAGAAGGGTGAGCTAGATATACAAAGATCATACTTATTACAATAGCACACATACATGCTTAATTCAATTAAACTGGATCACACATCATAACATGTTATACTTTAAACTTGGCTCGTCCGGACTTAGAATAATTGTCGAGCTATAGCGGGTCGTGGACTCGTGGTGGCCTCTACTGCTTTGCAAAGTCATTGTCAATGGGTTTAACCCTACCAGACTCACGAGGTTAGTCCGTTATCACTCACCTTGGGTCATACTAGAAGCACCCAAGACTATGACCTCCTGCTACTCCTCACGACATGGATCAATCCTCTCTACTTGAGAATGCAAGACCATTGGAGTTTCAGGATAACCCCTAAGACTGAGCTCTTGCATTTATTCTAGACATACTTGAATCTCAACAAGAGATTTTACTTTGAATCTCAACATAGGGCACCACCATATATCCTCTCCTTGAGAATCATGGAATTACGTCCATTAACCATACTTTAATTTAAACACCATTCATAATTCTTATATTCATACACTTTTACTTTAACAATATACATCAATCATACTTTACATCTCAAACAACATTGCACTAAATCCAAACCAAGATAAAGAACTAAAGAGTACATTAGACTCAGATGATTCTCTCAACGCACCTTATTCGCAAGGCGAGACAAGAGTTGCTCACACATCGACACCTTTCGCTATGCGAATTAACTCGTAGAGGTACCAGACCTCAAGCATCTCGCATAGCGCACATGGTTCGCCATGCGAGAAACTAAACAGAGACCACACCCTCAAACCCCTCGCTATGCGCACAACTTCGTCATTCGAATTAACTTAGTATTGATTCCAGACCATTATCAGTCGCACAACGGCCAAATTCGTTGTGCGAATCAGCAGACAAAGAGCAACTCTCTCCAGTCACTCGTACAACGCACCAACTCGCTGTGCGAATGCTCTTGGCAGAGAGCATCTCGCCATAGCGACTCGCTATGTGAAACTACTCACACAGCGAGTCTACATAATCTGCAGAACGAAATTCTGCAGATTTATGCAACTCAACTATAAAATATCAATTCTAAATTTCTCCAACTTCTAACACTCCTGGATTGTATTATATACCTAATAAGACTTATCTAAGTGATTCTAAACATGCCTACCACCAATCTAAAGTGATTATGAACTAATTCTTACTCTAAAACATTCAATTCTTCAACTTAAAGACCCAAATTCAATTCTACCACTTTGCACTTGTTTTTGGCTATTTAAATGACTCACACAAGTCACAAATGACTTACCTACACTGCCTCAGACCAAATGAACCCTTGACCTCTAGTTCTCAAATTCACTACCTCACTTCCTTTAAAAATGACCTAAAACCCTACCAATTCACTTAACTTTCAACACAATAACTAATATAACAGAATACATCCATCTAGCATACTCAATTACAGTTACACATCACATTTGATCAATTCACAAATAACATTTCACAGTTTCATCATTAGACATTCAAGAATAGAATATATAACCTACATAAGAACTAAATTTCAACTCTAACAGCAACAAAAATGCAGAATTCAGCGCACACACCTATCAAACTATTAATTCAAACAAAAATCTAGCTCCTCTTACCTTAAATATCACAGCTCAGCTCACCAAATCACCTCAACCGCGTCTTACACAGCAGTAAACCTCAACAAAACCCTACAGACCACCAATTGGTGATAGAAACAACTCTTAGAGCTAGAATTGAACAGAGAATTGAAGAAGAACACTACAAAACACATGCAACCAATAGAAATTGCATGATTTAAGCTCAAGAACAGCGGAGAAAGAGGAAGAACAACTTACTCGCTAAAATTCAGAAATTGATCGGTCAGTTGTGTAGCCCTCTACGCCGTGAACGTCTGGACACCCCCTGATCGTCAATCCGACAACTCAACATAGAGGAAGTCTAGAGAGAATGTAGAGAAAAAGTAGAGAGTAGAGTTTTAGAGAGATGAAGTGTTTAAAATAATGAATCGAACTTTAGGAAATTCAATTATATTATAGAGTTATATTTTTAAGTAAAATGCTCGTCTCATTATTTTAATACACTTATTTATTCTATTACTATATTTTCTAGGTTGTTACACTTTTTATTTGATATAGACTTTTTATTTGATTGATCCCTTAATTTGTCTTATTTTAACTCATTTCATTTCTACGTTTACAACAAGAAAATTATTTTTGCAATGAAAATTATTAAAACAAAGTTATAAATAAAATAAAAGATGAATTTTTTTACAAACAATATGATTATTCATATTGAAAATAAAATTTTTTATTTTTATTCAATTATTGATGAATCAAGAATTGCAAGAAAAAAAAACAATTCTTTAATAATGTGCTATTTCTTTTATAATTAAATTATTAATTTTTGTTTTATTAATGAAAATAATTAAATATATAAATTTTAAGTATATTATTTTATATCAAGATGTTACTTATGTACACATGAGTATGACTTGATAAATTTACATTACACTTATCATTTGCTTAGTTATTAGTTAGATGTGATATTTTAAAGGTCTCTCCCTAAAAAAATTAGGTACAGCCATTTGGAAAAAATAAAAGTTGTAGCAACTCCACCACTGTTTTTTCTTTGGATAATGATATTTCAACTTTAAAATTTGATAAACTTTTAATTCCAACACGTGTTGGCATTTCATTAGTCCATTTAAACAAGTTAAAAAAACTGAAAATAATGTGGAAATAGAAAGCCTTTACGGTTGGACGGTTTTTCATGTTTGCGGACTTTAATTTTGGGATTCAAAAATTGGATTTCTTAGTTGTGAGAGAGAACCACGTACCACCCACAAACTTTCTTTCACCTGTCGTTCACCAATAAATCGTAGTTCGTCGGTCGTTCACTAGACCTGTATTCGCCATTGACGTGAGTTTTGAAGTTTTTCACCATTCATTTCGCTGCAACAGCCGTTTGAAAGCACTGTTGTAGGCGAAAACTACCATTGAAAACAAAAAAACACCATTTGTAAGTTTCTGTAGTTTGTTTTGATTTTCCTTTTTTGTTGTTGTTCGGTTATTTTCACTTGTTTTAAATATTTGAATTTTTTTTATCATTTTGGGGTTGTTTTATTTTTTGGATGCAAAGTTATAATTTTTTTACACGCAAAAAACTTTTTGGGTTTGTGTTTGTTGTTCGGTTATTTTGACATATCTTTTTTAACGTTTCCTTTTAACAGGCATGCCTTCCATTGTACATAGAAGGCCAGAAATTGTAAAATCAAAACTACAAAAATTGGTGGGGATCTAAGGCTAATGTTTTGCACAGCGAGGTCAACACAATTCATGACATGAATTTTTAAGTGGAAATTTTTTTAAAAAACAAATAATGGACATAGAAGTCATCTTAAGGCAATGATGACCACATTTATATCCAACTCCATCACTAAGAAACCAAGTTTTGTATAACTCTTGCTACAAAAATGGGTGGGGACCAAAGACCAAATAAGTGGAGACTTAAAGCCAGTGTTTTGCACAGCGAGGTCAACACAGCTCATGACATGAAGTTTTAAGTGAAATTTTTTTTAAAACAAATTAATGGACATACAAGTCATCTTAAGGCAATGATGACTACATTTATATCCTACTTCATCACCAAGGAACCAAGTTTTGTATAACTCTTGCTACAAAAATGGTAGGGATTAATGGCCAAATAAGTGGGGACCTAAGGCTAATTTTTGCATAGTGAGGTCAACACAAGTCATGACATCAATTTTTAAGCGGAATTTTTAAAAAAAAAAATTAATGGACATACAAGTCATCTTAACGCAATGATGATCACATTTATATCCAACTCCATCACCAAGGAACCAAGTTTTGTATAACTCTTGCTGCAAAAATGGGTGGGGACCTAAGACTAATGTTTTGCACAACGAGATCAACACAGGTCATGACATCAATTTTTAAGTGCAAAAATATTTTCTTGTAAAATTAATGGACATGCAAGACATCTTAAGGCAATGATGACCATATTTATATCCAACTTCATCACCAAAGAACCAACTTTCCTATAACTTTTGATGCAAAAATGGGTGGGGACCTAAGACTAATGTTTTGCACATCAAAGTTAACACAACTCATGACATCCAGATTTGGTAGGGACTGCACTAAAAATGTGTAACACATAAAATGTTCATTCTTGTATTCAACCTTATTATCATAAACACCCATATTTCGTGGGGACTACACCAAAAATACTAAATGACCTACAACTACAACCCTATTACAACTACAACCATGTTATACACCAATATGTAACACATAAAATGATCATTTTTATCATCAGACGCAGGATCATATTGAGAGCAATACTAAAATATATGAAAGTTCAATTTTATTATCAATAAAGTTAATGAATACATTTCGTACAAGATTTCTAACAAAAATTATGTACTTCAAAGGTAATGAATAGATAGATTATTAAGAATTTCTAACAAAACCACAAATGACATTACAACCATCTTAATTCTACAATAACATCTACAACAACCCTAATTGTTGCAGCACTTCATCTTTGCAGACATTGCCAAACTGTTGGAATAAACTTAAATTTTAGGGTTTTATTAATAATTTTGTTTAAATCTTATTTTATTAGTTTTTGGGTCTAATAATATTTAATTTGATTTGATAGAGATAAAATAGGGATACATAGTTATGATTTTCGGTTTATCTAGGTACAATATTATTTTATGATAGATTAAGCAGATTTTATTTTAAGATAGTTGATATTTTATTTTCAGATTTTATTTTTATTCCCATAATATTGTAAGTGTCACGGCTATTTAAAGCCTTCAATTATCAATAAATAATAAGACTCAATTTTAGGAAATTATATGAGTGTGTGTATCGTGAGATTTTATTAACAGTGGTATCAGAGCTTTATGCTCTGAGTACCGAGAGAGAGAAAGAGAGAGAGGAGAGAGTCAAACACTGTGAAAGAAAAAGAGAGATAGGAGAGAGTCAAACACCGTGAGAGAAAAAGTGAGTGCTTAATTTTTTTTTTAGAGAGATGGTAGAGGTTGTCAATGGTATGAGTGTGCCACAATTGACACGATGAAGTCGTTATTCAGATCCCAAGACATTTGGGATATGGTGGAAGACAAGTATGTTGAACCTGATGAAGATGAACATCAGACGGTGGCACATATAACCGCGTTAAATAAATCACGTGCAAGAGATGGGTCAACATTGTATTTCCTCTACAATGCAGTAGATGAGTCGGGATTCCAAAAAATAGTGAATGCTAAATCTGCAAAGGAAGCATGGGAGATATTGGAGGTTGCGTATAAAGGTGACAACCGCATTAGACAAGTCTGAATACAAGCTCTCAGAGGAGAGTTTGAAAAGTTGAAGATGGAGTCCAAAGAGCACATAACTCGGGTGAAGAAGTTGGCCAACCAACTCGGCAGGAATGGAGAAGAAATGCCATCTAGCCGGGTTGTGAGAAAAATTTTGAGATCCCTTACAAAAGATTTCGAAAGTATTGTGTGCGCCATCGAAGAATCGAAGGACTTGTCGGTTCTCACAGTGGATGAACTTGTTGGGTCATTAGAAGCCCATGAACAAAGGAGAAGGAGTTGGGATGATCAGGTTGAACCCGATGATCAAGCATTACAGGTCAAGTTTGACTCGAATAAAACTCGTATTACTCAGAGTCGAGGTCCTGACAGCAGAGGGTGAGGAGGCCGAGGTAATTTTGAGAATGATAGAGAATAGCAAATCGGTCAATAGAATTGGCGTGATCAAGGACAAGGGAAAGGGCAAGAAGATCGGTCAGGAGTTGAGTGTTTTAAGTGTGACAAGTATGACCACTATGCAAACGAGTGTAGATCAAGCAAGTGCTACAACTGTGGCAAGGCTGGGCATATTGCAAAGTATTGCAAGACTGAGATAAAGGGGGAGACTAATCTCGTTACTGAAGATGTGGAAGAAGAGTGTGGAATTCTGTTAATGGCAAACAGGTCAGATGCAGTGGACATGGAGAGCCCAATCCCAACAATGGATGAAGTAATCTCGGTAAAGGATGCAACAATTGTGGAGAACGAAATCCTGGAGAAAGAACTCAAACAAAAAGATGAAGAGATTCAGCAAATAGGGAGGCTTCTAGATGAAGCTAATAAGATTATGAATGAACAAAGGGTTGAACTTGAGGAGCTGAAGAAGGCGGATGTTGGACCATGCTTGAAATCAAAGACTGATGAGGTTTCTACCAACTCGGTATGGTATCTAGATACTGGGGCAAACAATCATATGTGTGGGAATGAGAACTTTTTTGATAAACTCACCAAGGTGGAGGCCAAATTTGTGTCTTTCGGAGATGACTCCAAGGTGGTCGTGAAAGGGCGTGGAACAACCCAACATATGCAGAAGAAGGGACGAGTTGGAGAGATTAGGGATGTTACTATGTTCCAGAGCTGAAGATCAATATTTTAAGCATGAGTTAGATAATTGAAAAAAGGTAATTCAATTTTTATAAAGGACCAGGTACTATATTTAAAGGATAAGCATGGTCGTCTAACAACCCAAGAAAAGCGAAGAAGAACCGGTTGTATGAACTAAGCTGAAAATCTTGGAGAGAAGATGTTTGAAGCAAAGTATGACTAGCAAGAGCTTGAATAACTCCAACTCAAATCTGATTGAAAGAAGCAAATCTGGTGTAGGATGATGCACATGGAAAACCAAATGAAGGAAGGAAGAATTTAAGTTTATGGGGAGTTTGTTGGGATAAACTTAAATTTTAGGGTTTTATTAATAATTTTGTTTAAATCTTATTTTATTAGTTTTTGGGTCTAATAATATTTAATTTGATTTGATAGAGATAAAATAGGGATACGTAGTTATGATTTTCGGTTTATCTAGGTACACTATTATTTTATGATAGATTAAGCATATTTTATTTTTAAGATAGTTGATATTTTATTTTCAGATTTTATTTTTATTTCGTAATATTGTAAGTGTCGCAGCTATTTAAAGCCTTCAATTATCAATGAATAACAAGACTCAATGTTAGCAAAATATTTGAGTGTGTGTATCGTGAGATTTTCTTAACACAAACTTCTCCCTAAATTGTTGGAGTTCCTCTGAAAATAATAAAATGCACACACAATGAATAAAATGTCCAATCTTTTATCAAAGGTCCAAAGTATAACAAGTATGCTTACTTATGCTTGTGCAATCGGGCATTGTTTTCCCTTCGTATTTATCAACACCATCCTACAACTTCATAAATTTCATAACAATAATTCCACAATCATACCTATATCAAACAAAGTCCAAAATACAAATAATGTCATAGTACTTCAATCAAACGAACAAATATTATAATAAAAAAAACAAGACTAAAAACTTACGTGTTGAGTTGGATTGGAGTGTGCACATGTTGTACTTGGAATGATGGTTTATTCTCTTCATAACGATTCAACAACATTCCAAAAACTAATTCAAGATTATGGGCCTGTTAATACCCAATTTCGTCTGGATAGTTAAAAAAATATTTAGAGTTAAGAAGGGGTAATAAAATAAAATAAACGGGCAAAAATAAATTTGATACGAAGTCTAAAAAAATGATTTTGTTCCGTTTTCCTTTTTCTATTATTTTTATCCTCTGTTTTTACTTTGTTTCGTTTTTATTTATTTTCTCTCCTGTTTATATTTTATTTTGTTTTATTTTATTTTATTTTTATTTTTACTTCATTTTATTTGGTTTTATTTTATTTTGTTTTATTTTATCTTATTTCTTTGTTTTACCTTTATTTTATTTTATGTTATTCCATTTTGCTTTATGTTATTTTATTTTATTTTATTTTCTCTTTTTTAGGTTTACTTTTATGTATTTTACTTTTATATTTTTAATTTTATTTTGTTGTTTCCTTTTAATTTGTTTTTATTTTTATTTTTTAAATTCAAGAAAAGGTTACTTTTCTATATTAAAATTTGCACTGCAATGCTGACATAAAAAAAAAAAAGAAGTGAAAGAAAAGAAAAGGAAAAAGTAAAATCCCAAGGTCAACTTTGTTCCCTCCTCCTGAAGCCATCAGTTGTAGTGTTCGAGCATACAGAGAATGCTTAGAATATGTTTACATGGTGGCAGCGTGAAAAAGGTATTTGCTTTTCTTGCTGAAAATTCTTAAGCAGCAACAGCAGCCATGCATGGAAGGGGAAAGAGTTTTAAACGAGCATCTGCCAACTGCAAAGTGGAAACATGAAGAAAGAAAAGAGATAAAGAAAATCCCGCGCCAGAGGATATCCCAGAGTTCCCATGAAGCAGTACAATAGGAAGGAGTGTGCTTTGGTTTTGAAAAGGGGCTTCATCATAGTTAATAAAGAGGAGGAGAGAGACCTCACCATCAGAGAACATTAGAGACTTACCCTCATCGTCTATCACCGCCACTTGGTAATCAAGAGAAGACCTCACGGTCATCCGAACCCATTTGCCTTCAACCATCTTACGCTTGTAAGAAGGTGAGACAACCAAAAAAGAAAATCACTCGAAGAAGGCAGAGGGAGCTAGAACCAAAAGGAAGAGTTTCGTTTGAAGCTGCGAAGGTAAGTTTCTCTGTCTAAGCTTTTTGCCTTGTCTTATGTGAATGCATGCCCTCTGTTATGTGTCTAGATATGAATGAATGATGTTGGGTATGAATGAATGATGTTGTCTGGATATGTATGAAGGATGTTTGATCACTACATAGTCGTTTACCTCTTTTGTGACTTCACCTGTTAATCAAAATACACCCAATATGTAACTTTGACGCCTGCAACATCAGATATAAATGATAATAGGAGATAGGTATATATTCCCCTACCATGACTTCAATGTCCATTACCCAGAAAACACATAGCAAAAAGCAAAGCAAAAACTAATACATTTTCGTATCAGTTCTTATAAAAAACTGAAAGAATAGAAGCGGTTTTGTTCTTCTAGTAGACCATAGGTTCCTCCATAGATTCCTCTCAATTTGGGTATACCGGTATACGTTAATTACAAACCCCTTGCCATTTTATTCACAATTTGTCCTCTCGAGCAAACCACCACCATTCAACTTCTTGGGATAACCATCGCACATTTCCCCCAATTCCCAGTTTCGCGGTGCAAGAAATCTTCACACCTTTAATCATAAACCTGAACCTGCAAATCAATGTTTTGCATCGCGACCGAAATCCCAGTAACCCATCCTTTACAGTCCATATTCACCCGCCAATCACATACAAATCACAACATCAAAACAAAAATCCCGAACCCCCAAACATTGTCTCCACAAGCCTTAGAAGAAGGAGAAAAGAGTTACGTGCACCGGCAGCGAGTTGCGTCACCGGTGCGACCTTGGTTCGTGATCCGAAGGCGGCGGCAGCCAGTTTCGGTGGAGGTGATGTCCGGCGGCAACCTTGGCCATGACGTGCGATGCCGGTGGTGTCTTCGTTCGAGACGTCTGGGCTCGCTCAGGCGGTGTTCGACGAAGAAGGGAGATAACTTCCCGCGCGAAGAGGAAGGGGGAAAGAGTTGGCGGCGGCTCCGGTAGCACCTGGTCGCCGGTGACGCCTTGGACTGAGCGAGGGTCCGTCACGGTGGTCGGTCGTTTGAACGGAGGCTGAGGCTGAGTGCCTCTAGGGTTTCTCGTCCATGGGGAGAAACTTGAGTCCATGGGGTGCATCAGTGTTTGAAATGAGATAGGATGTGAGAACCTCTAGGGGTTTTCCAGATCTGAGAAGCGAAAAGGGCCTTGGGCCTTCTGATCCAGCTTACAAAAAAAATAAAACCTTTTCTCTCCTACGCGCACCCCTCATTTCTCACCTTTACACCCCTACGTCCATTCCTTGCCTTGGGCTTAGGCCCGTTCTGTTCCTAAAAAACAAAAAAGCGAATTTCTTCCCTGCGCCCCCTTATTCTCATTTTCGCACCCCTCTCCGCCTGGGCTTTGGCCTAGTTCGTTTTTTTGTTTAGGCACCCTGTTTCTTATTTAGCACCTCCACACCCTTTTTTTTATTTACTTATTATTTTACTTTTATTTTATCTTTTTATCCTTTTACTTTATTTTCATTATTTATTTATTTATCCTTTTATTTTATTTTTATTTTTATTTTTATGTTTTTCTCTCTCTTTTGTTTCCATTTTAAATATTTATCTACTTTTTAAATGCACTTTTATAAGAAATGATAAAAAATATATTTTAAAGGTTTAGGCACATGTGTGATCGCACACATCGTCCTTGTGCTGAAAACTTTTCTTCTTCTCTTCTAAAAAATAATAAAAATGTTTTTAAGGTTTAGGCACATGTGTGATTGCACGCATCATCCTTGTGCTAAAACCTTTTCTTCTTCTCTTCTAAAAGATAATAAAAATATTTTAAAGGTTTAGGCATGTGTGTGATCGTTCGCATTGTCCTTGTGTTAAAAAACCTTTTCTCCTTCTCAAATAAAAATACCAAAATATAAAACATTCACATCCTCAAAACAACAATCAACCTTTCAGCTAGAACTACGTAGCCTTGATTTCTCAGTCTGACTGAGGATACGTAGGAGAAAGGTCAATCCTTGTCGGCACAAAAATAAAAAAAAATACATATTTTGTTTCTTTAGATTTTTACTTTTTAGGTGGAATTTACACATTTTGAAAAACACATCCTATTCGCGTATTTAGTTAAAGGTACTGCCTTAGAGTAGGCGTCGTAGGGTGCTAATACCTTCCCTACACATAACCGACTTCCGAACCCAGAATTTGGTTTTCGTGGACCATGCCTTATCATTTTGTGATTTTCTCGTAGTTTTCCAAAATAAACTATGGTGGCGACTCCAAATCTCTTTTTCAAAACCCATTCATTCTTTTTTGGATCGTCGTCCCGTCGCGATTTCGGTTGCGACAAGGTCTCTAAAATAACAAAGTCAATTTTAGTTTCTCGCCTAGTAAATCAAATTACAAAAACAAAGTGGATGGATCAATTACAATACTTACAATCAGGGTGTCAATCTTTTTACGATCCTTTCTATGGTGTCTTAGAGAGTCCAATGCAAATATTTTCATCGATGGAATTTTCACGGCGTAGCACCACCAACTCATGTCATGGACAATGGGGACAAACAACTACAAACAAATGTTTGTGTCAAAAAATTTACAATAAATCATCTACGTTGTGTCAAACTACATTGTATAAAATTTAATTTCACTCACAAATTCAACATTAATTGTGTCATCAAACCCAATGATTTGGGAATAGAAGTCAATGCCCAAACTTTACGATTAATCTTATTTAGCCTTTGGTCCCACCTATTTTTGCAGCAAGAGTTATATAAAACTTGGTTTCTTGGTAATGGAGTTGAATATAAATATGGTCATCATTTCCTTAAGATGACTTCTATGTCCATTAATTTAAAAAAAAAATCACTTAAAAGTTCATGTCATGAGTTGTGTTAATCTTACTGTGCAAAACATTAGTCTTAAGTCCCCACTTATTTGACCTTCAGTCTTCACCCATTTTTGCAGTTTTGTTTGTACAGTTTGTGACCTTCTATGTCCAATGGAATCTATGACTGTCAAAGGAAACATTTTATAAAAGATATGTCAAAATAACCAACAACAATCACAAATCCAAAAATTATTTTGCGTGTAAAATAATTGTAATTTTGCATCCAAAAAATAGAACAACCCAAAATGATAAAAAAATATCAAATATTTAAAACAAGTAAAAATCACCGAACAAGAAAACCAAAATGAACCGCAAAAATTTAAAATCTGTGTTTATTCATCTTCAATGGTAGTTTTTCCTGTGCTTCAAAACGGATGGTTTGGTGAATGACGATTTGTCAATGAACGACGGTTTTTGGAGAAGAGAAGTTTGTGGGCAGTACGGGATTCTCTCTTGCAACTGAGAAATCCAATTTTTGAATCCAAAAAATGAAGCCTGCAAAAATGAAAAACCCTCTGACCCCAATTTTTTTTCTATTTCCACGTCATTTTCATATATTTTAAGTTGTTCAAATACACAATGAAATGTTGATCCGTGTCGAAGTTAAAAGTTGGTCAAATTTTTAACTTGAAATATCATTCTTTTTCTTTTGTATATGCAAACCATGAGCTAATAATAATAGTAATAATATATAGAAGGGACTTTTTTTGTTATGTCAACAATTTTTTTGTCTACTTTTATCCTTTAAATAAATATTTTTTAAATTTAATTACATTTATTTGATTATTTTAATAAATTTAACTACTTTTTTGTACTAAAATAATTATTTACAATAAATTTTTGAAAATTATTATTATTTATTTTGATAATTACAACAATAATAGTTTTATCATAAAAAAGTAAGTACAGTAGCACATATGTTTTTAATAATAATAATTAGTTAGTAAATAGTAACATTGTCTCCTAAGAAATTAAGTAAATCAAAAGTAAACACTATTGTCTGGCTGAAATTTTCTAAGTAGTTATAATTCATAACAAAACATCCATATCATACAAGTACACTCAATAGCAAACAAAGAAACTTCTTAGCCTCATATATTGTCAATAATTGGACTCCACCAATAAGAACAAACAAAGTAAAAAGTAAAACTCAGTCAGTGTTTAAGAAATAAGAAGAATAAAAAATTTAAAATTTACCAATGAAAATGAACAAAAGATTTAAAAAAAAAATATTTCGATAGTGTAAAATGATTATCTGACGTCCTGATCTTAATTCTAATCCTAATCCTAATCCGGATTGATGAGAAAGCACGTGTATGACATTTACTTGTTATTTTAACACAGAAAATCAACGATTTCATCACTCCTCAATCCTTGCTGATGTCATAGTCGTAAATAGATACTGTTTTTACTGATAAAGTTACATTCCTCCTTCTTAAGTGGGTCCACAACAACCATGATCACACCACTAAGATATTCATCCAGGTAAGTGGTACTTGGACCACTGCAAGAGCCAAAATGCAATATATCAAACTCAACTATATCAGTAAAAATATTTACTTGGGCAACGATCATTAATTGAATATGTGGAAAAGTATGTTTGCATTCTAAAACACATAAATATTTATTTAATCATGTATTAATGAGTTTTATGATGGGACTAAGTTCCGTACCATAAATGAGTAGAGATTGTAGAGTCATATTTTATCCAGAGGAAGCAAAGGTGAAAAAAAGATAAAATAAGAAAAAAGGTAGAAGAAAGTAGCAGCATACCTATTGACTTGTCTCCGCATACCTTTGTTCACCACTTTTATAATACCACATCGCTTAATGCAATTACTTTCCGCCTTTAATACGTGGGGTTTAAGCCAAAAAGTTTAGTCAGAGACAAACTACATCAGATCCTGATCGATTTTGGCTTATACATTTGCCCAATCACTTCATCAATTCATATCCTTATGGATGCTGCTTTTATCAGAAACCACTACTTGTTGCGATATCTAACCACTAGCACACCATGTAAAGATCGTAAAACAACTTCTTCTGACAACGCAAAAACACACGGGACCATTTTCTTTCACGCTCTCATTCTCATAGATAGAGATACATCACTACCAGACACAAACTGTACACAATTCACAATGTCAGATTGCAAATACATCTTCTTGTCTTTTGTTATGCTATGTTAAGAACCTCCGATTTGTGGTGCCATTGCAATTGCAACATGTACAGTCCTCTGGGTCGTTACATTGAAGCAGAATGAAAAAGCTAGGTGGAAAGAAAAGAAGATTATATCCTTCATCTGAACTCTTTCTTTTGGGCAAGTACGGATAAAAATAAAAGCAAATTGGCTCATCCTTTTTTATTTTGGGGCCCAAAAGATGGGACATAAATCAACGTTTGAAGCTCATCCTTTTAGTTGGGACCCAAAAGATGGGACATAAATGAACCTTGGAATCAAAAGCATAATTTTTTTCTTTTCAATTTTGAACTCATCTCCATCAGGAAGCTTCCCAATTCCTTCATGTGCTGGTGGGTCCCTGGGGGAACAGCATCATACAGTATATGAAAACATGAAAAAAAGCCTCGTTGTGGGATTGTTTTTCAAATAAAAAAAGAAAGACAAATCCGTGTTTAAGTTTAATAAAGGTAAACTATCCTCAATTAGTGAGCTAAATTTAAGAAAACCCTCCTTCCTCGTATGTATAATATGAAATAAAGTGCCAGGTGGCAAATCGTGCTGCGTGTAAGGTGGGATTGAAATTGAATGGGACCATCTTGATTGCGAAAGCCAATCAGAAAAGGTTCACAGTGAGTGGAGGATCCTTGTGCTAAGACATCTATCTATCTATCTATCTATATGCAAGAGGCAACAACTTATTAAAGACAAAGATAAAAACCCTTCAACCTGACCACAACCCTTGGGAATATTCTAATTTACCAAGCCAACCAACCATTCTCCGAAAAAACAATACTTTCACATTCCAATCAATGGTAGGCACCAAAATCTAACCATGTGAACTTACTTCCCTATATATAATTCCCTTAGCCAACCAACCTCAAGAACCTCTAATACCACACCACACTACAAACACCTTCAACTGATAAAATGTATTCTTCTGCTGCTACTTTCTTTCCTTCACTCCACCATGACCTTGAGAACTTCCACTCAAGAAGGTTGCTTCTTCACTCCCCACTGAACCAATCAGCCAAGCCTCCGGCAACCCCCCACGATTCCACAGAAACATATCTAGGAGACGGAAATTTCGATGCAAATGTTGTGATGGTACTCTCAGTACTACTCTGTGCACTAATCTGCTCCTTGGGTTTGAACTCCATCATCAGGTGTGCACTAAGGTGTTCGAATTTCGTAGTGAGTGACTCAGTGGCAACGAACAGCCCTCCAGCGAGAGTTGCCAACACAGGAGTGAAGAAGAAAGCCCTCAAGACTTTCCCCACAGTGACTTACTCGGCTGAGCTTAACCTGCCGAGTTTGGACTCAGAGTGTGTGATATGTTTGTCAGAGTTCACAAGTGGTGAAAAGGTGCGCATTTTGCCAAAGTGCAACCACGGATTCCACGTACGCTGCATTGACATGTGGCTCAGTTCACACTCTTCATGCCCCAAATGCAGACACTGCCTGATCGAGACTTGCCAAAAGATCGTTGGCTGCACTCAGCAAGCTAGCTCCTCTCAACAACCCGTCCTGCAGGTGCCAGAAACCATTCTCACCATTACGCCACTGGACCCAGAAGGTTTGGTGCGTAACTATAGGGAACTTTAGTGCTTATTGCTTAATGACATAACACTTGCAGTTTATTGGACCCTCGGTCAGCCATAATTGGTTAAGACCAGTCACCCACCACCACTCAATCATAATTAATGTAGTGCTTAATCATTAATGTATATAATTAATCTCCTCTCTTTCAATTTTACCCTCCCCACTTAACTCTACAGATTCTATTACATTCTTAAACTACTGTTTTATGTAAGAACACTCTTTCAAACTTCTCAAAAAATTCATTAACACGGTAAAACATATCAAGACTATATTTGAGTGGATTGGGTAGAAAATTTGATCTGTTTTGTAATTGAAGCAGCTAGATTAAGAGGGTGAGGAGGCAACAAGCACCACATTTGATGCCTTTTAAGGAAATTAAGTGTGTGATTGTTTTTGTGATAAAATAAATAGAACTTTTTCTAGATTTTATCAGAAAATAAAAACAATTCTCTAAATAACAAGTTAATGCAAAGACGTGTAAGTTACTTTTTGGTTGCATGATGTGCCACTGCACTACCCTGAGTAATTCTAACCACATGTATTATTAGTAACAATAATACCTTCCTTATACTATATGTAATTCCAACCACATGTATTTGGCTCTGCTCTTCGCATAACATACCATTCTCTTGAAAACACACAATTTGATTAACTACCCAATTTTGCAACCAATCATGTTACACTTTTGTTTAATAAAATTAATGTCTTTTTAAAAAAAAAAACAAATGACAAGATCAGGCTCAGAGGCTCAGAGGCTCAGAGGCTCATCATCAGATAAATCTATTTAAAATTCGCTTCCTCATTTCTCACAATTAACTAGCATTTTACTTATGTTTCCAAGAGATACCATTTTTTATGTATTTTGTTTGACCAGAGCCTCAACTGTCATTATTTATATAAATTTAAAGCTAATATGAAATCTAGTTGTGTTCCGACATCAGAAACATGATCCAGTATAATAAGTAATATGAAGATAATTAATTTCTTGTAATCAAGTTCATGCACGACCACAAGGGTTGTGGGATAAGTATTTCAAAATTTGTATACCATACAACTTAATAGGAATATAATATGACAAGATAATTAATAAATGGTTTCTAACACACTCTCTAATATAATATATTAGAAAAAAAATGATTTGGTGGACTTATATGTCCCCATATTCCATATTATGGTGTTGATTGCTGGAGAGGAAGGAAAAAAAAATATAGAAAAAAGAAAGAAGATTGAAAGTGGTGTACTTTATACAGTCAATGGAGCATATAATGAATGGAAGGTGAGGGTGAAAGCACTAATGAAGTAACAAATGAAAGAAGTGTACTAAAAGTGAGAGGTTGTAGCATATAGTAGTAGCTGACAAAGAGTGTTTGGTTTCATTGCTAACACTGACTAACCACACTATCCCCAACGGTTGAAACTTGATTTGCTATAAAGCTCAACGCATTACTCATATGCTAAATGTGTGCCCATAGCATTATCGTTAATGCAAATTCTGAGGATATTATTCTACCAACTGCAAAAACAATTCCCAAAGCTGTTAGATAACAAAAATAAATAAATCAAACTCATCCATATTAACTTCTACAATCTACGAGTACAAATAAGATATGTTGTCAGTGGATTACAAGTAATTTATATAACAGAAATTACTTCACATTTAACTCAAAACATTTTCACAATTAAATTACAAGTAATTTTCATAAAAGAAAATACTTTTTCTCACTTAACTCAACTTTAATACGTGCTTGGGTGACGAAAATCTAGAGAATAATTCATTTGTGTAAAGAACTTCAAATACTTTATGATAAAATATGTTATTTTAAAAAAAATTAAAATTTTAAACACTCAAGTAATTTTATTATTTAAAATTATAAAAGTTCAAATTTTACTCTAAAATAAAGAATTTGAACTTCTATACTTCTTTCTCATCTTTAATTTATCTTGTGTTTTTCTTTCACACTTTTATATTCTCTTAATCTTAACATGTCACCTTAACATAATTTAAAAATTTGTCGACTTAGTCTTGTTCAAAAACTACTCACCTTAGCCTTGATCCAAATATTGATCAAAAGATCATCAGTTCAATCTCAATCACTACAAAAAATAGATATTATCAACAACAAAAATTCATCAAAAACGTAAAAAATCTATTGGTAAAGAATTTTTTTTAATGAACAAAAATCCACGATAAAAGTGTGGTTAGTAATCTACGAAAATTTATATCCTTCGATAATTACCAAAAGAAAATTTTGTTAATAAATATCGTGATCTAGTTCATCTTTTTCCTTCTCTCTCATTCTTCTTTCTTTTAGCTTTTCATTTTTTTTTCTGCATGGTGAATTTCATCATGAAGTAAAGACCAATCCAAGAATAACAATTAAAATATTCTTAAAAGAAATTCACAAGCATAAGAGAAGGTATTCAATCACTCCACTATTCATGTCATTACCAACAATCAATGTACAAGGTTCTTTGTTAGAGAATGAAGGGTCTATGAGAGAAGAAAGGGAAAACAGAGGACTTAACCGCTAGTCAGTTAAGTGGGTTTGGGAAAGAGGCCTATATAAGGACCTCTTTGTTGTATCAGTTAGTTAGTTGTATAGTTTGTATGTGTTGACCGGTCTTAGCACTAGGTGGAGGAGGTTAAGCTCCTACGATACAGTGTATTCTTGATTCATTGTTGTGAATACCATTCATACTATTCCTTCTTTACAAGTTCTTGATTGTTTGTGTTTGGGAGAGAGAGAGAGCTTGTTAGGAATTCTTTCCCGAATCCCTAACAATCTTTCATTAGTAAAGGGTCTTTCTTGACATCTCTTTTTCTACAATCATAACAAACAACAATTAAACAAAAGAAAAACCCTATGTAAGAGGTGTTCACAACTCCGATCTCGACAAGATGAGGTAGTAGTGCACTATTTTCATGATTCTCAAATTTGAGAGAGGTTTCAAGAGTTTTGTACCACATGTTCTCATAGATGACACCTCTAATGACCTACTATGGTCGAGAGACGACATGACTCCTAGATCTGACTTCAGAGGTTTGTGCACGAAGAAGATGATGGGAAAGGGAAACATCTATGGCAGTGCTAACAGTCACTCTAATCATGAACAACGTGATTGTTGATGTGATGGTGACTCATTGCAGCAGTGCTAAGTCGTTGGCAGAGGGAAAACGTTCACAATTGTCACTAGTGATGTTCCGAGGCATAATGACAAGCGATGGCAATAAGGGTGAGGCTTGCAATGGAACTCTAATGACAATCTCTTATGTCTAAATAGAGAAGAAATCCTAAAGGTTTTTTGGTTTGAAGATAAGAGTTACGAGTTTGAATAGGAGATGAAGATGAAGAGAAAGAGACTTGGTCTCATTTCTACACTCCAATTTCTACCACTTATGCACTTACTAGACTATTTAGACAAAACTTTTGTTGTTTTGTTATCGAAGAATTTACCGATGAACAAACATGCAAGTAATAAATTTTAATATTTGTAAGTATCGATAAATTTTATCGACAAATTTTTTTTATCAATAATATATATTTCACTTATCAACGGCTTACATAATTTGACGCATTAAAGCTCAAATGACAACCTAAAATACAATTTAATTGAAAAAACAATTAACATTGTTGAGTTAAAATGATTATATTCACTTATTTTTGTTATCCGAAACCAAAATTTATCAAAATTTTGAAATACAAATAAATTTTAATTTCACATTTAAATTTAAAGAAAAATATATATTTAATTTATTTTTAAATATAAAATAACAATTTTTTTTCTCATTTATACGTTGTTTATTCATATTTTGAAGGGGAAAAAAAGTGAGACTTGAACTGGTTGTTTAGATAAAAGCATATTAAATTCAGCACTAGTTGATGAGTGTGGTTAATTTTCTATTTTTTATACAATATCAAGCTTCCTCGGTTAATACCGGGAAAAAGGAAGGCTAATAAGTTTTTTAAACCAAAAACATATTAGTGACTTAAACTTTTGCGGGTAGCTAGGTGAGATAGGGTGGAGTAATGGCGGCAGGATCTAGCTTTTAATAAACCCTTACAACTACATTGGAATAAAACCTCACACCACATTCCCTTCTCCCTTCTTTTTTCACTTTTTACATGTCAAAATCATCATAACTTAATCACATATACCATGCATACATGTTTTAAACTATAATTAATAAAAAGAATACTAGGGAATCGTATGTAATGTGGATGAGATGACTCATACCTACCCGTGATCTATGTACTAGCACATAGAAAATATTATAAACAAATCTCTATAAGATATTAAAATATTATATTCAATTTAAAACCTTACATAATGAATGTTTCTTTATATAGTGTATAATTGATCTATTTCTGTCCTATATAAAACTATAAGACTCTAACTTGATTGTAACAGCTTTTTATTTAAAAGAAAAGACGATGTCATATGTTTTAAAAGATTCTATTATTATTGAATTTAAGGTTTCATATATTTTTCCTGAAAATAACAAGCTTCTTTGTATTTTATTCTTTTAGAAATATTTATAGCTTTCCAACAAAATTTAAATTTTCTCAACCTTTCTAGCTTGATGGTCGATTTTTTCCAGCACAAATTTGATATCTAACAAAAATTTATAAAAAAACATGCATCTACCCATTTTTTAAGACAATACACATTAAAATAAATTCACCCAGTTTCAGAGTTTCTAAAATCTGTATAAACTAATTTTAGTAAACATGTAATCAAAGTAGGTTATAAAGCTTATGCATCAATTGTCAAAGATGTCAAGAAAAAACAAAGATGTATAGTTTTGGGCTACGAAGTGCTCCTTTTTGTCACGTCTGTCTAACTACGGTGCACGTATCTATTTTCATTTCTTTCATCATTTGAACAATATTTTGCATTTCAGTAATTTTACTTTTCCTTTGCTGTAAAGTTATGATTTTTTGTTCCCATGAGTTTCTTATTTTATGTTAAATAAGTAAAATATCTAGAGGTGATATAAAACATTAATCAGTCCAAACCCTAATATACATTCAAAGTGTGCACAAGTGACCATTTTTAGTTTAAGGCCTGTTAAGATTAGTTTAATCTCAATTTTTGAAAAGGAAACAATTATTAATCTTAACATTAGTAAAGGCAGCAACCAAAGTTTGATGCTGACTGCGAGTAGCAGAACATTAAGCCTCATTGAGGTTTATGACAATCATGACCATACTCACTAGCACAGAAAATTAAGAGAAAATCTTAATTGAACCCTACAAAACCTTAACAAACTCATCTACAAAATCATAGACACTCATTTTTTATTCTTTCTGCCCAGAGGAGAACAGCATGCTTCAACTGCTATGCAGTGCAGATAATTCGGGTAGACTTTCCTTTGTTCTGTTTTTTCCTTGCTTCATTAGCTCTATAAACTCCTTAAAAGCTGCATTACCAACAAATTTGAATTAAGATATGACAAATGTCTGTCTAGATAGCTCACAATACAGCTCTTGAAAACATTTCTCGAGACAGCAAGTTTTAAGTGTCTCACCGTAGTCAGAATCATGAGGTCCAGGGGATGCTTCAGGGTGGTATTGAAGAGACATAAGTTGTTGTGCAGGGAAAGAAAGACCGGCACAGCTTCCATCATTGAGATTGATATGAGTAACCTTCACTCCTTCCGGCAGTGTTGCAGGGTCAACAGCATAGTTGTGGTTCTGCCAATTTTATATAACAATCCATGAGCCATGAATAAAACAACATACTTAACATGAAAACACTTTTCTTGATAAAAACAAGAAAAAAATCTCAAGTGACTATGATTTTATGAGGTAAAAACATACTCCCTCAGCACTGAGCACACGGCCTAATGCACTCCAATGGAATTTTTAAGTATAATTATGGTGGAACACAAAAAATAAGTAACAGATAATCATCCATTAGTTCACATACCTGAGCACTAATTTCAACATGGCCGGTTTGAAGGTTACGAACAGGATGATTTCCTCCGTGGTGACCAAATTTCATCTTGAATGTTTTACCTCCTAAAGCCTGGCCTAGCAATTGATGGCCCATGCAAATTCCAAAAACAGGCACCTTTCCAATTATATTCTTCACTGTTTCAACAGCATATGGAACAGCAGATGGATCTCCAGGGCCATTACTGAAAAGAACCCCATCTGGCTTCATCTTCAAAGTTTCTGATGCTGGCCATGTAGATGGCACAACAGTGATTTTGCAGCCATAAGATGCTAGGCGTCTAAGAATATTATGCTTGATTCCAAAATCATAAGCAACCACCTGCATTTTCATTCATCAGCAATCAATATAAATTAAATAACCCAATAGTAACAAAATTCAGTACTAATAGCATACAGCATTACGTACATGGAAATTCTCTCTTGCCACTTTACCGGAACTAAACTCCCATTGTTGCTTTGTTTTATCAACCCACTCATGTGGACTTTTGCATGATACTCCACTTATTAGATCAACACCTGGAAAATGAAATAGCATCCATGTAATTCCAATTTTAGAAACATGTACATAAACTCAAACTCACATACTTACCAACAATGTCCCATGACTTAGACATCTGAAGCAGTTGCTCATCTGTTTTGGAATTGTCCGTGCTCAAAACACCAATAAGACTGCCATCTTGCCGCAATCTGCGTGTGATTGCACGAGTATCAACATCATCTGTTGCATCACAAAGCAACATCAAAATCAGAAACCAGGATTTAAACCTATGCAGATTGCAGAGAACAACATTCTTCGCAGAATATCTTTTTACATAAACTACTCACAAATTCCCATGATATTCCTTTCAGCTAAGTATTCACCCAGAGCCTTCGCACATCTCCAGTTAGAGGTACTGAAAAAACATGCATTGCATAGACACAGGGAGAGTGAGTAGACTAAGTAAACCTCAGTCAATCATGAAACATTTCAAAGCGCAAGAACAGAACCTGATGCTCAAACTTCTAATTACAAGACCAGCAAGGAAACACTGCATCGATTCCTCATCATCTGGCAATAGCGAACCAAGAGACAGTTATCAAATAGCTTCCAAGCTCGACAATTCAGGACTCACTCAAATTATTAAAAGAAACCACCAACCAAAATTAACGCCAGTATTCCCAATATGAGGATTTGTCATCAGCACAAACTGGCCAGCATAACTAGGATCTGTCAAAATTTCCTGATACCTGGCAATCGCACACATAAGAAAGATTACCACGGTTTAGCTTGCAAGCAAAGCTGTAAAAAAAAGGAAACATCCCAAGATTCATAGTTTCCTGACCCTGTCAGTGATGTATTGAAAACAACTTCGCCAACTTGAGTCCCTGAAGCACCAAACGATTTCGCTCTCCAAATTGAACCATCTTCTAGAACCAGTCTAGCATCTGAGTTTTTCCAAGGTCTTTCTCCATTACCTATGTCATATGTAATACAACAGCATCGACTTATTTGAACCACGGATAGCAAATTAACAATACCCTCCAAAACCAAAAGCTAAACAGGGGACATTCACATCAAAGGGGCAAAAGAAATAGTAATCTTCATGTCACGAAATGCACTAAAATATGGGTCCTTTGAAAAAGAAAACGTTTTGAAGGTATTGAGGAAACCCATTGAGAGGTTACCCGAAGAGCATCTGACGGTAAAGACGGAAACTTTAGCTGCGGCGGCGGCGGATGGCGGACTGGAGGAGAAGCAGTTGGTGAGGTCGTTGAAGGACAAAGCGAAAGACAAAGCTTTTGTCGCCATGGGCAGTCACTGCAGCACCGTTACTGGTATGTCTGTGAAACCAGTCCTGTCGTAGTGCACAGCCTCCCGTTACCTAGGTTTTTATTTTGCAATTTCATCACCTTCTTTTTCCCTTTTTTACTTTTTTAATAATCATTTTTCCTCCATGCAACTGGTAACACTACATTAGTTGTTTTCCATGAAATCGATACTCTCCATTTCAAATTAATTATATTTTAAAATTTTCTTACATAAATTAAGAAGGTTATTTAAGCTAATAATATTCAAATTTTCTACTATTTTCTTTAATTTATGAAAGCATACCATCAAGTATTCTGAGATAATAATATTTATTAAGAAACAAGGATAAAAATAGAAATTTTAATATTTCGTTAACAATTAAGGCTATGTTTATATGCCTATTTTAGTTCTTTTCTTAGTTATTTTGTACTAGTTAACAAATTTACAAACTTTATTACTAGTTACTAGCGTCTGATAACACGTTTTTATGGTGATATATGTATTTTCTAAAACGGAAACTACGCCCATCAATTTAAAAATGAAAATGATTTTTTGTTTGGGAAATGTGAGGGCAAAATAAGAAATTATGGTTGCTTATTTTAAATTGATTGAAGTTTAAATAATATATATATATATATATATATATATATATATATATATATATATTATACAGCTTGTATATATGATTTATATATTATAACACTGTGTATGTTTTATATACTTTTCTATAAATATAATATTATAATTTGGGTCGTACTTAATGACTAGTGCCTTACTGTGTTTATTTTATATCACTAAAATTTGTAATGCATGAATATTTTTAAACATATAAATTATATTTTAGATTTTTTTAAACATTAATATTTTAATATAACATTGCTTTAATTATTGATTATTTCTCAATATATATGTATGTATGTGTAAATTTAATTTAAAAATAATAAAATATAAAAATTTAAGAAAATATCTTTAAAATGCTCATTGTATTAACACGTCATTTGTTCAAATACAATTAGGATAAAATCTCTTAAGTACAGTTTCTTATTTAAATTTGTAGATGAAAACAAAATTAGAAAAAGAAAATCAGATGAAATAGGGCCAGTCAAATTATATTAAAGATAATTTATTAGTAAATTTTACAGAATGACTATTAATCTTATTAGAGGGGTAAAAACATTAAAATGAGTTATTTCTGTCAGAACATTAATTTTTAAGAAAAATACGGAGAACATTCTCAAGTAAGGGAAATGTTTTTATTTTGTGATTGAATACCAAAATAGTAGTTATATTTTACCTAATTTTTGAATATTTCGTAAATACAAAAATAATATACGGAGAAGTTAAAATAAATTTTAATACAAATATTTTGAATTTGTATTATAATTTAAGATAGAAAAAAAAAATGAAGGTTAGATATGGAAGTAAGATAATTGAAAAGGTAGTTATGTATGTAACTAAGATAAGTGATAAAACAAAGAATTAGCAAAGCATGAAGATTGCACCCATGATAGATTCTGGAATGATGCTCATCGCAATCTTAGTACCAATTATTTCGGAAAGTCCCACATATAACATTGACTTCCAACTAATTTATTGGGCTCCTTGTTACTGGGCCCATACAATTCTTCATTCAAACTACAAATATATTCAATTTCATATAACTTTCAAAATTATAAATTTAAAAATTTGAAATATATCTATTTATTATTCTTTAGAAATAATACTCAAACCTATGACTACACCAATATAAACAGATCAAGAGGAATATTTTCCTTCACCCTATACCACAAACTGACAAAATGTTTAATTCCTAAGTTCATATGATGATTAACCATATGTGTGAATAAGTTTATAATAGTATAATAAAATACATTATCAATATCCTAATTTGTTTTAGTATAAAAGTGTAGATTAAACAGATCTTTTTAAACATGTAGAATATAGGTTGAATTTGAGAGTAATTTACTATGTACCCACCCTGCTATATCTCAAAGACTAAAATAATAATATATTATTTTCTTTAGCTTCCATAAAGGGCTTTCAAGTACAAAAAAATGTATTAAAGAAAAAGATTCAATCGCTTTAATTATTTTTAATAATTCAATATAATACTTCTACACTATGAGTTATCTAAGCTTCATAAATATTCAATGTAATATAAATACCACTCTCAAGTTAATTTCTAATCATATTCTAACAATAAAATAAAATTTTGAAATGATTTTTCAAAGTAGAATTTCGGACATTCAATTTAATATAAATATCATTCTGAAGTTAATTTCTAAGCATATTCTTACAATAGAATAAAATTTTGAAATGATTTTTTAAAAAGAATTTCAGACGTAAAATATACTTTAACAATCTCGTCAGAAAATATTATTTTACTTTTCCCTAACTTGCAAACAAATTGTAAATATCTATCATAACTTATTGTCAATATCTAAGATTGATTTTGATTAAATAGTAAAATTTTAGTTAACTAAGTAGTATGTGTATCGAGTAAGAATTTCTTACATGAATTCACAACGATTTTAAATAAGAGCATTATTTTCATAAGAAAAGAATGTTCTCAACTTAAATTTAACGTCTTATATCTTCTACTTAGGACGCAAGGACTGAGATTAAAGAAAAGGAAAAAAAAATGTGTTATTATCTAATATACCTAGATGAAAAGTTACTATTTGTGAAAATCCCAAAATTACCCAGACTTTTGATACCTGAACATTTTCATAATCTTTTAGATATTTTTATGTTTTGTGCTGCTGTAATTTAGATTTTGTATTTCTAGTGTTAGGTTTTTACTATAATGGCCTTCATTGATTTTGTGGGAGTTCAAATTTGTGTTGGGTTTATTGTCTTTTGGTTTGATTCTCTTCTGTCTGTTCTTTGGCAGGAGCATTGTTGTTGACGGAAAACTCCCTACTACATTTTCTGTCCACTAAGGAAGAGGAGGACATTTGTGTTACTGCGATCGTGGAGTTAAGAGGTTAATTTTTTGGTTGAAGATATTTTTATTTTGCAATATGTCTTTATATTCTTGGTTTTGTTTCTTGGTTGAATATATTTTGGTTTTGCAATGTCTCCATATTCTTGGCTTTCTATTTTGGTTTTTTTTCCGTTGATTTTTGGTGTTGATTTGCCAATTACGAAGAGGATCACATTGGTGTTTACTATATCACTCTCGAGTTAAAAGGTCAGATTTGTGGGTTCAATATATTTTCATTTTTGTGTGATTTATTTGGATTTCTTGAATAATATTATCTCATTGATTAATTTATTTGGGTGTATTTATTTAGTGATTGTTAAAAAGTCATCATGTTTCTGTTAGTATCGATATATATCATCATAACAAGGTGTTGACTTTTGGCTTGAGTTATGTTTTATAGTTTAGTATATAATATTCTCCATTATCTCCGGATATATGCAATTTTTTAGCCTAAATATCTTGAAAGATCTTAAATATAGTGTGTTTTTTCCATTTTTTATGCCAGGTTATATATTAAACAGCATGGTAAGAAGTTTGATGCAATCAATGATATTGATGGTAACTGGGAAAAATGTTGAAACTGGCGGTTAGGGTCGTTGATTTATGGTGGTGGTTAATCGTGATTCTAGTAAATATATGGAAATGATTTTCATCGATGATAAAGTGGATTACATTTTATTTTTTATTTTCATATCTTTATTTATGTGTGTTTATTTTTATAACTTATTTCTAGGGTGACAAAATACCAACAATGGTAAAGAAGGAAGATTTTATTTATGGCAACTGAAGTTGGTGGAAGGTGATACTTATGTTATGAACAATTTTAAAATTTTAAAGAATAAAGGCCAATACGAGGTATGTGAGCATTTGAATAAGTTACTATTTGTTGGTGCCACACTTATAAAACCTCGATCAATACCAAATATTCCCTTGAAAAGCTTCGAGTTCAAAAGCTTGAAGGCGATAGTTGATGGAGATTATTGTTCTGATATGTTGTTTCGTATGAGTTCATTCCTTATTTGTATTATACAATTTTGTGTATTTGATCTATTAAACAAAATACTTCTCTTGGTATCCGGACTTATTTTGCTATGCTAAGATATAATTGGTTTGGAGGATAATGTAAGAACAAAGCCACATTACCGCAATGTCGTGTTTAATGTTACATATATAACGTAAGTATATTTGACTATACTTAGTTTATCATTAATATAACTCTTGGTTTGGGCGGCAAAATGATTCGGATATAGGGTTGAAGTCTCTTACTCAAAGTATTCGAAGTTGTCTTGAAGACCGAACGAACTTCCTAGTGGTTCTCCATCCTCCATGTTCCGTTGTTCGTTCTCCCTCCTCCTTGTCCAAACCGTATGGGTGAATACCTATCAAAGACACTTCGACGCTCAAGTTAGTAATGTAACCAAACGGTTGGCACAACAAGTGATGCATATATTGTGCATAGTGATCCTAAAGTCATACCTGAGACCTTTATTTATACTAGTTGTGATGGACCTTTACCTTTCGCTAGCCTAATAACGACCAAAACACACTTTAATATGTATTAGGGGCTTAATGAGTCATCACCACTGGGCAGCTGGGATTCCCTTGGTGAATATCCATGACGCCGACCTTCGGTGAGGCCAAACACTTGAGGCCAAATTTGGCTATGTACCTGAGAGGCCATAGGAGGCCAAGTAGTTGAGGCCAAGGTATAGTCGAACGGTTTAGGCCGAACACTTGAGGCCAAATTTTGCTAAGTACATATGAGTCCATGGGAGGTCGGGCAGCATGAGGCTAAGGTAAGGCCGAACGGTTGAGGCGGAACAATTGAGGCCGAACACTTGAAGCTAAATTTGGCTAAGTACTTGTAAGGCCATGAGAGACCAAACAGTTGAGGCCAAGGTATGGCCGAACGCTTGAGGCCGAATGGTCGGCTGAGCACTTGTGAGGCCAAGTTTGAGAAAGTACCTATGAGACCAAAGTATGGCCGAACGGTTGGGGCTGAGCAGTTGAGGCCAAGGTATGGCCGAATGGTTGAGGTCGAACACTTAAGGCCAAATTTGGCTAAATATCTATGAGGCCATGGGAGGCCGAACACTTGAGGCCAAATTTGGCTAAGTACCTGTGAGGCCATGGACTAGTAGTTGAGGCCAAGGTATGGCCAAACGGTTGAGGCCGAATAGTTGAGGCCAAATTTGGCTAAGTACTTGTGAGACCATGGGAGGCTAAGCAGTTGAGGCCAAGGTATGACCCAAATGGTTGAGGCCAAGGTATGACCCAAATGGTTGAGGCCAAACAGTTGAGGCCGAACCTTTGAGGCCAAATTTGACTAAATACCTGTGTGGTCATAGGAGACCGAGCAGTTAAGGTTAAAGTATGGTCAAACGGTTGAGGACGAACGATTGAGGCTAAACACTTGAGGCCAAATTTGGATAAGTACTTGTGAGGCCATGGGAGGGCAAGCAGTTGAGGTCAAGGTGTGGCTGAATAGTTGAGGTCGAATGGTTGAGGCCCAATGGTCCGTCGAGTACCTATGAGGCCAAGTTTGAGAAAGTACCTGTGAGACCAAGATATTGTCAAACGGTTAGGGCCAAGCAGTTGAGACCAAGCAGTTCAGACCAAGGTATGGTCGAACGTTTGAGGTTGAATGATTGAGGTCAAATGGTTGGCTGAGTGCTTGTGAGGTCAAGTTTGTGAAAGAATTTGTGCGACCAAAGTATGGCCGAATGGTTATGGTCGAACAGTTGAGGCCGATGTATGGTCGAACGGTTGAGACCAAGTAGTTGAGGTCGTACACTTAAGGTCGGATGGCCGAGGCTGGAGGGTCGAGGTCGAATATTAGAGGCCGGATGACCAAGGCTAGATGACCAAGGCTGAATGGCTAAGGCCGAATACTTGATGCAGAATGGCGAGACATGATGACCAAGGTTGGATGCTGAGGTTGGATGACAGATGCCGAATCGTTGAGGCTGGATCGTCGAGACTGGATGGTCGAGGTCGAATACTTGAGGCTTAATAACCAAGGTTGGATGGTCGAGATCGGATGGCCGATGCCGAATGGCTGAGGCCAGATGGCCTAGGTCGAATGGTCGAGGTCGGATGGCCAAGGCCGAATGACTAAGGCTAGATGACCGAGGCTGAGTGGTCGAGACCGAATGGTTGAGGCCAGATGGCCGAGACCGAATGGCTAAGGCAGAATACTTGAGGTCGGATGGTTGAGGTTGGATGGCCGGGGTCGAATGGCTAGGGTCGGATTGCCGAGGCCGAATAGCTGAGGCTGAATACTTGAGGTTGGATGGTCGAGGCCGGATGGCGTTCGAATCATTGAGACTGTATGTCCGAGGCGGGGTGGCCAAGGCCTAATGGCTGAGGCCAGATGGGCGAGGCTGAATGATTGAGGTCGAATACTTGAGGCCGAATGGCTGAAGCCGAATACTTGAGGCTGAATGGCTGAGGCCGAATACTTGAGGCCGAATGGCCGAGGCAAAATAGCTGAGGCCGGATGATTGAGGCCGGATGTCGAATGGCCCAGACCGAATGGCTAAGGCTGGACGGCCGAGGCCAAATGGCTAAGGCTGGATGCCTGAGGCCAAATGGCCCAGGCTGGATGGCCCAGGCTGAATACTTGAGGCCGAATGGTCTAGGCCGGATGATCGAGGCTAAATGACTAAGGGAAGATGGTTGAGGCTGGATGGCCGAGGTGGAATGGCTGAGGCCAGATGGCCAAGGTTGGATGACCGAGGTTAGATGGTCGAGGTTGGATGACAGAAGTCGGCCGTGATTCCTTTGGTGAAGATCCACAATCGTTGACCTTCGAAGAGGTCGGCCGAGATTCCTTTGGTGCAGATCCACGATTGCCAACCTTCAGTGAGGCCGACCAGGATTCATTTGGCGAAGATCCACAGTCGCCGACCTTCGGTGAGGTTGGCTGAGATTCCTTTGGTGAAGATTCACGGTTGTCGACCTTATTCCTTTGGTGAAGATCCATGATCGCCAACCTTCGGTGAGTCTGGACACTTGAGGCTAAATTTTGCTAAGTACCTTTGAGGCCGTGGGAGGTCGAGCAGTTGAGGCCGAACACTTGAGGCCAAATTTAGCTAAGTACCTCTGAGGCCATGGGAGGCCGATCAATTGAGGCTAAGGTATGGCCGAACGGTTGAGGCTGAACACTTGAGGCCAAATTTGTCTAAAGTAGTTGTGAGGCCATGGGAGGCCGAGAAATTGAGGCCAAGGTGTGGTCGAACGGTTGAGGTCGAACAGTTGAGGCCAAATTTTGCTAGGTAACTGTGAGGCCATGAAAGGTCGAGCAGTTGAGGCCAAGGTATGACCAAATGGTTGAGGCCGAACACTTGAGACCAAATTTGGCTAAGTACTTATGAGGCCATGAGAGGCCAAGTAGTTGAGCCAAGGTATGATCGAACGGCTGAGGTCGAACAGTTGAACAATTGAGGTCTTTTAAAGCATCACTCACTGGTTCCTTATGGCTACAATGGGGGATACTCGCTCGTTCCCACAGTGGACGCCAAAATGGTTCGGGTATACGGTTGAAGTTCCTTACTCAAAGCACTCCAAGTTGTCTTCAAGACCGAACGGGCTCCCTAGTGATCCTCCGTCCTCCATGTTACGTTATTTGTTCTCTCTCCTGCCTTTCCAAACCGTGTTGGTGGATACTTGTCATAGACACTTCGACGCTCAAGTTAGTAATGTAACCGAACGATTGACACAACAAGTGATGCATATATTGTGCATAGTGATTCTAAAGTCATACCTGAGACCTTTATTTATACTAGTTGTGATGGGTCTTTACCTTTCGCTGGCTTAATGACGGCTCAATCACACCTTAATATGCAGTAGTGGCTTAATGAGTTATTATCACTAGGCACAGTCTAGGAGGACGACCTGGTTGGACGGACTTAGAAGGACGACTTGAGATGGCTTGGGAGGACGACCTAGTTGGACGAACTTCGAAGGACGACCTGGGAGGACAACCTAGGTGGACAAACTTCGAAGGACAGCCTAGGTGGACGACCTGGTTGGAAGGAGTTGGAAGGACGGTTTGAGACGGCCTGGGAGGACGACCTAGTTGGACATAATAGGAAAGGATAATCTAGGAAGACGACCCAGGTGGATGGCCTAGGTGGTGCTTAGTATCATGACAGACCGTACGGTACACACCGGTGAGGTGGACCGTACGATACAACTGTAAATGTCTTGATTAAAACATAGTAAAAATTTTATAAGGGGCTGAATAGAGTTTTTAAAAGAAAATCACAAATATGTATTAAATACTTTGAGTTTTTTTTATAGTGTTTAGGAAAACTTATATAAAGGAAGAAAATAAGACAAATTTATTTTATATTGGTTCACTTAATTTGAGTTATGTTCAGTTTTTCCTTTAGAACTCTTAAGGAATTCCACTAATTTTTTCAAAAAATACAAGTTTCACCACTCTTAGTGTACAACTATCCAATCTGGATATACGACTTTACCCACGTTTAGTTCAACACTACCCTACATTATTAAACCATTTAGCTCCATTGAATTAAACAAACAAGTGTTTTGATTCTCTTCATAATATACAAACACGGTGAAAGTGTTTTAGAAAAACAAGTACAGATCAAAGTTCTCACATGTTTTCAATATAATGAAATATGAAAACTTGTAAAACAATTTCTTAAACAAACAAAGCATTAGACAATGGAAGTTCAGAGAAAGGATAACAAGAGTCAATGATAAATTCTTCTTATTCTTCTCTTCATTCAATCCTCTTTATATAGCATTCTTCGAGAAAGATTTGTTACTCAAAGAGAAAATTGACTTCGAGAAACACATGTATATCCTTCAAATAGGAAGTCACAAGTGCTAGGTAGCATTAGAACAATAATGTTTTTTACGGAGGAGGTGTGTACAACTTCCTTAGTGCAAAAAGCATTAAGGAAACATTCTAATAATGTCTTCCTATTACTTAACGTCCTTCTGATCTTGTACAAACTTTTGAATAAAGCTTGGTGTTGTCATGATCTGCATAGATAAAGAGAAGCAAAGCACTACAGACAAAAAAGTACAAATCGTATATTTATTTAATGTTATAAATATTGAAGAACGTTTATGCATGTTTAGTGTACTAAGCATTTAGCGTATTAGGTTGTTCTTTTGAGTAACATAGTATTTACAAAGTGCATCGTTTGATAAAAGTTTTGTTTTAAACAATTTGAAATATTAAACAAACTTTCATTAGACATTGTTTTTTAGTTGTATAAAATATTATTCATGCTCAACATAGACATTTTGCTCACGTCACTAGTGCAAAACACGGAAAAGAAGGCGGGTAATACGTCTCGGTTTTCAGAAAATCGAAGTATATGTAAAGGCGGTGGCATTTTTGCAATTTAAATGAACTTATAGGCCTGGGTTCCCCTTGAACCGAGGCATAAAAGCCAAATTACCTCGGTTAATGATCAAAACGAGGCGTAATACTTTTTCAAATTGGCCTACAACATCGGTTCAATTAGACAGAGACAGTAGAGTGAGTATAGACATCGGGTTTAGTAAAGAACCGAGTCAGTATTAGTTTTTTATCTTCAACCATGAAGTGAAGTACCCTAATCTCTAGTTCTTCTTCCTTTGCTCTGCGCAGTTCTTCGTCCTCTGCTCCCGCGCAGTTCTTCTTTCGCCGCTCCGTTATCATCGCCCAAAGCCCATGGCTGCATCCAACTTGCTCCCGCGGAAGCCTATTCCTCCGTCTCTGCCCCCAAAGCCCATGGCCGCATCCTCGTCTTGACCCGTCCCACCCCCAAACCTGTCACGCCTCCCACCCCGCAATCCTAACCCCACCACCAATCGCCACCCAATACGATCCATCAAACCTAGGACCAATCAAAACCGCCACCCAATACGATCTGGACACGATCTTGCTCAGTCACCGGACGCGATCTGACGCGATCTCGCAATGCCACCGGACGCAATCTGGACACGATCTCGCTCCGCCACCAGACGCGATCTCGCTCCGCCAACGAACGCGATCTAGACACGATCTCGCTCTACCACCGGACGCGATCTGGCTCCGCCACCGGACGCGATCTTGCTCTTCCACCGGATGCGATCTCGCTCCACCCCCTCGTCGAACTGGCACCGCTTCCTTGCTCTTGTCTCTCCCTGTCATCATTCACGACAACAAGGACATGCCCTCTCCGCCCCCCAAGTTCGACAAGTTCGTTCCGCCGCACCTCTGGTCTGGGTTCGTGCCCTAGGAGGAGACCCACCTGGGTCGGGTTCGTTCTTTCTTTATCAATTGTTTTGGGTTTGATCGTTGTCGTTTTGTGGTTGTAGGCATCACCAACACCATTGAAAATATTGTTCAATTTTTTTCAGAGTTTTGCTACTGGTCGATGGAGTGCGGTTGTCCAATTGGCTAATACAAGATGGCAGCCCATCACTATATGGAGTGGTTCATGAGAGGCTCCTTGCTATGTACATTTGTGCTGGTCATGGAATTGAGGCAGAGAAACAGTTGAGGGAGATGAAGCTTTGGAGATGAAGCTTGTGGGTAAGGAAGCTGATGGACATCTTTGTGACATTGTTCTTGCCATTTGTACTTCACAAAAATAGGGCAATGCCATTTCGTGATGTGTCGTGATAGTCTAGGAGGATATCTTTTGCATCTTGGTGAGTTGTCTGATGTCTTGATTGAAAAGATTATCCCTTGTTTCTTCTGTTTGAAGAGGTTGGCAACATATATTGATGATTATTGCACTATTCAAACATATTTTCAATCTAAACTAATCTTATTTAAGTGGAAACTGACAAATTTTAGATGGGTGATTTCATCTCCATATTCCACAATTACAAAGGAGACACCTAGTTTAGACACCTATTTTTTTTATTGAATTTCCCAAGATATTACCTCGGTTCAAAAGTGAACCGAGGAAAAATCCTACTCCTTTTGTTTCAGTCCACAACCAAGGCAAAAGGGGGTAGACTTTTTACCTTGCTCGTATATGCTTCGGTTCCAGAACCGCTACCTATAGGCAAAAACAACCGCTGTCGTATCTCTTTACTACACTAGTGCGTGTTCAATGATATTTTTATCAAACATATTTTTTAGACGGTTTAAGTTATAAACGTTATTTCATTGAATGTTTGTTTTTTAAACTTCAAAATAAGAGTTGTTAGACAGTCTTGTCTCTCTAGATGATCTTTGTCTTAACAATGTATATTCGCTGCAAAAATATTTATCAGGGTTTTTTTTAACAGTAATTTTAACCCCTGAAAAATACAATTCTCATGGTTAAAAAACCTGCTGGGAAGAGCAGTGTCACTAAATATTACCGATAATTTTTTCTCTAACTATAGTGATTTTCGAGGGTAGGGTTTTGGGGAAATCGTTGGTATTTGTAAAGGTTTTTACAAAACCACCGATATTTGCAGAGGTTTTTATAAAACCACTGATATTAGCAAAGATTTTTATAAAATCACCACTATTTATAAAGGTTAGCAGAAACTAATTACAGTTTTGATACTAATGGGTGTTCCAAAACCACCGGGAAATGTAACCATATTATTTTTTTTGCATTATTTATTTATAATTTATTTGATTATAAAAAATGAAGAAATAAAAAAAAATTAATTTTGAAAATAAAAAACAGACCTTATCACAATTCTAAGAAGAATTTATCATAACAGTTTTTCTACTAAGAAATTAAACATCTATTAAGAGAAAAAAGGTATTATACTCTACCGTCAAGAAAAGGTCAATATTTTAAATGTAGAAGTAAAAAGAAATAATTGACAAAACAAAGTAATAGTTATGACAAGGACCAAAACATTTTCCTTCGCTCTCGCAAACTTATCTAAAGCCATTTGGTGTTCATCGAGGACCAAAACATGAGCATTGAATGTGAGAAACCTAAGCTAGACAAGCATGCACCCTTAAAATATTACCGCTAGTACCCAATCAATATTGCAGGTTACAGTACAACCAAATTATACTGCTCTTCATCTATATAGGTTGTTGTTTTCAGTCTTCCTTCTTGTCACTATATTCAATAGAGGATATAAGGATCTATAGAATAGTATGAGTGGATGAGTGAGTGGATGTACGCACATGTATATGTTTGTTTGAATCTATATTTGTTTTTATGTTTGTATGTGTAAAATCAAGTGCAATTTAAACATTTCACAATAAGATATATAATTTTTCTAGACTCGATTTCCGAATGAGTTATGTAACTCGATTTTCGAAAGACTTATGTAATAGAGTGAGATTCATATTAAATTTTGCATTTGTTATAACTCTCATGATATGCAGAATCATTACATTTTTTTTAAGAGAGTTTTATCAGTATGATAAGTAAATTCCCACATCATCTATAGGATATAGTCATTTTTCATACTCCTCCTGAGACTAATTCATACTCCTCCTCAAACTCGCATAGACATAAAGTTTGACAAAAGGAATAATGAAAAATAACAAGTATACTTTATTTGTTAGAAATGCAATTCTATTACATTGTTAAAGTTCTGAATTATTTCTCTGTAGGATTCATGATTGCAGGATTTTCGTAACGAAGTTCAAACAAAGACAATGTTGAACATAACGATGCTATAGTGAAGCGAGAAGAAATTGTTTGATATTCTTTTTAAGAAATGTAGTTGATCAAAATATTTGTGTTTATTGCAAATGCCATGTTTGATGGTTCAGAATAATGTAGTAAGCTAAGTTGGGTAAAAGACATTTATAACAAATCATAAGGACTTTTAAAACAAAAAAAAAAAAAACAGAAAACTAACAGTCAATACAAAACATAGAAATTGTAGCATTGGTATGTTGTGATTGCTTACAAATTATTGTAGAACAAAACATCCACAAATATGAGATGGTGCGACACAAGGTAAAGGTAGCAGAAAAATTAATTTTTATTTGTATGCAAAGCTTGCCAATTTCGTGTCTGTAGGATTTGATAATGAGGCAAAACAGTGTCTTTATGCCCTCTATAGATAGATACCCACAATAATGACAACCTCATTATAAGAAAAAGAAATTTAAAAGGTCTATGAATGAAAAAATAAAAGTCATGTTCAATTATCAAAACCTCTTATGGCATACAAAACATCCTAAAACAAGTGGTGGTGGGCTCAGAAAGTACTACCTTTACTGCAATCATTGAAAACATAAAAAAAGTAAAATAAAAATGAAGCAGAATCCTACCACGGCGTCAAAATGAAAGATTTTGAAATTCCTTGGCAATGCACTTTGATCTGTTACTCAATTCTTAAGCTTAATATTGGTTTCATATTGTCCACAAAGATTCATCCAAGTTTGTTTCATTTTCGAAAGTTCGAATTATCGTGATGGAATACAGTGATTGTGACCTCATCATTGAAAACAATATGTGTACTCATCTCAACAACTTGGGAGGCAGAATCATTCAACTCATTTGCAAACTTCGTTAACAAATCCTGTAAAACTTACCAAAAAACTTATGCTAAACAAACATTCAATGCTTTAGACATCAAAACAAACCACCACATAAAATATACCTTTGTAATCGTAACACCAGAGGCATCATTGAGACAACCATTTAACTTGGAACATTGTCCATTGCCTTCAAAAGATTATTATACACAAGTCAATAACAATGACGAAATATTAGAATCAAACCAAATCCTTCCTATAAAATTCTTCTTACCACTGATCTCATGGATCCATCATTAAATTTTTCAATTATATTACCATCAATACAAACTTTTTTTAACTCTGAAAGACTGTTCAAAACGAAAATTTTTATCATCTTTAGACAACTTTGAATACCAGACTCTTATCCAGAAAATCCGCACTGTTCTAAAAGCACAACATCATTTAACTAAAATAAATATTTAATTTATAACCGAAAACAAAAAACAGATCAATTACTTTTTTTTTGGGACTGTGGTTGTGTTCTTGTCAAATAAGACAAAATAATTTGCTATAACTGTTAATGGATAAATTGTAAAACTTAACAATCAATATTATTTTGAAAATTAATTGATTATTTATGTTTTAATAAATGGTTGAATGTGTTTTCAGTTTTTTAACTTATACAAAATTGAACACAAACATAATAATGTCACTCGTTACATCAACAATTCTTTAAGTTGTTTGATTAGAAATACTACATTTATTCATTAATAAAATTTAAAGATAAAAATAATTCAAAGTTTGAAAATAAAAGCAAAATTTAATTTTTCAAACAAGCTAAAAATTAAAAATATATTTAACTTTTTGAAATTAAAAGAAAAAAATATGTTTGCTAATTAATAGATGATTTTGACTTGAAAAAAAATATATCCAACACATTATGTATAATTTTATATATGAAATAAAGTAATAATTAAAAAATTGTAAATAATAGTTTATTAACATTGAATAAAGATTAAAATATAAGTATTAAGATTTTATTTTATTTTCTTGTAATCTGATATGTTTCTTAACTTATTTTATATTTCTTTTATATGATTAAATAATTTAAATATTTATAACATTAATATAAAAAATTACTTTATTATTAACTAAAATACCTTATTTTAAATTAATTAGTAGACACATATTCATTAATACTTATATATATATATATATATATATATATATATGTATATATAACTTTGTTAAGATGTTAAGTATATTTTTAATTAATTAATTTTTATGTAAAATTAGATTTCATTCATGTTATAGCTTTGAATTATTTTTATCTTCAATTTTTTTTAATGAATTAATTTAGTCTTTGTGACGAAATGACATTAAATATTTATTGACGTTGAACAACGTGTGTTCATCTCAACACAAGTCAAAACTTATGTATAAGAATTATAAAATTAAGAGTGTATCATTCCTATTTTTAAATAACTACATTATTTATTCTATCTTGACTCTAAAATAAAGAGTTAGAAAATTTTGCGTTTTTGCTTCTATGATTAAATTTATATACTAAAAAAACGTTTCGTATTTTGATGAATATTTAAAAACAAATCAACTTTTAAGAAATGTTTTAATTAAATAAAATGAAAATAATATATATATTAAAAGAATATTAATTATATATATTAAAAAGTTGATTTTTTAAAAGAAACTTCTAAGATATAAGAAGAAAGGAAAAAAAGAAAGAAAAATAAAATAAAAGAGAACAAGATGAAAAAGAAATAAAATGAAAATCACAATATAATTAAATTTATATGACAATCATGAATAAAGTACTACATCACAGATACTACTAAAAACACATGTACTTATATATATATATATATATATATATCTTTTACTTTATGATTATTAAAAAAAATTATTGTAATTATTACTAAAATAAAAATGTTATTAAATCTAAAAAAATCTTTTTTTCTTAAAAAAATAACTATAAAAGTAAAATATAAATTTTAAAAGATAAAGTAATTTATAGTAGTAAGATAAAAACGATAATGAAATAAAAAAAGAATTCGATTTATATGTAAATATGAAAATTTTAGGATGTAGTTTGGTAGGTAGTGGGTTGCAATGCGTTTGCAGGAGCGTGGTGGTACCGTGGCCAAAGATAAGAAGGGTGGTCAAGCTTCTATATTAGTTTTGTCTATGTATTAATTTTTCAAAGTGAAATTTTGGGTTTGGTTTAGAAGGCTCTTAAAGACGAAATTAACGTTAGCTAAAATAGTTGAAGTGTTAATGTAAGACGTAAGACATGATGTTGTTTAAATGTAAAATTTAGTTAAAATTCTCTTATAATGTGGTGCGTGAGAGGAGGTGATAAAGATGAAAGGGAAAAAGAGTATATGAAAACGACGCGACTAGACCTCCTATCGCGTGAGGAGTGTTGGAGAGGTTTACGCAACTCAATAAATCAATGTTGTCGTATCCTACTGTAAACCATGGATCCCATTTTCAAAATCAAAACCCAAACTCACTCTACCAAACAATAAGAACCACGCCGATAATTTGGACCGTCTCAAATATATCCGCTCTTTACTTCTTAAATTCCTCACTTTATACTTACGACAAAACCAAAACCTCCACTTTCATTTTTTTTGTCGCGGCTTTTACTACATGCTAACATGCTTAATTGTCCATTTCCACACTTACCAACCTATACGCGTTTATATTCGTTATTTAACGAACTCGGCCTTGTAAGTCATATAACATACAGGATAATTTTGAAAACATATTTGAATTTCAATTTCAAATTGAAGGGGGTATTTATTTTTCTTGGTAAATTCTATCCCATTAAGCCGAGACTCGTGCATTGGCGCTCTGTGACACCCAATTGTGCCCTAATTGGCGCAATATATTTTTTTTTTAAAAAGGAGTAGGGTGAGGATATTTTCGTTTTTCACCGACGCGGAAAAATGCGGTGGCCGCAACTCGTAAGTTTACGGCACACGTAATTCAGTTGTGGTATGTGTGGCGTGGGGCAAAGCCAGCGGAGTGACAGAAACGTACAGAACAAGAATGTGGGCTCTGTGGGCCTTCCCTTACGAACCCAACTCCATTACTACCACACAATAAAACAAACCCACTTTTGCTCCCATCACCAAGTTTTCTCATTTTACCCTAGAAAAGCCCACAAATATTGACTTTAGCTGTCAATTTTTAATTTCCCTCCCTGTTTGCAAAGGGTCAAACTTACACAAGTGGGAAATTTTGTAATGAACCATCAACCAATGCCATGCCACCACGTATGGACCTCTACCTCCATGGAATCTATCCGATCATATCCATTTCACTTCTTTTAAATTTTAAACCTTTTCTTTTCTTCTTATTATTATTCACCTGTCAATATGCTCGCCCTTTTTAAACTTGTAAGTAACGACAATGGTTAGTAGACCTTGAAATTTGAAATAGCACAAACAATTCAAATCCCCTACATCAAAACAAACACTCAACACAACCCCAGTTATTACAGTACCTTTATTTTTATTTTTCCCTGACAAGGTTTCACCAAGGTTGGTTTTTTTCCTCTCTTGCCCCCACCCTCAAGTGTTTCCTAGCTGTAACTAAGTGAAACCGATGCTGGAAGTCTCTGCTTCACCGGAAACTCCTCTTGCCAACCCGGAGGGAGGCGCCGCGGCTGTCTCCGAGTGGCTCAAAGCGGAGGACGGCGAAGCCGGTGACCGGAATTCCGCCGCCAGTCGATGGCCTAAAGAGGAAACAATGGCTTTGCTCAAGATAAGGTCTGACATGGACGTTGCTTTCAGGGATACAAACCCCAAAGCCCCTCTCTGGGACCAAGTCTCAAAGTAAGTCCCTCTTCGTTTCCCCTGGAATCCCCGTTATTCTCAAGCTTATTCCCTAATTAGTAATGCTAGTGTTACAACGATACTGTATACATTCTAGCTTGACATAGTTAAGTGGAACCATTTCTTTTTGTCTGTGTGATAATAACGTGGTGATTGAATTAATTTGAAAATCTTTTGTATATTCAGGAAATTAGCGGAGCTAGGTTATAACAGGAGTTCGAAGAAGTGCAAGGAGAAATTCGAGAACATTTACAAGTACCATAGGAGAACCAAGGAAGGTCGTTGTGGCAAATCCAACGGTAGCAAGACTTACAGATTTTTCGAGCAATTGGAAGCTTTAGAAGGACACCACTCACTTCCGACTCCCTCTGTAAGCGCCCCAGAAACAGCAACGACGACGACGACGACCCACGTGCCCGACAACAACACCAACGTCGATGTTATTTTAGATGCGGTTCCGTGTTCCGTGAGTGCGTACGTGGGGGAGCATTCTAGTTCGACGACTTCGTGCTCCGGTAAGGGGTTTAGGAAGAGGAAGCTGACGCAGTTTCTGGATGGGTTGATGAGGGAAGTGATAGAGAAGCAGGAGACGCTGCAGAGGAAGTTCGTGGAGGTGTTGGAGAAGTGCGAGAAGGATCGAACGGCAAGGGAGGAAGCGTGGAAGAAGGAGGAGCTGGCGCTGATTAAGAAAGAGCGCGAGCTTCTGGCTCAGGAACGCTCCATCGCCGCGGCTAAAGATGAAGTCGTCCTTGCTTTTCTAAGAAAGTTCACCCAAGTTGAAGGCGTGGTGCAGTTGCTGGAGAAAATCCAGGGTCAAAACAACGGGCACAGGGACATGCAACAAAGTGGGAATATCAATGCTGCGGCTAATGGAGGTGGTGGTGGTGATAGTGATGTGAGTGATATGGATAAGCGAGAGTGTGGAAATAATCTGAGTGTTAGGAATTTCGTGCATATGAGTAGTTCGCGGTGGCCGAAGGATGAAGTGGAGGCTTTGATAAGGTTGAGGACTGAACTTGATGTGCAGTCTCAAGGGAACAATAATAGCAGTAATGGTGTGTCCAAGGGGCCACTTTGGGAGGACATATCTTCGGCCATGAAGGGCCTTGGCTACGAACGCAGTGCCAAGAGGTGCAAAGAGAAATGGGAGAACATAAACAAGTATTTCAAGAGGATGAAGGAGAAGAACAAGAGGAAACCTCAGGATTCCAAAACCTGTCCCTATTATCACCACCTGGAGGTTTTGTACAGCAAGAAGCCCAAGAGGGCTGATGTAAAGGATTTTGGGAAGGAGTTGAAGCCCGAGGAGCTGTTGTTGCATATCATGGAGAGTCAAAGTCAAGAAGAGAGACAAGCGCAGCAAGAACAGGTACAGAGTCACTCATCATCCGAAGATGGGGAGAAAGATGATAGGGATCAGCGTGAGGGAGATGAAGAAGATCAAAATGGGTTTCAGAATGTGATGCTTGAAAATAGTCCTTCCAGAGCAATCATGAGTTAAAAGCTTGGTAATCTTCAGAGATTCTTTATTGCTAAAATTGAACTTCTTCTCTGACAAACAACATGACTTCCTTTGACTTTCCAATCATTTATCGAATCTGGATCCAAAGTCATGAACCAGGAGGAGTAGGTGTAGGTTGTGTTGGTGGCCTCCAGTGGTAATATAGTGAATACAAAAGAATCTGAAGGGTGTTGTTTTTGTATCTATTACACTGTCTCTTTTCTATTTTTCATCATATTTTTTTGGGGAAACATGATAGAAGGAACACGCTCACAGAGAAAAAGAAAAAGAAAAGAGAGAGATTTCATACTTAGTAATTTTTTTTCCCTAGAAGTTTGCAAACCCATGTGTAGTCAGGTGGGAGAGGGTTGGATTTGTTTGGTAGTGACAATAAAGAATGGCATACTGTACTTTCCCCATCACAGCCTAGTTAGAGGTGAACTGCAACGATAACGAAAGTTCACTTTTGTTTTAGAAATGATATTTTTACAATTCTTTTTCATTTTCTTTACCATTTCACCGTTCTCTACACATATTTTATCCCTTTTAATTCGAAAGCATTATTGTTTTTGGCTTTCTATGGCGAAGACTATATTGTACTGCCATATAAAATAACTCAATAATCATGAACACGTAGCCTGTTATGATCATCTAACATCAAAATCTGCAACAAAGTTAGAAGTAGAGAACCCGGCTAGAGATCCTTTGGGTATCTTAGAATTTGCTTCATAACTTGTAAATACTCATTTTGGTCCTTTATTCATGCACTCATCACTTTCCTTCATGTGCTCCATAACATAACATGTCTCTCCATGTGCGATGTACTCCTAAAAAACGGTGCAACACGCGTTACTCCTTAAACAAAACGCTCATCTTGATTTTGTAAAGGTTGAGTTGAAAACTTATGGATCTGGGAAGTGATGCTTATTTCTTTAAGAGAACTAATCACTAATAAGATCGAAAATTGGCTCTTGTATTGGTCTGTTATGCTCAAGATGCCAACGAAGAAGCCCACTAACATTCAAAGAACTAAAAATAAATTACACTAACTGAAAACAAATAACAAAAGCAATATGCATTATTACATACCTTGGATGTGTTCTGATAATTTTTTTTTACTTTGTATGTGTTCTGAGGAACAAGATACCATATATATGTTTTTGTGTTACTGACACTCTTAGACAAATGTGTACATAGTACTCTTATAAACATGTACAACATTATAAAATCATGTAATTTCTATCAATTATCGAATTGCTTAAAACTAATTTGGTTTTATTATGTTTGTTGGCGAGTTATATAAATAGTATTGATGTGTTGTTATTGCCTTGATTCTTTTACAAGTCTGAAAATATATAAATTTACAATCTTAATATAATATTAATTTATGAAAAATACAAAAGTGCATATAGGATAACCATTTTTTATATATTAGCTCAAATTTAACATTTATTTTAAAAAAAACATATATTACTTATTAACATAGTGGAGTAATAGTAAAAATTTGTTAATAATTTGAGTTTACTAGCACTGATAAATTTGTCAATAATTTAAATTTATTGATAGTGATAAATTCGTCGATAAAAGGTTTATTAATAAAATTTATCAATAAATTTCAAAATTTCTCAATAATTGTCACCATTTTAATTGACTCTAATTTTATCTCCCAATTTTCCTTTTCTCTTCTCTTCTTCATTTCATTCATATTTCTTTAATATATAAAATATATCATCACCGCACTTTACACTTGGAACGTCACTCACTCATCTCAAATTTTATTTCAGTTAAAATAGTCATTTTTTATTATACATTTTATTTTGATGATTAATACAATGACAGGGCTTCCCACTTTTGGCAAAGATTTCTACAATAAGGACATAATCCTGTAAAACGCTTAATCACAAAGAAATCCAAGTTGATGAACCGAGAGTTCTAAATGGAACCAATGTCAACTTGGCCGAGCAGTGAACGACGAGTTCTTCCCGAAGGACCACTACCACCCAGGTTGTACGAAAGTCCAAGTTGATGAACGGAGAGTTCCAAACAGAACCACTATCAACTTGGCCGGACGATGAACGACGAGTTCGTCACAAAGAACCACTGTCGTCCGGATCCAGCGAAAGTCCAAGTTGATGAACGGAGAGTTTCAAACGGAACCACTGTCAACTTGGCCGGACGGTGAACGACGAGTTCTTTCCGAAGAACCACTACTGCCCAAAATCCCAAGTTGATGAATTTCTATTGACAAAAGCTATCGATAAAGATAGCAAGATAATAAAATCAAACGACCGACATGAAAATAATAATAGCAAGCTAATCGGAAAGAAAATGTATTAATGTAAAAGGGGGCATACCAAAAGTCAATAGTGGGCCGGTAAGGACAACACCTAACACACGTTATGATGTTGGCCGCCCGGCCACATGAGTACTTACATCAAAAAAAATTTCTAAACAAAAAACAACCCCTAACACATAAAACTAAAAATCCTATCCGGCACCACGGCCGTCATCATCATCATCAGCATTAACCCTTTCGGGATCACCGATCTCTTCGTCTTCAACCCTTGCTCTGCGGCCTCAGCATTCTGCAACTCTGGTGGATGCTCCTCGGCGGCGGGAGACTCAAGTGGGACCAAGACCCCATTGAACACGTCCTTTTCAATATCGAAACCAAGGGCGAACGACTCCTTGACTCCCATTAGGACGGACGCTTGGCGGAGAGCTTTGTTGAAACCCTCCTCATGTTCAAACACGATACCCGCCTCCAGCTCGAATATCTTCTCTTTGGCCTTCGCCAAGTCGTCCGCCAATGCTCGATTCTTTTAGAGGAGTCCGCCCTCCATTTTCTTCTAGCGGGCAACTACCACCTTCAGCTGCCCGCACTCATCCACCAGCCGGTCATAGTTTGCCCGGGCGTCACGCAACCGATCCGTGGCCTCAGCTAACTCCTCCTTGACTTCATCAAGTTCAGCTTGGAGCTCGTCAATCTTCTTATCGGACTCGTCTTAAGCCACCAGCACCTGTTCCATGGCCGCCCGAAGATCCCCAGTAACCTTCTTCTCGGCGAGCAGCTCGGCTCGGACGTCCCCAACTCCCCACCGATCAGCAAACTCCTTGAGATACCAAGCCATAGAAGCCGCCCGGGTAGACATTTCCAGCATCACGTTAGTCAACTTCTCCTCAGAAAGCGGCTCGATCAATGCCCGGTGTGTAGAACTCATATGAAAGTTCGTCCGGTCACTCATGTTGAACGCAGGGCTGAAAACCCCATCCGGAAGCGGTCGGTAGGAGGACCCCCCGTTTCCTTTGCGTGCCTTCTTGGAGGCCGATCGGGAGGAAGACCCTTCTTTCTCCTTACGCCCCTTCTTGGAGGCAGACTTCTGCCCCTCTTTGTGCCCTTTCCTAACCAAGGGCTGGGCGGAAGTGGTGGCCGCTTCAGATGAGGGATCTACGAATACGGCTGGAAGGCTATGTGGGGGCCCGCTTCCCGCAGCGGCAGCAACGCCTTCAGGAACATTAACGGTTGGAGCAGCCTGGGAGCCGACCGGAGGAACTGTCGGCATCCGACTGGTAGAAGATGCACGTTTGATGATAGGAGGACAGAGAGCGGTCGGGGCGACCCGTTCCCGGGCGCTCGAAGAGCTAGCACCGACTCCTTTCCTCGAAGCCATGAAGTTGGGTTTGCAGGGGGAGCAGACATGATATCTGACAAAAACACGAAAATTCAGTTAAGTTAACATCGACCTATGGAAAAGGACAAACTGAACATAAAATACCATACCGAACGCCTTTCGTTCACAATCCTCATGACGAAGGCATTCGACTAAGTTGCGGGCAGAGAGGCGGCGGGGGAGAGCATTGATGGTGCGAACGGCTTCCAAATCGACCGGGTTCATCGTACCGACCGAGTAGGCTTTTATTTTCTTGGGGTTCCTTATCCAATAAAAGGGGAATAAAGGATTTCCCACCGCATCATGCAACTTGTGACGGTTAGCCTCATCAATGATGACTTTAAAAAATTGATTCTTAAAATTCTTGTACGAATCAGAATAAGGGCGGAAGAGGGTCCTATCTTTGATGGACGTCAAAGAAACTCAACCACCCTTCGGGAGCGGGCGGACGTCGAAGTAGTGAAAGAAAACCGGGATTGTTGGGGTTATTCCAATCGCCGAATTCATCGCCAAAAACGCCTGGACGGCCGCCGAAGCATTCGAATGTAGCTGTGCAGGGACAACGTTCAACTCCTGGAGAACGGCCATTGGAAACTCAGTAAAAGGCACCCGAATACAGAGCTGATCGAAAAAATCGGCGTACATAAAGAAGAAATCATCCGGACTCGACCCCTTCTCATGATAAACCCGCTCGTTCCTCAGGCTGACTCCCGTTCGTATCAATCGGGAATCCTCCATGTCTCTGACAATGTAGAGTCGGCCGATTCTCCACGTTAACGCCTTTTTAGTACCATACTCCGATGCGAACAAACTGCATCGTGTGGTGCCCAGTCGTATCACGAAATAACGGTCCCATCACCGTCCTGTTCCAATGGCGCATCATCTACCGGAACCCTTGAGAAGATGGATGGGTATCCCGAAGATAATCCTCTTATCCGCATCCATGGGGAAGTTAGGCTCCAGCGACTGATCCTTATTATTTACAGGAGAGCGCAACCCCGGTGACCGGTCGGACTCTTTCAAAAAGGAGGACGATACCAAGCTTGGAGAAGAACCACGCCCGCCTTCACCGCCCGTCGACCCCCCCGCCACTTATGTCCGCCGACTCCAAAGAAGACTCAACATGGACGACTGCCATTTATTACTTGAGGGAAAAAGAATGCTTTGAAAACGGAAGAAGAAGAAAAGCGAAAATGACAGCGTTTTCACCCTCATATTTATAGGAAAAATTTTGTAATAGTCGATGCATCCTCACCGTCAAAAATCATCACGATTAACGGTCCAGATGCGGGGACACTTCAACTTCTGCCTTTGTGCGCACGACACGTATATTCCCGCCTAAACCCATTTTCAAAAATCGGTAAGTAGAATCCCAACAGAGTCGGCCCAATAGCCAAGTTGAGCGCCCTCCAGCCCAACCAATGACGAGGACGGACGGTCAACAACCGGAGCCCACACACCCGTAACCAAGATATCAGTCGGCCTTAAACCCAACGTTCACTACGTGCACTAGGGCCTGGGGGGCTTGTGTACCATACGGACCGGACAGTCCAGAGAGTAGCGTCGACATCAACCTAACCGACGGTGTGTACCATACGGACCGGGCGGCCCAGAGAGCAGCGCCAACATCAACCTAACCATCAGTGTTTCTTCAATCTTTTTTACTGCGCTCTTTGTTTCTCACTCACAGCACTCAAATTCCTTTTTCCCTTCGAGTTTGGTCGTCTCATAGCATTGTTAGACAGCTTGCATAAACACTCAATGCGTACTGTTCTACTCGATCATTCATCCTTTCACTCGGGTGAGTAATAACCATGTACCGTACGGACCGAGCAATCCAAAGGGAGCAGCGCTGAATCAATATAACCGGACGGTTGTACAAGATCGGCCGATAGGTGAACTAGGTCATTAAAACCATGATTAAGGTAAATAGTGATTAGAGCCATTGGACTAGAATTGGGCCGTGATTAACTTTTCACTAATCCCAAACCCATGGCGAAAACTATAAATACAGGTCAAAGGTAAGTGGTAGATAGGTTGCATTTACTGTACATTTATTACTGTTCTATTGAATTGTCGAACGGTTCGAATACTGACTTTGGCATCGAAGGATCTTTGACAGGTTCCCTCCCGAACGAAAAAGTACAACGGAGCTTAGAATGAGACCGAATGGCAAAAAGATAAATTGTGAAGGAGTTTAGCGACTTAGCCCATAACCGAAACAATATGGGGAATATTTTGTAAAGGATATATTCCCCATGTAATGATGTATGAATCCATAGAACGAAGACATGCATTACATGCAAATTTTATATGAGTTTTAAATATTTAAAATATTGAAAAATTAAATTTGGAAAACATCATTTTTTAGAAACTAAATTTGGATTATGAGTTGTCGATATTTATTCTTTTATATTAGATGTTGTTACTTTTGATTTGAACTTTATGTTATTTATAACTGGATTTGGATTAAGTGAAGTGTTGGTATCAAATTTTAATGTCAATGATGTACTGGTAAAATTTTGTTTTGTTTAATTTAAATTTCATTGGAATTGACAAGGGATATAAAATTTTTTAGAAATAAAACAAATATATTTTTCAATACACATAGCAAATAATATGTATGTAATTCATCCAACATTACTTAGATATTATTCTAGATGTAATGCCCACAATATTATTTATGGATCTTTTTATATGTAATTTATCGATGAATTTTTATTTATGTAAATTACATGTATGTATTCATTCAACATTATCTAAAAATTATTTCATATATAACTTACATACAAATTATTTTGTATGAAATAATTTGTATATAATTTTTTCCATATTCTATTATCCATAGACAAAATTTGTATGCAACCTTATCTATGATCTTTTTTATATGTAAATTTACCTGCTTTACATAAGGTCTTTTTTTTTCATATGTAATATTGAATAATATCCAATTATTTAAGAATTTTATATATTATGTACCATACGGACTGGGCGGTCTAGAGAGCAGCACCGACATCAACCTAACCGCCAGCGTTTTTTCAATCTTTTTTTACTGTGCTCTCTGTCTCTCACTCCTGGCACTCAAATTCCTTTTTTCCTTCTCGCTTGTCCCCTCTCGGGCAATGCGCGCCGAACATTCGGCCCTGACAGCTATGAGTTCCGTCTCATGACGCTGCTGCATCTCCTCCATCTTTTGCTGTAGCATCCGTATCATCTCTACTGGGTTGTCAATGCTCATGTTTCTCGTGGTCACCATTGGGTTTAGCAAGTACTCGGCCCCACGGTGGGCGCCAAAATTTTTCGGTTATGGGGCTGAGTCGCCAAACTCCTTCACAATTTGCCTTCTTGACGTCCGATCTCGCTCCGAGCTCCGTTGTATTGCTCTTCCGTTCGGGAGGGAACCTATCAAAGATCCTCCGATGCCAAAGTCAGTATTTGAACCGTTCGGCAATTCAATAGAACAGTAATAAATGTGCAGTAAATGCAACCTATCTACCACTTACCTTTGACCTGTATTTATAATTTTTGCCATGGGCTTGGGATTAGTGAAAAGTTAATCACGGCCCAATTCTAACCCAATGGCTCTAATCACTATTTACCTTAATTATGGTTTTAATGACCCAGTTCACCTACCGGTCGATCTTGTACAATCGTCCGGTTAAATCGATTCAGCGTTGCTCCCTTTGGACCGCTTGGTCCGTACGGTACATGATTATTACTCACCTGAGTGAAAGGATGAATGATCAAGTAGAACAGTACGCAGTGAGTGTTTATGCAAGCAGTCTAGCAATGCTATGAGAAGACCAAACTCGAAGGGAAAAAAGAATTTGAGTGCCGTGAGTGAGAGACAGAGAGTGCAGTAAAAAAGATTGAAGAAATGTCGACGGTTAGGTTGATGTCGGCGCTGCTCTCTGGACCGTCCGGTCCGTATGGTACACATATGTATATTAATTCATAGCTATACGTAAAATCTAATTTAACTACAAATATATAATTATTTATGTGTAATTTGTTTAGTGAAATTTGTAACTTAATTTACTAATAGATTTACCGATATAAAAGTATAAGTAACGGATAAAATTAACCGTTAGATAAATTTCTAAAAACAAATCACCAATAATATAAATTTTAAATTATTAAAATATCATACTGATAAAATGATAAAACCGGTTGATAAATTTGAATTTATCGAGAAAAATTTATTGATAGAATTAAATGAATTGATAATAACATAAATTATTGTAGTTAGAGTTATAGGTTGATAATGAAAATACAAAAATCATTAATATAGGTGTGATTGATTTTAAATTGTTTTTAATCCAATGAATATTGTGAATCGCTCAATTCACCTCGACAAAAATAATTGAGTGGGTCACTTAATTCATACGTCACACTGAGATCCATTTCATTATCACCTGTAATTCTTAATAATTTAATTTATGTGATAAGAGGCACAAATGGTTTTATACTTTACATTATTTAATTCTTAAAAATTGATTTGAAACAGTTAGTTTCATTCCATTTTATTAGTGATTTATTTGACTAAGCTTTTACTAACTTTTGTTATCAGCAACTATTTTACCACAATATTTAAAAGATATAAAACTATAATTATTTGTTTCGCTCCTTTTGTGTACTCTTAAAATCTTCGAATGATTTGAAATTTACACGAAACAAGAAATTTACACGAAACAATGTTTCTCATTCATTTAAAATAACATATAAGATAACCATCAAGATTTTTAAGATTGATGTTTGGTAATTTTAAATAAAAAATCATAAATTTAAATGTAGTGAGTTAATATAATAATAAGAATTTTGTATAGAAATAAGATATATTTCATAAAATAGTGTAAAATATAAATAAATTCTAACACTTTATGATTGTAGGTTATTTTATTGAAAAAAAAAATTGAGAGAATGAAAAAGAGGAATATAAAACTGCATAGATATTTTTTTCATTGAGGAGTGTTATCGCTTTTATAAAGCAAATAACTCATCGTAAATGCACGAAAATATTAGCATTTATAACCACTAACAGACTAGTGCTCCTAGTGCCTAGAAAATAGCAAATAAATCCTACTAGTCAACATGACTTTTATTTTCCTAAAAAATAGCATAACATATTATTTTAATTTGTTAATTTCCAATAGTCATCAATCAACACTCCTCCTTGACTTTGGAATTGCAAACACCAAGCTTTTGTCTTAAGAACTCAAATCTAAATTTTGGAAGTTCCTTGGTTAGGATATCAGCCACTTAATTTTCTATTTTGCAGTAAACTAGTTTCACTTGTCCTTCTCTTTGAACTTCTCTTAAAAAGAAAATTTTTATCTTAAAATGCTTTGTTTTGCCATGAAAAATTAGATTATTGGCAATTGAAATTGCAGCTTGATTATCCACAAAAATCTTTGTGGTATCTTCTTGTTTTATGTGTAAATCAGTCATGATTTTCCTTATCCAGACAGTTTGATTTACAGCCGCAGCAGCGACATACTCTACTTCTACGGTTGATTGGGCTATAATTTCTTACTTTTTGGAACACCATGAAAAAGCTCCAGAACCAAGAGAGAAACAGTAATAGAAGTGCTTCTCATATCATCAACACATCCTACCCAATCACTATCTGAATAACCATGAAAACTTAAGCTTTCAACTTTGTTGAACCATATACCATAATCAATTGTGCATTTAACATGTCTAAGAATTCTTTTTGCTACTTGAAAATGAAATTCACTAGCACAATGCATGTACCTTGATAACAAACTCACTGAATGCATGATAGGGTGGCAGTTAAATACATTAAGCATCCTATTAAGGATCTAAACATTTTTTCATCAACCTTTTCAGCTCCATCTTCTCTGCAAAAATTTTCTTTTTGGTTCATTGGAGTTGCAGCTGACTTACACTCTTCCATGTTGAACTTCATAAGTACTTCCTTTGCATATTGTTCTTGGCACACAAATATTTCATTTTTCTTTTGCTACACTTGCATACCAAGAAAAAGTGTCATCTTTCCAAGGTCTTTCATTTCAAAGACATTTTCCATTTCTTCTTTAAACTTGTCAATCATCTCCTTACAATTTTCTGTAATAAATAAGTCATCAACATACAGAGATATCATAAGTATATCTTCATTCACCTTTTTAATTTATAAGGTATACTCACTTAGACTTTTCACAAAGCCTAAGCTCATTAAATGTGCATCAATTCTACTATATCAAGACCTTGGTGCTTGTTTTAAACCATATAATGCCTTTTTCAGTAGATAAACCTTGTCTTTTTGTCCTTGTAGAGCAAAACCTTTTGGCTTTCCACGAAAATTTCTTCCTCCAAATATTCATTCAAAAAGGCTGATTTTACATCCAATTGATGTATAAGCCAACCTTTTGTGCAACTAGTGCTAGCAGCAACCTTATTGTGTCTAGCCTAGCAACTGGGGCAAACATATGAGCATATCCCTTGACAATAAGTCTTGCTTTGTACTTGTTCACAGAACCATCAAGATTGAACTTGGTTCTATAAACCTACTTTACTCCAATGGCCTTTTTATGACCAGGTCTATCCACCAACTCCCAAGTATAATTTTTTTTCAATCATTTTGAGCCCCTCTTCCATAGCATTTATCCACCTCTTGTCAATCGCAGCCTCTTCATATCCACTAGGTTCCATGACCGCAACATTACACCTTTGATCGATGTCAAAAAGCAATCGTGTTCCTCTGATCCACATCTTCATTCTCCTCCTACATTCCAAGCTCATTGTTGCCTTTCCAGCTCAAACAATCAAATTGTTCAAGGTATCTGTTGTCTTTCCAGCTCCAACAATCAAACTCCAAGAATTTCACATCCTTGCTAACAATGACTTTATTGTTGTGTGGGAGATAGATCCTATAGGCCTTTGAAATCAAGCTATAGCCTACAAAAATTCCAGGTTCTGCTTTCTTATCCAATTTGTCTCTCTTAATATGAGGAATATAAGAGAAACACAAGCAACCAAATATCTTTAAATTAAACAACTTAGGTTTGTAACCATACCATGCTTCAAAAGACGTTCTTTGTTGGAAAGCTTCTGTTGGTATGAGTAAAAATATTGTTGTATTTACAGCCTCTGCCCAGAATGTTTTAGGAAACTCTTTGTCATGAAGTAAGCACCTAGCCATCTCCATAATCGTCCCATTTTTCCTTTCTACAGTGCCATTTTGCTGAGGTGAATAAGGGATTGTAAGCTGGTGTTCTACACCTGTATCTTCACATAAATTGTTAATTTTTTTGGAAGTATATTCAGTTCTATTATCAAATCTAATCATATGCATTTTGCACTTGCTTTGATTTTCCACCAAAGTTTTTAGACTTCCAAAAAATGTTAGCAACTTCATATTTAAACTTCATAAAATATATCCAACACATTCTTGTCATGTCATAAATGAAAATAATATAATACTTACTGTCATTCAATGATGATGTGCTCATAGGACCTCCAACATCTATATGTATCAATTGTAGATTTTGTATAGCCCTTCAAGTCTTGTTTTGTGGAAATGGAAGTCTTGTTTGCTTTCCTTATTGACAAGCAATGCATGTAGGAAATGCTTCTTCTATATCAGGTAAACCTTTGATCATGTTATTCTTCTTCATGAATATTAGAGCATTCTGGTGAAAATGGCCCAATCTTTTACGCCAAAGTATTGTACTACTGACCTCTTTGTGCACTGCAGCTTGTTCTTCACTCATGAAGTCCAAAGCAAAGATTTTTCCTTTCATTCTAACTTTAAATACTTCCTTGCCTGCTGAATCTTTAATCATGCAGTTTTTATCTTCAAACAACAGCTTATAACCTTTTTCAAGAAATTGAGGAACACTCAACAGGTTTTGATTAATGTTTGGAATATATAAAACATCTGAAATCAGTTTCAAACTTGTTTGACCTTCAATTGCCACTGTTCCTTTGCCTTTTACTGCAATATATGCTTCATTACCTAGTCTGACTTTAGAAAGTGCAGTTTTGTCAAGTTCTTTAAAGAGTTCTCGATCATAACTCATGTGGTTTTGCAACCACTGTCTATTAGCCAACTTTTTGTGGAGCTATTGGTAGCGAAGCATGTAACAACAAACAATTGTTGCTCTTGTGGTTGATCCTCATCAATCTTAACTTCTCCTTGTTGTTGATGAGACTTGCAAATCTTTTCCATGTGCCCTAGCTGCCCACACTTATGACACATTGCATCTGGTCTCCACCAGCACCTTTTTTGTGGATGATTGGTTTTCTTTCAGGTCTAGTATCATTGTTCTGCTTCTTCTTGTGTTTGTTACCATTGCTCTGGAATTTGACTTTAAAAGCACCCACCACAGATCCTTCTTGCCTCATAAGTCTTCTTTGCTCTTAGGCCTGTAAGGCATGCAGCACCTCTGCCAAAGTGATCTTAGATAGATCCTTTGTGTTCTCCAAGGTAGCTATAGAAACTTCATATCTTTTTGGTACTGATACAAGAATTTTTTTCAACAATTCTTGAATCAGAAAAAGCGCTGCCCAGCAATCTTACTTTTTTGGCAATGCCAAGCAACGTATTTGAGTACTCTTTGTTGGTGTCAGATTCTTTCATTCGTTGCAGCTCAAATTCTCTCATTAAATTCAATACTTGCATGCTTCTAATTCTCTCATCTCCTGCATATTCTCCCTTCAAGTAATCCCAAATTTCTTTTGTTCTGTTGTGAGACATAATCTTGGTGAAAATTAGTTTTGAAACACCAGAAAACAAATATGCCTTTGCCTTTGCTTTCTTGGTCTTTTTTTCTTTGTAGTTTTTCATCTGGGCTATACTGGGTTGTTGGGCAGCGGAGCAATATCGTAATCCTCCTCCGGTTCCCAAAGATCCAAATACTCTAGGAAGTTCTGCATTTTTATGGCCCAGAGATCATAGCTATCTCCATCAAAGATAGGAGGAGCAACTTGAGAGAAACTTGTTTCAACATTCATTTTTCAGGTCCCGTAAGATGTAGCTCTTGATACCAATTTGTAGGTTATTTTATTAAAAAAATTTGAGAGAATGGAACAGAGGAATATAAACTGTATAGATATTTTCTATTGAGGAGTGTTGTCGCTTTTATAAAGCAAATAACTGAACATAAATGCATGAAAATATTAGCATCTATAACCACTAATAGACTAGTGCTCCTAGTGCCTAGAAAATAGCAAATAAATCCTACCAGTTAACATGACTTTTATTTTCCTAAAAAATAGCTTAACATTATTTTAATTTGTTAATTTCCAATAGTCATCAATCAACAATGATACTCCCTTTTCTCTATCCTTTTCCAGGATGAAGTGATTGAATTGTATAATCTTTAAAACATAAAGATTTCTCATATATATATATATATATATATATATATATATATATATATATATATATGTGGGTTTGCTAATTTACGTAAGGGCTTTTTTTTAATAGGTACATTTTAGCAAAGTGTACCAAGTTTTAGGTTACAAAAAAGTCCATATTAAAAAAAACTAACTTTAAATCAAGAGTATTTTAATAATTTTAAAATTTAATTTAAAATAAAAAAAAATAAAAGGTAGTTATTTATCATCCTGTTCACGTGTATTAGTAATTATTACCTTTTATTTTATTTTTTATTTTTAAAAACAACTACCTTTTATTTTATTTTTTATTTTAAAAAACAACTACCTTTTAAAAAATATATAATAAAAGGTAATAACTACTAATACACGTGGCATCAATCATGGATAATAAATAACTACGTGGCAGCAATCATGGATCATATGGTTTAGGGTTTAAGGTTTAGGATTTAGGGTTTATGGTTTACGGTTTTATGGTTTAGGTTCAGGGTTTAGGGTTCAGGGTTTATGGTTTAGGGTTTAGGGTTTAAGGTTTAGGGTTTAAGGTTTAGGGTTTAAGGTTTAGGGTTTTTTCAAAATAAAAAAATAAAAGGTAGTTATAAGTCATGGATTGTAAACAACTAACTTTTATTTTTTTTATTTTAAATTAAATATTAAAATTATTCAAATACCTTGGGTCTAAAGTATGTTTTTTTTTAATGAGAATTTTTTTATCCATTAAAACTTGATACACTTTACTAAAATGTACCAACTAAAAAAAGACCTTACGTAAATTAGCAAACCATATATATATATATATATATATATAATAACTTTTGGGCTTAATGTGTGTACGTGTATTATGAAACAAAAGGTAAAAGAAGCATGGTAATGTCAATATGTATACATATAGTTATTGGCACATTCATTTAAAGAAGGGAATTTAAATTGTTAAAACTAAAAAATATTTGGTCCACCATTAATTTATGCTCGAAATTTTCAATGGTAAAAGCCAGTTGGGTAGAAAGACAAATTGAATAAAAATATTTAAAAATAAAAATTCATAAATGAGATGACTTGTCTTATGTTAGCAGTGTAGACCCATTTCCATCATGCATGTTCAGGTGATAAAAGGATTAAAGTTATACTATTGTGTTATGCCATAATGCAATTAAAAAACCCAATTAACACAATATTTAATACTAAAGTGGCATAATTGTACTAAGGGGTGTGTGTATTAAAAAGGCTTAATGCCCAATTTGGATTGTTGTTGAGCCCAAATTCCACTGGGTTGCGCTTTTCATCTTGATGTTTGTGGGCCTATATGCATTTTTTCTGGGTCCCTTCTTGTGGGCCCTCCATCGTCTTCTTTCATTATCGACTTAATTAATGTGAGTTGATTGTTGAAGATATATTTGGAAAACAAAACCATGAAAAAGTTACAGTATTTAATAAGAGAAAATTGAAGATATTGTGTGCCATAATTATAATAAAGTATCCAAAAACTCTGACATAAATTAATATTTTTGAATAGAGTATATTAAGTCAATAAAATAGTCCTCTATTATTACTCTTAAATTTATGGTACAGCAATAATTTATCACTTTTCATGTTAGAGACCAGTTTCTCATCTCTGTGAGAAATTTCTGAGTTTGAAACTCAAAACTCTAAAGTTTCATTGTCTTATATACGAATAATTATTGTGTAATAATTCATGAACAATTTACATTTTCAGTAACATTTTTCAAAAAAGTTTTACTTGCTAGATAAAGAAATCATTTTATTTTTTTAAAATATTATTTTTTGTATTTAATACAAATAAAAGTATAAATTAAAAGAAATTGTTTTTTAAAATCAAATTTAACTGCATGTTAATCTCTTCATTATATAATTAATGTATGGTTTACATCTTTCTATAACTTTATGAGCAAATTTCACTTTACATGTTTTAGTTCATACGATTAAGTCTTCACATTACTTGTTTTACTTTAAATTTTATATTATTATTTTTAACTCGACCATTTTTATAAGAATTGAGTCAAATTAAATGTTTTCAAATCTCTTTTTTTTTTCCAGCAATTGAAAACTAAATCATAATTACTTTTTTTTATCACTGAGAACTCTTATTAAATTTTAAAAAATTATCCGTTTGATTTTAAAATTGACAAACTAATATATTTTAGAAAACGGGAAAGACGAAATTTGGTCAGGCTAAGATGAAAATGTTGTTACATGAATTCTTAAAACTAAAAAAATATCAAAAGTTGTTATATTTTTTATTGTCTAAATATAGGTTGATATTATCAGTAAACACACAATTTTTAGTTTTAAATCAATATATATTTGTTTTAATAAACATTATAAACTTTTTAAAATATGGCATAATTTTGTAATTTCAAAGATAAAAAGTCAGTTATTTCTCCTAAAAATTAGTTGAAGTGAGAAAGAGAGAATTTTGATTTACAAAAGCAAAGTGTGAGAAATGTGATGTTTTGATAATTTGAAAATGTGAGAAAATTGATGAAAGATATGAAAGATTTAAGAGAAAAATGTTGACCATGGAAACAATTCCGTAAGAAGGAAAAATCATTAATTAAAAAACTTAGCTTTATTAGTTATGGTAAAAAAAGATGTTAGTGTAGCTAAGGCAACACGGATATTTAGCCATTACCATCTCTTTTATCAGTTGCTGCAATGCTTACATATCTACATACCTACCTACCCTCTTCTCTCACTGCTTAAAAGCTTTCATCTTCAAAACACACTGTCATCATCACTCTTCATTCCTAACTCCTACCCTTTTACTATTTCAATTCTATTATAAAAACGTATCCAGATCTCCAACACTAACATGCCTAATTACACTATTCCCACCATCTCTCCTGTAATAAACAGCTTCACAATACCACCTAAATAATGCTATAAAAATTGAATTACATAAAAAAAAAAATACTGCTACCATGTTATTAGCATTTAGTATATGATGTTAGTAATATAAAGGAAGGTTTTAAATACAGTTTAAAAGAGTTTGAGAAGTAAAAAAGTTACTTAGAAGAAAGAACAGTGTTAGTTACTGTGACAGTGAGAATGACAATGACTAGGTTTTAACCCTTTGGTTTTGGGTTGGAAGCATAATAACCTCTCCCAACAAACGATGTACCAACGTTCTTGTCGGGACAAACACCATACGACCCACCTTTTGTTCCTCCGCTTCCATCCATGGCAGACTACGAAACCAGCCACAACCACAACCACCACCACAGCAACCACCACCAACAACCGGTGTCTAAAGAAACAGCGTTTCAGGCGCTGAACACCATAATCCAGCTTCACTTCGAGAAGACCCTGGAGAAGAAACGGGCCATAGACCTTCAGAAGAAGGAGCTTCACAAGCTCTTTCAGATTTTCTTCATCTTCCTCGCTCTCCTCTTCCTCGCCCAGTCCCAGTCCTCGCGCCTCCAATGCCGTCACTGCTGGATCCCCATCACGCTGCTCTCCATCGCCCACCTCATCTTCTACGTCTCCGTCGCCCAGACCCTCCGCTGCATCAACGGCTTCAAGTACCAGCGCCGCTGCCACAAGCTCACTCTCGGCCTCGCCACCGAGAAGCTCCGGGAGATCAAGATCAGGCTCGGCGCCGCCAACGGTGGTGACTACGATGGTGTTGCCGATGAGGAGTTCGAGATTCACTACCAGGAACCCCCCGAGAGCTACTTCGGAAAGTTTAAGAGGAATTGGGCACTTCATTTTGGTTTCTTAATCTTGATCTACGCTTTTATGATCTCTTCCTCTGTCGTTCTTTTGTGTTTTTAATCAAGGATGCTCTTTTATTAGTTTAGTGAGATTGACAGAGATGTGCCAAATTAGTTATGGTTATGGGTATAGATTTTGTATGATTTGAATGATGGAATTGGTTTGTTTCCTCTCAAGTGTTAGTTCTGAAATCAAATCCATTCTCATTTCAATCTCTCTTCATTCCTTATGCATGTGTAACTCTTCTTGTTCTACTTTTATTTAGACCAACAGTCATTTTCTAATTACTGTACCTGTATCTTTATAGTAGCCTATGAGTATATTCTATTCTTATTCATGTATCTAGTGTTTGAAAAAAATGAAAAGAATGCATCTTTGAAAGTGTCAACCAAGATGGTGTTTGTGAAAAAGAGGGTCGAAGATATTGAATCAGCTTCTGTGAGGGTGAGAGCATAAAGTCCACACAACGTAAACTCGTGTTTGAATTGAATTCAAACATGATCTACTTATGGATAGATTACATCATGAAAGGATCCATGGATGACAGGTCCAGGTCCAAGTATCTGCATAAATGCAAACTGGTTGCTTGTTGGGGACCTCAAGTTTGAATATTACTTGGTCCATCATCCATCTCACAGTACAACTAAAGGAATGAACTTTACTCAAAAAATTAAGGCATGAATTGAGAATGGCTTTTTCTCCCAACAAGCGAAGAATTAGCCACGCAATGATGGAGTTGTAGGAGAGAGCAAAAAGGGACCCCCCCTTGTTGTCCTGATCCACTTTCTCAACAGCATCTTGCCATCTCTCTTTTGTTGCCTTCAAACACCATAGAAAATATCTTTTTTGTGCTTGTCGTTTGGCTAACTAGTGCAAGATAACCAGCAATGGACGATGCCATCTTTCTGTTTCCACTTTCTGCCGATTCTCCTATTTGAATTTTTATTTCTTGTAAGTAATGTTAAAAGAAACCACTTTATTTTAATGCTGTCCATCACTTCCTTTTCCGTAATGATACATTTTAGATAACGTTTAGTCAGTCTGTTGCGACTTCATTCATAAATTCTGTTCTGTATTTATTTCATCGAAAATAAAATATAATCTAACATTTAATCTAGGTTATTTATTTATATTATCAGTTAATTAAAATTTACTATAAATAAAGTTATTGCGAAAGTCTTAAACTGGTCCATACATAATAGTTCCCTATTAAAATACTTCTCGTTTCTTTTCATTTATCATTTTATGGTTATTTTGCTCAAACTTAGAAAAACAGAATAGCTCTGCAATTTCTTATTTTACCCTTTCCCCTCTACTTCTAAAACAACAAATATATAAATTATTCAAAAACTAGAAAATATATAAGAGTATAATAAAAAAAATTATTAAATCTCTAAAAAGACAGGTGAAAAAGATCATCCTCTTCCAAGATTCAGACAAGAATAATGCAGCAGAGGAAGTAAGATTTAAAAAAGAAAACAAATACACATGAAACTGTAAGCCTGATGAAAGGAAAAAAAAAAGAGAATGATTCCATTGCATTTAATTCTGTTAACAAACCCATCTGAGATGACTGATTTGGTTTGTTGTAGTTACTCTTAAAAGAATAGTCATGTCTAATGATTATCACATCGCAATACATAACGCAGCATTTCAAAAACCACCCCGTAGGAGCGAAAAATTAATTTCCGTGACTGAACAATCGTTCACTTCTTTCTGTAAGAGTGTGCACTTATGTAACATTCAAAATTGCAAACAAAAGAATAAAATTTAATCGTACAACATTGATCAATTGTGATGGATTTCTTTACTGACTTGAAGGTGTAACAAGCCATATGGCCATCTAAGATGGAGAGAGAGCATTGCACAATGTTTTGTATGCATTGACACATAGTTTGAATTTTTCTTCAGCCATGGCCTGCCATCACATAAAGGTAAAGTGCAAGCATGAGACCAGATAGCACAAATGATAACCAAAAAGATACAAAAATGAAAGTTGCTTTTATGGAGAACCTTAAGAACACTTGACAAATAAGTTTTTACAATGCCGAGTAAAACCTATACTTTATTTGTCATTCATCCTAAATATATGGAAATAAATTTTCATTTGTCCCTTTGCAAACATTGGAAACCAATGACCATCAGAGCTACGCGAAATTGATGGAAAATGAGTAAACATGAACTACTACGTTTTCATGTCTAATGCAACTTTGCAACGAGGGCATGAGAAGGTTGACCAAAAATCACTACTCCCAACCTTTTTCTGCAACTGGGCACAATCTCTGATTGGAGAATCCTAAACCACATCACCGGAAAATGTTACCTGTAGTTGCACCAACCCTCTACCACAATCTAAACAGATGCAAAAGACCTATTTTCTCAGCAACCCATCACAGACATTTGTTAATTCCCATTTTTCCTTGTATTTTGAAGGGCTGGTAAACAATTTCCATTTCTTGGGAGACCTTTTATAAATATTAAGTTAAAAAAAATCTGTTTAACAAATTATAAGTAGTGAACTAAGTATTAACCTTTGATGCAAGAGTCATTTTAATCAATGGCAAATAATAGTAGAACTACTGGTGCACCCTTCGTGGGAAGGTACACCATAAAAGCCACCAGAGATACAGATGGCTGAGATGGCATACATGATACCAATTTCACAGTACTTGGCAACTACTTTTGTGCTCAAAGTATATTCATCAAGATGACTCAATATAAAAATGGTAGTTCGGGATGGATCATGTATGTAGCTAATGCAGAATTTTGCGCCCTAAATAGTCAATTCCATGAGTCTAACATGTATTTCAAACTTGGTCAAAAGAATATTTCAAACTCACCTGGGAAGTGCCTTGATGCTTATCAGGATGCCATTTTAAAGCTGATAACCGAAAACTACAAGGGAAATAAACAGACATCAGCAGTTTATATTGTGTGTACATTATCTTTTATGCTTGCTATAAGATCTTGCACTGAGCAGAAGCCCTGAAGCACTTACGCATTTTTAACATCTTCAATCTTTAATGGACCTGTTGGAGGCAGACCAAGAATAGTTCTATCAGAACTTGACCCCACACAACACGAGTCATCATCATCCGGCTCAACATCGCTTTCATTTTTCCACTTGTTTGTCCTATTTGAATGTTCCCTCCATTCAAACCCCGATGTGGAATGTTCAAAAGAACAACCGCTCCAATTGCTATAAGACCAAGTATAACACTTGTTACCGTATGTTGCATGGAATATTTGCTCAGGTTGGCTATCAAAGTCCTCAGAGAAACTTTCTCTTCTGATTTTTCCTGAACATATATAGTGGAGATCAGTGGAAAGAAAGTAAACAAAATGCTGATTTAAAGACAGTCGCACAAAGAAGTCCCAGATGGCAAAGCAAAACATCTTCATTGTCTGATCAGATTGTTTACCAGTCTGTGCAATGATCAAATAATAAATTGTAATGACTAAGAGAGCCAACTTTTAACTATAACAACTGCACTTTAAACGAAAAAGTATTGCTGGAAAAGTGTACTTTCTGACAAAAAAATCCATTAAACGGATACTTAGGTGAAATACATATATTTCCTGAGATTTGAAATGTTACAAATATAACTGAAAATAGGGTATATTATAGGAGTACAATCGTTGACAAGAAAAATAGGGGGCCGGCTTTTGGTATTAAAATTTATAATAAGAGGTTTCAGTCATTTATCGCTTTGCCATGTGTATATAATATTTCAAAATCTCACAGACTGTCAACTTGTCACTAGAACAAGAAACCCTAACAAGCATGGTGATAGGTTCAGTGAGAAAGTCTATACTAGAAGAAATAAATAAAGGAGGTAGTTATAACCTCCAATAGCTATAATAGGTTGTAACAGACCAGTATATATAGTCTGTGTTTAGGTTGTTGTTAGCAGTTTTTGGAGTTTGGAAGGAAAAGGGTCTTTGGGAGAGCTAAGGTCCTCTCGAAAGACCTTTGTACCTAGGAGGCATTGTTGTAATCCTTTCACATTGACAAAACCGTTCTGTTCTAAATAAAGTCTTTCAAGAACCTGTCTTGAAGGTTTTATGTAATTCTGGTGGTCCTATCAATTGGTATTCAGAGCTCCTTTCTTGGCCCTGTGGTGGCAGCGTAAGGGCTTATGGCTAAAACCAGAATAGATTCAAGATTAGAGACTTTGGAATGCTTGTTTCAAGAATTTGAGCGTGATAGAGAAAGATTGGACAAGTGCAAAATGAACGTTTGAAACGGATGGAAAATTTAATCATTGGGTTGTCGGGTGTGGTGGAAAAGATAACATGCACTGCAGCGTCTGGGTCAAATCAGAATGTGTTTTCAGCCTGTACGTCAGGAGACAATGAGCAAGATTGGAAGATGCAGGGAGGTTCAAGGTGATGTAAACTACATTCCAATCTTTGCAGGGAAAGATGCATTTGGCTGGACTAATACATTGAACAGATATTTCTGTTTGCAAGAAGTCTCTGAAATTGAAAGAATGCATGCAGTGATGGTGGCTTTGGAAGGAAAAGCTTTAATCCGATATCAATGGTGGGAATCTTGCAACCCATCTCCCACTTGGGAATCTTTCAATATAGCAATGGTGCAACGTTTCCAACCCAACATGGTCGAGAATCCCGTTGAGTTTTACTGGCGTTACATCAGATAGGGGGGAATGTAGAGGAATATGTGGAACAATTCGAGCAATATGCAGGACTCCTAAAAGGAATGAATCAAGATTATCTAATTGGAATATTCTTGAATGGGTTAAAAGAAGAGATCAAGGCTGAGGTTAAGTTGTATGAACCTTCTAATTTGGCTGATATGATGAGGAAAGCTCAAATGGTTGAAGACAAAATTAAAATTGTATCCAAGGGAAAAGGAGCAGTAGAGACCAAGCCTGTTACGAGATCCTAATTAAATTGGATTACTAGGAGTTTTGCTCGAGAAGGACATCCTCAAATGGCTGTGAATGTTCTGGGACAAAACTAAGGTTCAAATCGCAGTAGGGGATCATCTTATAAGCGTCTGACAGATGAGGAGATGCAAGACAAAATCAAAAAAAGGATTATGCTTCAGATGTAAGAAAAGTATAGTCCTAATCATATTTGTTGCAACAAGCAATTTCAAATGCTTTTAATTACAGAAGAAGAGTAAGAAGTGTGGCTGGAAGAAGATACAAACATAGAGATTGAGGTGGAAGAGGCAAAAGCAATGCAGCTGTCCATGTTTACCTTAGCTGGCCTAACCACCAAGAAGTCATTGAAGGTTTGGGGACACATTGGTGAAGAACAAGTCATTGTGGTGATAGATTGTGGGGCTTCCCATAATTTTATTTCCAAAGAATTAATGGGAAGATGTGGGCTGGCATATGTTGATACTCCTACATATGTGGTGGAAGTAGGTGACGGTAGAAAACTAAAATGCCAAGGAAAATGCACAAAATTGATGTTGGAAATTCAAGGAATAAGGATTTGTCAAGAATTCTTTATCTTTGATATTGGAGGGGCAAATATTGCTCTTGGCCTATAATGGTTAGCTAGTTTGGGTGAAGTAAAGGCAGATTTTGGAAAGTTAGAAAGTTACAGCTCACTATTGGTGGAGAAGGTAATCAAATCACGTGTTAGGAGACCCAACTTTTCCTACCAGAGCCATTTCATTCAAGAGATTGATCACTGAATTGAAAAAAGGAGATACAGGGTATTTGGTGGAGGCAGTACAGGAGGATGGATATAGCAGAGGGTTCAACTACAGTGCCAATAGAAGTAGATTGGCTATTAACTTCATACACGGACGTTTTTCAAAGTTTAGAAGGCCTACCCCAAAAGAGGCAGCAAGATCACGCTATTCATCTTTGAGAAGGGGCTTCCGTTCCTAATTTGAGGCCTTACAAAATATTCTCACCAATAGAAGAATGAAATATAAAAGCTAATTAGTGAGATATTGATGGCTGGCATCATTCGTCCGAGCATCCATCCTTATTCTAGTCCTATAATTTTAGTGAGGAAAAAGAATGGTGGGTGGAGATTTTGTATAGATTACAAGGCTTTAAACAAGCTGACAATCACCAATAAATTTCCAATTCCAATAATTGAGGAGTTGTTAGATGAATTAGTAGGAACAACCATTTTCTCTAAACTTGATCTTAAATCTGGCTACCATCAGATTAGAATGAAGGACGGAGATATTGACAAGACAACTTTTAGGATTCATGAAGGTCACTATGAGTTCCTTGTCATGCCTTTTGGGCTGACCAATGCTGCTGCTACCTTTCAATCGTTAATGAATGAGGTTCTAAAACCCTTTCTCAGGAAATTCGTCCTAGTGTTTTTTGATGACATTAATTTACATTATCCCAAGTTTTACAGCAGCCGTGTGAGCATCACTTGCAGGTCAACAGAAAAAAAATTTACTTTTGGCCAAGCTAGCATCAAATATTTGGGCCATGTGATTTTGGGTGCAGGTGTATCTGCTGACCCTAAGAAAATAGAAGCAATGTGGACGTGGCTGATTCCAAAAGACTACTTTACGTGGATTTTTGGGCCTTACATGTTATTATAGGAAGTTTGTGCAAGATTATGGAAAAATTGCAAAGCCTTTGATACAGTTATTGAAGAAAGATGGGTTTCACTATAATATGGATGCTCAGAGGGCTTTTGAAATCCTAAAGGAAGCTCTATCACGATTACCCACTTTGGCCATTCCATATTTTTTGAAACCTTTTGTAGTTGCTTCAAGCAAGGGGTTAGGTGCAGTCCTTCTTCAAGAAAGTAGACCGCTAGCTTTTTGGAGCCAGGCTTTTTCAGACCGTGCTCAAAACAAATCGGTTTATGAAAGGGAGTTAATGGCTGCTATACAAGCACTTAATAAATCGAGGCATTATTTGTTAGGGCCTTGTTTCATGATTATAACAGATCAGAAAAGCATAAAATTTCTGACAGAGCGGAAGCTTTTAACGGAAGAAGAAGTCAGATGAGCATCAAAATCAATTGGATCTGATTTTGAAATCAGATAGGCCTGGAAGAGAAACACTATGGCTGATACTTATCCAGAATTGCTCATTTCAGCAGTATCTCTTTGTTAAAACCCCAAGATTGGGAAGATTGGGAAGATGAGATGCGGATAGATATGAAGTTGAGTGGCATTATGCCAAATTTACTAGTGGATCCTACTGCTCACCCTCATTATTAGATCAGAAAAGGAAGACTGTATTATCATGGTAAATTAGTGTTACCCGCTAATTATTCCCGAATTCCTATCATTATTAAGGAGCTACATGAAACACCCATGGGAGGACAAGTGGTTATTTTCATACTCTTAAAAGAGTTGCAGGTGTTTTAGATTGGGAGGGCATGTGGAAGGACATAAAACAATTTTTCTTGCAATGCGAAGTTTGCCAAAGGAATTAAACTAAGACACTGTCCCCTACGTCATTACTGCAGCCACTGCCTATTCCGACACAAGTATGGATAAATATCTCCATGGATTTTATTGGAGGACTACCAAAAGCAAAGGGAAAAGACACCATTTTTGTTGTGGTGGACAAATTCACAAAATATGCTCATTTCTTTGCTTTATCTCATCCTTATTCAGCATTGGAGGTGGCTCAACTTTTTGTGAAGGAAGTTGTTCGTTTACATGGTTTTCCCTCATCCATTCTGTTAGACCGAGACAAGGTTTTCCTTGGCCAATTTTGGAGGGAGATTTTTAAACAAGCAGAAACTAAATTGAAGTACAGGATGACTCATCATCCATAATCGGATGGTTAAACAGAGGCTATAAATCGTTGTTTGGAAACATATTTGAGGTGTATGTCAGGCCTCAACCAAAACAATGGCCCACTTGGCTGCCTTGGGCTGAATTTTGGTTTAACACCAATTACAGCACCTCTTCACAAATGACACTATTCAAGGCTTCATATGGATGTGATCCACCTCTCACTTTGAAAGGTATAACAATCCCATCCAAGGTGGAGAGTGTTAATCAGATGCAGGAAGAAAGGGATGGCATTTTGAAAAAGTCGAAGGATAATTTGTGCAAAGCAAGGGAGAAAAATAAGTTGCAAGCTGACAAACACAGAAGGGATGTGGTTTATAATGGAGATTGGGTTTTCATAAAGATTCAACCGTATAGATTCAAATCTTTAGCAAGAAAACCAAATGAAAAATTGAGCCCACGCTAGTATGGACCTTATCAGGTGGTGGAACAAATTGGTAAGGTTGCTTATAGACTACTCTTGCCAGAACACAACTGTATTCACCCTGTCTTTCATGTATCTTTACTCAAACCAGAGTAATGTGCCATGCTCTCAACCTTTACCTCCTATGTTGTCCAAGGAATATATGTTAGAAGTTATGCCTGAAAAGTTGCTTGACAGATGAAGGAATGCAGCAGGAGAACTAGAAGTCTTGCTCAAATGGCAGCAACTCCCCGAGATGGAGCATAGTTAGGAATATGCAAATGTCATCAACACAAAATTTCCAAACTTTCACCTTGAGGACAAGGTGAAACTTCAAGGGCGGGGTATTGATAGGTTCAGTGGGGAAGTCTATACTAGAAGAAATAAATAAAGGAGGTAGTTATAACCACTTGTAGCTATAACCAGTTGTAACAGACTAGTATATATAGTCTGTTTTTAGGTTATTGTTAGCAGTTTTGGAGGAAAAGGGGTTTTGGGAGAGCTAAGGTCCTCTCGAAAGACCTTTGTACCTAGGAGGCATTGTTGTAATCCTGTCACCTTGACAAAACTTCTGTTCTAAATAAAGTCTTTCAAGAGCATATATTGAAGGTTTTCTGTATTTCTGGTGGTCCTGTCACACAGACATGCAGTTGAGGGTGGGTTGGGGAAGAAAAGCTGAGAAAATTAAAAAAGAAATGACAAAATGCACTATAAACTTGAGCTGAAAAAGAACTCACGTTTAGTTTTCTTTTGTGGTTTTCCACCAGACCGCTGACCAGACTTTGATTGACCTTTATTGGAATGCCTACCTAGGCCTTCATACTTGTCATCATAAGTTGACAGTTAGCAATTGTAATAAAAACAAATAGAACACAATGAAACGTATTAAGTAAAGCAAAAACAACTTGGAAATGCATAAAAAAGATTGAGTGGCCGTTTTTGGTAAATATAGTTTCATTCCTTAACCTCACAATGATGTTAGCTGAAGAGGGAGAGAGTAATTCTGCAGCAACTCTTCATGGCATATTAGAGAAAGGGGTCTTATTCTATTTCTAAAATGGATTGGAATTATTGACAGACAATACTCAACAACATGTAGGTTTCAATTAGTTTTAACTGCGACTAGAGCAATGGGCCTTGTTAAGCGTCCAAAAAATCATATAACATCAACATGAAAATACTCACCACCAAAATAACCAAAACTCAATTTCAAAGGTAAACAGATCAGAAAATGCTGACATTTGACACCTTTCTGGATAGTATATTAGTTTTATCTTGTGTTTGGAGAGGGAACTTTATAATTTCTAAACAAATCAAACACATTAAATCTGAATTGCTTTCATTCAGTTCAAAAGTATTGAAGTTTTTTTATATAAATATAAAGTATTTTAATTACCACCAAATAATACTATGGTGTCAGTAAAAAAAATCATTGTAGACATCGATAAAAAGATAACCATTATAAACTTAGCTGAGAAAATTTAACTAACATCTACCGAAAAATACTCCCACTAACATTAGTCCAAAAAACCCCAATAAACATCAACCGAGAAATACTCATGCCTTCATCAATGAATAAATATTCTCAATAATATCAACCAGAAACTAACTCCTACCAACATCAATAAAAAACCATAATTTACAGTAATAAAAAATTAGTTTCATTTGTGTCAACAAAAAACCAACATAACATTAATCGAAAAACAATTCTCCTATGGTTTGTTGAGAAAACCCTTATTAACTTTGATCAAGAAATAATTCTAACTAGCATTCTAAACAACTTAGTTGAAAGACAACCTTAAATAACATCAACTAAAAATAATTTCGATTGACATACCTAAATATGTTTAACATCAGTAAAAATGAAAAACTACTAATGTTAACAAAGAAAACTATAACTATCTAAGTAAAGTCAGTTGAAAAATAACACTAACATATATAAAATAAACTTAGAAGTAAAAAAAAAAAGTCAGGATAGATTTCAACTTAAAGAAAACTCCTACCAATATCAATTGAAAAAACGATAGTGACCCACCGACACCCTGACCTAGAGGCAATTGATGGTGTTCTAACCAAAACTGGCCTGACAATGACCCAACCAAGGCTGAGGTGAAGGAAGACTATAATGAGAAGAAATATAGATTTGAAAGGGAAGTATGAAGAATTTCAAATTCTTATTTTGTAGGTGGAATTTGAAATTATTTAGTTTTAAGTATTCAAATTACTCTCATAAATTCATAGAATTTCAATTTCTTTTATAATTCCCAATCCAAAAAACATATTTGAACATTAAACATTTCAAATGCTCTATAAAAATGAATTGCCCTCTAAGAATATAATAAAAAAATTTCATATATTTCAAAGGTATATATCACTCGTGGAAAATAAATTAAAGCCCAACATTACAAAACTTGAGTGTAAAGTGAATTTGTATTGACTTATATACTATAATTTGATCATATGTCTAGTGGATGTAAAATTTTCAACAACCACATTGGTTTTGATGAATATCAATGAAAACTTCCAAACCAACAATGAAGATTGTTTTAAAATCATGTAAAAGTGATTTTGACTTAAACCAGTGTAAAAGAGTGCAAAACTTTTAATCCTAAAAGCCAGCTTGTTCACGCACTTGCAGTTCATCTCTCTTTCTAATCCAGAATTTATCCACACAAATCCTCACCCAGAAAATTTTAAGGAAACACAGGGACCATAAACAAATAAAAAGGAATTAGTAATATAATAACAATGCAAAAGATCAAAGTTTCTCAGCATAATCAAAGATCTAGGAACGCATACCTCAAATGAAAATTTAGAGGATCCACTATTGTAAAGAAGACTATTCAGAGCTTTCTTTGCATCAGCACGCTTTTGACGGGTAATGAATTTGATTTGACTCTGAAATTCACTTTTCCATCATGAGCAACTCTATTAATAATTATATTGATGTCAAAGAAACAGGGTTTTCACAATTATAGCAGTATAAAGAAACACAAGGAGAAAAAACTATGACAGCGCTAAACTACAAGCTTAACAGATTCCTATCTACATTTGTTATGAATTGCATGTCACTAGAAAATTCCACTGCATCTCATAGTTAAGAAATTCCTTGAGCTTCAGAAATGAGAAATCAAGAAATTCCGAGTAGGAGTGAAACACACTCTAATACACACAAGACTAAATATGTGCCTAGCAATAAAACAAGCTTGCCCTTAATTTGAGTAATCGGCTATTGTTTGTTTGTAACTTATATCACCAAAAAAGTATCATTAACCATAAAATTAGATAAATTGAATTTGAAAGTCATGGGGTTTATAAAACAGAATGTCATATCTTAACTAAGCACACTAAGTGTAGTCAAAGAAAACAGTAAAAACTGAAGAATGTGGTACAGCTTGTATATGTGCGTATATCTTTCCTCCTCTCAACCCTTCTCTGATTTTCTTTCTAGTTAGGACTTGACTCAATTATCTACAAAGGTTAAATGATAATAGCAGTTTCACCGCATGCCTAACTTAAGGTGTACAAAAACTTCAACTTACATAAAAAGCTTAACAGGTTCCAGTCAACTTAGGGATTGACGTGTGTGAATATGTACAAGTGGCATTCAAGTAAAAGTGACTAAATTGCTCTATTCATCATAATTGCTGCCCTCCGTTTGTTTAGTTCAGGGTTCAGATATTTTCATATTAGGAAATTCTGTAAAACCTAAGATCTAAAACTCTCACAAGCTATCTGTCATTGTCCTAAATAAATGACGATTAGAAAATGATTCTAGTACTATTCACAACTGAATTGTGCAAATAATTCACCATTGGCAGCTGGAAACCAGTACCAATAGAATCTCTGCATTGCAGTTAAACTTTTTCTCCAGCTCAGAATGCAGGAGGCTTCATCGTCATCATATTAACATGATAAAGCTTTTGACTTGTATAAAACTAGTTAAAAGGTAACTAACTAACCATTGTATCAAAGGAGAAATTTAAAATACCAAAATACACTCCTTTGAATAATACTTCATGATTTTACAATCCATAAAAGGCACGGTTGAATAAACTTCCTACAATTACCGAAAAAATGTAGAAATATAGGGGCTAAAGTTATATGCTCCAAATGTATACCTTTGATGGTTGTTGTTGACCCTTTCCTATATGCTGCAGGAGAAAATATAAAGCGTTGTATTAATTTCCAAACTTTCTCATAGCTAGTAAAGTGCAAATAAGTCATCCAAGAAGAAACGAGAACATAAACAACCCAAACAGAAAAAGATGATACATAACCAACCCAAACTCGATATAATATCAAGAAAAAGAACGACACAGCTCAACAGGAAGAAAAAATCGCCTTTTGAAATCAGAAAAAAAAAAAAAAACTTACGGAGCTGAATTTGTTCTTCCAATTTTGACAGGTACAAGGAGTGGAATGAAACTCGGAGAAATGCGAGAGAGAGGGAATAACGCGAGTCTTCAGAGACGACAAGTTTCGCCATCGTGCTAATTGCATATCGGGAATTAGAGTGCGACCAAAGTTGAAGGATTCTGCTGTAACGGCGTCGTTTGAAGAGAACAGTTCTTGGGTGTTTGATGTTAGACCACAACCGCGCCGAGGTTGTGTCGCTAGCCTCCTCTGCCTCCCCTGTATTGCAGAAATCACGGAATACCCAAACAACACATGCTCTGAAAAAAGTATATGGGCCCTACTATTAGCACCCCTTGCTTATTATTTAAACTTCCCATTCAGGTGAAAAAAAAAACTAAATTCTCTTTATTTTTGTTTTGGAAGATCATACAGAAACCTATTTTTCTCATTACAAACTATTTTCTACTATAAAAAGTCTACTCCTCTAACTCCTCTAACTGAAGACAAATATTTAAATTCATTCCGCAAATATAAGTCAATGGTTATACCTTAACTTAGCGTAGTTTCGAGGTTAAATAGGATTTTAATTCTTAAATTTGAATGTAAAATTGAATTTTTTTTATTTTTTAAATTTTAATATATTTTAGCTTCTAAACTTAAAAAATAATAGATGTAACCATCTTATTCCAACACATTATTTTTATTTTAAGCATTAAATGATATTTTAGGTTAATATTTGTGTAGGAATGTAACAAACAATATAAATCAATCAACCCTCAACTTAAAATGTAGTCTGATGTGTAAAAAAATTTAAAGTTACTAAAATTATATCTATTTATTTTTGGTGATTAAATATGTTTTAGTTATTAAACTTTGACGCAAAATTGAAATTCGTCTTAGTTCGAAACTTTGATACATTTTGGTTTCCAAAATTTAAAAATGAATTAATGTATTTTGACTTGTTTATATTGATTGACATATTTTCACTTCAACATCGTTAAAAACATTTAATATAATTGGATTAAAAATGTTATATTTATCTACTTTTAAAGTTTAAAAACTAAAATATATTAAAGTTTCAAACAAAGACATATTCTAATTTCAAATCGAAGTTATTTAACCCTTTATTTTTAAGGTTTCTATTAAAGATTAGGACAAACACAAATTCAAATTTATATTAAAGTTTAAGAAAAAAAACACATTTAATCATATTTTTAATTATACTTTTTTATACTTTTAAATTGAATCAAGCAAACAGTGTACTATTGATATATGTAATTTTATCATGAAAAAAAAATTAATCACCTAATTGTGTTTTTGTTTATGTGTAGGAATGAGAATGTAAGTTGATTCGTCCAACTTTGACCTATCTCGCATTAGACCCACAAAATATCGGTAGAGTTAACCCATCCTATCTTGCATAACATTTGACTTGCATATTTACGACCATATGTATAACCTACATATAAATTTAAATAACTTATACTTTTATTTAATTAAATTAATAAAAATAATAATTTTGTAAGTTTATTTTTTAGAATAAGTAAAATTCATTATTTTATAATTATAATATTATGTAGAATCTATTGAAATTGTGGCCCTAATATTTACATCGACTATTTGGCGCATTCCAGCAATTGGAAGAACGAGAATGGCAACATCGTCGCCGAGCTTTTCGCCACCGCAAAAGATGCCGAAGTCGACCTTGAAATTTACCTTTCAAATTCAATTGTTCTAATGTTATGGTCAATGATATTTTTTTCGTGATATAAGTTATAAACATACAACAGCCGATTACTCAAATTAAGTGCAAGTTTGCTTTTATTGCTGGGCAAATATTTAGTCTTGTGTGTATTAGAGTGTGCCTCACTCCTACTCAGAATTTATTGATTTCTCATTTCTGAAGCTCAAGGGATTTTTTAACTATGAGATGCAGTGGAATTTTCTAGTGACATGCAATTCATAACAAATGTAAATAGGAATCTGTTAAGCGTGTAGTTTAGCACTATCATAGGATTTTCTGCTTGTGTTTCCTTATACTGCTATAATTGTGAAAACCATGCTTCTTTGACATCAATATAATTATTAATAGAGTTGCTCATGATGGAAAAGTGAATTTCAGAATCAAATTCATTACCCGTGAAAAAAGTGCTGATGCAAAGAAAGCTCTGAATAGTCTTCTTTACAATTGTGGATCCTCTAAATTTTCATTTGAGGCATGCTTTCCAAGATCTTTGATTATGTTGAGAAACTTTGTTCTTTTGCGTTGTTATTATATTACTAATTCCTTTTTATTTGTTTACTGTCCCTGGGTTTCCTTAAAATTTTATGGGTGAGGATTTGTGTGGGAAAATTCTGGATTAGAAAGAGAGATGAACTGCAAGTGCGTGAACAAGCTGGCTTTTTGGATTAAAACTTTTGCACTCTTTATATAGGACTTTCTGAAAAATAATGCCCTGTAGACAACAAGTGTTGGATTGAAATTACAAAAAGGAAGAGTATGTCTAGCTTTATAGTGTAATCCTTAAAGACAAGTGAGAATATATTAATGAATCTTGTATGCGTGTCCGAGTTAATAGAAAGAGGAGGTAAGGATTGATTTACACTGGTTTAAGTCAAAATCACTTTTACATGATTTTATAAAAAACTTCATTGTTGGTTTGGAAGCTTTCATTGATATGCATCAAAACCAATGTGGTTGTTGAAAATCTTACATGAAATATAACCAAATTATGGTATATAAATCAATACAAATTCACTTTACACTTTAGTTTTTTAATGTTGGACCTCAATATATTTTCTTCTAGTGATGTATACCTTTGAAATATATGAATTCTGTTATTATATTCTTAGAGGGCAATTCATTTTTATAGAGAATTTGAAATGTTTAATGTTCAAATAATATGTTTTTTGGATAGGGAATTATAAAAGAAATTCAAATTCTATGAATTTATGAGTAATTTAATTACTTAAAATTAAATAATTTCAAATTCCACCAACAAAATAAGAATTTGAATTTCTTCATGTTTCTCTTTCAAATCTATATTTCTTCTCATTGTAGTCTTTCTTCACCTCGGCCTTGGTTGGGTCATCGTAAGGCCAGTTTTGGTTAGAACACCATCAATTGGCTCTAGGTCAGGGTATTGGTGACTCACTATCGTTTTCTAATTTGATATTGGTAGGAGTTTTCTTGAAGTTGAAATCTATCCTGACCTTTTTGTCGCCATTTCTAAGTTTATTTTATATATGTTTAGTGTTATTTCTAAACTGACTTTAGTTAGATAGTTATAGTTTTCTTTGTTAACATTAGTAGTTTTTCATTTTTACTGATGTTAAACATATTTAGTTACGTCAATCGAAATTATTTTTAGTTTATGTTAGTTAAGGTTGTCTTTCAACTAACGTTGTCTAGAATGCTAGTTAGAATGATTTCTTGATCAAAGTTAATGAGGGTTTTCTCAACAAACCATGGGAGAATTGTTTTTCGAAATAATATGCACACGCACACTATCACTAATATCACTGAGCCAGTTTATTTTCGCTGATATACTACCTATTTAAGGTCTTCTTTTTCACCTATTTCGGATTTACACATTTTAATTCAGCTACTTAATTATTTTACACCATCTAACACTTCCACACAAGCTTTTTCTCCTACCACACAATTTCTAATACCAAGGTACTAAAAAAAATTTATTTGAAAGATACTCTAATAATTATATACCAACAAACGAATTTCCCCGGTCTTACATTCCCCCAATTTCAAAACTTTAGGTTACCTACACTGATATTCCTTCATGATATAACTCTGACAGTCCAGACTTCAAGCATATTTAATACACAACTTCAGACAACCATTCACAATACCCCAACCTACTAACTCAAGACTAGGACCTCCTGCTACTCCTCACCACATGAATCAATCCTCTCTACTTGAGAATGAAAGACCATTGGAGCGTCAGGAAAACCCCCAAGACTGAGCTACCATGCGAATCATTCTACACACCACCAGGGCACCACCATGTATCCTCTTCTTGAGGATCATGGAATTACGTCCATGAACCATACTGTCACTTTGAAACTTAACCCAAGACATGAATAACCAGATACCATCATACAACAATCGCATCTTAGATACTCATCCCACAATACTACAATAGACACTCATCCCGATAATATGTTGATGAGCGGTCACGGGAGGTTATGCACTTGTGATGACTTCTACTCCTTCTTACAAATACACTTCCAAAATACTCCATACCATCCACAAGATTAGTCCTCAACACTATGTTCAAAATCGGCACATAGACCAGGACCTCCTGTCCCTCTCACCACATAATTCATCCTTCTCAACTTGAAATTAGATGACTATTAGAGAATCAAGATAATCTCCAACTACGGGACCCTCAACATCAACATATACCCAAATATCATAACATTACTAAATCTCTCCACGAGACTCATACCATACTCATATTCCTCAACTCACATTATACCCTTACAAAATTTCCCCATAATAATCATATCATGTTCAGACGCATAAATTCAAATCCAATATAATAAAATACAATCATACAAAATGAATATATCACAAAATAAATTAACAATACTAAAATATCACCATAAATGGTCACCGGAGAAGAATCAAATGTTTGACGAATCAAACTCACCATAAACATCAGTACATAGGACTAGTCAAAACTTACTGGATTGGACTAGGGCTGCTTTATGATAAGGGATGTACCAACTCCGGTTTTTAAGATTCCTCTATCCTACCATCACAATAACATGAATTCATTCCAACGAGATATATTGCACAATAGTTTAACAGTACATAATTTGTTCAACAAATTTTAAGTTAAAAACTTGTCGAGTAGACTTCCAGGAAAGAGAGGTGCGTCACAATGGACACCTTAAGTAACAAATCTTTCCATAGTCAACGTGTTCCTCAACTAGTTTTAACAAATTTCTTACTTACAGATTTAAAATAACAGCATATAATATAAATAAATATACAATAAGCATTGACAGTATTCACACAGAATTTCAAGACATGAATAGTAATAAAACAATACTAAATCATAATATAAAAGTTTAGAAAGGTTAGCTCGCCTTACCTATTCTCCAGAATTATTTTCTTACTAGAAGTTCTTCCCCGAAAATTCTTCAGAATCTCGACTCTTCTTACAACTAAAATTTCTTCCTAAGTCTTTCTTCTCTAAATTTCAAGATTTCTCTCTTGATTCTTCCTCTCTTTGTGGAGAATACCCTTTCATCCCATGGCTATTTATAGATAAAAAAATTTACTATTTAATAATTTTTTAATATTATTTATTATTTTAATATTATTTTAAAATAATATTTTAATCATCCACTTGATCAAATCTGATCCTAAGATGTTATGAGAGCTTCCATGCGATCTGGTGGTGTCTACATTAGCAACTGGGTTAGTCAGGACATCTAATGTGTGTTATGGATGTCCTATTGAGGTAGAGGGACGCAGGTTTAGAGTGAACCTTATTTGCTTGCCTCTGCAGGGGTTAGAGGTGATCTTAGGCATGGATTGGTTATCCACCAATCAAATTCTCTTAGATTGTGGTAGGAAGAAACTGATATTCCCCGATGAAGATGAGAACATGCCCCTGTCACTAGGGGTGTTGAGACAAGACCTTTTAGAGGGCGCTTGTTGTTTCTTGATCATTTCTTACATGGACGGAGTTCAGGACCCAAACCCTTTAGCTCCTGAAAACCAGAGTGTGGATCTTCTGGTTGTGGAGGATCTTATGGACGTATTCCCTGAGGAAGTTCCTGGTCTACCTCCTCCGAGAGAGGTAGAGTTCTCTATAGACTTGGTCTCAAGATCGGGACCAATTTCTATAGCCCCGTACCGGATGACACTAGCAGAGTTAGCGAAATTGAAGAAGCAGATCGAGGAGTTGCTAGAGAAGCAATTCATTAGGCCTAGTGTTTCAGTCTTGTTGGTGAAGAAGAAGGATGGCAGCTCCAGATTGTGTGTTGATTATAGGCAACTGAACAAACTCACTATCAAGAACAAGTATCCGTTGCCTAGGATAGATGATCTGTTGGATCAATTGCATGGGGTCACTGTGTTTTCTAAGATTGACTTGAGGTCAGGCTACCATCAAATCTTAGTGAAGGCTGATGACGTACAGAAGACAACCTTCAGATCCAGATATGGCCATTACGAGTACGTGGTCATGCCTTTTGGGGTGACTAACGCTCCGATCTTCAGACCGTTCTTAGATAAATTTGTGGTTGTTTTCATAGATGACATCCTGATTTATTCTAAAACTCGAGAAGAGCATGAAGATCACATTAGAACAGTTCTTGAAATCTTGAGAGAAAGGAAGCTTTATGCGAAACTGTTTAAGTGTGAGTTCTGGATGGATGAAGTGCCTTTCTTGGGGCATGTTATCTCGGCTGGTGGAATTGTTGTTGATCCAGCCAAGGTACGAGCAGTGATGGAGTGGGAAAGGCCTAAGACCGTTACAGAGGTCAGGAGCTTTGTGGGCTTAACGGGTTATTATCGTCGCTTCATTAAGAACTTTGCTCGGATAGTAGCGCCGCTGACCCAATTGACCAGGAAGGATCAGCCTTTTGTTTGGACTGAAAGATGTGAGACTAACTTCCAAGAGCTAAAGCATAAGTTGACTAGTGCACCGGTGTTGATTATTCCTGACACAGGGAAAACTTTTGAGGTTTACTGTGATGCTTCGTACCATGGATTGGGGTGTGTATTGATGCAAGAGAAGAGAGTGGTCGCTTATGCCTCAAGACAGCTCAAGGTGCATGAGAAGAATTATCCCACTCATGACTTGGAGTTGGCCGTAGTTGTTTTTGCATTGAAGATTTGGAGGCATTACTTGTATGGAGCTCAATTTCAGTTGTTCAGCGACCATAAGAGTTTGAAGTATCTATTTTAGCATTTTATTAGTAATAATAATTTTAATGGATAGAAAATATAATTAAATAGAAAATTATGGTAGAAAAAAAATTTAAATTTTGGATATAAAATTATAGTAATTCTAGAAGGAGAGGTTCAAATTTTTTATAACTTATTTAGGATTTTTTTTTAAGAAAATTGAATAGTAAAAAAAAAACTTGAAAGAATAAGAATTCCTACGTAGCATGGAAGGAGTTAGGATCAGATTTGATCAAGTGGATGATTAAAATATTATTTTAAAATAATATTAAAATAATAAATAATATTAAAAAATTATTAAATAGTAAATTTTTTTACCTATAAATAGTCATGGGAGGGAAGGGTATTCTGCACAAAGAGAGGAAGAATCAAGAGAGAAATCTTGAAATTTAGAGAAGAAAGAGTTAGGAAGAAATTTTAGTTGTAAGAAGAGTAGAGATTTTGAAGAATTTTCGGGGAAGAACTTGTAGTAGGAAAATAATTCTGGAGAAGAGGTAAGGCAAGCTAACCTTTCTAAGCTTTTATATTATGATTTAGTATTGTTTTATTACTATTCATGTCTTGAAATTCTGTGTGAATACTGTTAATGCTTACTGTATATTTATTTATATTGAACTTCTGTGTTAATATTATATGTTGTTATTTTGAATCTGTAAATAAGAAATTTGTTAAAACTAGTTGATGAACACTTTGGCTAAGGAAAGATTTGGTACTTAAGTTGTCCATTGTGACGCACCTCTCTTTCTTGGAAGTCTACTCGACAAGTTTTTAACTTAAATAGTTTTAACAAATTTCTTATTTATAGATTCAAAATAACAGCATATAATATTAACACAGAAATTCAATATAAATAAATATACAGTAAGCATTAACAATATTCACACAGAATTTCAAAAAATGAATAGTAATAAAACAATAGTAAATCATAATATAAAAGCTTAGAAATGTTAGCTCCCCTTACCTCTTCTGCAGAATTATTTTCCTACTAGAAGCTCTTGTTCGAAAATTCTTCAGAATGTCTATTCTTCTTACAACTAAAATTTCTTCCTAACTCTTTCTTCTCTAAATTTCAAGATTTCTCTCTTGATTCTTCCTCTCTTAATGCAGAATACCCTTCTCTCCCATGGCTATTTATAGGTAAAAAAATTTACTATTTAATATTTTTTTAATATTATTTATTATTTTAATATTATTTTAAAATAATATTTTAATCATCCACTTGATCAAATCTGATCCTAACTCCTTCCATTGCTACGTAAGAATTTTTATTCTTTCAAGTTTTTTTTTACTATTCACTTCTTAGTATTTACTTTTTACTATTCACTTTTCTTAAAAAAAATCTTAAATAAGAATTTTCACCTGATTTTTCACGTCTCCCAGCTTAGGAGATACGCGTCAGACCTGTCTCATGTTTTAGAAGCCGAAGATGTCCAAATTAGAGAAGACTTGTTTGTAGAGGTACAGCCAATTAGAGTGGAAGAAAGGCAAACCAAACAGCCTCAAGGGAAGAGAGTCAGACTCGTCAAGGTCATCTGGGACGATAGAACGGGTGACTCTACCTGGGAGTTAGAGGACGAGATGAGAGAAACTTACCCCACTTGTTCTGGTAAGCGCAATTTTCGAGGACGAAAATTTTTGTGTTGGGAGAATGTAAGACTCATGAAAAATATTTATAATAGTAAATTTTAGCATTTTATTAGTAATAATAATTTTAATGGATAGAAAATATAATTAAATAGAAAATTATGGTAGAAAAAAAATTTAAATTTTGGATATAAAATTATAGTAATTCTAGAAGGAGAGGTTCAAATTTTTTATAACTTATTTAGGATTTTTTTTTAAGAAAATTGAATAGTAAAAAAAACTTAAAAGAATAAGAATTCCTACGTAGCATGGAAGGAGTTAGGATCAGATTTGATCAAGTGGATGATTAAAATATTATTTTAAAATAATAAATAATATTAAAAAATTATTAAATAGTAAATTTTTTTACCTATAAATAGTCATGGGAGGGAAGGGTATTCTGCACAAAGAGAGGAAGAATCAAGAGAGAAATCTTGAAATTTAGAGAAGAAAGAGTTAGGAAGAAATTTTAGTTTTAAGAAGAGTAGAGATTGTGAAGAATTTTCGGGGAAGAACTTGTAGTAGGAAAATAATTCTGGAGAAGAGGTAAGGCGAGCTAACCTTTCTAAGCTTTTATATTATGATTTAGTATTGTTTTATTATTATTCATGTCTTGAAATTCTGTGTGAATACTGTTAATGCTTACTGTATATTTATTTATATTGAATTTCTGTGTTAATATTATATGCTGTTATTTTGAATCTATAAATAAGAAATTTGTTAAAACTAGTTGAGGAACACTTTGGCTAATGAATGATTTGGTACTTAAGTTGTCCATTTTGACGCACCTCTCTTTTCTGAAAGTTTACTCGACAAGTTTTTAACTTATATCTCTTTGGACCATAGTTTAACAGTACATAATCTGTTCAACAAGTTTTAAGTTAAAAACTTGTCGAGTAGACTTCCAGAAAAGAGAGGTGCGTCACAATGGACAACTTAAGTACCAAATCTTTCCTTAGCCAAAGTGTTCATCAACTAGTTTTAACAAATTTCTTATTTACAGATTCAAAATAACAACATATAATATTAACACAGAAATTCAATATAAATAAATATACAGTAAGCATTAACAGTATTCACACAGAATTTCAAAAAATGAATAGTAATAAAACAATAGTAAATCATAATATAAAAGCTTAGAAAGGTTAACTCCCCTTACCTCTTCTCCAGAATTATTTTCCTACTAGAAGCTCTTGTTCGAAAATTCTTCAGAATGTCTATTCTTCTTACAACTAAAATTTCCTCCTAACTCTTTCTTCTCTAAATTTCAAGATTTCTCTCTTGATTATTCCTCTCTTTATGCAGAATACCCTTTCCTCCCATGGCTATTTATAGGTAAAAAAATTTACTATTTAATATTTTTTTAATATTATTTTAAAATAATATTTTAATCATCCACTTGATCAAATCTGATCCTAACTCCTTCCATTGCTACGTAAGAATTCTTATCCTTTCAAGTTTTTTTTTTACTATTCACTTCTTACTATTCACTTTTTAGTATTTACTTTTTACTATTCAATTTTCTTAAAAAAAATCTTAAATAAGAATTTTCACCTGATTTTTCACGTCTTCCAGCTTAGGAGATACGTGTCAGACCTGTCTCATGTTCTAGAAGCTGAAGATGTCCAAGTTAGAGAAGACTTGTTTGTAGAGGTACAGCCAATTAGAGTGGAAGAAAGGCAAACCAAACAGCCTCAAGGGAAGAGAGTCAGACTCGTCAAGGTCATTTGGGACGATAGAACGGGTGACTCTACCTGGGAGTTAGAGGACGAGATGAGAGAAACTTACCCCACTTGTTCTGGTAAGCGCAATTTTCGAGGACGAAAATTTTTGTGTTGCGAGAATGTAAGACTCATGAAAAATATTTATAATAGTAAATTTTAGCATTTTATTAGTAATAATAATTTTAATGGATAGAAAATATAATTAAATAGAAAATTATGATAGAAAAAAAATTTAAATTTTGGATATAAAATTATAGTAATTCTAGAAGGAGAGGTTCAAATTTTTTATAACTTATTTAGGATTTTTTTTAAGAAAATTGAATAGTAAAAAGTGAATAGTAAAAAAAACTTGAAAGAATAAGAATTCCTACGTAGCATGGAAGGAGTTAGGATCAGATTTGATCAAGTGGATGATTAAAATATTATTTTAAAATAATATTAAAATAATAAATAATATTAAAAAATTATTAAATAGTAAATTTTTTTACCTATAAATAGTCATGGGAGGGAAGGGTATTCTGCACAAAGAGAGGAAGAAACAAGAGAGAAATCTTGAAATTTAGAGAAGAAAGAGTTAGGAAGAAATTTTATTTGTAAGAAGAGTAGAGATTGTGAAGAATTTTCGGGGAAGAACTTGTAGTAGGAAAATAATTCTGGAGAAGAGGTAAGGCGAGCTAACCTTTCTAAGCTTTTATATTATGATTTAGTATTGTTTTATTACTATTCATGTCTTGAAATTATGTGTGAATACTGTTAATGCTTATTGTATATTTATTTATATTGAATTTCTGTGTTAATATTATATGCTGTTATTTTGAATCTATAAATAAGAAATTTGTTAAAACTAGTTGAGGAACACTTTGGCTAATGAATGATTTGGTACTTAAGTTGTCCATTTTGACGCACCTCTCTTTTCTGAAAGTCTACTCGACAAGTTTTTAACTTATATCTCTTTGGACCATAGTTTAACAGTACATAATCTGTTCAACAAGTTTTAAGTTAAAAACTTGTCGAGTAGACTTCCAGGAAAGAGAGGTGCGTCACAATGGACAACTTTAAGTACCAAATCTTTCCTTAATCAAAGTGTTCATCAACTAGTTTTAACAAATTTCTTATTTACAGATTCAAAATAACAACATATAATATTAACACAGAAATTCAATATAAATAAATATACAGTAAGCATTAACAGTATTCTTCAGAATGTCTATTCTTCTTACAACTAAAATTTCTTCCTAACTCTTTCTTCTCTAAATTTCAAGATTTCTCTCTTGATTCTTTCTCTCTTTATGCAGAATACCCTTCCCTCCCATGGCTATTTATAGGTAAAAAAATTTACTATTTAATATTTTTTTAATATTATTTATTATTTTAATATTATTTTAAAATAATATTTTAATTATCCACTTGATCAAATCTGATCCTAACTTCTTCCATTGCTACGTAAGAATTCTTATCCTTTCAAGTTTTTTTCTTACTATTCACTTTTTAGTATTTACTTTTTACTATTCAATTTTCTTATAAAAAATCTTAAATAAGAATTTTTATCCTTTCAAGTTTTTTTTTTTACTATTCACTTCTTACTATTCACTTTTTACTATTTACTTTTTACTAGTCACCCGCTTAACCATGAAGTTCTTATGGGTTAGGCTACCGAAAAGCAAATGCATTTGGTGATATAAGTAGTCAAATCAATCTTTTTAAGCTATCATTCAACTGCATAGTCTCATACCTACACAGTTTCTAGATCCCTCTCATTCCGGTATATGTTCGATTCATCCATGTGTCCCTTCCACTAGAAGCCTGCCAGGAACCGCTCCTTGTCTGTGCCCCTTGCACATCGTGCCTCTTGCACCGGCAATCACTCTCCGCCGTCGTCAGTGCCCGGATGTCACAAAAACAGCTTCTAAATCATTCATATGGCATCCCCAATTTTCACGTATTGATAATTCAACAGCAAATCAAACTCAACAGCACACCAATTTTCACGTGAAAATACAGTCAAGGACTATGTACTGATTTTGAGGAAGTTATCAATCATTTAACCAATAAACATCTAAGTAAAAGAGATAAAAGGCACCATCAACTTAAGCACGAAACCACCATTTCAAAGTTTAGAACTAATATAAGAACAAAACAACTCTGCATCAGGAATTTATTTAATTTTTCAGACATCACGTTGCATACCTAAAACTAAAAACAGCCACTTCACTTCAACTTCCAAACACAAATTATCTTTTCAATACTTGTTTCAGAACTTAACACCATTTAATACATGAAATTGCAAAGTTTGGATTCGTTAAATGTAACCACACAAGCACTAATAACCTATCCTCAAAACAGCAGATGCACATTTTCTTCTCAACCAGAAACAACCAGCCTTTCCAGCCTATCTCAATACCACAACCAACTAATTGGACAAAAAGATTAATTCCTTAAACTAAAGTCAAAATTTCATACCTGGATTTACTTCCAGTACACTAACAGCACAAGAATTATATATTTAAATCCAATAAAACAGTGTTCACAGAAAAAAAAAATTGTCCAACCAACATTCACATCCATAAGAAAATTCACGTGCATCCACAGAATCTTTGTAATTTTGTTTACATCCAACACTAAGGTTTAGCACCCCTTACGCTCCGCAAAACTACTAACCCAATGAAATTGTGTAAAACTAATTACCATAAGAATCATGCAGCAAAGAGATTACACAGGCGTCTCATTACAGATCATACATACAATATGCTTTCCAAACAATTTAACCTAGTAAGCATTAGATTCTATACAAATAAATTATTTTAGACAGTTACTTCAGTTATCCATCAACCAAGTTCATCAACAATTATTACAGTTTGTGTCACACTATCATACCTACTCTTCTTATACAGTGCTATCATGTGTAAAACAGTTTTACTAATTTCAACAATCACCTAGCATACCAGAAGCTAATCACGTTTCCTTCTCATATCTATCATTTATTGCTACAGTCTTAAAAGCAAGTAGGATTATATTATTTGCATATTGCAATCATCTTCGATGTCAAAAAACCGAATATAGATACTCATGTAGTTTTGATAACAACCAGACAGATTAATGCAACTTTGTAAACATTAATTAAATCCTGCATCACACCGTTTCATACCCTAACATGTCCACAAAATTCAGTGAAGTACATTGAGCAAGTTAATAAAATAATCTTCCATTGGTTCAGGCAGACAGCAGTACGACACTCACAGATTTTCTTAGTTTCATTTCAATTTAATAAGCCACCAATTCATGAGAATGCATAACTAAGAACATTTTGCAGAACAACTTTCACTCATAGACACTTTACAACATATGACTTTACAACCCAAACGAAAATAACAACACCGATACACATATTTTCATCAGAATAATTACATTCATACAATCCAATTTTACCCTTTAAACATCCCCAAACATACACCTATTATTACAACTCATAATTTTGTCCAATATGAACATCCAACTCTTAATTTACATCTAGAAAGTAAAACACATGATCTATCTATTTCCACCCACCAACTATCATATTCACTTTTCTACTTAACAGAGATAATACCCATTTAAGATTAACACTAAACACAAAATTACGAATCAATAGAAATCATACATTATCACATTTCGAACACCCAATTCAAACCAAGATAGCTCCTGATATCATAACAGCATATATGTATAATTTTTAGTACAACCCACATAAACGAAACTGGACCCAAAGAATCAAACCACGAACACCAATTTTTTTTAGACATTTACAGCTTATGAAAACAAGAAAAGACAAGCTCCCCAAACCTGGAAACTTTGTTCGTCCTCTCCGCAGAACACTTCCACCAACTCCGTAAGCCCCACACGTCTCCCACTCACTCAAACCCTCACTCGTAATTACTACAATCACTTGCTTGTCCTATTTATAAGCTCTCTCTAGCACACCCCAAAAGAACTCGAACCCAGGAATTTAATTCTCCTTCTCCTAAACTCCTCTCGAAACCCCACCTATCCTCCTCTTAATTTCTCCTTTCCGTTACTTCCCCTGCGCATTGGATTCCGTGCGCCGTTCAGGCCCTTGTTTCCCCCAAACCTAGGGTTTTCCATCTAAGAAGAAGAAAGAGAGGGAGGAAACGAGAAAAGAGAAAAAAATGAAAGAAAGAGAAAGTTACTCACTCCACCGCCCCAACTGCTCTATGCACCTTCCAATTCCTCTTTTACCCTTCTTAAATGGATGTCCAATGAACACATTGAAGAACAAATGGAGATGGATATCTCTTTAAGAAAATCTTTATTTAAAAGAAGCAGAAACTAGTTTTTCTGACATTTATTTTTTGATGAAGTCTATATCCTTTTCTGGATCATTCCTTTTAACTATTTCTTTGCTTTTTTCCAACACAATCCTATGAAGCATTACACACTAAAAATTTCACTTCTATCCAAGAAAATAGGGAATAGTGTATGTTCTTAAAATTGATAAAAAATTGTTGAGTGTCAGATAACTACTTGAGAAAGGTTAAAAAAGTTTTCTTTGAAAACAAAAGTTGTTTGATTAAAGATTTAGATGAAAATATATTATCAAAGCAAAACTGGAAGAGAAAAAGCTTGTTTTAAAACACATTGCGGAGCAAGGGACAAAAATCTGAAGATCAAGCTAATTTCAGAATAAGTCCCAAAGTTGACAGTAGTGTTACTGAACAAAAAACTAAAGCTATTGAGCAAAAATGCACAAACAAGCTTATATAGTTGAGTGAAAATGCTCTAAAAGAAAACGCAGCCATAAGTAGACCAAACTGAACAATAGGCGCACCCAGGAATGAAGCACCACCAAAGCACCACCAATGAACCACCACCGCACCAACATCGAACCAACACCGAACCAACATCGCACCAACACCGCACAACTAAGAGACCAAAATGGAGAAAAAAAAATTAAAGAAGTGGAAACGGATATGAAGAATGAGTTGAGAAGAAACGAATTTGGAATGGAGAGAAAGAGAGAAAATGAGAGTTGGGGGGCTCTGCGGATGTGAGAGTGAAAATGAGAGGTATAGATTTAGGGTTTTCATAAAAAAACAGTAAAAAGGAAAAAAGTTAAAGTAAAAAGGGTAGTTTTTGGACTGTTTAATAGCCTATTTTGTCCCTAGTTTTGCTGAATAATGTCAATTCAGTCTCTCGTTTTAAAAGTGTTTGAAAGTGGTCCTCAATTATTAAATTTTGCGTCAAAATCGTCCCTTCCGTTAAATAGAACCAAACAGAGTTAAGGCATTGATGATCTGGCACAATACAGTGGTAACGTGTCAATTTAAAGTTGTATGCGTGGTGACGTGCTACGTAGTTAGACGTTGACGTGTAAGGTTTTTTTAATTGGGGAAAAATTGATTTAGGGTTCTTTGAAGTGGCAATGTCTTTGAGTCAATGTTGTTCGTCTTTGATTCTCTCTTTGAATCAATGACGTTGGGAAGTTTGGCCCTGACAGAATCCTCAAGTTCCTTTCCCACAGGAGCGACACAAGACATAATCACTCGAATCGACGACAGGTCGTATCGCTGCAAATCTGGACTCTCCGCAATCGCCAAAATGATGGGTGGCACAAACGGCGCCACGCTCACCAAGCAACATTTTTTCCCCTAGGGTATACTCTCTTCTTCCTATCATCAAGGTTTTGTACGTTCTTATACAATAATATTTCCTAATCGTGGTTTTGTTCTTAGATTGTTTAAGCCAGGGTTTTTTGGATCTGATTACAATGTTAATTCATAACAATTTTCCTTGTTTTGTTTTAGTTAAATTTCAACAAGGTAGTATTTTTTTTTCCTAATTGGGTTCCTGTTGTGTTTTCTCCTTTCAGCTCATTTTTCCACCTTGATTTAGTAAACAGTGCACCCACTCTCCCTGTGGCAGTCTTTACATTTTATTTGTGATTATTGTTTCTTGTGTAGATCCAAAATGGGCTATCGGTGGACTAATGGTAGGCTGGATACAGGTGGCCGTGACAGGAGGCAATCTAAAAGGGAATAGGTTAGGGATACAGATGGACTATCGATGAACTCTTCGCAATCGCCAAAATGATGGGTGGCAAAAACGTAGGACGCATGTGTTATGATGAGTTGTCGCGACTTGCTTGGCCACCTTCGCCGGAGTGTAGAAGGGGTTAGCGATGGTGACGGTGGCGCTGCAGAAGGAGGAGCCCAGGAATGCGAAGACGAACTGGGGGCAGTTCTGGAGGAGAAGGAGGATGGCGTCGTCGTGCCCTAAATCAATTTTTCCCTAATTAAAAAAACCTTACCTGTCGTATAACTACGTAACACGTCACCACGTATACAACTTTAAATTGACACGTTACCACTGTATTGTGCCAGATCATCATTGCCTTAACTTCGTTTGGTTCTATTTAACGAAAGGGACAATTTTGACGCAAAATTTAATAACTGAGGACCACTTTCAAACACTTTTAAAACGAGGGACTTAATTGACATTATTCGGTAAAATTGGGGACAAAATAGGCTATTAAAGCTTTTTGGAATAAAAAAAATAGTAGGGAGGTGTAGGGATTTGAAGGTGGTGGAGGGAGCAACTCTAGTGACTTTAACGACCCCTCTTACGCTTATGGGCTTTTACCTCTGGCCCAAAACAAAAATAAAAAAATAAAATGCAACCAAAACTAAATATACAAGTTATGCTCCAATGATATGCAGAGGCACACTTTCACGGGATGACAACGGTTTGGGTTGGGTATGAATAGTGCCTACCTGTAATCTGACTTGTAAAAAAAATTGATCCGCAATCCGTCCGCTACTCGCACGGATATCCGCTTAGAAAATATCCATAGATATTTTAAAACTCAAGGGTACCCCATAGATATCGGCAAAAAATTAAAAAAATATATTTTATATATTTTTTAAATAAAATTACAAAAAAATATAATATAATATAAAGAAATTTAAATATAAATTAAAATTTAATTTTAATTAAATTTAACCTAATAAAATATAAATTAATTTTATTTTTAATTAAATTTAATTTAGAAAACAAAAAATTAATATTATTTTATTACTTTTTGCGGGTAGTGGGTACTCGCGGGGCGGATAGTTTAATACCCACACTCGACCCGTTTAGAAGCGGATATTAAAATACCCACGGGTAATAAATATTCCCGGGTAGTAACTACCTGCCGCGGATTTTACTCGTGGATACTTGTACCCCGCAAATTTTTTGTCAATCCTAACCACAAGGCAGTTTACCTTCACTTATATACTACCTATTTAATATCTATTTAACATCTTATTTTTCACCTATCGGATACACAAGACTTTTCTCCTATCATACAATTTGTAATACAAGGTACTAAAATAAAAATTATTTGAAAAATTTTCTAATAAGTGTATTATATAAAGAATGAAAAGAAATCATAAAATAACCGTGGATATTTTAAAACCCGCTGGTACCCACGGATATCAGCAGAAAATTAAAAAAATATATTTTATACATTTTTTAAATAAAATTACAATATATATATATATAATATAAAGTAAATGAAATATAAATTAAAACTTAATTTAAATTAAATTTAACCTAATAAAATATAATTTTTTAATTAAATTTAATTTAAAAAATAAAAATTTAATATTTTTTTATTATTTTTTGTAGGTAGGGGGTACCCGCGGGACGGATAGTTTAATACCCGCATCCGACCCATTTAGATGCGGGTATTAAAATACCCGTTACCCGAAGGTAATAAATATTCTCGAGTAGTAACTACCCGTCGCGGATTTTACCTGCGGATACCCATACCCACGAATTTTTTTGTCATCCCTAACCACAAGGCAATTTACTTTCACTTATATACTACCTATTTAATATCTTCTTAACGTCTTCTTTTTCACCTATTGGATACACAAGACTTTTCTCCTATCACACAATTCCTAATAAAAGGTATTAAAATAAAATTATTTGAAAATTTTTCTAATAAGTATATTATGTGTAGAATGAAAAGAAATCATACAATTTCTAATACCAAGGTACTAAAATAAAAGTTATTTGAAAAATATTCTAATAAGTATATTATGTATAGAAGTATACAAATTTTTTGGGTCTTACATTCTTTCTATATAATTCTCATTCACTCACCTAAACGATTTCTACTCGAGCATTCAATACTTTTCTTTACCTAGCTTCACCAATACTTCCCCCTTTCTTAGGGTTTTTGATTTTGATGAAGGGAAAATGAAATGAAGAAGAACGAAGAAAGAGAAGAGAAGAGGTTTTCTCGAATAACTTTTCTCTCTCGCGGGTTTCAACCTATAATGTGTTTTAAAAAAGAAAAGAAATACCTGTAGCAAATAAAAACATCGTTTGGATTCAGCCAGGTTTAAGACTGTGTCTCCTTACATTGCACACCAATACAAGACATATCACTAAGCCAACACAATTTTATTCGTAATATAACCATTTAATATAGTTTTAACTTATATATTCATTTGATTCAAGGTGTATCCTTCTTGGGAGCTATATCCTTCATATATTCACTATTATAACATTTATTCTAGCTTGTGTTATAAAATGACTATTTGACCTTGGTGGAGAAGCGCACAAAAACTCCAAAGAACATAAGAGAATTTGCCTTGTTCCATGTTGAAGATTTGAGGGCAAATCCTTTTCAAGCGGGAGGGAATGATGGAAAATCCCCTAACCATGGTCAAACACTTTTAAGAGAGTGGAAGTCATCCATGAAGTATCAACTCAACTTTTTTAGCCACCTTTGAAGCCATCATGGAGCATGAATTTAAGCGTAGTGTATGATATTCAATCATGTAGTGTAAGTTTGTTTAAGGCTTGTATTAAGGCCTAAGTAGCATTGAATTTTCCTTAAGTCAGGCATCCAAACCAAGTAGAAAGTGTGTGTCATGTGTCATGTCTCCATTGGAGATGATTTGCTTTTTAAAAGTGACCACATGAAACTCTAAGAATGGAGAGGATTATGTTTTGTGAGTGACCACATGTCCTCCCATCATTGGAGAGGATTTGTGGATACCTTTCCGCTCCTTAGATAGCTTCATTTTTGGTCAATGAGAGAAAATGTGGGAGATCATGCTTTTAGGGTTAGAAGGAGACACCCTTGGCCTATAAATAAAGGTGTCTCCACCCTTGTATTTCATCTTAAATTAATGTAGTGTTATGTTGCCAAATTATGGCCATACATTTCCTAAATCAAGACTAAAGCAGCCCTTGAGTTGGCCTCACCTCTCTTGGAGCCATCAAACACCACCTCACCATCACCATATCCACTAAAACCGTGAGCATATCACTTTGTACAACCCTAGCTACGTAACCTTTGTCCTTTTCCCACTCCATTTTCTCACTCATCTTCCAAGGAAACACCATCTCCATGCACATCTCCTAGTTTTGGCCCAACCTAGCTAAAGAGGTTGCTATCAGATAAGTTATGTGGTGAGAGTGGGATAAGGTGCTAGTCTATGTGTCGATTTTGGACATAGGTGTTGACGGGCTAATCTCGTGGATGACACTATGTATTGCATTGACAATGATTTTGTAAGAGCAGTGCAGACCCCTATAAGTTTACGACCCCCTAAGATTTCACATCAATGTTTTGTCCAAATGACGGAGTCTAGTATGATTATCGTATGATGAAATTATTGTTATTATAAATATAGTATGTGTAGTAATAGCCTTATGCCCACTTTATGAATGATCTTGTGCATGTTAGCTCACCTCTATTTGTTTGTGTTTGGATGATAATTTTTTAACGTGTGTGTTATATGGGAGCAAATTTTTATACAAATATAGTTGAAGACGTATAAATGTGAGAAGACACCCTAGGGAACTTTTGGAAGTTTTTGGAAAGCATTGAGAAAAATATTTTAAGTTGTAATATTTAAAATTCGTTTTATGTTTTTGACAAGAATAATGTTTCAAATAAACAAGGATTTTATTCTTAAATTTCGTATTTCTTTTGGTAAAAATGGGATGATACATTTATAACATTTAAATAATAATGGTAATAAAAATTATAATAGGTAAAGAAATAAAGAAAGGATAACTACGTTCTTAGTCCCTAAATTTTGACTTGAAATTGAAATTAGTCTCTCTTTGAAATTTTTATACATTTTAGTACTTAATTTAAAAATGAATAATTATAATAATTTTAACCCAATTGCATTAATTTTTTGTGATGCATGGATTGTGTTTCATGCTACTATTAGATTTGTTTACATCGTTTGACATGTTCCCGATTCAATATCTGCTGGAAAACACGTTTGATATGTAAAAAACGTTTAACGTAATTGAGTTAAAATGATTATATTTATTCATTTTGTAAGTTTAGGGACTATAATGTATCAAAGTTTTGTATAAGAATGAATTTCAATTCCGCATCAAAGTTTAAAGATTAAAAATATGCTTAACCAAATAAACAATAATAAGTAAATTTAAAAATTTGAAATAAATTTAATAATAGGTAGAAGAAAATAAGAAAATATATTAAAATTTAAGGAATAGAAATAAAATAAAATTAATAAACTAAAAATTAGACATGTCAATTTGGTCCAACTCATAGGGCTAGGTCCTTGTCCACATGGGTTAAGGTTAAAAAAGTCCATAAGGTTTAAAAGTACACATAAGAAAAAGATAATAGAGGCAAAGGTCGAATTGAGTCTGCTTAGGGTCAAAGGGTTGTTTCATGTTGTTTCAAAGGTCGAGCTGAGTTGGCCTGGACTGAAAATTAAGTTGAGTGGACAAAGTTGAAGGTTGAGCTGAGTCAATTGAGGTCGAGGGTCAAGCTGGGTTGTCTTGGATCGAAGATCGAGTTAAGTCGACTCATATTGAAGGTTGAGCTAAGTCGGTCCAGATTGAAGGTCGAGACAAGTCGGCCAAAATCGTAAGTTTAAGTCTAGTCAACCTATGTCAATAATTAAGGTGAATTGGCTCAAACTAAAGAGTAATGTTAAATAAGTCTAAATCAAAGATTAAATCAAGTCAATCCATACTAAAAGTAAAATCAAATAAGTCCAAAATCGAAAGTCAATTCATATAAATAATCAAGTTTTTTTTATAAAATATATTTTAAATTTAATTAAATCATTGTAGTGAATCAATTCTATTTTAACCTTAATCCTAAGAGCCAATTTTGGAAGTTGATAATTTTTCTATCACTAATTTGATATAAGGAAGGATTTATTCAGGAGTACCTTAGAATTTACACTTCTGTAAGAAAAAAAACTAAAATAAAATAGTTTGTTACTTAATAATAAAGTTAAAAATAAAGTTGTATATTAATTAAAGGTTAACAAAATAAACTACTTTAAAATTCTTACCTAACACTTTTGTCTTGGTAAACAAAAGTAAGTTATGAAGTTTGTCAAACAAGTGTGAGTAGATAATTTATTGATTTTTGCCGAACACGTTCTTAATGTTATGATTTCCTAATTAATGTTAAAAAGTTTATTATTATAGAGAAGGAAAGGGAAATTTAAATACCTCTTGTATAGTATGATATCTAGGCCGAACGATTAGCATCCAAGACCGATCAATCTATCTACTGTAACAGCGCTCGTCAACCAGGTCAAACCAGATTAAAAGGTGTTGGGCCACAATTGGGCCATCATTTAAATTATTGGGCTAATAATCCAGTAGGGGATAAAATAATCAAAGATATCTAATTAAAGATATTCATAAAATTGTTTATGAGCAACCGACCGGATTTTAAGGTAAATCCTTTTAAGGTAAGTCTATTTATATTTTATTAGGCTTGTGATAACCTATAAATACAAGGCCAAGGCTAAAAGCCATGTACGTTCTACTCACACTCAAAAATACTCCACAGTGATAACAAGATCACTTTCTTGAGAGCTAAGCCTCCATAACCTACGCCTAACTTGAGCGTTGGAGTGTCTTCTGTAGGTACATCCCCCTTTCCTGGTGAAGGAGCACGAACAGTGCGAACTAAAGGAGCGCGAGTGGTCCATATTGCAGGAAAGCGAGCGACATAGACGTCCAAAGGTGGCAAAGACATGTCAGCAAGGTTAGTCTCTCGGTCCCACACATCCATACTGAAACATTTTGGCGCCCACAATGATGACCACAAGATATGATGACCACAAGAAACATGGAAGAAAACAACACCAAAGATATGATCAGAGAGTTACAAGCTCAGATAGAAGCGCAGGTGAGGACCATACAGGAACAGTAGGAGACGAAGCGCAAACAAGCAGAAGAAATTACGGCGTTAAGGGCAGATAGTTCAGGTGGGGGTCGTTGCGCCCTTAACGCCACAATTTCTTCTGCTTGTTTGCGCTGCTGTCCTGCTATTCCTGTATGGTCCTTGCCTGCGCCTCTATCTAAGCTTGTAACTCTCTATTCATGGTGTTGTTTTCTTCCATGTTTCTTGTGGTCACCATTGGGTGTCTTCAAATCTCCGGCCCCACGGTGGGCGCCAAAATGTTTCAGTATTGATGTGTGGGACTGAGAGACTAACCTTGCTGACGTGTCTTTGCCGCCTTTGGACGTCTATGTCGCTCGCTTTCCTACAATATGGACTGCTCACGCTCCTTCAGTTCACACCGTTCGTTCTCACAAGCCTAATAAAATATAAACAGACTTACCTTAAACAGATTTACCTTAAAATCTGGTCGGTTGCTCATAAACAGATTTATGAATATCTTTAATCAGATATCTTTGATTATTTTGTCCCCTACTGGATTATTATCCCAATAATTTAAATGCTGGCCCGATTGTGGCTCAACACTTTTTAACTTGGTTTGACCTGATTGATGAGCGCTGCTATAGTAGATAGACCGATCGGTCTTAGATGCTAACCGTTTGACCTAGATATCATACTATACACCTCTATATTTGGTTGCTTAGAGATCAAAAGAAGTTTATATGACATGAAGCCAAGTATAAAAAATATTAAAAATATCAACCTATTGGTGTATTAGAATGCTCTTTTAAGTAATTGAAATTTTAACTGGTAAAAGGTTGAATTGCGTGAATATGCAAACAAAACTATATTTTAATTTCAAGCATTTAAATATAAAATAATGAAGTGTCGTATACTTATAACATTATCTAATAATAAAATCTCCAAGCTTCTTTATTAACAGTATCTAGATAACAACGTAACGAAAAAAAATATAGATTTAAAATATAAATTTGAAAAAAATGTTAAACACACGCACATAGTCATAATTCTTAATTACCAACATCAATCATTAATTAGTTTCAGAACGTATAACACCAATATGCAGGTGAACGTTTTTTAAAAGATTGGCAGGGAAAGGCAACTTGTTCCTTATTAAATTATTATGACCTTATGATGCTATAATAAAGATTTATATAAAAAAATATTATAGTGCTTACAGAATAGATACACCACTGAGATTTCAAATCAAACTGTAGTGAGTTCATCAAAGCATACTTCCACATTTCTCATGCATCAATTTCATTTTGGCAAAACCAATCTCAGATTGCTACGTTTATGTACTTCATTAATGGAAATATAAGAGGTGCAAAAATTCATATATTTTCAGTGTCTTAAAATCGTTACTTATATGATTAGTAATTGAAAAAAATTAAGGTATAATTGAGATACAATCAAGATTTTATTCATTATAAACTCAAAAAAGTTAGATTCCAATTACTTGATTAAAAATATATTGACTATCAATTGCCTTGGATGATCATAATCAAATTAATTAACTATATCTTATTTAATTGATAATTTAGCTTTCCTAAAATTTATCATTATCATTATTATTATTCTTTAATAAAGGAATATTGTCATATAGATGCGTCCAAAGTTAGAATTTAGTCAGCAAAAGATATTAAAAAATAAATTTAGGTCTAATTATTTTTATAAAACTAAGTTGCAAGTTAAAAATTATATTAATTTATATTTTATAACTTATGTAATAGTGCATCAAATTTTAGTTGACAAAAATATCTTCATATATAATGAATTATAAGTTTTAAGGTTAATGATATTTAAATAACTTTTAATTTTTTTATTTTAAATTAAAAATAAAAATTATTAAAATACCATGTGTTTTAAATATGTTTTTTTTATGAATAACAATTTTTTTGTCAATTAAAATTTGTTACACAGGTTACATAAATTAGCAAACTTATATATATATATATATATATATATATATATATTATAAATTTATTTTATTTTTAATTAATTAATTATTATATCTCATTAGGATAAATTCTGAATTATATTAAAAATAAAATTTCAATTTATTCCAGAACTCATTTATAAAACAATAACTATCTCACTTATACATCATAGATTATTTTAGTTTATCTAAGATTCCTACAAAAGGCATAATATTAATTTGCACTAAGATTTTCCGACTAATTATGGCTTCCAACCAAAAATGTTTTTTATGCCGTTCAACTAGTACATTATATATATGAATAATTAAAACATTTTTCCCGAATCCGACAGGCCATTACAATTTGCAAGCCATTTACTGAATAATTTGAATAAAATATTGTCTTTTGAGTTTTGTATATATATATATATATATATATATATATATATATATATAATATGATTGAAAAGAAAGTATTCCACTAAAAATTAATATAATTAATTTTCCAACAAAAATCAGTAATTGGTAAAGATATTAATACTGCTTTCTAAAACAAAATGAGAATGTAAAGTTGATTTATACTAATTAATTTCTGTAAAATAAAAGTGAAACATCAAAATACTAAAAAGATGACAGGTAGGAGAATATAAAACTATATATTAAAAATAAAATAAACCATTACAACCTAATGAAAAGATAATTGACCCTAGTTCTTTTGCCAAAAGGATCAGTGAACATGTACATATAAATAAGCTCTTTCGTTACATATTCACAGGCTTAAAGCACTGTGATGTATATATATATATATATATATATATATATATATATTATAGTTGTTGGCAAAATTCTGAAGCATGCACATCTCCTCCACATATGGATATTGAAATCTCATTTTCCAGATGCCTGTTGCTCCACGTCTTGTGTGCCTTTTGGCATATGTTCCCTGTTCTTTCCCCACAACACGCTGTACAGTCCAAGAATCAACACCAATCCTCCAAGAACACTGATCAAACCAATCATTCCATTAATATCAACCGTGCTTTCCGTATAAACAAAACCAACTTTCTCACCCTTTTAGATTATTCATTATATTCCACCACAAAAACAACATGGCAAAGTCTTTTCTGCATGTGCATCAAAACCTAATCTATCAATCAAACTTTTGAAAATTTTGACACTGGAAAATAACTTATACCTTCCCAAACTGATAATCTCTCCGAAGACAGTTGCAGAGGCAAAAATTGTAATGATAAGAGCCAGTGGAGTTGACATGGCTAGAAACACAGGTCCTTTTTTCTCTATGACCCATGTTTGTAAGTAATATGTCACTCCCGTCACCATAATTCCCTATCATCACAAATTCAGTGAGATCAGTCATACAATATATTTATATGTGTAGAGATAAAACTGCATTAACGAAATTAATCAGGAAGATTAAGAGACTTACACAGTATATTACTGCGAGGAGTCTGACATTCCAACCCAACTTCCATTGCTCAAAGTCTCTTTCTACTGCCAAGGCAATAACCAAAGACTGAATTGAGCTTAAGAAACACTGAATAGTTGTGAAGAGTAGCTTTGAAGGGTACCCTTTTATAATAAAAGCCTGCATATATGAGTAAGATGTATATTAAGTGATTAAGAATCACGAAATTGAAGAGTAATGTATAAAACTATTAAGATTACCTGCAGTACAAGCCATAGCCCGAAGAAAGTGTTGGAGAGGAGCATGATGAAACAACCCTTTATCCATGCACCCGATTGAGCATGACCTTGATGTTGTAGGCCTTTGTGATAATCCAAAAGGTGAAAATGACTTAAGAATCTTAAAGAAGGACCTTTATAAAAGGCAAGGATTGCTGCACCACCCAAACATGCCACAATGCCTATCAACTTAGCAATCCCTGAGGTGGTCTTTATTTTCAGACTCTCAATCCTGAAATGCAAAATTCACTTGTTCATTAACAGCATGTTATGAGAAAGACCAAGGATTTTATTACGAGGTAGCAGTGTGTCACACACTCTGCGTGGCAGGATCTTTTGCTATTATTGCATGAAAGACTTAAATTCTATGATCATACAAAAGAAAGCCCCACTCTCTCTAAAAACGGGATATTTTTCTCTTTCGAGGAATAGTTACTTAATCTAGAAGAAAAGGAAAAGAATAATTATCATTGAAAAAATCTGTGTAGAAGACCATGTTTTTAAAACTTTAGCCATTTAGTTCTCATTCTAACTTCTTATTTCTCTCGATGAATTAATCTAAATATGACAATGTAAATTTAGACACGGAAACCTATAATTTTAATCACTGGTGGAAACTACCAAACACACTCCAAAAGTTGAAAAAAAGAAATGGTGTTACCGAGTAAGTTCTTTGACTTTGCCACAACATCTAACAGAAAATGTCTTTTTACAAAAAAAGTATCTCAGCATAGACGAAACCAGATAGAATATAAAACTTGGAGTTGATTTAAGAAGCATACAACATTAAATTTATTTGAATGTTTATAAACTTGTGTATTTTTTTTAACTATAAAATAACATATAATAAAAATATATAATTAAATAGAAACCAAAATAAGTGTCTCTTCTTAAAACTAAAATATTCATATATATATATATATATATATATATATATATATATATATATATATATATATATATATATATATATATATATAAAACAACTATTCATGGAAGCAATTGTTGAATTTATACTAAAAAATAGAAGACTGTATATTCGAAGTGAGCAAAACTTATGAACCTCTTCTTTATATATGATATAAAAGATGCTTTAATCCATCTTATTGGTTTGATGAAAGTTAAAATTGGAATGCCCTTTCCACCTGCACGTGTGGAATAAAAATATCTCACCAATTTCTTCCTAAAAATAGCTTCCATTAGGGATGAATCTCCAAGTCAAACTTTGCCATTGGTTAGGAGTAACCTTTGTACAGTTACTTTTAAAATTTTCAGAACAACTATTGGAATTTCCTAACCTAAGACATGTAGGGTTTAGTTTGGTTATTAGGGTCTTAGCAATTAGGTTTCTTTTAGAAGAAAGCTGATACAGAACACTATAGGCCAACTCAACCTTGTGATGTACCAACGCACAAACCATAGAAACATTATTAATACCAAAAGAAAAATGAAAAATAGCAAGTAAGGGGAATGACTCTAGAGATTTACAGGTTAAAATATAGATGGAATCTGAAATCTGATATGTCTTCTTTTTGAGTGCTTTATCTTTATATCTTTTTCTGCTTTTGACGTCAATCGTCAAGCAGGTACCTTCATGTATGTATTTAAAGTATATACTTGTCAAGTTCTCTTTGTCGTCCAAATGCTACATATCCACTATAATCGCTCACATGATCACATGCTGTTAATTGATCGATTCACGCTTTCACCACAAAAGAGGAATATGAGTAATCAATTAAAATATTAGGTGCGCTCCGAGTGTAGTTCCATGCAGATGCAATAAAATCTTAGAAGCAGAATCTAAACCACCTTTAAAAGATCATTAGTGGTTGAACAGTAGGCCTAATTTTGATTTAAGTTTTGTTTGCCATGAGATAGCAGCAATATTTCTTTGAATTGTTCGGACTCAAAGTTAGATTTGACTTAAAAGGTGGAAATAGTTAACCATGATTGAAGAAAATGCAAAGCAATCATGGGTCCAGCATGATCTGATGTAGAACTTTACCTTAGTAGGAGTGCCAAGAAGAAGGTGATAGCTGGAAGACAGTTTGTGGTAGCAGCAGCTAAAGTTGCTGAGGTGTAAATAAGCCCGATACCATATACGTCCAAGCTTAAAGTGATCCTGAAATTTAGGATCACCACACAACTTTAGTGAAGGGGAAAAGGAAAGGGAGAATTTGTGTACTTGTATGTATAGTTTGAATCATAAACATATAATTAAGATCATGTGAACTTGTAAAGTACAAGCTTCAAATTTCAAACCCATGTTCCAGCAATATTCTTCAACTTTAATGTATTATGCCAATTGAATATTTTGACATACCCAAAGAAAGAAAGGAAGAAAATCTTGCAGAAGGTCCAAAAGGGCATAGGAGGTGCCGTTTTCCTACAGCCAAAATGGGTTGAGTTAGAATCTGGGATTAATGTGAAAGAAGTTGAGTTCATGAAAGAGATGATAAGTGACATTTCTACATACCATTCGAAGAAGAAAGTGAAAGGGGTCAAAAAGATGGTTGCTATTGCCTGTCTATAGAAGACGAAGATGAAATTGTTCATGCCATGATCGAATGCTGCTTTTGAGAGAAGAAACATGGCAGCATATATGGCTTGTATGAGAATCACAACCAAATAGGGATTGTTTCCTTTCATTTTGTTTTTCTTCTTTTTGTGTATGGCTTTGAGTGTGAGAGTGTGAAGTATAATGGAGTGGTTGTGAGTGTTTCAAACCAACACAAACGTGTATATATATATACATACACACACAGTATCAAAGCTTTGCCTTTTAAGCACAAATAATGAAAGACATTGCTTGAACGAATGAAAAGGATGTTACCTCTTCTACGCGGACGTGTGTAAGGAAGATGATATGCTGCTTTACCCTTGGGACCACCTTTTTCTTTATAAGTATTATACTACAAGATTGCACAACACTTATTTGTTGCAATCAAAAGAAGAAACTAGTCAAATAAGATTTATATTTATATTTATATTTTTTAGTGAAAAATATACGATTAAAAAGAAGATTCTGTTTAAAATAGTTAATTAGTTCTTTGGCAAAGATTACTTCTCCTCACATTTAATATATATTTTGGTGGTATATTAGAACATGATTATAATAAAATAAAACTAATTTTCGGTATAATTTCCTTGCATTATTCATCGGAACCTTCATGCTTGTTGCCTTTAGCTAATTGCTCGAATATGTTATTGAGGGACATTCTTCATTTTCATCACGTGCCTTTTTAAATTCTTTAATTAAGAAAACCTGCTTTTTGTGCTTGTGTTAGGGTTAAGGAAAGGAAAAGGATGAAAGTAACAAAGTTATATTTCATACTTTTTTGCACCACAGAAATTTATATCCTTATCTCTTCACAGAAAGGGGGCTGGTGGGGGAACTTACATTTGAAGATTTGTTCGATTAAATACAAAACCACTCTTTGGAAGAGTAACAAGAAATCGAACACTCTCTCAATATGTATCGTATAAAGTTCTTTTAAAATAACATTAAGTACTCTGTGAATCTTACAAAAGTTAAATTGTCATCTTTTATTTAATTTTCATTTCCAGATGATATATTAAACAATGATTTTCTGAGAATCACAAAAGTTTTTAGCAGTTTAATCAGAATATATCCTAACAAAGATTTTCTAATCTTAATTTTCATTCATAGATGGACATATATACAATTTAAAAACTAGTGAGTTTTATAAATCTTCTTTAATTTTTTATACGTTAAAATTAGTAATCTAAATATAATTCCATTCTGGCAACAATTATGGAAACCATAATTTTATAGACAACTCAAATATTTATGGTAAAAAGGTCCTTTACAGTTTACATCTTATTTAAGTTTTAAAAATATCTGACATGTTAAACTAAATTTGTCACAAGAAAATGGTATGTTAATATTCTATAGATTTGTTTACATTCTCATCCATTAGCAAATAATCTTATTTTATGAAAAATTTGGTAAAGTTAATATCTACAAATAGTTTTGAAATTCTTAAAAAAATTGTACTTTCTATATTTAATAAAAATAGAATTAATTGATTAGATTGTTAAAATTTAATACCACTATATCCCCATGCATTTTATTTCCTCATCCACATGCATTTTATTTCCTCAACTAGACCATTTTACTCTAAATGCAGTTTAATTATTATTTTTTGTTTTAAAAATATAAATTTCCATTTGGAAAAAATAAAAACACAATATTAAAATTAAAGAAATAAAAAAATTTACTTTAGAAAAAAGTTTTATTTAGAAAAAAATATAAAAATAAAAATTAAAAATATATTTTTAAATGTTTATTGTCCTTGAAATTAATTAAAAAAGGAAAAAAAAATTATAATATTCAAAATTCTTAAAATTAAAAACAAAATTCACAAAATAGCTCTAACTTCTATTTTTACATTTTGTTTTTCTAATTTTTTTTAATAAATTTTAATACTTTTTCCATTTTATAAATTTCAATTAAAAAATTTGATAATTTTTTATATTTTTAAATTTCTATTTTTTTTTCTAATTAATGAAGTTACATGAAAATACTAGAAAGGGAGATTGAATAGTGTTTTGAAATTTTTTTTCAAAACATAGCGTCCGATAAATAAATGTGAATGAGTAGTTAAAGACATTGTTTAGATGTTAGATTTCATAGAAAATGTTTAGAAATATTTCACAAGAAGCATCGTGTATAGCTTTAAATTATAGTGATAAAAGAAAGTATGAGTCTTCAAATAAATACTTTAAGTACCTCACATTTGAATAAAAATGAACTGATACTCATGTTTTAATCCACATTATCAGCATATAGTGAATATAAGAAAATTGATAATTTAAGCAATTTGATCAAATACTGTCTTTTTATGATGAAAACAAAAAGACATTTAATAGAATAAAATAATAGACATAAGATTTTTATGCTAATTGACTTCAATTGAACTACGTTCAGTCTCTTCCAAGATCTCTTGAGAGGTTTCATTTATTTTTTTCAAAGATTATATGTGAGTTTAACCCACTCCTAGTTATGTAAATTATTCACCACTCCTACACTAGTAAAAAAGATGGATATTAACTCGCGTATTTGACATCAGTTTCATTGCAAACGAAACAGAAATGGTGTAATGACATTTTTGTAATTATCACAAACATATATGCATCAGTTTAAAAAGAGCTGAAGTCTAAAGGGGTCTATGGCTTCGATTCTATAAACAATTGAGGTCAAATCCCTCTACAAATTTGACTTTTTAGTTGAATCATTTTTGAACTAGGTCTATGGCCTCGATTGTTTAAAAAACTGAGACCATAAAGTCCTTATACTTCGGTTATGACGCGAACCAAGACATAAAATAACTAAAAATAATTTTTTTTTTAAGTTTTAGGAGGCTTTAGGCAATGATTCTTAATAGAATCGAAGCCATAGACCTCTTATTACTTTGGTTAATAAAATAACTAAGGTAATAACATGTGTTTCTAGAGTTAAATTTTGCGAAGTAGGAGAGCCTCTTGCACATTTCTTTTTCTTTTTTCTTCGTTTTCTCTGTGTTGACACCGCTTTGCTCTATTCGTTCTCCTGTTTTTCGACCATCAACCTCAACATTTCTTCCATTTTTCTTTAATTTTACGTTGATTAAGTACTTTAGGTGTAATTATCTTTCGTTTTGACTAATTGGTTTTGTCCACAGGCACTCTTTTGTGATGTTCGTTTCGTTTTGACCAATTGATTTTCAACATCACAGCCATCTTCAAGGTTATTTTCGTTTCATTTTAGCTTTTTCTTGAATTGTCGTTTCGTTTCGTTTGATTGTTTGTTCTTCATACATCATATACATCAAAACATAGATATAAGTAAACATAAGAGTATGATAAAACGAACTTGAAATGTCCTAAAAATTTGTTGGAAGGACTAAAAAATGATGAAAACCCCTCAAAAAAAATTCAGCTCAAAATCCAAAGTCTAACTATTTTAAATATTTTTGCAAAGTTTGAAAAAAAAAACAAAATAAATTTATGAAAAATAGAAAACAACATTTTCTAGAAAATTTAGAAGGATTATTTTGTGATTATTAGAAAAATTATATAAAATATTTTAAAAATATTTAGGATTTTAAGAGTGAAAGTGAAACTTATAAATATACATACTAAATGAGTTAAAGTTACGTTTGTGAAAAGAATGAGTAGATTTGAAATAAAAGTAAGAATAAGATTAGAACATAGTGATAAACTTTGATATTTTACAAATTTAATGCAGTTAGACAACGAAGCTTAGTGAGGACCGGGAGGGACCTTGACACCCCTAACTCTTTTATATATATATATATATATATATATATATATATATATATATATATAAATTAACATATATAATTTAAAATATATTTTTAAAAATTTAATATATTTTACATATTTTTCACGTTAAATTTTATTTATACAATACAAAATTTGTTACCTCCAAAATATTTATTGAAGATTTTCTACTAAGGTTAAGGAAGTTAAAATTTCATGTGAATGTAGGAGGAATATCGATATGCATTACCATGTTTTTTGTTGATGAATTGATGGTCTGTTATGAGCATGTATCCATGAATGACGAGTGAGAGTATGTCTCCATGAGTGCTCTTAAGTTTCTGAGTATGATAAGACGAGTGTGAGCATGTTTCCATGAGATTTCCTAGGCATCTGATCATGTCCCCTTAAATGCTCCTAATGTGTGAGCATGTCTAGATGAATATCTTGATACGAGTGTAAATATATTTCCATGAGTGCTCCTAAATAAAATAATGTTTTGAGATAAGTAGAGTCTATACTATACTAAATGATGTATTGTGATTAGAATTCCTTGGTTTCAATCTTTTATATTAACTTATCTTTTTGTTTGTAATTCTAATATTTATTAACGATGATTCTATATGTTGTACAAGAGCATATGAAACAAATTTAAATGTATAATAAACATACACAACTGGAAAATGAGATAACTTTAAACTAATAATTTACAATTTATAACTTTCTTTTTGTTCATTTTACTTAAAGTAATTATGCAAAGACAATTAATTATCTTTTGACTTTTAATAAATATCTTAAGTTTATTCATTCAAATAATTTTTTTAATAAGCTTTTGGGTTATTGTATACTTATCACTTGTATTTGATTTGGTTAGTTATTAAAATGATTCAAATTTCAAAGGAAAAGTTTATTATAACATTATTTTTTCAAAAGACCTGATTAAGGTTTTTTTTTCATATATTTTTTTCTTTAAAATGGAGAGAAAATAAAATAAAATAAATAAAATAAAGTTAAAGTTGTGAAAGGATAATTTAAAAATTAATTAAAAATACTAAATTTAAATCTTAATTACTTTAAGAGAAGGAAACAAATAAAAAATAATTTATTCCAAAATTAATATTAAAAAAATTCAATATTAATTAATATTACAAAAACTAAAATTTATTCATCCTTAACTTATTTTTTGCGTCATAATGAAAATTTCCAACCTTAATGTCTTTTTGGAAGACTTACAAGTTTTCTAAAAGAATGGTAAGATTTCAGAAAATCTAGACTTTGGAAATAAAATTACATGTTATTAGTAATCAATTACTTTTGTACGGTTTAAAAATTTGAATTTTAACTGTTAGAAATTTCTTGTAATCAATTACATATGTTAATCGATTACAACTTTGACTATAATAGATTATTAATTCAAAATTTCGAAGATATTTTTTACATAGAGTAATCGATTATAAGTTCAAAAATTTTAATATTTTTAATCTTATTATTTTTAGAAAAACATTCTCATGTAATTACAATTTTTTAATTTATTCCTTTTATTAAAGTAATTAAAATTTAAACTCAATATTTTTAATTAGTTATTTTAAGTTATTTTCTCATAATTTTTATTTTGTTTATTATTCCTACCCATTTTAGAAAAATAAGAAAATAAAGGAATTACAAAATTATAAATAAATCCATTTAGAGAAATAATGTTTCAATAAATCTATTTAAGATTTTTTTTCCCTCAAAAAAGTACTATTTTTGAAAAACAAAACAATGTGAATTCTACGGGTTTAATAAACTTATATGACTACAAGAAAATAATTAAATAATAACTAAATTTAAAGATAAAACATAATTAGTTATTATATTAAGTAAGTTAGAAAAATTTTATAAATTAAAAATTATTAGTATCTAAAATAATTTTTATGATTAATAAAAAGTTATAATTGATTTTTGTGATTTAGAATCTAAATTCGTCTTTAATATTAGCTACTAAGGTTTATTTATTATTATTGATTCTAAATTAGTAATTAATGTTAAACCCAAGTTACATTCTAATTCACAAACCAATTATACTATTTTATTAATGATAAATACTATTTTAGATACTAATATATTTTAGTATATAAAATTGTATATAATTTAGTAAATATAAGGACTATATTTTTTTCTCCAAATTTGATTGTCATTTTCTTGTAGTATATATATATATATATATATATATATATATATATATATATATATATATCACAGTATTTAAGAAGTATTCACTCAACTCATACTCTCAATACGCGTTATCACTATAACATATATTTGCTCTCTTAGTGAATTAAGAATTAGATCATTTTTTGTAGGTTAATCTTTCTTTTAAATGCACTTAGAACTTGAATAACAACCTTACATTCAAGAATAACAACTTCACCTCAAAAGCTTTTAGACAAATTTGATAAAAACAATTAAGAATAATAAAATTTTAGAACTTTACAACTCAAGAAATATTTGGAGAGTACAATTAAACTTACTTTATTTTAAATTTTAATTGGATATGTGTGTTTTTTAACTTGTTATTATGTATAATAAAGTGTAATATCATGGTAAAGAAAATAAGAAATAAAATCATATTTGGACTGATAAAAAAGAAGAAGAATACATACACTTTGTTAATACTTATATACTCTAAACCATTGATATGATAATAATTGAAGGCTAGCAACACACTTGATTTTTGTTTTGAAGAAAAAACATGAAAGTTCTTTAAAAGAGATAGGTATGTATCAAGAAGCTTCACAATCATGTTTTGCTAATATATTTTGGACAAAATTAGAAATAAATTATATTATAATTTAATATTCTTTGATTATATAAATTACAAGTTTTATTCACTTATAAAAGAACACGTACGTATTAACCTTTACCAATATTTCACCAAATAAACTAGGCTAACAACTTTGAGAATATCTTTATCTAAATCTACTCACTTCCCTTTTATCTCCACCACATATTTCAACCTTCCTTTATCATTTGTTGCAAGCTTTCTCGATGGTGTGATATTAGAGTTTGTTCAGCATAAAGAAAAAAACAATTTGAAAGTTCAATGGATTTCCTCGAACTTCCACAACCGACCATTAAACCTTTTTATTGAAATATTTAATATAATTAAATATATTCAAGGTAAACTATAACATGTTAATAAAATTAAAACAACTTCATTATTCACATATTGATGATAATATCAATCAATTTTTTATGATCATTTCATTAATATAAATATTTTATTAATCTTGGATTAATCTCTATAGATTTCGGAAACAATAGTTAGTTATTTAAAAAAAAAAGAGAGGATAATTTATAAATACCACTCTAGATGAAGACGCAGCCTTTTTTACACACCACATGCGACTGCCAAGACAAGTTTAAAATATGTTTCCAACTTGCCATCAGAGACGGCTTCTTCTTTTCCTTTGTTTAGTATACATTAAATGCTTTTCTCTTTTTCATTGATTACGATTTATGACATATCTTTCCGACCAAAAGTAAAGCTAACATAATGAATAATAATTATTAAAAAAAGGCTAATAGATGCTGATACGTCAAGAAGAGCTATATCTTTGAATTCAAGCATTACCATTTATTACATCTTCCCTTAACAAAAACAATACTAAATAGTTGTACAAAATCCGTTGTAACTTAGAAACCCTGTCATTTTGCATCTTTATTTTTTGTATAAATGCTACTCTGTTGGTTTCCTTAACTTAATTAGTTATATATATAATTTAAAAAACTAAGAATTATAATTAGAAAAGGATGTAAAACTAAAGGATAATTACTTTAGAATTGTTAAAGTAAACTCTAAAATAAATTAAGTGTTCACAATAATAAAATATTTCTTTACAGTAAATATTTCTTCAGTGAAGAAAAAAATTATGATATTTTCAACATTATATTTCGATGATTAGATAAAAATGAGATCATTTTAGTTTTGGTTATGACACGAAGCATAAACTTCAATATTAAACTTTGATTCCTTTTAAGAACAATAAAAAATTATATAAAAAATAAATAAAAGAATATGTTTCAGTGTGAACAATAACTTAAACTTACTTGATTATATGCTTTGATATCCGCAAGTAATCGAAGCTTATTGTGATATTTAAAAAAAATAAATTAGTAACTCTCACACAATATTAAACAATCTGAAAAATTAAGTCAAAATTTAGTACTATTAGATGAACCAAAAACACAATATAGATAAACATTGAAAACTATATTGAAATACAGGTTTTCATGCTTTTACGATATATATATATATATATATATATATATATATATATATATATATAAATGATGAACAAACAAAAAAAAGATAATAAATCTGAATAACGGATATCAAAGACTTATGTAAACATAGTGGCGAGAACTTGCAAATGAAAAAAACAAACGAGAGAGAAAGCAAAAAGATTAAATAAGAAGAGAAATGAGAGAAAAGAATAAACCTGAAAACAAAGGGTTCAGAACAACGACACAATGTTGTGGTAGGAAAGTAACTATTCTAAAAGTTTAATCCTAGACGAAATAGTCTTCAATTCTTTATAAAATGTAAACATATAGTTATGCAAATATTTTAAAAAATTTCACCTATGATATTTTTAAAATTATTTATAAAACTATAGGTTTCGGTTCTGGTATAAACTTCGGTTAATTTAGAACTCAAGTCCATAATTTTGTAAATAATTTAAAAAATTTCACCATATTTTGAAAGATTTTATTTTCTTGAATCGATATCTATTAGGCAATTTCAAATATATTTTTTTACTGGTGATATGTTCTAAGTTTTGATAACTTTTGGTGAATACTCGTGAATACCGAAAAATAGAAAAATCTACATATCAAGAAACCAATATTCTAAATCTCGTGTAAAACAAACTTACATGCAATTAATATATAAAGTATTTTATAAATGATATGTGTCTTACAATATCTACTTGGTAAAGTGTTTCGGTAGGAATTTGTAGGACCGAGAAACGTACATTTCCTGCTTTCCAATGTCTGAGTCGTCTGCTTCACTCGGTTGTCACTTGCTCCGCTCGGTTATTTGCTGTTCCGCTCGGTTATCACCTGCTCCGGTCAGTTGTACTCTTGATCGAGGAGGAGGGGTGGGGAGGGAGGTACCTACAAAAGGCGCTCCAACGCTGAAGTTAGGAGCGATTTAATGAACCTTTTATCATAGTTGAGTATTTGAGTTCTGATCGAACTTAAGTAGAACGTACCTGGATTTTGGCCTTGACCTTATATTTATAAGTGTCTCATGGATCCTAAACTAGCACATATCCAATAAAATAAATACAGACTTACCTTTAGATTCGGTTAGTTACTGATAAACAACTCACCAATATCTCTAATCTTTGATTACTTTATCGTCTGCTGTACTATTGGCCCAATAATAACTTAAACGCTGGCCCAATTATGGCCCAACGTTTGTTGTAGCGGATGGATCGAACGACCTTGAGTGGATGAACCGAGCGACCTTGATTGGATGGACCGAACGACCCATATTGTATATCATACATATGCCCCTCAAGTCCGAGTTAATCGTTCGGCTTTAGCCAAGATTAAGTATAGGACTTATATGCGCTTGGGAGAGGTTTTTCCCGTTGTATTGGGGAGGTTGTTTTGATTGTACTTTAAGTCGTTTCTTTTTAGAACTTTTTCTTGTGAGGCCGAATAGGCGGATACCTTCGAGGCCGAGTGGTCGAATACCTGTGAGGCCGGATGGCCGAATGCCTGATCACTTGAGGCCAAGGAAGGCCGAGCAATATAGGCCGAATGGTAGAATACTGCTTGGTCTTTTACTTAGGAGTTCCTGGAGAACTTCCCAGTGAGAGGGCTTTATCTCTCCGCTTTGAACTAGGAGCTCTTGAAGAACTTCCTAGTGAGAGGGCTTAACCTCTCGGCTTTGACCATGGAGTTCCTGGAGAACTTCTTAGTGAGAGGGCTTTATCTCTCAGCTTTGACCTAGGAATTCATTGAAAAGGATCTTTAGGTTTCTTGGACGAGAATGAGAGTTCACTCAGAACGTTCCTCACCGCTCGGTTTAGGACCAGGAGTTTGTCGGACAACATTTCCTGGGTTTTAATGGGACTTTGTCGGTCGGATTAGGACGAGAGTGAGAGTTCACGGAGAGCGTTCCTCATCGCTCGGTTTAGAACAAGAGTGAGAGTTCACAGAGAACGTTCCTTACCGCCTGGTTTAGGACCAGGGGTTCTCGGAGAGCGTTCCTTGGGTTTTGTGGAATAGAGTGAGAGTTCACGGAGAGCGTTCCTCACCGCTTGGTTTAGGACGAGAGTGAGAGGTCACGGAGAATGTTACTCACCGCTCGGTTTAGGACCAGGGGTTCTCAGAGAGCGTTCCCTGGGTTTTGTGGACGAGAGTGAGAGTTCACGGAGAACGTTTCTCACCGCTCGGTTTAGGACCAGGGGTTCTCAGAGAACGTTCCCTGGGTTTTGTTTGTACTGTCATGCAACCTGTGATTGAATGGAAATTGTCTAGCTTTATTCATACCAAAAGTGTAAGCACGTAAGTCTTGTCAAAAGAATTTATTTGAAACAAAACATCACAACAAAATTCAACTAAAGTAAACGTGAGATGAGTCGCATTCCAAGTGTTAGGAAGGACTTTTTATTATATTTTCTAGTTGATATGTCCCCTAACCGAGCGGTCAAGGCTGCAATTGCGACTGCGGCTTCGCCTATGTCTCTATTCTTTTTTTCTATACTACCGTTCGGTACTTCTCCTTGGAGATCTTCTTCTTGACGGGCTTCTTATCTGCGGTTGTTCTTCCTTCACGTACCTACAGAGATGTCCCGCACGAATAAGTGCTTCGATCTTATCTTTGAGTGTTACAAACTCTTCGGTAGTATTGGCAGTGCTTTCCTCCATCAGCATTTTTAGGTGAATAAAGCTTTCTGACCGAAAGAAGTTCAGCACTAAGGGCTTCCTCAAGGATTTTTTCCCTGGGTGCATTAATAGTTGTGTGATGATCAAATTTAGGCGTTCGGGGGAAGTCCTTTGGTCGAGGATCTCCTCCCTTGTCGTTGCCGAAGAACAGCCGTCTGCTGTCCTTTCTAATTCCGCCTGCAGAAGTTTCCTGCTTTTGTTTTTCCCTTGAGCTCCTCATGTCCTCAATACGAATAAACTTAGCCACCCTTTCCTGAAATTCGTCCATAGTTCTTGGTGGTCGGGCATATCACTTTTCAGCAAAATATCCCGATTTTAAGCATGAAGGCAAATTGCTGATGATAAAAGTGTTAATAACATCTTTAACTCGCCATGCGGTTTCATTATACCTTTTCATGAAGGCTTTCAAGGTTTCGTCCTTCTCCTGTTTGGTGTTTACCAATTCTGCCGGTGTCACCTCTTGTCTCTGATTGGAGGCGTATTGCCTCTTGAAGAGAGTTTCCACGGTAGCGAAACAATCTACCGTGTTCGTGGGAAGAGTGTTGTACCATTCCAATGCCTCCTCCTTGAGTGATAACGAGAAGGCTCTGCATATGACCGGATCACTATCCGTGTAGAACGTCATTGAGTTGGTGAAGATCTTGAGATGATCATCCGGGTCAATCAAGCCATCATACTTCTCTAATGCTGGAGGAGTTTTTTATGGCATAGGAGTCTTCATGATTCGTGAAAGAAAGTAAACTGGTAAGCCGAACGATTTGCAAGGGCGTTGGTTCCCTTCTTCCACGACCATTTGGGTTAGTGTGATTATGGCCCTCTTCATTGCCATTCTCGTGGTTGTGATTCTCGTCGGCTGTCGACACCGAATGCTAGGCGGATTGCTCATGACAACCTCGTTCGGCCCTCATTGTTGCAATCTCCTCTACGTGCTTCAATTGCATCTCCAACAACTGTGCTTGCATCTGCGCTTGCATCTACCTGATCAGCTCTCTGGTGCTTTGTTGCTCCGACATATTTCTCATGGTCACCATTGGGTTTCTTCTGCTGGCTCTCCCACGGTAGGCGCCCAAATGTTTCGGTAGGAATTTCTAGGACCGAGAAACGTACCTTTCCTGACGGGACTTTCCTGTTCTCCAATGCTTGAGTCGTCTGCTCCACTCGGTTGTCACCTGCTTTGCTTGGTTATTTCCTGCTCTGATCGATTATACTCTTTACCGCGCAAGAAGGGGGGGGAGGTTCCTGCAAAAGGCGCTCTGACGCTCAAGTTATGAGCGATTTAATGAACTATTTATCACAGTTGAGTATTTGAGTTCTGATCGAACGTAAGTAGAATATACCTGACTTTTGACTTTGACCTTATATTTATAAGTTTCTCATGGATCCTAAACTAGCACAGATCCAATAAAGAAACATATTTACCTTTACATTCGGTTAGTTACTGATAAACAACTCACCAATATCTCTAATCAGATATCTTTGATTACTTTATCATCTGTTCGACTATTAGCCCAATAATAACTTAAGCGTTGACTAATTACGGCCCAACATTTGTTGTAACAGATAGACCAAACAATCATAAGTGGATGAACCTAGCGGCCTTGATTGGATGGACTGAACGACCCATACTGTGTACCATATAAAAGTAAAGCAAAAATCTTCAACATAAAGAATAGATTTTTCTTTTAAATAAACAGGAAAATTTATACATTTTTAAAAAAATAAACTTTTAAAATCTTCTACACTAAGTGATTGCAGGAGGTGTTAACAGAAAATAAAAGAAAAGAAACACTCTGTAAAACAAATATTATTACATTAAAAATAGCCTATAATAGATTTTGTTTATTTATTTTTTACGTAATTAATTCTTATATTATTTTTAAAAAGTTAATGTGATTCGTTCCGATATATTGACGTTGAACTAATAACTGAATGACATCAATACTAATTAACGAACAATTACATTAACTTTTTTTAAAATTAAAATAAGAATCACATTAAATAAAGTATAAATAAAAGAGAACAATTAAGTCATTAATATAAATATATAGATGAAAAAATATTAAATCTATGCATATTGAAAGAAAATACGTCACACACACTTTAAAAATAAAATATGTTGGCAAAATAAAAATTGAAAATGTTTTTATTACGTTCAATAGTTTTACTTTACTTAAAAATTGAAGTTTACACTTGCAAAACGAATAATACCTCATGTACATGATTATTAATTTTAACAATAACCATCGATAGACAGGAGATCAAAGACGAATAAGATTCTTAAACGAACAATTAATTATTTAAACCCTTGATTAAAATGAATGACAATTCCGGGTATTTATGTTTCTATCACATTTAAACGTACTCAATCCCTTCTTTTCGTACATTATTTTGTTTTATTTGAGTAGATTTCATACACATTTTTCATTTCATGCTTTCTACTAAGATTTTTATTAAATTTTTAATTAAAATTCTACTTAAGGAGTAGGTAGTCCCATCCTATATGTAAGTGCTTTCTAATCAATAGTGACAATTTAAAGCCACAATTTATGCTTTTCAGTAATAAAATATTATAAATAGAAAAACAGGATTAATAATAAATGACCACTTGCTGTTGGGGATGCGATACAATGTCGGGGATGGGATACAAAGAACAGTTTTAAAGGGATCACAATTGAAAAAAAATGTAAATTAAAAATATTTTGTTATGAATGAATGATTGTTGATTAATTTGTTACATTTATTTAAATATGATTATTGATTACTCAATTTTTCATTTAATACAATTACTCATATAACTCATTATTCTTTATGAAATTTATATATTTGTATTAATTATTTCATTTGTATTTTTCTTGAGTTACATTATATATATATATATATATATATATATATATATATATATATATATATATATATGAATAGAGTTTTTCTTATTAGTAATAATACACATAAATTAATCTCCATTCATTTTATGCTTTCTTATTATTTTTTTCTTTTTTTTCTTTATTATCAACTTTATTTTATAATACATTATCAAAACAATGTTCTAACTAAGTGAGTTAGTGGAGACGTTTTCTCTATAAGGACAACGTTCTGCGTGTCTCAACCCAAACTCTTTCTAATATTTTATTTTGTATTTAAAATTTTATCTTATATTCTTATTTTGTGATAAAAATTGTTTAATTTGGTCAATTGTTATCTTTGTTTTATTATTATTATTATTATTACTATTATTGTAATTATTATTTATATTTGATTATTTTTCTAACATTTAATATTGTTAATTAATTTTATAGTTTCATACCTGAAAAATAATTATTATTATTAATATGTTATATGTTAGTTCTAAACATGTCAGCAAATTTTGAATTTGTGTTTATTAATATTACAATGAATAATTACTTATTTTAGATATTAGATGATGGAATACATTTATATGCAATGACATTCTATTTCAATAATATCGTGAAAAGAAATTTTACAAATATTATGAATTTATTTCATGCCTTCTTGTGATGGAACAAAATAATGACAATTTTGACTTTGTTGACCCTCCAAATACAGATTGATTTCTTTCTACCAAATATTACTAATAAAATGCTCAAATTTACTATTATAAATATTTTTGATGAGTCTTACACATTGACAGATGCAGGTTGCATCTACAGATCTTACATTATCATATTATGCCAAGAAAAATAACATGAATATAATCCCACCAAGTTGATCTTATATTATCACATTATGCATTGATTCATAATTTTACAGGCACATTGATGAAGGCATGTTTATCCTCAAATTTTAGTTTTTAATATTGGATTCTTAATTGCTTTTTGTACTTTAATAAAATATTTTAATTAATATTTTTTATAATTGATTTTATTTAACATGAGATACAAAAACATGTTAAAAATAGTTTTTTAGTTACATAAATGTACTTAGGATATTTTGAGGCATGTTACTACAGCTACAACTAAGTTGAACTTGTTGAGGTGTGAAAATGAATTGATTAAAGTTTCATAACACCTTAGAGATAAATTCAAGAATAGCAAATAATCAAGATCATAAGAAGTTAATCCAAGCATAGCATGAAAAAGTAAAGAAATTTGGCTAAGCCAAGAAGTGGGAAGAGACAACAAAAGTTGGATCTTGGATTTTCTCTATTTTTTCTACAAAAATGGATTTGATAATTGATAAATGTTTATGATAAAAAATAATTTGGGAATAATATATCTTAAGATATTTTATTTGATATTATTAAATAATTACCTTATTTAACTATATCACTAAATATCAAAAGATAATATTTATCAAATCTTTTTGAATCTAGAAAAGATATTCTCAAATATTTTTAAATCTCCATAAAAATTAAATATATCTTGAAGATACTGAATTATTTAGAAGATAATTGGGAGATATTACATTATCAAGATAAAAGATTTTATCAACAGAAAAATCATAATCCAAGCCCAATCAAGTTCTATATAAAGAGAACAAAGGGGACCAATCATTCATTCACTCAGACTCCTCCATTAGGAAGCCATCATCCACCACTTCTTTTACTCTTATTTTACCATGTATTTCAATTCATTAATGGAGAGCTAAGCTTCTAGAGCTATTCCACTGTAATTTCATTATTGATTCTGAGGTGAAGTTGAATTAATGTTTTGATTCTTTTGATTATTGATTTTGATTATTCTTCTTCTATGTATTTCATATCTCAATCACGTCAAAAGTAATAATTTTTACATCATAAGGTGTTTGAATCTACATGCATATTGATCATATGAGTTCAAGGGTTTTTAGGTTTGATTGAAAATGTACTTTGATTGAATTTAGAAACTTTCATATGATTGAATGGGGTGTTGCTACCAATTGAGAATGTACTTTGATTAGTGGTAAGAACTTTAACAATAATTAATTAGAATTTACTTTGATTAATTAACTTTTAATTTAGTTAGAAGATGTAAGAATAAACATGATTAAACACAATAGGATTTAATTGAGAATGTACTTTGGTTGAATTTATTGTGAATAATATAAAAAGATCTCGCTTTTGATTGAGAATGTACTTTGATTAATTATAAGATCGCCCTCAAATTAATTAAGAATATACTTTAATTGATTTGAAACTCAAAAATGATCAATTGAATAATAATCTGTGGATAACCGATGAAGAATCTATCTTGGAAAAGTAGTGAAATTAGCCTATTTCATTATAATTGTTTTAAAGTTTCTTATTTGTTCTTCAACTTAACTCACAAATTCTTCAATATTAATTTCATTAGCATAGATTTTCACTTTTATTTTTGAGCATTGCATTGCATTGCATTTTACAAACCTTTCAGAGTCTTCATAAGAATCAAGTATTTGAAAATCCATTCCGTATTCGTTGGGAAATTACTTAGGGTTAATTTAACCCTATCTAATTTGTTAACTACTAACTTGGCAATGTTGAAGTTTTCTTGTAAAAGTAGTAAATTTGATAACCTCAACGATAATGTATCACACATAAAGCAGCTCAGGTGGTTTTGATGAAGAAATAAAAACCAATACAATCCCACCAAACACTGCCATGTGCTAACTTCATGTTCTCCAATACTCCCTTCAAACAAATTACATTCATTCAACAAAAAGAAAAACAGAACCAAAGACAAGTATGTAAAAGACAAATAGTTTATTATTTAAACTCTAAAACACAATTTACTAATATAAACCTATTAAATGAACAATTCAACGTGATACAAGTTTGGGTAAATAACAAAACTAAGAGGCAATTGATGCCAACAGTTTACTAAAAGCATCAAGCAAGAATCAAATTTTAACACCCAAATCAAATTTAACTCCTCATTTTTAACACCCAAATCAGAATTCACAACCAAATATTGATGGGTTTCATTGCACAGAATTCATACCCTGTAACCATGTCATCATGTGATCACTTCATTAGTTCATTAACGACCGAGTCTGAGAAAGGAGTGTTTTTTATTTAATTTAACATAACACGTATAAAAATAATAAGAATGTAATGAACCGATTGGTATTAAGTTAATAGAAAGCATGTTAGGTTTACACGAGTGAAAGGATTTAATATAAGATTCAAACATCCGCTAGGTAGGAAAATAATACTTTATCTTAGGGTTTTGAGGCGTCTCTACAACCATTTTCTATCAAGCATTGCATTAAATAAAATTTGGATCCTTTCTTCTCTAAAAAATGTCAAGTGTATCAATCCACTATGCATATAAAAATGCAAAAAATATACAGTTCACTCTCATGGCATATATTTATCTATGTATGTGTGACAAACTTGAAACAATGATTACAATTTTGAAAGGAATAAAAGAAAAGTAGGCCATGATATCCTAAAAATATATACTTAAATTAGTGGATCAATGCAAATTCCATCTCCCATTCTGTTGTTCAAAGAATTGCTCTCTAAATCTTACTCATTCATCAAAATACAAATTTTACCAAAAACAGGGTGTACATTTTTCTAGATTTCACAACCAAATTTTCATCCACAACCAAAACAATTACCGTGATGGTAGCCTCCCTACACCACTGTAGTGAAAAAAACAGAGCACAAAACCTCACCCAAGATCCCTCAACCAAGCTCCCCTAAACACAAGAAGAACCCTCGATGAAGATTACTCAAACACAACGCACCACGAACCCTCCAACAACAACCCTCACGTCACAACACTGGCCTCCCAAAGCTAGCATCAACACAAGACAAATCCTCCACCAACACGGCCCAAACCCACCACACCAAAAATCGTCGAACAACCTGCCAATGCCTTTGTCCGAATGACAGAAAACCCCTTTGCGAATGAGGGAACAAATCTTTGCCTCCGCAAATCAGGGAACCTGGCCTCTACCTGCACTAATGACACAAAATCCCTTTGTGTGCTCAAGGTACCTCTACGAATGAACGGATGACAGAGACGATGAATCAATGATAGAGGCTCTGTGAATGGCAGAATTGCAAAATGGGGGAAACCAATCTCGATGATGGGGTAATTGAAGGAAGCCAAAAGTGATTTCACAAATGGGTGCGAATGATGGAGGAATTGTAGAGGAGAAAACGAAATATGCGAGTAAGGGGAAAGTGATTTCCAAAATCCCTAAAAATGTTTTGGCAAGTGCTTACAAACGGACCCTAGCCATCGGTATTGAGTCGTAACATCACTACCAAAGATCCGTTGAAAATTTCAGCGATAAATATGCATTACTAGCATATATAGATCCATCAATATTTATTTGCTGGTAATTTAATGTTTTCTTGTAGCGATATTACATAAGTTATTTTGGACATATTACATTGGTTTAGAAATCGATGTTGTCTAAGATGATGTAATAAGTGAAACACATATATCATTGGTTTTTTTAGAATTGATGTAATATGTCCTTTTTAAAAAGAAAAAAAAAGATAAGAAGGGTGTTACGAAACAAGATAGGGTTCAAGTGGCGATGATTGAGGTTCAATGCGAAATAGTGACAAAAGCTAGGGTTCAACGAGAAATAACGATGACTAGGATGTTGCGAAACCTCCTTCGCAACACAATAAGAACAACATGATGTGGAAAGCCAACGAGGGTGAAATGAGTGCAAGGAGGGAGGACGAAATTGAAACCAACACTAGTGAGATAAAGTCTTCTCAATAGCGGTACAGGAAGGGTGCTTCTTACAAGCACCTCTGTTTCACTACAACAATGACACCTCCTTTGCACAAGAACAATCACACCTCATTTGCATGGTAGGGTTCAACACAAAGAGGTGAATGGTCACACTTCCTTTGCACGACGACACCTTCACAAAATAGTAACAACGTGGTATGGAGGCTTCTTAATGCTGAAGAACGGGCTCAATGAAATTAATGAAAAAGACAAAAATAACGAAGCTTTTCTAAACAATGAGAACAAAGCTTCTTAATGGCGGAAAGAACTTCGTTCTTCTTGAATGCAACTATAGGGAGTGAGAGTTAGGGCAAGAATGGAAAGCCAAAACATAATGCTTAGCTGAAATTCTTATGAAGAGAGGAGGATAATGCAATACTGGATATTCTAGAAAAGAGAATGGAAACAAAAAGAAAAGAGATGTAAGAATGTAGGAGAGAAGACGAGTATTAGAAAGAAAACAAAATATTCTAAAAAAAAGACAATACAAATGCATTAAAAGGTATGCTACATCGTTTTTACGGAACAACCGATGTAATATCATATTTTTCTATTAAAAAATAACATATTCATTTTTGCTTTTAGTTTTTAATAAATCTAATATGATTTTCAGTATTTACTAGTGTCGTGACATAATATATCACATCACGATTTAATATTAAAATTTTTAAAAATATTAAATTTGTAAAAATATGAAGTTTTTGAAGTATTTATTATACACACGTATGGTAAAAATATTAAAATATTCTATTATATTAAAACTTTTTGTGTATTTCGATACAGTGAGCTTTTAAGTGAAAAAATCTGCTTTAAATTTTTTATTATTTGTTAGACAAACCTAAAAACTGATAAGCATCCCTGAAACTAGTTCATAATGGTTAAAAATATAAAAGAGAAGTATTTATTATATTAAAAAACAAATAGTCTAATATTATTTAATTTTAAACAATTGAAAAATTAATTGATGTATTAAATGTTTCTCAACAAATTTTAGTGCACTTATTAATTATCAGCAAAATTCTTGACATAATTATCTCTCTCCTTCTCTCTCTCTCTCTCTATATATATATCACGAGTTTCTCATGTAGGATATTTTCTTTTAAGACACATAATCCATGTGGTTGAGCTTAGATAATTAGAGTTGGATATGGATGAAATGTGATTGCCACCAGAATTTGCCCTCAAGTTTTACGTTGCATGATCAATCATAAGTGGACAAGAATATGACACTACAAACTCTGATTATTTAATGATACAATGTTCTCGTCCTTCGCAAATAATTTATAAAGAACTTTTCACAAACACAATGTTTTAAATGTGAAAAAAAGTGGTACGTACGTAGTAATGTGCAGCAAAAGCAAAATCAAAATACTACTTACCAGCCACTCTTGTTAATTTTTTCAAACGAATTGAAGGACACATAAGCAGCACGTTGACAACATTTTCGAAAATAGGAAAAAAAAAAGTTCCCCTTTAAATGAGTGATCTGCATACTTCAAACCAAAGAACTGCTAACAAATATATCAAAATATGTGAAGAAGGTACGAAAATGTGTCCAATATGTAAAGCTATGATCTCTATCAAAAGTTCTTTCTTGATATTTAAAATATCAACATGCACATGCATACGAAGGAACGGAGAAATTCCAATGATTAATTAAATTTTAGTTCCTCGTGCATGAAGAATCTCACATTTCCCTAACAACCACAACCATTATAAGAAAAGTAATTAGTTCAATTAATCTACCCAATTTGATAATTCCCATAAATCATAATTAACATGATTCTATAACATAAAGTCCTCATCATATGCAAATTAATTTCCACCAATCATGTTTAGTGGTGTGGAGGATGGAGGACCAAACCCGTCAAAAACTCCGCGCGTAAAACTTTATGTCGTTAGTTTAGTCTCTTTCGTTTATTTTTTTTCTTTTTCTCTTTTTCTTTTAACAAAAAGATACACGGAATCTAAAAATAAACTCGTTGCAAATGAATATTCTTCCCAATTATGGACAAAACAAGTCTAACGTTAGAGAGTAAAGTCATTCATGCAGCAAAAAGATATAAACACGGTCGGAACTCGAAGTTAATTGATTATTCGCACGTGTACAAAAACAGATTATCCTCCACTCAGCCTTTTTTAGATAGATAAAATTTTCAGAACAAATAATTGATTAAAATTAAGTGTTTATCTATGGAAATAATTTTGATAGAGATTTCATCATTATCTTAGGATGGTAGGTAAATGATTGATGGACAGTTTTCATATATAGTAGAAGTAGGTGTCTTTGGATATCTTCTTTTCCCTATTATTGGATAAAACCATCAAGCTATTGACATCCTTAAGCAACATCTTTTCCTAAAATTAGTATTAAGATAAGTTTCATGCGCAATCAAAGACATTCTTTCGAATTTCTTGTATAGTGTAAACTGGTACAAAAAAGAGCATGCTTTATTGTGAATGACATGGTTGGGTCCCAAGAAGAAAATTCAGACAGAAACCACTAATGAACAATTTTGGAAAAATCATTAGGGTTACTGTTGTTCCACGCTACTGGCCTCAGTTTTAACCTCTGCACGTTCTTTTATGGGTAAAGAATTCTGGTGATGACTCATTTCTTCTTTGCTTTTTGCCCATAGAACACTATAGAGGCTTATAATAAGCACAATGCCTCCCAGAACGCTGAAACCAAAAAATTACAGGATTAGGGCAACGGAGTATAAAATTAGTTTCCACGTATTCTTCTTTGACTTTTGCCTTTTCATCACACTGTACTTCATAACTTTTGTTGATTATTTAATGCCGATTACCTAACTTTTTCATGTAAAAGTATACTGATGTCAGAGGAATATGACAAAAATTAAATATGATTACACACATCAAACTGGTAATTCATGCAAATGGAAAGAATACTATATTTATAAGCTTATACATAGTTGTCAAGGGTTCCAATACGTTTGTATATATGGAAAGGAATCAATAGTAGTTAAATTCGATTTACAACTTTTTCGTTTTCAACGATTTTATAGTACTGCTTTTTTACTCCTGATATACTTTACCATTTTAGTTATTTTAATCGTGTTGGAGTACTATTTTTTAAAATATGAAATAGATATGTTGACGAATTGTGTCAGGTACAGTAATCAAATTATGCTTTTGAAAAAAAAAGACAGAAACTGTGAGAACCGAGAGATTTAAAGAAAATTACAGCAGGATAGATATATGCATTGGACTATTTGGTTTTTAGAATGAAACATAAATGAAAGTTTCAAATTTTGTTCCATTATCTGTATATACCTCGCATCTTCTAAAATTCTGATCTTCTCTTTTCTCCTCCATTTCTTAAAAAATTTTCATCAGTTGATCAACTGTTCTTCGTTCAGGAGGAGCTTAAGTGATCCTTGAGCTGAAGGATTCCTTGTCAACCAGTTAATTCAGTGATTTGAGTCAATAAGTTTCATTTTCTCTTCTTAGTGTTTTAGTTTTCTGGTACATGCAAGGAAATATTCGTTGTATGTGTACATCAACTTCTTCTCATTTCTGATCATAATCTCAATCGTTTGGTTGATCCTTTCTCTTCAATCGGTGATCTTTAGGTGTTTTTATATTTTCTTGAAGTTCAAACAATTTTTCTAAAGGGTAAAACCTTTCTGTTCAGTCAAGAGGTAAGAGAAGCTAGTTAATTTAATTATGATTTTCTATGTATGGAATTACTGTTTGAATGGTTGCATGTGTGTAACTTGAATGTTTCATTGAATTGTGTTGAATCGGTGAATGTTGGAACCTGTGAACTGGTTGGAGTTTCTCTCCACAAGTGTTCGGTTTGTTTTGATATTAAGGAAGTGGGTAGGCGAGAATGAGAGTTTGGGGTTAGGAGTGAAATCGGGTATGAGACTCTTTGGGATGATGTTAGAACGATTTTAAGTACCTTTGGATAGGTGTAAAATGGTATATGAATCAATGTTTGGAAGATTAGAAGTTGATAAGTTGTATTCAATTGGTAAAGATAGTTGTTGATCATAATTTTGCAGTTATTCTGCAGAATTATGCAGATCGCCGAGTGTCATTCATTGACCATTCGACTTTCTTCTTGTGTTCAGTCTTAATTGAGTTCTACTTCTGTAGAGCTTTTCAGTTAATGACCGATCGGTCTTGTGCTAGTATTCAATTTAATATAGTGTTAGATCTAGCCTTTGGTCTTAACCTAGTATTCAGCCTAGATAAAGTATCCGATATAGTCTAGGTTCTAGGTCTTACATTAGTACTTGGTTTGCATAGGCGTTGGTCACTTTAGTAATCGGTCCTACCTGAGTATTTTGTCTAAGTCCAGAGTGTTCAGTTTTAGTGGGGTGTATGGCATCTTACTAGCGCTCGGTTTTATACTAACGCTCGGTCTCGTACTTGTATTCATTCTCAACTACGTTCGGCCTCTCATATGCCTTACCTGTTAATGACCGTTCGGTGATATTTTTGAAATCGAACTTATATTAGTATACAATATCAACTCTAAGTGTCCGGCCTAAGCTATAGGTGTTCAGCATAAGAAATAAGCGTTCGGTCTAAACTTAGTACTTGGACTGGTGGTAGTATTCGGTCATGATGTGGTACTCGGAATCCTATAGTTGTCGGCCATTAATAGCGCTCGACCTTCTCTTCAGCTGTATCTATTATTGACCGTTCGGTCTCCAACATTCACAGGGTGTGCGGTTTTGTTCATATATGTTGGTGATTTTGTTTGGCCTATATTTATAGTTATTCCAGTGTGTTATTTTAATTAATTGTTCCAATTGCTTTGATGGCTTATGTATGCATTATCATAATGGTGTCAAAAGGAAAGTATGATATGATATTTGTAATATGGATGTGAAAGAGAATTCCAAGGAGGAATGTCTCAGTGATTGGTTATCAAGGTGGTGGTAAAGTGTGAATATTGACAGCGAAATTCATGACGTTCATCCTGACATTCTAATGATTACCAAGTCTCAAGTAGAGATGGGTAAGTCATGTTGTGAGAATAATAGGAGGTCCTAGCCTATAGGGTATCGTAGGTGAGTTATATGACTAGTATGATTTATTAAATTACTCTAGCTTACCCTTCTCTTCTACCTTGTTTATGTTGTTGTTCAGTATTTCTTCCTTGCAATGATCACCTTGTGGGTGTGAGCAAAAAAGCAACGAGCGTTTACTGGAGCAAGTGCTGAATGATGAGGACCCAGCTGTTTAGATTAGGATCGTTCGGTCATATGTGTATATAGTTTTGTATGAACCATTTGGTTATGTATCTAGTTTGTAGAAGAGTTTAACTTCGTAAAGTTTTAATTTTATGGTTATTTTGGGATAACTGTACTATTAATACTTTACTATTAAGTGGATGACTGTTTTATCATATCATTTCATGTGATGATTCTAATATGTAGTTTATACTATATTTTGGGATGTTACATTTATGGTATTAGAGCAGTTCTTTCCTTAGGAATCCTGTAGGTTTTGAGTGTGCCTTGCTTGTAATTGTGTGCTCTTAGTTATGTTTAGTGGTTGTCCTTGTCTCCTTGAGTTACACTGATGGCTTTTTCTCTCTATGTAAGTAGAAGATGGCAAATCGGTCTCCCTCTTCTCCACCTCACAATCCTGACACATCCAACATGATGAGAATGATGGAGTCTGTGTTGGAAGTAATGCAGCAACAAAACACTCCATTAGTTCATCAACATACTGTGGCCTTGCAGTAGTTGGAGGCTGCTAGGGTGTCAGCTAAGACATCCGAGAGGCAATATTTGGATTTGATGTTAAATGGTAGGGCTACAACAGGTCCTTCTTCATCCAATCTTTATCAGGAATGGAGTTTGGAGAGTTTTCTTCAACATCATCCGACCAAGTTTGATGACAAGTGCAATCCGGATGAAGCTGACCAGTGGTTCCAGGATATGGAACGAATTTTCAACGCCAAAAAGTGCCCAGATGAAAATAGGTTGGCCTTCTCCGAGTACTTACTGATTGGGGAGGCCAGTCATTGGTGGAGCAGTATGAGGATGTTGTTGGAGGGGAGTGGTTCTCCCATCTCTTGGGAGGTGTTTAAGAAGAAGTTTTACACCGAATATTTTCTAGATAGTGTTCAGTTTGCTAAGGAAGTGGAGTTTCTCCAGTTGGTGTAGGGGGCATGTCGATTTCTGAGTATGGCGATCGATTTAAGCACCTACTTAGATTTCACACTTTAGCAATGGATGAAGAGTGGTAGTGTAGGAAACGGGTTGAGGGGCGATATCAAGTTGTTGGTGGCCGGCTTGTGCATCAAAGAGTTTCCCGCCTTGGTGGAAAGGGCTAGAGTTCTTGAGAAGACCAAGCTGGAGGTTGAAAGTCAGCAAAGACCACCACCGAGAGTTGGAGGATCAACTGCATCTAGAGGCAGCCTCGGTTCTAGGATGACCCCATATTCTAGACCTTCTTCTTCAGGGTCCAGTGGTTCCTCTTCTTAGTCATCTGTCTCTGTGGGTCAGCAGGGGCAACAAGGGTCAGTTAACTGTTACAATTATGGGGGACCTAACTATAAGCCAGTATCTCCTCAGTTGGGAGGATATAAGAGATGCAATCGGTGTAGAAGGGATGACCATTGGGAAAAAGATTGTCCTTTGGGCAGAAGGGTTGTCTCGCGACCGCCGCATGTTGGGAGGTTTCAGTAGAGGAGTGGTGGCCGAGCACAAGCTGTTGGCCGAGCCTATGCAATGATAGGAGCAGAGGCAGCAAATTCAGGTAATCTTATTATTAGTACTTGTTTGCTGCATGGAGTACCTTGTTGTGTGTTGTTTGACTCGGGAGCAACATATTCCTTTATCTCAAAGGAATGTGTTGAGAAGTTGGGGTTGTCAGTCAGAGAGTTCCAGTTTGATCTGGTGGTGTCAACCCCAGCAGCTGGTGTAATTCAAACATCTACCACGCTAGACGTCCGATTGAGGTTGAGGGTCGTAGGTTCAAAGTGAACCTTATCTGTTTACCTCTCAAAAGTTTGGAGGTAATTCTAAGAATGGATTGGTTAGCCGCAAATCCTACTCTTATAGATTGTAGTGAGAAGAAGTTGGAGTTTCCAAAGGAAGAGAAGAAGATGTTGTCATCGGTCGGTCAGTTGAGGCAAGAGTTAAGAGAAGGGGCTAGTTGTTTTCTGGTGCTATCTCACGTGGAGGTGTTTCAGAATGAGAAGAGTGTAAACCGTTCGATCAAAAGTAAGGGGAGTGTAAACCGTTCGGTTGTAAGCGATTTCTTGGACGTTTTTCTAGAAGAGGTGCCTGGATTACCTCCTCAGAGAGAAGTGGAATTTTCTATTCATCTGGTGCCAAGAGTAGGGCCAGTATCAATAGCTCCTTATAGGAGGGCTCCAGCAGAGTTAGCCGAGCTTAAGAATCAGATTGAAGACTTGCTTGAGAAGCAATTCATTCAGCCAAGTGTTTCCCCTTGGGGTGCTTCGGTGTTGTTAGTAAAGAAGAAGGATGGTAGTTCTCGGCTATGTGTGGATTATAGGTAGTTGAACAAGTTAACCATCAAGAACAAGTACCCATTACCTAGGATTGACGACTTGATGGATCAACTGTATGGGGCTATTGTGTTTTCTAAGATAGACCTAAGGTCGGGTTATCGCTTGATTCTGGTCAAGGAGGGTGATGTTCAGAAGACTGCATTCAGATCCAGATATGGTTATTATGAGTATGTGGTAATGTCGTTCGATGTTACTAACGCTCCGGCTATATTCATGGATTACACGAACCGCATCTTCAGACTATATTTAGATAAGTTTGTGGTCGTTTTCATTGATGACATTCTTATCTATTCCAAGACTAGCGAAGAGCATGGAGTTCATCTTAGAACAACACTCGGTGTGTTAAGAGAAAATAAGTTGTATGCTAAGTTTTCCAAGTGCGAGTTTTGGATAGAAGAAGTGCAGTTCTTGGGACATGTGATCTCGGCTGGTGGTATTTCTATAGATCCGGCCAAGGTGCAAGTAGTGCTTCAGTGGGAAAGGCCTCTGTCGGTCACGGAGATCAGGAGTTTTGTTGGTGTAGCGGGCTATTACCGTCGATTTATTAAAGGATTTTCTAAGATAGTAGCGCCGTTAACTCAATTGATTAGGAAAGATCAATCTTTCATTTGGACCGATTGGTGTGAATATAGTTTTCAAGAGCTAAAGCAAAGGTTGACAAGTGCTCCTGTGTTGATAATTCCGGATGTAGGAATAACCTTTGAAGTATTCTGTGATGCTTCCTACCAAGGGTTGGGCTGTTTGTTAATGCAAGAAAGAAAAGTGGTTGCTTATGCTTCAAGGCAATTGAAAGTTCATGAGAAGAATTACCCTACGCATGATCTTGAGTTGGCAGCTCTGGTTTTTGCTTTGAAGATTTGGAGACACTATCTCTACAGTGCCAAATTTCAAGTGTTTAGTGATCATAAGAGTTTGAAGTACTTCTTTGATCAAAAGGAGTTGAACATGAGGCAGAGAAGGTGGATGAAATTCCTTAAGGATTTCGAGCTTGATCTGTTGTATCAGCCAGGCAAGGCTACTGTGGTAGCTGATGCCTTGAGCCGAAAGATTGTGCATGTTTATGCTATGATGGTTCGAGAGATGAGTTTGGTTGAGAGCTTCAGAGATTTAAGACTACAGGTGGAGTTGGAACCAAGTGGTTTTATTTGTAGTAGTTTTGTGTTAGCAACTGGATTGTTGGACCGCATCAGAGTAAGACAGTCAGTTGATGACGAGCTACTTAAGTTTTGAGGTTTGGTCGGTTCAGAGCAAGGAAAAGATTTTAGTGTAGGGACAGACTGTCTCTTAAGGTTCAGAGGAAGAGTGTGTGTGCCTAATGATGAGGAATTGAAGAGATTGATTCTTGAGGAAGGACATCAAAGTCGTTTTAGTATGCATCCAGGCATGACTAAAATGTATCAGGACCTCAAGGAATCATTTTAGTGGTCAGGTATGAAGGGATATGTGGCTCAGTTTGTATCTTCATGTTTAACCTGTCAAAGAGCTAAAGTAGAGCATGAAAGACCGGGTGGTTTGTTACAACAGTTAGAAATTCCCGAGTGGGAGTGAGATAACATTGCTATGGACTTTGTTACCCATTTACCCCGAACAGTCATAAGTCATGATGTTATTTGGGTGATAGTGGAAAGGTTAACTAAAAGCGCTCATTTTCTTGCTATTAACTTGAAGATGTCAATGACCAAGTTGACTCAGTTGTATATCAGAGAAGTAGTGAAGTTGCATGGAGTGCCGTCTAGTATCATCTCGGACAGGGATCCTCGGTTCACCTCTCGGTTTTGGCAGTCACTACAGAATGAGTTGGGCAGCCAGTTGCAGATGAGTTCAGCTTATCATCCCCAGACGGACGGTCAGTCTGAGAGGACACTTGGGAGTCTGGGATGAAGTGTTGCCATTGGTGGAATTCACCTACAACAATAGTTATCAGTCCAGCATTGGTATGGCACCATTCGAAGCCTTGTATGGAAGACGTTGTAGGACTCCTCTTTGTTGGTTTCAAGAAGGAGAATAAGTGTTGACTGGGCCAGAAGTGATTCAGCAGACTACTAAAAAGGTGAAGCTAATTCAAGAAAGGTTGAGAGCATCTCAGAGTAGGCAGAAGTCTTATGCCAATCGAAGGCGGAGGCCTTTAGAGTTTGCCAATGGAGATCATGTTTTTCTCAGGGTAACTCCTACTACTGGTGTTGGAAGAGTCGTTCGGTCTAAGAAGTTATCTCCTAGGTTTATTGATCCCTACTAGATTTTGAGGCGTATAGGACCAGTCGCTTATGAGATAGCCTTGCCTCCAAAGCTAACCAATCTCCATTCAGTTTTCCACGTATCTCAGCTCAAGAAATATGTGCCAGATCCTTCTCATGTGTTGGAAGTAGAAGATATACAAGTCAGAGAAGACCGCTCGGTTGAGATGCAGCCTGTCAGCATTGAGGAAAGCCAAATTAAGCAACTTAGAGGAAAATCCATCAGTCTAGTTAAGGTTGTTTGGGATAAGAGAACGGGTGACTATACCTGGGAATTGGAAGATGTCATGAGGGAGTTATTCCCTCGTCTATTCTCTAGTAAGTCCAATTTTTTTGAGGACGAAAAATTTTGTTGTTTGGGAGAATGTGAGAACCGAGAGATTTAAAGAAAATTAGAGTAGGACAGGTGCATGCATTGGATTGGACCGTTCAATTTTCAGAATGATATATAAATGAAAGCTTCAAATTTTGTTCCATTCTCTGCATACACTCTCTCTCTTTCCAAAATTCTGATCTTCTCTTTTCTCCTCCTTCTCTCTAAAAATTTTCATTAGTTGATCAGCTGTTCTTCATTCAAGAGGAGTTTAAGTGATCCTTGAGCTGAAAGATTCCTTATCAACTAGTTAGTTCAGTGATTTGAGTTAATAAGTTTCATTTTCTCTTCTTAGTGTTTCAGTTTTCTAGTGCATGCAAGGGAAATTCCGTTGCATGTGTACATCAACTTCTTCTTCTCATTTTTGATCATGTTCTCAATCGTTTGGTTGATCCTTTCTCTTCAACCGGTGATCTTTAGGTGTTTTTAGATTTTCTTGAAGTTCAAACAATTTTTCTAAAGGGTAAAAGCTTTCTGTTCGGTCAAGAGGTTAGGGAAGCTAGTTAATTTAATTATGATTTTCTATGTATTTAATTACTGTTTGAATGGTTGCATGTGTGTAACTTGAATGTTTCATTGAATTGTGTTGAACTTGTGAATGTTGAAACCTAGGAACTGGTTGGAGTTTCTCTGCATAAGTGTTCGGTCTGTTCTGATTTTGAGGAAGCGGGTAAGCGAGAATGAGAGTTTGGGGTTGAGAGTGATATCTGGTATGGGACTCTTTGGGATCATGTTAGAACGATTTTAAGTATCTTTGGATACGCGTAAAATGGTATATGAATCAATGTTTGGAAGATTAGAAGTTGAGAAGTTGTATTAAATTGGTAAAGATAGTTGTTGATCATAATTCTGCATAATTATGCAGATCGCCGAGTGTCATTCATTGACCGTTCGACTTTCTTCTTTTGTTAAATCTTAACTGAGTTCTACTTCTGGAGAGCTTTTCAATTAATAACCGATCGATCTTGTGCTAGTATTCAGTTTAATATAGCGTTAGATCTAGTCATAGCCTTTGGTCTTAACCTAGTATTCAACCTAGATAAAGTATTCAGTATAGTCTAGGTTCTAGGTCTTACATTAATACTTGGTTTGTATTGGCGTTCAGTCACTTTAGTAATCGGTCCTACCTGAGTATTTTGTCTAAGTCCAAAGTGTTTAGTTTTAGTGGGGTGTATGGCCTCTTACTAGTGCTCGATTTTATACTAACACTCGGTCTCGTACTTGTATTCGGTCTCAACTGCGTTCAGCCTCTCATGGGCCTTACCTGTTAATGACCGTTCGGTGATATTTTTGAAATCGGTCTTATATTAGTATATGGTATCAACTCTAAGTGTTCGGCCTAAGCTATAGGTGTTCGTCCTAAGCCATAAGCGTTCGGTCTAAACTTAGTACTTGGACTGGTGGTAGTATTCGGTCATGATGTGGTACTCGGAATCCTCTAGTTGTTGGTCATTAATAGCGCTCGACCTTCTCTTCATCTGTATCTATTATTGACCGTTCGGTCTCCACAATGCACAGGGTGTTTGGTCTTGTTCATATATGTTGGTGATTTTGTTTGGCCTATATTTATAGTTATTCTAGTATGTTATTTTAATTAATTGTTCCAATTGCTTTGATGGCTTATGTATGCATTATCATAATGGTGTTAAAAGGAAAGTATGATATGATATTTGTAATATGGATGTGAAAGAGAATTCCAAGGAGGAATGTCTCAGTGATTGGTTATCAAGGTTGTGGTAAAGTATGAATATGAACAGCGAAATTCACGGCGTTCATTCTGACATTCTAATGACTACCAAGTCTCAAGTAGAGATGGGTAAGTCATGTTGTTAGAATAGCAGGAGGTCCTAGCCTATAGGGTATTGTAGGTGAGTTATAACGGACTAACCCCAGGTGGCAGCTAAGGGTATCCAGTTACTACATCACTCGGGTGCACGAACGACCCCGAGCTACATATTCATACAATTCGGATGTCAAGTCAAGTAGTCAGTCTTTGCTTGAATTATAATGTGTTCGGTTCTGGCCTGTTTGAGTGGTCGGTCATTGCATGATTATAACTGTTTGGTTGTTACATGCTTATATATTTGTTTTAGTTTTATGACTAGTATGATTTATTAAATTACTCTAGATTACCCTTCTCTTCTACCTTGTTTATGTTGTTGTTCGATATTTCTTCCTTGTAATGATCACCTTGTGGGTGTGAGCAGAAGGAGACGAGTGTTCGCTGGAGTAAGCGCTGGATGATGAGGACCCAACTGTTTAGATTAGGACCATTCAGTCATATGTGTATATAGTTTTGTATGAACCGTTCGGTTATGTATCTAGTTTTGTAAAAGAGTTGAACTTCGTAAAGTTTTAATTTTATGGTTATTTTGGGATAATTGTACTATTAATACTTTATTGTTAAGTAGATGACTATTTTATCATATCATTTCATGTGATGATTCTAATATGTAGTTTATACTATATTTTTTGAATGTTACATAAACATTTTTTATATATTTAATATTTCTAATTTTACGATATTTATGTCTTCTTACATTTGGTTGAATTGCAATATTTATTGAACTTCAATTTTCTTCATCCTTTTTTCTTCGGTGATTTAATATTCATATTTTAGAATGATCATAATTTTTGTCCAATTATATATGAATTTTGTGTACATTAGTTTTTTTATATTTTTATTAATTTTTTTTACTGCATTTAAAAGGAATATGTCTCGAAAATCACTTCTCTAGTAGGAGAATTCATTACATGATTACCTTAATTGGTAGATTCTTGAGCAAATCCTATTATAGTTTCTAACCAGAAAAATAATTGAGATTAAGAAATTGTGCTCTGGTAGACCCATAAAACACAATGGGATGAGCAGTGATATTAAAATTAGACAAAGTTACAAAGAATAAGAATAAAAGTAGATAAAGCACTTAAACAGCTATAAGACACGTACGTTATTCTAAATCATGCAATAGTGAACTTGTAGGAGTGTTAAAAAAACAAACTCAACTAAGAATTCTTTAATTGAACTAAATTAAATTACACACAAAACATAAATTATTTTTATTGGGAATTAAACTATTTCTTAGTCTAGTTTTTAAATTTAAAAAGTTTTCGTACACTACTGAAATGATTATTAGAGTTGAAAATATAATTCACAAAATTATCCAACTTTTTAATTATTTCTGGGAGTCACAAATTCTTTGAGATTTTTCCACTGTAATTTATTTTATCAGTACAAATAACTTAAGCTGTAAATTTGTCTGGTAAAAATTGTTTCAATAAGAATGTGTCTTAGTAACCACAAAGTAATGACAAGATGGCAACACACTATAGATTCCTGCGTGAAAAGTTTATTTTTCATTATGATTTTTGTTTGATTCTGCATATTGATTTTATATTAATTTATTAGATACAATTTATATCTCTGTATCTATATATATATAAAAAAATATTATTTGTCTGTATCTATATATATAAAAAATATTATTGTGCATTTATTAATAAATGAACTCATGCATAAATTTAAGTGAAAACATCAGAGTAATAAATTATTTTTATATTCTCCTTAGGTATGTAATAAGAGTGCATTCAATTTCGAAAGAAAAAAAAATACTGTTTAGTTAAAAAAAATATAAAGTATATAGGTCACTAAACTAACTAAAAAAGATTCAGTTTAAAGAAATAACTTTTTTTTACCTTTATTCATGAGTTTGGTTTGGTCCCATAATTATTAATATTTTATATTTTACTTTTAATAAATGAGAAACGTGTTTAAAATGTAAGTATAGTTAAGATATCAATACACACACATATATATATCTATATATATATATATATATATATAATAATTAGCATGAGTTATGATAAAAGAAAATGGGAGAAAAATCTTTTGTCTGTTTTTTCTATATATACAATTTAATTCACATATATCCTCCACTTATATCTTTTAATAGATTAGCATGTGTGGAAATGCTGTAAAGATATAAATAGAATTTAATCATACATTTTCTCTGGTTATATCTCTTAAAGGTATCATAATCAATCTCCTTTCATCTTCAAAAATGTTATTTTAATAAATATACAAATATAATTTTCTAAGAGTCTAGTTTATTTATCACATCTATATCCTAAGTATCATATATTACTCTAAAATAGTTTTTAAATACTATAAGATAACAATCTATATCACATGACTACTTATGTCCAAATTTATAAAATAACACGGACGATAAACAGGAGAGAATAAATAGGCAAAACAAGATTTTTAATCTTTCTCTGCAATCTTGGGAGGATTTATGATAATAGAAAACTTAATTAATTAAAATTATGAAAAAGATTAGTTAAGTTTAAATTTAATAGAATGACTAAAATAACCAAACAGGTTATATAATCTATTTGGTTATAGAATACTTCAATAACATATGGAAACTCCCACAAACAAACATTTTTGTTTTAGAGATTTTCCAAAATTAAATCCGAAAGACTTTTATTACTGATGAAGTTTTGGGTATAATATATATTTTTTAGACAATTTGAATTTTGATGTAATGAGTGTTAACTAGTTTTCTTTTCTAGTTTTTATGTATATAACTGAAATTTTTATGAACATCAGCCCATAAGGAGATGCAACATTTTATTTATTTGTATAAGCTGTTAAACACATTTGCTAATTTTATTTTATTTTATTTATAAAAGCGTACTCTTGGCTTTCATAATCCGTAATGTATATTAAAGTATATAACTTGGAATTTGATGAAGTTTTGTTTCATTATTTTGGTTTTTGTCGAAATAACGTGGATAGCATTACGTTGTGAAGAATTTCTTTAGTTTAACGTGGGCATGGATTGGACTTTTAAAATCCAATCCAATGTACTCTAGATCACATTTTGGATCCATATATATATATATATATATATATATATATATATATATATATATATATATATATATATATATTTCTGGAGAAATAGTTTATGTTTTCTAAAATTAAAATCTAAATGTTTGGATCAAGTTTATCTATTCAGTCAACTTGTCTTTATTAGAGCTGTCAATTGATCATCTTATAGGGTTTGAATTTAATTAAGGTAAGTTAGAGAAAAAAAAATTCACATGGTTAAAACTGCCTTGTTGAAAAAGTCCACCTAATTAAAATATTCACAAAATTCCTATGGGTCAAAGCTAGTCTATGTACTCTTTTTTTCAAAAAAAAAAAAGAAAAAATATTAATTTTTTAAAATATATTATTAGACATTTGGTTTAGGTTGATCCGTACTTAACTTTCAATCTAAATAAGTTTGTCTTGAATTTCAGTCAAACAGTTCATAGTTGACCTTCAATCTAAGTCAAACCATCTCTACCTTCGGTCTAGACTAACTCGTCTCAAACTTTAGCCTAGGTTAGCTTGAGTTGACCCCTTTAGTTTGGGTCACATCAGTCTTAACCTTTGGTCTGAACTAGTTTGTCTCAACCTTTGGCTAGGATTAGTCTATCTCGACCAATTAATCCAATTTGACTCGTCTCAACCTTCGAGTCAGACCCACCCATCTCGACCTTCAGTCTAGACTAACTCGTCTCAAACTTTAGCCTAGGTTAGCTTGAGTTGACCCCAGTTAACTTTTGGCTTGGGTCACATCAGTCTTAACCTTTGGTCCGAACTAGTTTGTCTCAACCTTTGGTTAGGATTAGTCTATCTCGACCAATTAATCCAATTTGACTCGTCTCAACCTTCGAGTCAGACTCACCCATCTTGACCTTAGGTTAAAGGTGAGGCCGAATTTGGGTTGGGGATAATTCGGTCAAATTTCAATTAATGCCAACTCATCTAAATTAAGCCAAATTTGAATTGGAATCGACTCAACCAAATTTGACAAAATTTCGACAGAAATCCACTAAATCGAAATTAGACTGGAACTAACTTGATCAAATTAGATCAAATTTTCGCATAGACTAACTCTTCCAAATTCAACTAAATTTTAGTCCAGATCTACTATACTGAAATTAGATCATGATTGACTCGCCAAAATTTGATTAACTTTTAAAAAAGAACAAACTAAATCAAATTTTATCAATTAATCAAACTAATTCAAAAAATTTGACCAAATTTAGCACGACTCAACCAAATTATGAAAATTTGGTTAGACTTGGTAAAATTTGGCCGACGGAGGGACCCTAACTTAAGTTTAGGTGAATAATGAGTTGGTGTTATCGTTGGGTAATTAGTCTATACTTTTTGGATGAGGTTTATAATACATGGAGCGTTTTTATTAGGTATTTTTACATGCCATGTGATTCGTTTTTATATATTGGCTCAAAATGTATATATGTGGATTCTTGAAATTTTGGGCAGGTGCATTATAATATTAAATAGTATTATTTTATTTGCTTTCTGATAACTATGTGGGTGTTTATTTGGTTTAGATTCTTTATACATATAATATAAAAGTTAAAGTTGTAGTTGGGCAGTGGTAGTTTATATTTTTAAGAAAATATAGTGGATTTTATGATGTGCAATTTATTTATTTATTAAATTTTCAAATAAGATAAATAAATGTTACAGTCGAGTGTGTGTCACTTGTTGGGTTTTATTTGGGTAAAGCTTTGTTTAGCATTGTGGGTGTGGTGGATTGATTTTATGTATTGTGATTGGATGCAATGAATAAATATACTTGTTTGAAACAATGAATGTGTGTGGTGATTGAATTAGAGGTAGACACTCTTTTAGTTCCTTAAGGCTTTGGTCGGTTGAGGGTATTTGGAGGAGATGATTTGGGAGAGAGTGATTGAATGAATTTGAGAAGATTTGAGGATAAATTTTTTGTTGTTTGTTTGAGTGGATTTGAAGGTAATTGAAAGTGGATTTGGAAGTAAAATTTGTTAGAATTAGTATAAAATTTGATAGATGTGATAGATTTAAAAAATTTGTTTAATGTGTAGAAATTAAAGATTATCAAAATACCCCTAGTTATTAAAATAATATAAAATGATAGTTATTAATTTTATATTTAATTGTAAAAATATTTATAAAGAGTAAACAATTAAAAATAATTATTAAAATTAAAAATAATTATTAAATATAATTTTTAAAAAGTAAGCAAATTGTGGTTATTAGAATACACATAAAAAACAAAAGAAAAAAAATCAAAGGAATATGTATAGTTTATCATTGTGAAGTTGTCTGAGAAGGTGAAGTACTTCGAAAGAATTAGATCGTCTTGGATTACATCATTACACGCAAAATCATTTCGAAAAGGAAAAGAAAAATTCTCTTCTTAGTCTCCACTTACCTAAATTCCGTGCAACACCATTTGAAGTAGAAAAATTGAGAAAGATAGAGTGAAGAGAAAGAAATGGAGAAAATAGAGCATAGAATGGTCAAGCCTAGTGGTTTTGTTCCTCCATGGCTTCTCGGAACTATGGTACTCATGGCGCCACCAGCTTCTGTCGCTTTCCGTCGTGGGTTACCGAGCAATCGCCCCTGACCTCTGCGGGTATGGTGACACTGACACCCCGCCCTCCGCTTCTTCTTACTCCGCTCTCCACATCGTGGTCTCCACCTCTCAGGGACTCTCTCCGCCGACGTAGCTCACCTTCCATTCCTCTTCAATCTCTCCCTCGCCAACAATAAGTTCTTCGGCCCCATCCCTCTGCCTCTCTCCTCCCTCTCTACCCTCCGCTTCCCCAACCTCTCCAACAATGGCTTTAACCAAACCTTTCCCCCGAAGCTCTCGCGCCTCCAGAGACTCGAGGTCCTCGACCTCTACAACAACAACATCATCGGCCCACTCCCTGTGGCCGTCGTGCACTGGTCAGTACAAAATTAGTCCAGATAATCGAATACATACCACTCTAGAACTGTGAGGGAATCGAATACAGAAAAAATGTAACCGAATACACCATGTTTTTACTCTAGGAACCGAATACAAACACATGGAACCGAATACAAGTCCCTTTGTTTTTGTTTGTATCAGAGGAATCAAATATAAATGCTATGTAATCGAATACGCCTATGTTCTTCTTCGTCTTCAACCACTCCTCTTCAGATCTTCTCCATCTTCAAACACTTTGGAATCAATTATTTTTACATTAGAATTGAATATGTTATTTGCATGTTAGTATGTTTGGACGTGGTATTATAAAATAAATCAAGGATAAATGTGACTTTTTAAACACAATCCCTCCAAATCGCGACACATTAGCGGGTGACGAAAAAGTTATTCATCTCGCAAATCATCTCAAATCAGTCTGTGCATATCTTTTAAAACGAACACGCAAATCAACTTAAATCCTACCTCGCAAATATGACTGAATAGTGAAATCCATTCATACGAACACATCATAAGAGAACACTATGAATGAGAAGTAGAAATGATAACTTTGTATAATTATTTGGAAAAGAATAGGAAGTGACATATGTATTTTTGTTGACGAAACTTTCAAGTGATGAAAAGTAACATTTGTATATACAGTTAAAAAAATTCTCAAGAAAGTGATAAGAAATGACATTTATATATGAAAAATGTTCTTTTAATAACTTTTATATATTTCGTCAAACTAAAGAAGAGTAATGAGAAAGATTCGAAAGAAGCAAAAGTAATGATTATTTTATTAGTGGACGAATATTTATAAGTTGCATACGAGAAATATAAATTAGTTTCTGATACTGAGATTATTGATAATTATATTAATTATTATCATGATATTATTGATGACTATATTAATTGTTATGACATGTTTTTGAACTTACAGATGATATATTTAAATTATTGTTTGAGACATTAAAATTTTGTGAATGAATTTATTTTAGACAAATATTATTGTAAAATAATATAGATTTTTATTTAATTTTGAAAATTTAAATTTTATTCCAAAATTGTTTTAACAAATAAATGAAAAATTTAGTTTTCATTAATCTTAAATAAAAGTATGAAGTTACAAATTAAAATAATTTAAAATTTAAAATAATAATTAAATATTTTGATAACATCCTGAAGTAATATGATAATTGATATATATGTAATATTTTATTATAATTTCAGTTTTTAAGGGAACTAAATAAAATATAATATTTTTAACTGTTATAATAACTTCTTATTTTATTTAAATTCATTTAACTATCAATCTTTACTAGGATTTTATAATATATTTTAATTAAATTTATTTTAATTTTTATTTATGTTTTAATTTTTTTCTTATATTAAACTGTTTTATAATTTTTATTTCATTTTATCATATTAATTAAATTATTTAATATTTCACCCAAATCCACTCATCTCAGTGTCTAAATCTTAGTGTTCACTCTCTTTCTCCACTTCATATCTCTCTTCCACTCTTAGCTGTATCCAATCCACAAACCATTTGTTAAGAAGTGACATGTCGGATTGGTGGTGGAAAAGTTAAGAAGTGACATCATTTTAAACAACACTTGAACATAAATTTTAACTTACGTAATAAACAAAGATGTTAAATATTTTATATTAATATATATAAATAAATTAACTGAAAAACTTTCAATATGATCATAAATTTTGAGATTACATTATTTAATTAAATGTTAATAAATATAATATAATATAATAATCACGTAAACTAATTAGATACACTACAACAAAAATAACTTTATGAACTAAAATTGAAAAACCATTTTAAGCAAGAATTTGACAACGTAATAAATATATCATTTAAGTAACAAATAGTCTATTAGGTAAACAACATGTAAGTAATATATCAAATCACCCCTACAAAAATTCATTTGTAGTCAGCCATCTATAATATTAGATAAATGATTTTCCTCTTTATAAATATGGAAAGAGCTAGCCACACTTATAAAGATTCTCCTATTCAACTATTTTCAAACACCAAGCAGCATTAATTAACAAACAAATAACTTGCAATGATTTTAAACAATATTAAAAAAAGAAGACCATAGTCATGATCTTCATTATAGTTTTATATTAATTAATTAAATGATAACATTTTAAAAAATAAAATTTCAACATGCATGTTGATATTTTAATTAATCTTTTTATTAAAATAATTAATTTTCTAAGATTTCATATGTATTTATAAATAATAAATAATGATAAGTATCCGAAGCATTGTAACTCTGACCTTCCCAAAAGTAGGGGCTCGCCCAAGAGAAATATAGAACCCGTGGTAGCAATGACAAAACTTAGCGGGTTCCACATCGCAGGAAAAACTGGTCCTCTCTTTTGGATAGCCCAAGCTTGCAAGTAGTAGATGAGTCCAGTCACTAGTGTCCCCTGTAAGATGCACCACCGTTTCAAACTTAACTCATCTAAACTTTTATTAATATACAGGTTGGAAGCAGAAATAACGCCGATTTATAATATATAATTAAATACAAATTTTATTTTATAAACCAATTTTGTAGTTAAACTTAAAATTCATTTATCTTCTGAGCATAATTCAACAACATGGTTGGTATTTGATACTTACACAGTAAACAACTGCAAGCAGTTTCATGTCCCAACCCAACTTCCACTGCTCAATATCTCTTTCAAAAGCTATAGCAATACAAAATGATTGGATTGAACTTGACAGGCACTGAAGGCTCGTGAACTTCAGCTTTGCAGGGTAGCTTTTAAGAATTTGAGCCTGCTCTTTTTTGGGATCAGTGTGAGCATAGATGAACTTATAAACTAACACTTGTTTAGCATAAGTTGGAATAAATGTGCAACACAAGTGTATCTACCTGAATTACAAGCCAAATGCTCCAGATGATGACGCTTATGAACAAGACTACAGAGCCTAATACCCATCTTTTGCTGGATGAAAAATGATCCTCATGATGTGGACTCTTATCATTGTAGTAATGAGCAATCCTTAACTGTGGTCCCTTGTAAAAAGCAAGGGTGGCTACACCAACCAGGCACACGAACACACTTGCTATCTTTGTAACTCCACTTTTTGTCCTTATATTTACCTTCTCCATTCTGCAACATTCAGATGCAACACTCTCATAATGAAATTGCAGCTTCTACGAAAATCAGAATAGATATCACGGTCACTTTTACTCTTAAGATGTGTTTCCAGTGACAGTCCTAACTGTTACAAGAGACTGATACATATCAGAAATATTACCTGAGCAGCACAGCAAAGAAAAACGTAGATGCGGGGAGAGAATTGACAATTGCAGCAGCCAAAGTGGCAGACGTGTAAACAAGGGCAATAGCTTGCATATTTATAGTCAAAGTTACTCTGAAAAGCAACAAATTAAGGTCATATACCTAAGGTTCTTTCATAGTAACATTTTACGAGAAATCACATAGAAAAATAATAATACCATACCCGAAAAATGAAGACACAAAAATCTTGCAGAAGGTTGAAAAGGAAAGTGACACTGACACTACTGTTTTTCTGGAACATATCATAAATAAAATACATGTCAGTGATATATTAAGTAAATAAACACAGTAGGAAAGAAAAACAGAACCTTAATTACACACTTACTTCTCAAGTATGAAGGCCAGAGGAACCAAAACAAGTGCACCAATCAGCTGTCTATAAAATATGAACACAAAGGTATTCATTCCCCTGTTAAACACAGCCTTAGACAGCAGGGTTAGCCCTGAATATATCAATTGCACCACAAACATTGCCAAATATGGTTTTAGTTCACCCATTTTTCACCTCTTTATTTTCATTACTCAAGTGCACACACACATATATATAAAGTTTCAAATTTGTCGTTCATTGATTTGATTGGTCCTTTCCCTCAAGTGAAAACTGTGGAGGTCGTGTTTGATTATGCTCTAATCAACTTACAGTTGGATTGGAAATGTGTATCTATTCTCCAAGCACTTTGATTAAATCATTACTATAGAATCTCATCTTTCGTTTTTTCTACCAAAATATAATAATTTAGTAGGAACAACTTGCAACTTTCTAAGCCAACCTTCTCAATGGGAGTCTTTGCAATTGAAATTTTTGGTATTCCTTTCCAATGAGTAATTGATTACGTTATATTTTCTAAATTTTTATTTTAAATTAATTCAACCTTTTAGAATTATTTTTGTTGAAAACGGAGTCTAGGTGACCACGGTCCACCAACAGATAATGCTAATATAAAATGTCAAGATTGAATACTCAAAAGCAGTTCTCTCTCTCTTCGTTTATTTTTTTCTTTTATGTTTTCTTTTATTTAAAATTTAAGATAGTATTATTAAATATTCCGACAGAAAACGTAAAAATATTATTATATTTAATGATGTGGAGATAGGATAGATACTATAAATAACCCTACAATTTTTTAATATAGTCATTTATCCTAAACCTTTATTGATGGTATCGGAGGGGTATTTTTCAAAGAGTATAGCGCAGCGGAATTAACACTCAGAGAGTGGAAAGCGTATTCGATCACAATTAAACTTAATTTGGTCCTTTTAGTAAAAATAATTTTCTTTCAGAAAATTAATCAAACAGTTGATATACGTAAAATAAAATGAGTGTAGGGAATAAGAAGATCAACACAGAATTTTTATCCTGGTTCGAATCAAAAGATTCTACGTCCAGTCGTTAATCACTATAAATAGTGATTAACCTTTTTCACTAAAAAATTGTTTAACAGATTACAAGATAATGAACAAGAATAAAATGAATAGAACCACTCTACTAACTTGAAGAGAACCGCTTCAGCAATCGACCAACGATTCACAAGCTTCTCCTTTCACAAGACCAGGCAGAGCACCTTGCTAACTTGAAGAGAGTCTGCTCCGACTATCGACACACAATACGCGAGCCTCTCCTTTCACAAGACCAAGCAAGGGAACAATGAACAAAAAGCTTTCTGAGAACGTTCCTCTGACACACAGTGTTCTAAGCTTTCTCAGTTCAAAAAACGTTCTTTTCTAATTTCTCCAAAACAAAATATATAGCCAAGTACACTGAGTGCCAAAGGTCAGCTCCCAACTGCCATGAATAATCAATTATTGTAAGTGATAATCGATTATTCAAGTCCGTTATAGGTTTTCAAAAATGTGATAATCGATTATATGAAGTGATAATCGATTATTCAAGTATGACTTGTGATAATCGATTATTGCTTAATCATAATCGATTATTGCAGTTAAAAATGCAAGTTTACAAGGTTTACAAGAATTTCCTACTACATTTAATTTCTACAAATTGCTTTTAACTAATTCTAATATCTTCTTCAACTAAAACTTCTTGTAGCATCATCAAAACAAATTTCTTCAAGATTTACCAATACTCCTTATTGGTAACAATCTCCCCCTTTTTGATGATGATCAAAAATTCAATTTTAAAAGCAAGTTTGGCTTACCTGCAAAACATACAAGCTAACAAACAACAACAAGGTTAGCAATACCTGTAATAATTTATACTTCTCCCCTTGTATTATTCTTCTCCCCCTTTTTGATCAGAAGCAAAAAGAATAATGTAATAACCTCCCCCTTAATATGAGCTCCCCCTCAAAAATAGAATATATGCAAAAAATAAAAGCTCATTATATTAAGAACAGAAATGAATTACATGAAATTCATTAAGAAACTAAATACCATAAAGAAAATAACATAACAATCAAACTTAGATTTTTATGGTCGTTTATAGCCGTTATGGGATGCTCCAACGGCTCTATTTTTGAAACTGTTAGCGCGATAATCGATTATGGCTCGCGATAATCTATTATCAGTTCAATAATTACTGCCCAGAATTGCATGATAATCGATTATGCATAATGATAATCGATTATCTGCTCAAGATTTTCCAGAATTGAATTTGATGCATGAATAATCAATTATTACTTAGTGATAATCGATTATGAAGCGTTAAGTTTACGAAAAATGCAAAAATTTGCATAGATTTTGATTCTAAGATATGTCTATCACTCCTAACTCTCTTCTAAGCTCAAAAAATCTATCTTTAGGTAGAGCCTTGGTAAAGATATCAGCTAATTGATGTAAAGTAACAACATATTCAATTTGACAATCCCCTTTTTTGAATATGATCTCTTAAGAAATGATGCCTAATTTCTATATGCTTAGTTCTTGAATGCATTATGGGGTTCTTAGTCAAATTTATCGCACTAGTATTATCACATTTTAGAGGAATTTTTTCAAGGAAGATATCAAAGTCTTCCAATTGTTGTTTCATCCACAAAATTTGGGCACAACAGTTTCCAGCTGCAATATATTCAGCTTCGGTGGTAGACAAAGCTACACATGCTTGTTTCTTTGAGTGCCATGACACTAAAGAACATCCCAAGAAATGACAGGTTCCACTAGTACTTTTTCTATCAATTTTACAGCCACCATAATCTGCATCAGAGTATCCTATTAAACTAGGTGAGGCATCAGAGGGATACCAAAGTTCAAAAGAAGTAGTTCCCTTAAGATATTTTAGAATTCTCTTAACTGCAGTCAAATGAGATTCTTTAGGATTGGCTTGGTATCTAGCACATACACAAACACTCTGCATAATATCTGGTCTACTAGCAGTTAAGTATAGCAAGGATCCTATCATGCCTCTAAACATGGTTTCATTCACTCCTTTTCCAATTTCATCCTTATCTAAATAACATGAAGTACCCATGGGTGTACTAGCTTCCTTGCAGCTACCCATACCAAATTTCCTAAGAATTTCTCTACAGTATTTAGTTTGGGAGATGAATGTTCCACCATTCATTTGTTTTATCTGTAGTCCTAAGAAAAAGTTTAACTCACCCATCATAGACATCTCAAATTCACCTTGCATTATGTTTGCAAACTCTTCACACAAAGAATCATCAGTTTACCCAAAAATGATATCATCTACATAAACTTGCACAATTAAAATGTGTTTTCCTACTTTCTTAATGAATAAGGTTAAATCAACCTTTCCTCTAGAAAATTCATTTTCAATTAAAAAGATACTAAGTCTTTCATACCAAGACCCAGGTGCTTGTTTAAGACCATAAAAGGCCTTTTTCAACTTGTAAACATGATCAGGAAATTTACAAACTGACAGACAACAATAAGAGTTAGTAGTAACTGTACATATTTCTCCTCCTAAATGTGATATTTCCCTTAAACTTAAAAAAAATTCTGAAAAATTTTTAAGATCTATTCAGTCCAATGCAATGCAAAAATACTTACAAGCTAGTTGAGATTAATATTTGCAATTCCAAACTAGTTTCAATACTTCTTAGTAGATCAAATTCAACTTTTATCAGACTTAATTAATTCATTGAAATCAACAGTCAGTTTTCAAACGAATTAGAAATTAATGATTCTACAAACAATTTATAAGCTAGAATGAATGCAATAGTAGCTTAAATGAATGTGATCACACCTACTTCAGGTTTAACAAGAAAGCATTTCAGCTAGCTCAATCAGTTCAAAAAATTTCAACTTCCCAAACACCAACTATGATTCATGCACTCTCATATCCCAATTTGTTCAACTTCATATATTCAACTATGCATATCAAAACAACATATGCAAAAATTCAACCACAAGAGCTGATTCAGGTGCTATCTTTCAACATTTTTTAAACAAAATAATTTACATCAAAATTATGCAAATTTGATAAGTTCATTTTCTGCACCCAGGCTCTCAATGTATATTATCATAGCTCATTCATTATGCATTTGAACTTAAAACCAAATCTCCGCAGAACCAACACTACAAGAAAAAAGTGAATTACATACAGCCAAAATCCGTATATAACACCTAAAATCCGTATGTAAAACTTGGTTATATACGGATTACATACGGACAAAAATCCGTATATAATACCGTCGTAGCTAGGTTTATATATGGATAAATCCGTATATAAATTATATACGGAAATTATATACGGATATTATATACGGAAATTACATACGGATATTATATACGGATATTATATACGGATATTATATACGGAAATTACATACGGATTTATCCGTATATAACTTATGTACGGATTTATCCGTATATAATTTCCGTATATAATATCCGTATATAACATCCGTATATAATATCCGTATGTAATTTCCGTATATAATATCCGTATATAATTTCCGTATATAATTTCCGTATATAATTTCCGTATATAACTTATTTAAGGACAGTATATACGGATATATCCGTATATAATGCTTTAAGCAGAGCTGAATACATATTCTGTATATGGCAGTTTCCCATACACAATATACAAACAGACCTGGACATTGCAGTGAACATTCACAATTGATATAGGCAATCCTGGACATTATACATTGCACATTGACATATAAATCCATAAAGCTTTTCAGATACACTTAATCCATAAAAGAAACATTGTATATATGAATACAACAATATTCTTGACATCAATATAAGTGCAATAATAAACATCAGGTAAGTTCATAAACGGATTGTGATTGTGCTTCTAAAAAAGTTCAACAATAATGGAAATAAGTTCTACAAAATGCCTAATAATGCATATAATCATTTCCATCTTCTGCTTCTTCATCTGTTGGTTGTTGGTGTGGTGGTTGCTGTTCTGGAGGTTGTTGTTCTGGTTGGACATCATTGGGTACTTCATTTTGAAGTTGAGGATTTTGAAGGTTTAAAAAGTCTTGTGCAGCTGCGGCTGCTGAAGGCGGAAGGAATGGCAGGAGGACGCCAATAAAGCCTTCAAACTTTTGAAGCTGCTGACCATATTGTTGTAACTGCGACTTGAGATTAACAATTTCTTCTAAATTTTGTTGTTGAGCAGAAGAAGATGCCTGTGTCTGTTGGATGTAACTATCGACACAGTCATCTTGGGAACTGACATTTCCAATGCCATATACGCGTCCCTTGTATCTTCCACCAGCAGCCTCTAACCAACATCGGTTTCTCAATCTTTCCTCCTCCGCAGGGTCTAGAGGAGAAGATGCTGAGACACCAACAGATGCAGTCTCAGATCTGATTTGATCAAATTTTGCAACAAATTGTTCCTGTTAAATGAATAAATATTAATATTAAGCATGAGGTTTAAAAACCGAACATTTATAATGGGATACAGTTAGTACAAACTTACATGGGTCCGCCTAGACCTTTCGTCGACAAATTCCCCTGTTGATTGACGAATATGTGTCTGCTGAAATATTTCATCAACATGCACAGACCGACCAAGCTCCTGTGACTGCAAACAAAATGAGTTGTTAATAAATATTTTTAAAGTTTATGATTACAAACATAAGAAAAAAAATGTACAAGTTACAGACCAAACGAATAGCATGCTCATGCACGCTTATAGACCCTCCAGTGTGCAAACAACCACCCTTTTCAGATGTCCGATTCTTCTTTGCTGTTTCACACTTTTGTCTATAAAGTGGCATGTTCCACTTTTCCAAAAGAGCATTCCAAGTATCGTCTCCCAGCCAATCAGGTCTTTTTCCAATAGTTCTAGCTTTTTTATACATCTCTGAGAGTCTATGAGATGCCTTGGTGTGAAAATTCTTTTTTACTTTTTCCTCATCTTCAGGCTTCCATGAAACCTTTCTCTGTTATATTAAAAATAATAGGTTTGAATAATAGGTTTGATTTACACATACAGAGAATAATTGCTCAATGTAATATTTTAATGTTTACTCATTGGGACTTAGACATTATAATTGTTGCAGAATGAAATGTATATTGGCCAAAGCAGTCACATTGGTTCTTTCCTAAGTCTTCCTTTCTCATTTTCAGCAGTTAGCACTTTTAATGATGGATGCATGAAATAGTAGTTTATTTTGGGGTTACTTTAGTGGTATAACTTCAAAAAAGGGGATCCAACAAACTCGGATTAAATCTGCCTGAAAATTTCTATAGAAAACTGATGCCTATATCATTCAAGGAATATTTTTTGTACACATACAGAGAATATTTTATGTACACATACAGAGAATATTTTATGTACCTTAAAACGTTCAAAGAAGACATCTCTGGTTGTCTTAGGGATTGAGCCCCATGTTAGCCATGGGTCATCAAACTGTTCCTTGATGGTGGCTGTGATTGCCTTCGATGCAGTTTTTGTAGGATAAAACCTAAACCAAATTTGAACTCAAACATTAGAGTAATACAACAATGATTTGTCTATATATTAATTGAGTTAATTTTTTTCTTACCCTCCTCCAACAGGTGTAATCATTGGACGACTATTGGAACATTCTTCGACATAATTGGCGGCTGAACTGGAATGTGGATTTCCATCGTCTGTAGCAGGTGATGGTGCAATATTTGTGGGAGTTGATGGGTTAGAACCAATATTGGGAGAGAGTGAAGCCATTCCATGAGGAGGCACTTGGTATGGAGTGGGTGTAGATGTAGGAACTTGATGTGGAGTGGGAGTGAAGGCAGGAACAACTAATGGAGGTGGAACAGATCTAGCAGTGGAGGTAGAGGTAGGTGTAGTTGGCTGACTGGTTGAACCAATTTCATTATTGAAACGTGTCATCAACTTCACTACATAAGATTTCTTCTTCCCCTTCCCCTTATCGGGATTTCCTGAAGGTGGATTAGGAGGGCCAGAACCACCTGATGCCATATTCTACATACGTAATCCACATGTAAGATTTACCCAGTCTGTCTAGAAATTTTTATGAAGTTCAGCCACAAAAATTTACCAACCAAAACTATATACTTTGTTAATGAGCACTACAAGGTTAACATAAATGACTTAAAAGACTAACTGTAATTAAGTAACCACGACACAGCAGTTTAGGCAGACTTAAAATCTAACCAATGCCATACTTTATACTCCATTCCCTGCCAAACTGAAAACCAGATTATTGCCATTTCTTGGAAACAGTGATACTAAAAGCCAGTAAAAGGATGGAAAAAATGTGTCAGCTTTGACAATAAACAATTAGAAACTGGACAACAGAAAACGGATAAATAAAATATTGACTTTACTTCCCAAAGCCTTTGACTTTGATAGGAGAAATAAATAAAGGAGGCAGTTATAACCTCCTATAGTCTAAAACAAACTATGATATGATATATAGTCTATTTTAGGGTGTTGTTTTTAGTTTTTTGAAGTTTAGGAGGAAAAGGGTTTGGGAGAGTTAAGGTCCTCTCGGGAGACCTGTTTGCTGAGATATCTTGTGTTGTATTCCTGCCACATTGGCAGAACAACTGTGTTCATAATAAAATCATTCAAGAACCTGTCTTGGATCATTATTTAGCTACTGGGTGACCTATCAAGTTTCTTTATGGCTTCCTAGTATCCAAATTCTTAATGGCGTATGCATGAATTCAAGCTCTTGAAAATTGCAGATGGTGGAAGCATTTTTCTTTTAACTATTTGTTGATTATTACTAGCATCTGCCCATCTATTTTCAATTGTACAGCCAAATGAAACTATCGAACATTGTACCGGATCAAGTAACATTTCTTGGGCTGCTCACAGCTTGTGTTAATTCAGGCCTTGTTAGCAAAGGCAAAGAGATTTTCGAGGAAATGGTAGAAATATATGGTTGCCAACCTTGTCAGGAACACCATACTTGTATGGTTGATCTACTCGGACGTGCTGGCCAAATCCATGAAGCCAATGAAATAATAAAAACTATTCCACTGGAGTCAGATGCAAGGGTTTATGGCCCCTTGTTGAGTGCCTGTAAGATGCACTCGGAGACCCGTTTAGCAGAACTTGCTGCTCAGAAGCTTATAAATATGGAACCTAAAAATGCTGGAAACTATGTATTGCTCTCCAATATATATGCTGCAGCAGGAAAGTGGGACAAAGTTGCTAAAATGAACAGAGAAGATAGTTATGCACATTCTGTCATTTATTTATTGTAACTGTAAAGGCAAAGGCGGGTTTTTACGTATTAGAGGCATGTTTATTAACTTGTTCGAATGTGCAATTTTACAAAATTATCTACCCTTTGCTGTTTTGATTCATTCCGCAGATTTGTCTTTTGTTTTATTTTGTTCTCGATCGAAATCACTCTCAGAACTTTCTTCTTTAGGATTGTTCCTTTTTAGGTTTTGAAGTGGTTTTTATATAAATTGGTGTGTTCAGTATTATTGATACTTTGTTAGGTCATTTTCTTTGTGGAAACATAGTTCTAGAAGGTTATATAAGCAGGGTTGACAACAAATAGAACCAACTCAAACTTATTTATTATTTATTCAGTGAATTTTCAATTTTTCTGTCTGTTAGCTTATCAAATTATTGGCAATAAATTTAAGTTACTATTTCATTCAAACCCTTGACCAGTTATTAGCAAAATTACTAGTATCTGTGTTGACTGTTGTCTAGTTAAAGTTATGCATGATTTATAATATGGAAAATAGGAGGTGAGTGATGAATAGGGAGCTTTGAACTTTTACTTGTATCTTCGTGGGGAGAGCAGAAATCAGTTCCATTTCTTCTAAGTATAAAAGTAATGGCCAAAATATGCTTGACATGGCTGTTTTGGCAGTTGATGATGAATGACCTAAACTGTTAACCCCAACCCCATTTTGCAAACCAATGTATTTGTTGTCTGATAATCATCCAGCCTTTTTACTGATGTCTAATTTGCTTTGGTTTAATTTTTTCTGAATTTAATAAATCTCAGGAAGACAAGCAGAAACTTGATATCTGGTTGCAGACAAGCCTCAATTTTCTTTCCAACCTTTTTCCATTCAATTTAACTTTCAAAATCTTTTACACCTTAATTTTTTTCTCCATTCAGGCAGATGGTCTCTTTCATCATTCCAAATCTGTACACCCTTCTATTCATTCCTGTGATGTGATTAATTGTTGCTTATCTCAATTTTACCTTCTAATGACATCAGTGGTAAACTGAAAAGCAGTTTAGATTTGGCTGTTTCCAGACAACATGAAAAAGTAGAGATGAAAAGCAGTTTAGTTTTAAATACCTAGAGTAGTTTCCCATTCTAGTTTTATTCTGTAAATACATATTTTTGGTACTGATCTGTTTTAGTTTAGTTTTTAGCTTTGTTGTTAATAGTTCTTTAGGTTTTTACAGTTCTTTCATTTTCTGGTTTATGTTGTTTTAGCTTAGGTTCTTTGACTGTTTTTTTTTTAATCTGTTTCAGAACTTTTTGGTCCCTTTTCTTTGCCTATTTCTATTATTTTCTATTACTTTGTAGTTACTTGTTCTGTTTTAAGCTCTTGATTAGTTTCATGCTTTGTTTCAAGTTTCATCCTTTGTAGAACTATTTTCTTTCTGCTACTGTTAACTCTTTGCTTATTCCTTTCACTGTCTTTCTTTTAGAACCGTTTTAGTGGGAGTTGGTTTAGGTTATGTTTAGAGTTCTTTCTTTCTTCTTTTGCTGTTTTCTTTCCAGACTTTTGTAATCTATATAAATGAAGGAAGATGAAGAAGTAATTTAGTCCAAGAGCATTTAGTCCATGAGGGACCTTTTCTTCCATGTTGATCATTTCGTTTTCTGTATTTTTTTGTTACTGTTTTACTGATTTTGAAAATTCTGTATTTACTGTTTGTACTGTTATTATTTACTGCTGTAATTTCAATTTTTTTTTGGTTTTTACTGTTTTACTGTTTCTATCAAACAATTTCTAAATTAATAAAGTACAATAAATAATGAGCAATACACCCTAATTCTTAAGATTGTGGACAACATTACAATAAAGCGACAAAAATAAGGAGCAATACACCCTAACTCTATTCAGTGCTAGAACTATGAAATTCATCTTCATTGTCATCTTCACCCTGTCCTTCTGCATTGTATTCTTCTGATTCTGTTGTATCTTCATCTATTTGTCCTTGAAATGATGAAATATTGTTAGGGTCAACTTCTTCAAGACCAGCTTCTACATCTTGTAATCGGACTACTTCTTCAACTTCAATGATGTCATTAACATGTGACATTTCCTCCACTTGGTATGGCACATCGGCTTCTACATCATTAGAATCAATGCGACCTCTAGGCTTCGTTTTTATCGCAACACACCAACCTCGTTTGTCCGTGCGTGATGTAGGATATGGTACATAATACACTTGTTGTACATTATGTGCAATGATAAAAGGATCAAACAACACATATCTTTTATCCATTCGAATATCCACAATGCCATACTTTGAATCCACCCTTGTACCTACTCTCGATGGATCAAACCAATCACAATAAAATAATACAATTTTCTTTTCAGTGGTTGTTGAATTGTATTCGAACTCATAGATGTGTTTAATGACACCATAAAAATCATCTTGACCTCCTTCTGTTAGCCCTTTCACATGAACCTCACTATTTATTGTCCTCTTGCCCTGACTCCATGCATGGGTATGAAATTTGTATCCATTAGCAAAGAAGGTGTGCCATTCCTTTACACACCTTAAAGGACCAAGTGATAAATCTCTAAGATGTTGGTTTGTCACACTTAAAGGATCGTTATGAACCTACAACCATTCATGATATGAAACTATTCAACAATGTAATCTTAAAAAATTAAGAAAGAAATGAATGTGTAAGATTGATAGGAAGTCGTACTTTTTGCCTGAACCACAATGGGAAATTAGCATGTACGTACGTCGAACTGTTTGACTCAGATAGTTGATACTCATGTAAGAATGAGCTGTCGACATGTACGTCCAGATTAGGTCAAAGAAAATTAATTATATCAAATGAAAGAATTGGGAAATATAATTTATTTTGGAGGCTTACTGAAGGTAAGGTTCAACTTCATTGCAATTGATCAAGACATGAACATGAGCTGATCTCAATTCTTCATCACTTAACCAATGTGTTGATTCCCTTCCAGAATGACGGCCAGGTTGGTTAAACACTGATAATGTTGTCGTAAAGCTTTCTATTTCAATGTCAACTTCATTTCTATTGCTTTGTGGTGTTAACATGAAGTTTTTGAAATAGTGGGAACAAAAATGAGTTGTTTCTCTGTGTAAGTATGATGCGCAAATAGATCCTTCAACCCTAGCCTTATTCTTTACTGAACGTTTAGCATATCCCATGAACCTACAAATTTGAAATTCATGTGTTAGGGTTTTTGAATTATGCGTGGTAAATTGAACAATAACATGTCATATGGGTACCTTTCAAATGGGTACATCCACCTATAGTGGACTGGTCCACCAAGTCGTGCCTCATATGGAAGATGGATAGGGAGATGTTCCATAGAATCAAAGAATGAGGGAGGAAATATTCTCTCCATCTTGCACAGAATGATGGGAATGTTTTCTTCCATCTTGGCCAGGTCATCCTTGTTCAATGTTGTAGAACACAAATCTCTAAAGAAATGACTTATCTCTGTAATGGGATTCAGAACATGAGCCGGTAAAGAACTAAACGCTATAGGAAGTAAGCATTCCATAAACACATGGCAATCATGACTTTGCATCCCAATGAGCTTTCCCCTATTCACATCAACACACCTTGACAAGTTAGAAGAATATCCATCAGGCATCCTAAGACCTTTTACCCAATGACAGACTTGTTTTATTTGGTCTGTTGATAGTGTATAATTTGCTTTTGGCTTATACATGTTTCCATTGCTATGACTTTTTAGCTCCAAATCTTTTCGTCTACAGTACAAACCTATATCCATTCGGGCCTTGTCATTGTCTTTTGTCTTCCCCGCAACATTCATCACAGTATTAAAGATGTTGTCAAAGAAATTTTTTTCAATGTGCATGAAGTCAAGATTATGCCTTAACAAATTATCCTTCCAATAGGGTAGATCCCAAAAGATGCTTTTTTTCGTCCAATTATGCCACTCACCGTATCCATCAATTCTTGGTGCACCATTTTCAGTTATTTTAGGATAACCATTGATTCTATTCCAAACTTCTGGTCCTGTAAGATATGGTGGTGCGTCATCGATCTCCACTTCCCCCTTCTTGAAAGCATTCCTATTCCTCCTAAAAGCATGGTCTTTCGGTAAAAACCTCCGATGAGAGTCAAACCATGAATTTTTTGCCCCATGATATAATCTAAAAGCCTTTGTATGCTCCATGCAATGTGGGCATGCCAGTTTACCATGAGTGCTCCAGCCGGACAACATACCATAAGCAGGAAAATCATTAATTGTCCACATTAGCATGGCCCTCAAAATAAAGTTTTGTTTCCTTGAAATATCATATGTTACCACACCCGTCCACAGCTTCTTCAATTCGTCTATCAAGGGCTCTAAGTACACATCTATGCCAACCTTTGGATTAAATGGCCCGGGAATGAGACATGTTAAGAACATGTAAGGTTTAGACATGCACATTTCTGGAGGAAGATTATAAGGAGTGACAATAACTGGCCAACATGAATATGGTATATTTGATGCCTGTACATATGGATTAAAACCGTCAGAGCATAAACCGAGTCGAACATTGCATGGCTCGATACCAAAGTCAGGATATACTCTATCAAAGTGCTTCCAAGCCTCTCCATCGCATGGATGACGCAAAACACCATTCGTCGACATGTTCTGATAGTGCCATGTCATTTGTCCTGCAGTTTGTGTTGAGGCATACATTCTTTGTAGTCTGGGAATTAATGGCAAATAGAACATTGATTTCATAGGAACTTGTTTGCTAGTAGTTGCTCCCGTGTTACGTGGTTGATATCTTGGCTTTCCACAAAATTTGCATTCAAACAAGGCGCCATCATTCTTACCATATTCATTATCATAGAAGAGCATGCAACCATCCACGCAACAATCAATCCTCTGCGATTGTAATCCCAACTTTGATACACACTTTTTTGCATTGTAGTATGTTTTAGGCAAACCTGATTTGATGGGTGTTGCATCCATAACCATTTTTGCAATAAAATCTATGCATTGGTTAGGAATATTCCAATTTGACTTGCAAGCTAATAGTCTCACACACATCGATAATTTCGAGTCTGATGCTCCTGCATACAACGGCTGGTTTGCATCCAACAAAAAATTAAAAAACCTTTGTGTTTCTTCATTCGGAGCCTCTTCAATGTTATTAGAAGTAGATGCTTGACACGACTCATTTTGCCTAAGAGCATCATGCACCATGTCTTCCATTGTCTGAAATTGGTTAATTTGACCATCTTCCGTCTCTACAGCCATCGAACTGTCATGATTCTGTACATGATCTTCTGGCATTATTTCCCCATGATGCTCCCAAATGAAATAATTAGGCTTGAAACCGTTCTTGTAAAGGTGAACCTTCACAACTCTTTCGTGCAGAATCTTTGTACAATCGCACTTTAAACATGGACATCGAAGACCCCCGTCTCTACGATAACGTTCTTGTTCACAAGCTTTACTTATAAACTCTTCAACACCCAATACAAAAGACTCTTTCAAAGCACCTCTTCCTCTATAACACCTATCGTACATCCATGAACGATTTGGTGGAACTTGATCCATGTTCTGTATACATACCAATTAACGACAAATTAGCCACTAGTTAATACAAGGCTAAATTAATTATGTATTACAAGTTTTCCTTCAAGGAAAACTATTAAGAAAGTTCAACACTAAACATGCAGTAATTGAATTTCCATCACTATAGACCCCTATAGGAGGTGGTAATGTTAGGTAAGTACTTACTTATGTTATGTAAGTACTTAGTCATGTTATAATGAGTACACATGGTTGGATACTTTGGGGTGTTGTTTGTGGACGTTAAAGTGTCATGGATGCACTTTAAAATCATGTATATTGTGGGTATGTTCTCCAAGAGTTCGGGTAAGAGGGTTTGGAGTATTCTCTTCCATTATTTGAAGAGAAAAGAACTAGTTTTAACTATGAGAGGAGGGAAAGTGAGGTTTTAGTGAGTAGGGGTTGAGAAGGAGAACAAAATGTGGGACAACTTTGGCTTCAGTAGGAAAATGTTAGAGATAAACATAAGAAAAAAAAGGATATGGTGAACATGTTGCAGCTGCACATAAATAGCTATGTGCATATTAATTTAGAGTGATGTGAGAAATGGTGATGTGCATAAATACCTATCTGCACATAAGGACAAAATAATTGTGCAGATTATTAATTTAGAGTCACTGTTTCAGTGGTTAAGTAAGTTTCATTTGTATTTGGATTGTTTGGAGCAGCACTGTATATAACAGAAGAAAGCATAAAGGACAAAAGAGAAGTAACCTTTGTGGGTAGCAGGAAGAACAGAATAGAAGAAGTGACTAAGAAGGATGAAAAAATTAACCAAAAAAAAAACACAAAGTGAGAATAAGATGCATATCTTGTTCATCACAAAGGGAACACACCCACAGTGTAACATCATACTACAAATTAACTAAAATAGAAACAACACATGTAAAAATTAACATACTTTACTACATCCATAACCAAATTTAAGAGACTAATGACAATGACACAATGCAATTGAACATCAAACAATCACAAGGCAAATTTATCTCCCCATACTAAATACAAATAAAAGGTTAGAACCACTTACTTGGGTGTTGATGTCACTGTTTTTGCTACAAAATTGGTGGAAATTTTTACCTAATAATTAACATACTTCAGAGTCAACAAAAAATAGGAGAGACTCACTAAAATAATAATCATCAAAACTATTTATTACTTCAAAGATGGTAGGAATATAACATTAAGCATACCTTTCAGGAATTGTGGACAATCTTCTTTGCTTGTTGCCTTTTCCCTAATCACACCTTCGTACACTACCACCTTCAAATCACAATTGAAAAAGAATGTAAGACAAAAGAAAACAGAGGAGCCTTTGCAAGATGGATTGTGCCTAAGGAAAAGATTGAGAGAAACTAATATAAGGGCCATAGTGTGAGCTGCACAACTATAATAGAACACTATGACTAATGATGACATGACCTAACTAGGATACAACTTCAAACAGAGGATGACAAACTGAAACCATGTTACCAATTTTTTGACAAAATAGGATGAACTAAAAAAAAAATTCTCAATTGTGGTTCACTTTGAAGAGAGAAATATCTAAATGCATGAAGGTCTCTCAAATTCATGAAGTTTGTAAAGGAACTTATCAAATGGGCTTTACTGAATCTAATACATAATTTTCATACAAGTGGTAAATGCCTAAGTGGAAGTAACACATCTTTTATAATGGTCATCCCTAAGGTTTGGAAAAGTAAAAACCTATACCAATGTTGGGTAGTATATACAAGATCATAGAATATCCTACCCAAACACTGAATATTGTACTATATAAAACAGTAGACCAAAATTGGTTTCCATTTATAAAGGCTAAATAAGTGATTGACAGTGTGATAGTAGTCAATGATGTTGTGGATGAAGTAAGAAGATAAAATAAAAACAAATAAAGTGTTGTAAAGGTTGATTATGAGAAATATGATTGAGTTAGATGAGATTTCCTACATCACATGATTGAAAAAGTAAGCTTCTACTATAAATTTATAAACTGGACAAGGAATGTTTGGGGTATTGTTTACTAAAGAGTGAAAGTAATAAGTAAGGATTCCAAACCAACCAGTGGGTGCTGCTTGCAACACTCATTCTAATGTGCAAGAATTTTTGAGAGCATTGATTAGTTTGAAAGTCAGGAAACTGAAGTTAGCATTTGTTTTGACTCATTAAACATAGTTCATTGAGTTATAGCCAACTATCTTGTTTCTTTGGTATGGTTGTTGATTTCACAGGCATGGTTGTTCTTTTATGACAGCTAGAGGGAGACAGCTAAGATGTTTGAAGGCAAAAGTAGATTTTGGGATGGAATTGGTTGGTGTGCAACAACTATTGTTTTTGTGACAGTGTTAAAAAAACACAGTGTGTTCAAAGATCTTTAGCAAATAAACTAGGAGTGCAGAATAAAATTCCTAATTCTAGGTAGTCTAGGTAGCCTAAAATGTGCATAATGAGTCAAAACACAACCACTATGGGAGTTTGAGTCAGATGTATTGTTATCTCATTTAAGGAGCTCCAGCTAAAGCACTGTGGATTGGTGTCAGACAGCTGAAGGCTACATATTAAAAGCAGAAACACCGGGTAAGGCAAACAGCTTTTTAGTTACCCTTATATTGTAAACTGAATATATGTTAAACAAATTATGCTACAATGAAACTGCCCCATCATTTTATAGATCTGAAAGACAAAATAGGATCTCAGAACTGGAGGAACTATATAAAATTTGGAAGCACCTAAAAGGAGAGATAGCCTTTACCTTGCATCAAGAATTTTCTTTTCTTGTACCAATGGGTAGTAACCTTTGAATAAATAATATAGATTCTAACAGTGTAACACTGTTATCAGGAAGAGTTGGGACAGTGTTTAGGATGTGTAATTGATTTGATGCATTTGGATATATATAATTTATATATATAATTCAAAGAAAAATGCACTTTGGTTTGTAAAAGCTTAGTTGTATATTGATTATGATATGTGAATTTATATATATATATATATATATATATATATATATACCTATATAGTATTAAGACATCAGACCCCATATCATATGGCTGAGATTACTTGCAAGTGAGAGGTCAGATTTGGTGATATTAAAATCTGAATTGGTCGATTTTGATTGAACAACATATATGGTAGCCAATTGAACTGACTACACAGAATCTCCAACACTGCACTAAATTGGGGTTATTTATAGACTTACTTTTACACTAGCTCAGTACTTATTTTGTTGTTTCTCCTCTCTCACTGTCTTTTGTCATTCAGCCTTGTAAGGAAGTACTGGAGCTTTCCTCTGTCTAAAGTCAGATTCTTCTGTAGCTTTCCCTAGTAGTCTCAAGAAAAATGCACCAGTTAATGAACTTTTTTCCTTAGCTTCTGACATCTGTCACCACTGTTGCTGCTGTAGTTTCCCATGTCATCTTGGAGCTAAAATTCGGAGACCCTTTTGTTAGATCATCAATTTGCTTTATTTTCCATTTGGAAAATTATATTTTTTTATGATTAAAACTCAAGAATAGAAGTTATGAACTCCCAACTCTGCCATAATAGACTAGGGCATTTAAGTTATGATGGCTTAAAAACTCTTGTCACTTAGCAAATGGTGACTGGACTATCAACAATCACAACCCCTAAGGAGCTCTGTGTACATTGCTTGGCTGGAAAACAACACAGAAATTCAATATCAAAAAAATGTAAGTGGAGATCATCTAAACGGCTACAGCTGGTTCTTGCAGATTTATGTGGACCCATTCAGCCAACATCCAGTAGTAATAAGAGATATATCCTAAGTTTTATTGATGACTTATCACGTTAAACTTGGGTGTATTTCTTAAAGGAAAAATCTTAAACTTTCTCTTTCTTTAGAGATTTCAAAACTTTGGTGGAAAAGGAAGCAGGAGAAAGCATCATCTGCTTAAGAACTGATAGGGGAGGTGAATTTTCCTCAAAAATATTTGATGAATTTTGTAGAAGTGAAGTGATAAGGAGACAGTTGACTGCTGCCTATACTCCCCAACAGAATGGGGTTACTAAAAGAAAGAACCGAACCATCATGAATATGGTTCGTTCAATGTTAATTGGAAGGCAAGTTCCAAAGATTTTCTGGCCAGAAGCCAATGAGACTGAAATATTTGTAACATGCTTTTGAGGACGAATGCAGCAATGTTTCTGCATGAGAGAGCATTAAGTGTTTCTTACAGAGATGATGGAGTAAACTATGGGAAAACTACTGCACCTGATTCTAAATTACTTGAGAAAAGATATATGGACTTCAATATTTTGGAAAAGCAACCTTTGAGTAGTTAAAAATGGTTTGATTATTGTTTTACAGAAGTAAATCCTAGAAAGGTTGTCACACACCTAGAATAACTTGGAATGTTGCTTCACTATGGCAGAAGCGGAGTACTGTCCTAGTAAATCTTTTTGGGGTATCGGATGCTATAGCAAGAAACTTACTCTGCCACTTTGACAGGCTAAATATCACGATTTATATACTTATGGGCCCTCCATCTGACAACTTATTTGATCTGGCAAGGAGGGGACATCATATAACAACAGTCAAATTATTTTATTATTTAATTACTTTTTAAATGTTTTTAAAATATTTTTAGAACTTAAAGGACCTTTTACAATAAAATAATTTAAGAAAATATATAAAAATATGAAAATCTCTGCATAAATTGATAAACTAAGAGGGCTTGTTTAAAGGAGTGAGGAGTTGAACTTTTAGTATTATAGTGACTACTTTCAAACTAAAAAAGATTGAAGTAGATGGTTTCTCCTCTCATCTGCAATAAAATTTGAAGTGAATAGTAAAAAAAAGGGTGGAAATGGTAGTGGCAAAGGAAGTGATAGGAAACACAAGATATGATGGAATCATATATCTCCCTATTATTGATTCAGAAATGAGGGACAGTGAATGTGTGTACTAGACACCCATAAGTAATAAGAAACACAAGAAAATGATGGATGCTAAAGGCATCTTCTTCACTGCTGAAAGGATCAGCTACCTTGGTGACAAGACAAACCCCAAAATGAAATCAGAATGCTATAATATTACCAAGGCCATGCACATTCCACAAAGAAGAACCAATACTGTTAAAAACATTTCACTGTCCATAAATAGCACCAGAGTAGTTTCTGACAGTATACTACAAACAAACTTAGACATCACAAACCTATCATGCAAAACAGAAATGCCACAGCCAAAATGTTTCAGTACTAGATTTTCTTATAAAACATCAAAGCCAACACTCAAATACTCAAACCTTATGTTATGAAGGAAAAAATGAATTATGAAGCAAGCCGAATTGCCCCATTGTACTCTGTTACCTTATGCTTATGATATGTCCTTTAGTTCTTTTTTTATTGTCAATACAATTATTCTTTTCCCCTCAATTATAAATCTTACATCCACATATTACTGTTCAGCAGCAATTGGTCGCCCATTACCATGCTGGAATTACTTTCAAGAAAACTCATTCATGGAGGGAAATTAAAAACCCAACTACATTGCATACAAAACCGAGCAAGAGAGGAAATGAAAAACACCTTTTTGTGGTTCCTTCGGCCTTCGCAGCACTAAGTTCAATGTCTCAGCTTAAACCGCAACACAGCAGCTTCGATCCATGCCTCGTCAAAATCCAACTACGTCTTCCAGACGAACCAAAAATGGGGCAATGAAAATAAAATCAACACACATTAGGTTTCAATTTTAAACATTTCTACCCATTACAGATTACCATAAACATGAACGAAAACAAGAATCACTTACCAGATTTAGGGCTCCAGAGAAGAATGATTTACAGCTGCTGAGAGGAGGGCTCCAGATGATCCAGCGGGGAGGTGACTGAAGGATTGAGATGAAGCTTCGACACGACAGCTGAAAGAAGGTTGGACAGGAGAGCTGAATCAATGGTTGGACAGGAGAGGTGAATCAATGGATGAAGATGACTCCACAGAGAAGAGGGTTGGAGAGTAAGAGAGTTCGAAAGAGAACAAGAGTTCGAGAGAGAGAGAACAGAGTTAGGGTTCGAGAAAGGGAAAAACGCTTTCAGCCAGCATCCAATTAATCAGAAAAATATAATTTTTAAAAAATTATTTCCCATATCCGTATATAATATCCGCAGTTAACAACTTCATTTTCACTGCATACGGATACTACGGGTTATATACGGATATATCCTTCCATAATTTTCCCGCCACCACGCGCAAATTTTATATACGGAATTTATATACGGATTTTTCCGTATATAAATATCCGTATATAATATCCGTATATAAAGCTTTTTCTGGAATCCGTATATAACTTCCGTACATAATGCCTCATTTATATACGGATGTAAATCCGTATATAATTTTCCGTATGTAATTTCATTATTTCTTGTAGTGCAACTTTGAAATAGAAATGACAATTTAATTTTCACATATCTTAATCATCAAAAATTGCTAATGAAAATTTGTCAGCCAACTCATTTAAATGACTTTTTCATAGTTTTTGATGCTTGACAGAGATTACACCAAAGGTAACTTCAAAGTACTCATGAAATTGAATACTAAGCCAGTTAAACACAAATTCTATAGATAATTATCAACAAAGCACTGAAATAACAATGCACATGGCTTTACATGACATGAATGAAATTCAACACATGAATATCTTAAATAAATGAATTTCACTTGATCAAAATGTGTAAACAGACAAGAACACACCACAGGATGAATGAAATAGTGATGAACATATCATTTGCCTAACCAGTAATGAATATAACAGTAATTAAATAATGGAAGATTAAATAAAAACAAGATGTAACATCACAGTTTAAACAACACTTAGCTCAAATACTTGGTGCTTGAATGAAGGCTTTTGGATACCACTTGATGGAGTTACATCCTGGTTTGTAGCATCACTTCAAAGAGCATAATACCATAGAGCTCTCTTATCCTTTTGAAAACTTAACCTGCAAAGTAAAAACAATAGAGTTTTGGTCCCCATAATCTCATTTGGGTCCTTTGAGGTTAGAGACAATTTACTTTATAACAGGAATCCAAGCATATTTTCCATTTGGAACATCAAAATGTTTAATTCTACATTTGTTAGAAGTATGTCCCTTTTTCATACAATAAAAACAACAAACATCATGCACCTTGTTTTTCACAAAAGTCCCTTTCTCAACCCAAACTCTACGAGTTCTCTTAACTTTAGACTTTTTATGAAGATGCATGTTTATATTTCTAAGATTGCTCTTCCTAAAAACATTTTGAACATGTGAGATAGGCTTGATTTCTTTAGAAAGTAAATTTTCCAATATGTCAATGTCAAACATGTGACTTTTACAAGATAAACACTCAACAGGTTTTTCATTTGAATTGGATTCAGACAATTTTGTTTCAAGATTACTAACTTTGTTTCTTAATATGACTTCCTCATCTAATGCATTATCATACTTAATTTGCAATTGTTTAAATTCCTTTTTCAAATTTTTATGAGCAACATTCAATTTTTCAGATTCATCAAGCAATTCAAGAAAAGCTTTTTGCAAATCAAATTCACTAGATTCAGAATTAGAACAACTTACTTGGCTTGCAGTGTCATCAACATTAGTTGTCAAACATAAGTTTGTTTCTTCAACAGAATCACTTGAACTACTTGAGTCATTATCAACCCAAGCAATGTGAACCTTCTTTTTCTTGTGAAGTTTCTTTTCTTTTCTTTCTTTACTTCTTTTGTTGCTTGAACAGTCAGCTTTCAGATGGCCTCTTTCACCACATCCATAACATTTGAAACTTGAAGAAGAACCTTGATAGTCCTTCTTTTTCTTCAAGATTTGGCTGTCAGATGATTTAACGTTGGCCATCAAGCATAGATTTTCTTGCTCATTTGAATCGCTTGAGCTTAAGGAATTTGATGTAGACCATGAGTTCGAACAAGTCAACTTAGCCACATTCAATACTTCATCATGAGTGACGCTTAAAACTTTCCACATTTCCTGAGCACTTTTATAAACAGATACTTTGAAAAAATCATCAATGGTTAGTGTAGATAAAATTATATTCCGAGCCTTAATATCAAATTGGGCTCTTCTATTTTCCTCAACAGTCCAGTCAAAATATGATTTTTCTACTTCCACACCATCAACTGTATTTTTAGGAATATATGGACCATTTTGTACAGCTTCCCAGATGCCTCTGTCAACAGACCCCATAAAAATCTCCATTCTCACTTTCCAAAAAGCATAGTTATCACCAGTAAACAATGGAGGTCTGTTAATGGAAGCACCCTCAGCATATACATGGTTTTGATTGTGACCAGCCATTTTCGCAAATTTTGAAAAACTATCAAAACAAGCTCTGATACCAATTGATGGTATCGGAGGGGGTATTTTTCGAAGAGTATAGCGCAGCGGAATTAACACTCAGAGAGTGGAAAGCGTATTCGATCACAATTAAACTTAATTTGGTCCTTTTAGTAAAAATAATTTTCTTTCAGAAAATTAATCAAACAGTTGATATACGTAAAATAAAATGAGTGTAGGGAATAAGAAGATCAACACAGAATTTTTATCCTGGTTCGAATCAAAAGATTCTACGTCCAGTCGTTAATCACTATAAATAGTGATTAACCTTTTTCACTAAAAAAATTGTTTAACAGATTACAAGATAATGAACAAGAATAAAATGAATAGAACCACTCTACCAACTTGAAGAGAACCGCTTCAGCAATCGACCAACGATTCACAAGCTTCTCCTTTCACAAGACCAGGCAGAGCACCTTGCTAACTTGAAGAGAGTCTGCTCCGACTATCGACACACAATACGCGAGCCTCTCCTTTCACAAGACCAAGCAAGGGAACAATGAACAAAAAGCTTTCTGAGAACGTTCCTCTGACACACAGTGTTCTAAGCTTTCTCAGTTCAAAAAACGTTCTTTTCTAATTTCTCCAAAACAAAATATATAGCCAAGTACACTGAGTGCCAAAGGTCAGCTCCCAACTGCCATGAATAATCAATTATTGTAAGTGATAATCGATTATTCAAGTCCGTTATAGGTTTTCAAAAATGTGATAATCGATTATATGAAGTGATAATCGATTATTCAAGTATGACTTGTGATAATCGATTATTGCTTAATCATAATCGATTATTGCAGTTAAAAATGCAAGTTTACAAGGTTTACAAGAATTTCCTACTACATTTAATTTCTACAAATTGCTTTTAACTAATTCTAATATCTTCTTCAACTAAAACTTCTTGTAGCATCATCAAAACAAATTTCTTCAAGATTTACCAATACTCCTTATTGGTAACATTTATTTATCTTAAGGAGTGAAAAGTGAGAGAATAAAAACATAAAAAAGAAAAAAATTAATCTAATATTTATGAATGAGTTTGATAAAATTAAAAAAAAAATTGTAACTTGAAATATTAAAAAAATAATCAAAGTATTATTTTATTAAAAGAAAACTTAGATTAAAGGTCGATCGGCCATGACATCACCCTATAATTAAATACGTCTGGCTTGAGCCAATAATGTGCACTATATAATGGACGGACGATCACACAAATACACCAAATGTCAAGTTAAGACTGGACGCCTTCAGCAAACAGGAAACGTACTAAGACAATTAGAATAAGGTAGTGCGCATGGCCGAACGACCATAAGCAGAGGTAGTACACATGACCGAACGACCATAAGCAGGACGCTCGACCTCGTACGAAGATTAAGGTAATTAGTACTTAAGGGTCACTAGTGTAAAAACAGCGTATAATGTCACGCGTTTAACGTATAACCATTCTATAGCCAACGTAAAAAATGACCGGTGACAATTTTGTAAATAAATGCAATTATTAAACGTCGTTTAGAATTATAATTCGATGTAAAAGGATATAAAACGTCGAATGCCTCAGCGTTAGACGTCAAAAGGTTAGTGAATTCAATAAACATTTGAGCGGGAGATTGAAAATTCATTTACTTTATCTTACGCGCGAGACCCTCTTCTCTACTCAAACTTTTCTCGAGCGAAGTTGGAAGACCATCACATGTAATTTTTCTTTCATTTGATACAAATGCATGTTAATTAACTACTTTAGGTATGATTTTCATTTATTTTCACCGATTATTTTTGTGTTCTTGTCCTTCATAGACACATTCTGATTTCTTTCTCACTGGTGGCAACACTTTATTCCGATGAACCCACCTTTTAAAGGTTAGTTTTCGTTTTTGTTTTGACGAATTTATTTGTTGAACTTGTTTCTTGTTGTTGTTTGGTTGAACTTGTTTCTTGTTGTTGTTTGATTGAACTTGTTTGTTGTTTGTTCTTATTATTTGTTGTTGATCCTATATTACCGTTCATAGTTTTGGTTTTCAGGTCTCGTAGAGTTGTAAAAAAGGATTACAATTAATTACAAAAAATAAAAAAATTGATTAACGTCGTGTATTTTTTAAATTCGACGTTAAATTAACGTCGAATTTTTTAAATTCGACGTTAAATTAACGTCGAATTTTTTAAATTCGACGTCAATTTAACGTCTCCCGATATGACGTTGTTCTCGAATTCGACGTGAAAGGAAAAAATTTTCGACATTGTAAGCTTTTTTTATACTAGTGGGTATTGGGCTGAGATTGGGCCGTGATTAAGATCTCACTAATCCCAAGCCCATACCGAAAACTATAAATACAGGTTAAAGGTAAGTGGTAGGTGATCGCATTTACTGTGTATTTATTAGTATTGCATTGAGCTACAGAACGGACAGCTTGCTGACTTTAACATCACAAAACCTTTGGCAGGTACACCTTCGGACGATGGAGTGAAGACGAAGACTTGATGTTGGTTATCAGACGTTTTCATCGAAGAAATTGTGCAGGTATTGGAAGTGACTCGACCTCATACCCGAAACATTTTGGCGCCAACTATGGGGTCGAGTGACTACCCAATGGTGACCACGGGCCGAATGATCGGCCCGGATTGCTCAAGAGAAGATCCCGAGACGGGAGAGAAGGTCGAAAAAGAACGGGGTAAAGCTACCCAGGAGGAAAGAACCGAGAAAAATACAATGCTAAACAAGACTTGGAAATCGACCGAAACCAGAATCCGGGAAAGCGGGACTAAAACCGTTCAGGCTCAGAGTGTCGCTGTTAGTAAACAGTTGGTGGTAAAAGCTGAGACCACTTCCGGCAACTTACCGTTTGTCCAGGCCATTATGGACGTCCACATATCCGAACAGTTTGTCCCGCCTCAATTTAAGATATACGACGGAACGACCGATCCGGACGACCACATCAAGACGTTCACGAACCAGATGACGTTTCATACGGGGAACGACGCCATTTGGTGTCGGGCTTTCTCTTTATCGCTAGAGGGAGAGGCGCTAGAGTGGTTCAACTCCTTACCCCCAAATTCCATTGAAAACTTTGAGGGCCTCAAAGTTATGTTTGGACGCTAGTTCGCAAGTAGCCGAGCTCAAGACTTAACCATCTTCGAGCTTGTAAATCTCAAGCAGGGGAAGGATGAGCCCTTAAAGACGTTCATGGATCGATATCAGAAGATTGTAAGACGGGTAAAGGGGCTTAACTTGGAGCTCGCCCTCCAATATGTACTGTCAACACTGAAGCTGGGGCCCTTCAAGGATAACGTGTGCCAATGGGCACCAAAGAGTATAAAAGAGTTGAGAGAGAGGGCGATTGACGAAATAACGGTTGAGGAGATGAAGCTATCATATAAGAAGGAGAGTCAAGACGTGAAGGGGGAAAGGGCGGATGATAAAAAACAAGACGACCAGGTTGGAAAGATAGGAGGATTCAAGCCGAGAGAACCACCCAAGGGGCCGCATTTCCAACAGTACACCCCCGCTGAATGTAAGACCCTAGGAAAATGTGGTAATTAGGGAATAATGTGGTTATGAGACTTGGACATTATTATTGGTAATTGTTGTTGGATTATTTGATGTTTTTCTACAATTATAATTATTATTATGTTATTATTTAATGTTATTATTGATTAAGTAGAACACATGGTTGGTATGTTGTTTTCATGATGATTTGTGTGGTGTGTTGTTACCAATATGATGTGTTGGATTGATGGTAGAAGAGCGATTTGAGATTTAATAGGTGTGGGCCAAATTTTAGAAAGAAAGAGATTTAAGGTAAACTTTTGGGTTTAATTGTATTTTGGGGGCCCAAGGGCAAAAGAGTCTTATACCATCATTAAGTGGTGTAGACATTAAGTTAAGGGTGTAGAAAGAAAAAGAATAAAAAAACGAAATAGAAAGATGATGTGATTCTTTGAGATATTTGGTGGTTGTTGATATTTTAAATATTAGATAAAATAAAATAAGAAAGGAAATCTTGGTGGTTTTATATATTAACACTAGTACAACCAAGGGATATTGCCTCGGTTGTTTTGGGTTTATGACCTAGGTTACAAAACCGAGGTATATTCAAGCGAGGTAAAAAGTTTGGACTTTTGGCCTCGGTTCAAAAAACCTGAAGCAGTAAATCAAAAATGAAAATAAAAATAAATAGGTCTATTGCCTCGGTTCTAGTTTGAACCGAGGTCGTAAACCCGTAATAATAATTGACCGAGGCAATAGGATTTTGCCCCCTATTTTTTTGAATGCCTCGGTTCTCTTTTGAACCGAGGTAGTATCTTAGAAAATTTAATAAAAAAAATTAACCAATAAAATAAATTTAATAATCAAATATCAAATCAAACTATTATTTATTATACCTAATGATTCCCTGATGTAATACTGGCAACTTTCCAATTCCAATAAATGCTAATAACTAAGGAGTGAGATAATAAAAGATAAGATCTTGACCATTGAAGGGACAAGAAAAAATTACAGGCCCGTAATAAATTAAAGGATTCTACTGAAAATAAAATTCAACCTAGTAAATAGACAAAACATATCACTAATTTGCTAACCAAGACATCAGTAAGAAGTTGTGTTTGTATTCTAATTTTTAAATAAGAAAGAAATTTTCTTTTGATCCTTCAATGATATATATGACTAACACTCTACTGTACCAAGAGTAACATGTTTTAAATTAAAGGGTACCTACCAGGCTTCAGATCTCTACGTATGATTCCATTGGCATGTAACCAATCCATGGCCAGAGCAATATCAAGGGCAAACTTTACAGCCACATAAAGCTCTAATCTTTAGGGCATATAAATATCTTCGCAATGACAAACCAAGCAACATCTTTGTAACAATAACCATCGGAGGATCCTTACAAGCTCCAATAGACTGGAAGAAACAAAGAAATGCATTATCTTCATAAATAGGCATATATTAGTCCTACAGTAGCATAAAGATCAAAAGACCATAATATACACTTTACACTATCCATAGATAAGTCTTCAGTGAAACAAATGATACAAAGCACACACAGTTATAACATTTAAAGATATGTTGATATATCATTCGCGAGCAAAACGATTCTCCCGTGAAACTCTTTCTTCTAAAGTACTCCCACGACGCAGAACTTTGATAGCAACAATCTGTTCTCTATACCTAGAAAATTATTACCTACCTACAAAAACCAGCACTCCAGCTGCCAGCAAACCACTTGAAGTATACACATAATTGTACAGTTGAATCCACCATACCATAACAACATTATCTTTTTCTAATGCATCCATAATTAATAAAATTGGAATAAAAGTCAAATTAAGAGTTGAAAGCTCTCCATTAAAATCTCCATCTTTATATGGAACTGCGCATGTGTTGGGACTTCCGAGGAAGGCCATTTACTTCACTTTCTATCAGAACTAGCAGGGAGGTATTATAGCCACACAACAATCTTCAGAGAAAACATGCAGTATGCAACATATCAAGATCTTTATTCTTTCACCAATTCATCATTCGACCAACATCATCTAGCTCAAAGTCAAGATATGCATTTCAACAAATTTCATGAGGTAAAACAGAATTACAAGCCAAACAAAGTAGTCCACATATATCAACCATTACGACAAAGCATTTTCCCAGGAGTGAACCATGCTCTCGACTTATTTTGTATGGAGAACAGAACAATCACACTCATGCCCTAAAAAATACATATAATTAAAACATTTAAATATAATTAAGAAACAGAACAACCCAAAAGAATTCATATAATTAAGAATACTCTATTAAAACACAATAGAACACAATTTCTGTACCAGTATTGTTGGTTCAGCTTTAAGGATTGGCTGCTCGAAGGGTTCCGAGAGTCCAAAATTTGACAATAATGGTGCTCTATTAACCCCAAACCCCATCAATGTTGGCGCTAGGGAGGTCAGGCAATCGGCGGTGTGGTGTGCTTTGAGGAGAAGAACCCATGCGAGACCTTCCATCGACCAATTTGGGTTCTCTATCTTCACCACCACAAGGGTTCCCTTGTGGGTGTCCTTCACCCCCAATTGAACAACGGTGGTGCCATTTTCTTCTCTGATCTCACCGATCGAAATGGGGGTGTGGCAGTGGTAAACTCCTACGAGTTTGATCTCGTTGTCAAGAACCGAAATGGGGGTGAAAAATGATAACATTGACAAACGCGTTAAGGAAGAAAGCAGAGGGAGGCGTCGACCGTGATGTCGACGCTGTGGACACCGAGGACGCCGAATGTCGTACCCCGCTCCTCTTCGTTGCCGGACTTGGCTTGGAACTGTGCGCGAAGCTGCTGGCGGAAGCCGATGCGAACCTAGACCACCGCGATCGCAGCGGCGTTCTCGCTACGCTGCACATGGCGGCGAGGTACTGCGGCCTGGTGTTGCGAAGGTGATGCTGGATATGGGCGCGAATCGTGAGGTGGCGAATGAGTGTGGAAGAACGATGTTGGATCTGACGCAGGAGATTCTGAAGGCGAAGCCAAAGGGAAATCCGTTTCAGTTCGGGCGCAAGATTCAGCTTGAGGGAGTGGTTAGGGTTTTTGAAGGGGCTGTGTTCTAGTACGCGGAGGTGGAGGAGATTCTTGAATGGAGAGAGAAGGAAGAGAATTTGGAGTCACGGAGGTGGAGGAGATTCGTGAACGGAGATGGAAGGGAGAGAACTTGGAGTCATGGAGGTGGAGGAGATTCATGAACGGAGAGGGAAGGGAGAGAATTTTGAGTAACTTGTGTAGTGGAAGAACGGTGGTGCGATCAACAGTTTTCTACCTCAGTCTCCTGAGTAACTATACTCCTTGAAAAGCAGTTATCTTAAAACCGAGGCATACAACAGTGTTTTCTACCTCAGTCTCTTGAGTAACCGAGGCAGTATACTCCTTGTATAGCGGTTGTCTTAAAACCGAGGCATATGGTGTCTTAAATATTACAACATTGCCACTGTGTTTTAATAGGCTTCGGTTTTTCGAAAACTGAAGCCTAATGGACAATTTTAAATACCGATTTTGCACTAGTGTAAGTGAAAGATATTATTTTAATTAAAAAGATAAAGATAGAATAAAAACAGATAAAAAGGAGAAGAGTAAAAGGGGGCTGCATATTGCTACCCTAAAATCCAAAAACGAAAATTTGAGAGTTAAGGGAGAGAAGAGACGTTTCTAGGAGAGAAGAGGAAGAGTTGCAGAAAACCTAGTGCAAGGGAGGACTCATTGTATTTTTGAAGTTAGATCAAGCCCTAGGATTGACCAAGGTATGGGAAGCTTACCTTTGTTTGTTAATTATTGTATGATATATGTGCTCTTGGTTATTTGATTAATAATCCTTGTTGATATATGTTTATATGATTATGATTATGGTTGTATGTTGCTCTTGTTGGACAAGGGTTTATGTATGCATGTGCATAGGGTTTATGTAATATTTGTGTTGGGTTTTTCCTATGAATGTATGTATGGTTGTTGGGTTATCTCAACAAAGGGTTTGATGTTAAGGGAGAATAAAGTTATGATTCATTGGGGTTTCCATGCAAATATATGTTTTAAATATTGGGTTAAAGGAAAGAAAAGAAGTCATTCTCGCATATCACAAAACCTGCACTGGTGTTTTCGTCGTTGCGAAGACGTTCATCGTTGGATCGGGATGAGTTTTGGACAGTGGGTTCCAAAAATATGGTTTTTCATTTTGACCGTTGTGGATCGTCAATTGGAGATTTATGTTGGGAGGAATAGCCTAAACGAAAAGAGGAAAGTATTTCCGCATATCACAAAACCTGTACTTGTGTTTTAATCGTTGCAAAGTCGTTCACCGATGGATCGGGCTGATTTTTTGAAAGTAGGTTCCAGACGTATGGTTCTTCATTCAGACCATTCAGATCGTAAATCGGACGTCTAGTTTGGGAGAAAACAGTCTCGCATCAGCAGCTCTATTTTGGAGAAGTTGTAGAACGTGATGAGAATCAGAGAATGAGTTTAGGGGTTCTCTTGAAGGTTAGGTTTGACTTGTGGATGAGATTAGAGCATGTGTGATTGTTGGGATGTACCTTAGTACGTGATTGATGAGCATGAGAGTGGAAGATGAGGTTTACTTGTTGTACCTAGTTAATCCTGGTGTTATCTGCGAATAGGTGCTTCCTTTTGCCTTGTGTGCATTGAAGGTTATTCGGGTATTGAGCCTTCCTTGTGTGTGGGTGAAGGTGGCTTCCTTGTCCTTGTATGGCAGGATTAAATGTTCCTTGCTGGATTGCGGGACTACTCGAATGTATCTGTATGGGGAATCTACAGATGGATTGTATGAGGAATCTACAGTCGATGAGGTAGGGTACAAGAGTGTGATTGAATCTTTCCACTGAGGTTTTTATGGTATAGTAATGCTGATGGTGTTTTTCATGACTAGGATAGTCATGATGGTGGTGTATCTATGATGGTGATCATAGTGGCTGAGATGCTTCAAGTGATGCTATGTGATAGTGGTGTTACTATAAGAGTATAATAAGTAGTTAGCATAGGTACTAAGGAGTGGATAGACCAAGAGTCTATGGGTGAGATGTTAGTGATTACATCAAGGGTTGGTGATAACACTCTAGATTTACATATTTTTCTAGGTTAAAAATCTTTTCTTAGGTTTCTTTAGCTTTTAATTCTTTACAAATAGACTAGTTTAGTGTAAAAAGGTAAAAATAGGATTTTGATAAAAATTGTGATGGAAGCTACTTCCAGCTGGATTCACACAAGGAGGAGTTCCAAACCAGAGTAGAACAACCATGGAAATAGGTGCAGCGGAAAATGTAAAATAGTGAAGTGTTTGAAGTGTTTAAAAGTGAAGTGAAGTGTGTGGTTGATGCCTCACAACTCAGAAGGCCTTCCTACAAAGGAAGGAAGCTAGAGGAATGATGGAGAAGTAGAAAATCAAGAGTGACTCAAGAGAAATAGGGCTGGAAATTAATTTCTGCAGCATTTCACTAAGCTCAAAAGTGAGAAAATACAAAGGGGAGGCCTTCTTATTTATAGGTGAAGAAGGGCCTCAATTTTGAGCTAAATTCCCTCCAAAATTCAAAATAAAAGACGAGCTTGGAGGCCAAGTCAGCTGGGTCACGGGAAGCATGCTGGGTCACATGGACAGTGCTGCCAAAACGTGCTTCAGGCTTCTTCGCTGGCATTGGAGTCCCCCTGTCTAAGGGCGTTGGAGCGCACGTGAGCCAGGAAGTTCATTTGATGCATCTGAGCTGGAGCCTCCCCTGTCTGAGGGGGCTGGAGCGGCCCTGGTGTTGATTCCTTGAAGAATGCTTTTCCCAAATTTGATTGGTTGACCATGACTCTTGCTTTTATTGTATCCTACAAAAACAAAACAACCATATAGTATTAAAAGAGGAATCCTTCTAAGACATAGAGAAAGAAAATCAAGAAAGAGCCTTTAAAAGTTCTTCTTCAACTTCCCTTTCCTAGCCTTAGCATGAGTTAATACTCCTTTAGATGGCTTGCCTAATTAGGTTTCCATCATACCCTCCTTATTGAAGAACGATTTGTCCTCAAATCGAAAAAGTAAAGAAGCACAAAATCAAGGGAATCTAGCACAAAACCATTAAATTCACCTTCAACTCTCTTATTCACAAAACTAAAGCAAAAACATGAGTTATCACCATTAAAGCAAGTTTCTAAGTTAAAAAGGGTTGATTGATTATCAAAATTAAGTATAAAAATAACGGTTTTTCAACCGTTATCACAACCCCAAACTTAAAACTCTGTTTGTCCTCAAGCAAACAAGATGTAACTCAATCTTTCACCAATCCATACAATGGTTCACCACATTTAACAATCCTTCTTTCAAGACAAGTAAGTACTCAATTTAGCTCATCACAAAGACTTCAATCAAGATGTGCACATGCTTTAGTGTTCCCGCAATCACATAATATCCAATAAATGTTCTTTTCATGAATGATCAATCAACTAAGCATAGATGTTCTTATGTGTTCATGGAATCTATCCTCACTAGATAAAGCATTTCACTTAAACACACAAGTGTATAGGAGGTAGTCACTCATTCACTTTACTATCACAATGTCACATGAATCAACTTTGCCTTTCATTTAACCACAATCAAAAACACTTACAAGCAAGCATCATCACAAGGACTTTTCTATGGCTTATAATGTGGCTGGGCTAACAAGGAAATTGGTTTTTCTGGATCACAAAACCCTTGAGTTAAGAGAATCATCTAAACACAACCATTCTTACTTATTCCCTACTTTGTTTTGCATTGAGTTTTTCTTTTTCTTCTTTTCTTTCTTTTTTTTCTTTTTCTTTTCACATGCTTAACTTTTAGCTCAATGCTTTTCGTTTTCCCTTTCTAAACTTCCCAACAACCCCAAACTTGAACATTTATCAATACCACAAGATATTTTCAACTCAACTCAAGGTAAAGCTTTTCAAAAAGGGTTTTCAAATCATGTTCAAGGCTAAGGGTTCAAAGGATAGAACACATAGTGCTCTCTTTTAGTGGGCTAAATTCATGCGTTTGGCTAACAAAAGGGTTACCAACAAATGGCCTTAATCATATGATGCAAACAAACAAGTGATTCAATCATAGAAAACCTGGGCAAAGTCATTCATGAAAGTAATAGTATTCAACAACAACTCTGGAGCTCAAAATCTCACATATAAGCTCATTCACATTCCACATAAACATCCTGCTTAGCATCATAATCACAATAATAACATCATGCATTTGTTCATAAGGCTTGTGAACCACCTGTATAAGCATATAATGTGCACATTCTCAATCATCAATCAAGATCCAAACATCATCAAGCAATACTCATCATGCAATAAGTCATAAGCAAACCATCATAACAGAAAAAGTTCAAATTGAGTACATCAACCCTATTCTAAAAATAGAAGCAAATAAGTTAATTATAATAAAAGATAAGAAAAATCCTGCTCTAGTGCTGATAGCATCCATCAGTAGATGCTATCTCAACTCCTCATCAACTCATGCTATAATCAGAGTCTTTCTCCTCTCCTTCTTCAAAATTATCATCCTTATCCTCTTCCTTCATAGTTGGAGCTTCAGCTGCTCCAGCTCTACTGGTTGTGCCTGCTCCTCTCGCCATACTATCTTAGACAATGAGGAAGTGTTGCTCATGCTTACAGGAAAGGAACTTGCTGGAATAGGGTTGATCTGGTTCCTTCTCCTTCCTTCCAATATTGTAGTCTTGAATCTCTTACCCGATGAGGATTCTTTAGAGGAATATTTTTCCTTTTCCTTTTCCCTAGGTCCCTCTTCTTTTGATTTGGAGGGTTCACCCTCCCTCTTGAAGTCTTTCCTAGAGTAAGAAGAATCAGAGTAGAGTCTTTTAGAGGAAGTTTTCCTCTTCAACTGTTGCTCTAGTCTAACATAAAGTTGGACTAACTCATTGAGATCATTATAAGGTAAAAGTTCTACCTTATCTCTTATGTCATAGTTGAGTCCACTTTGGAACCTAGCAATTGTTATCCTTGGCTTAGCATGAATTAGTAGTCCTTTAGATGGCTTGCCTAATTAGGTTTCCATTAAATTGTGTTAATTTTTCCTTTTTAGTTAAATAAAATAGCTGTTTTCACTTTTAGAAAAATATTCAGAAAATTAAAAATAAAATTTCATTTTTCTAGGCTTTATGTTTCATTTTCTTTTACCAGTTTATTTTTTTTATGTTGTAGGGATTAATAAAAGTGGGCTAATGCTGAAGAAAATATTTTGGGCTAGGTCACTAATGGGCCAACACTGCTTGGAGAGCATATTTGCACCATTGTGATGATGGTTGGGCTGCAATAGCTGCCACAAGCCCACGAGGCTGCTGTGAGGGAATGGAATGAAGACTTTTTTTTTGGGCCTTTGCCTGTCATAATCGAATGGGGATGATGTTGTGCGGAAAGGAAAAGAAGTGTAATGCACTACAATCCGCTGGCAGAGGCTGAAGTCTCTAAGTGCTGAAATGGGTCAAATTCAGATGGGCCAACATTGATTTAATTGCATCATTGAGCTATTGCTGCATGGGCTGAGCATAATTGAAACGCAGCGTTTTGGTGCTGAGTTTGCTGCTGCCTTTAGGGGTCTTTGCTCGAGACATTCAATTGGGGCAGAAATATTCCTTCGAGCTAAGTTGGCGAGAGCGTAAGAGAAGAAGAGAAGAACATTCTCGAGCTAAGGCAGAGTAAAGTGCGAAAAGAAAGGAGCTCCTTGGTGCACTTACTCGGAGTAATGTTGACAGACCGGTGCACGTGTGGAGGAGTCCGAATCGACATAGAGGTTGAAGATGATCGGATGGTTGGAGATTGAGCTCACAAAGAAAAAACGAAGACCGTCCGATGGGAAGAACGAAGCGTCCAAGCTGCCAAGGTTCCCCTTTTCCTCTTTCCCTCTGTCTCTGACCCTATAAAAGGGCATGTACATAGATACTTTGACTACACACTTTACTTTCACAAAGCTTTCACAGTTTTGGATAGAGACAAAGTAGAATGGAGAGTAACCTAGGTTTATCGCTTTCTTAGTTTAGAATTCTCTGATTCTGGATTTTGTTGAAGAGGATCAAGGATCAGTGACAATCCGCGGTTCTCCTTTGGCGGTTTCTGGTACAGATTTTTGTATCTTTCATTTTACTTTCAATAAAATTTCAATTTCAATGCTTTTATTCTGTTTCTGGTTTACGATTTCAGTTCTATTTTGATTTCAATTTTGTTCTATATTTCCTTGAATTTGATTGTCAATTTTGGATTGATGAATAGGCTAATGAACATTGATTGGACAAATGAGTGGAAAAGAATCAAATTAGGTTCTGAAATATGACCTTAGAATACTCTATAGCGGGATTCACATTAACATGATGTCTTCTTGAGAATTTGTAACACTCTTGTATTCAATCCAATGTGCATTTCACCTATGACTTCAATTCTTCTGTCAATTCTTGAAAAATCTGAAATATGTGACTCCACATAGTTGAAATTCTTTTTGGAATTGCATGGCTCCACAATGAGCATGACTTACCGAGATGTCTTCTCGAGTTTGGAGATGAGTCTAATGAAGAAAAATATATTGTAATTTTTTTTCTGTCATTTCATTTTAATTAGGATATTTTATGTTTTAGAGTAGATTGTAGGTTTTATTTGCCATTAGAATATATTCCATCTTTGTTATTGATTAGAAGCATGAATTGGATTTAGATTCATTGTAGTTTGGATGAACTGAGTGAAGATCATTGACTGTTAAGTTCTGAAAATGAACTTTAAGAGCCTGTGATGGGCTTATTTTAACTGGATGTCTTCCTGATATATGATCAATCACTCTGTACACAGAATCTATATGAATTTAATTCTAATTTTTTATTCTAACCAATTTTCCTTACTTTGATTCTTTAATTTTGCTTATGTTATATGCATAAATTCTTCTTTCTCTTTAAATGTTCTTTGTTTTCATTAAATTTCATATTCAATTGTTTCCAGTTTTTCTTGTATCATTGTTTCATAGTATTCTTAGGTTAGATTAGCTACTATTTTGATTTGTATGCTTAGTTAGACTCGATATTTTCATTACTTTAGTGTAGGTTTTATTTTTTTACATTTTATATCTTTAATTTTTGTTTTTAAGCAGATTCTTGTTCTTTACTATTTTCTTTTTAATTTCTTTGTTTAATTTCTTTCCCCACCTTGCATTAGTAGTTAGTTAGTAAATAAAACAAGAATTAACCAAACACTTTGAGCTTAATTGTACCGAGTCCGAGGATTGATACCTAGGTTGTCCCTATACTTCATTAGTGGGGAAATCTAGTTTGTTTTGATCTTGTGCGACCAAAATTCAATTTAACAGTTGGAGTTCGAGGATCGATGATTGAGTAATTTGTTTGACTGATTTGTTATGTTAGAGGATTAGGAATCCTATTGTTATTACTATTATGTATGAGGTGTTTTATTATTGTTGATTTAATCAATATGTTTATATCATGTTATTATGATTGTTTTATCGATAGCTTACCCATACATGTTTGTGTGTGTGCATGTGAATGTGATGATCGTATAATGTGTGATGTTATACGTGAGCAGATGATGTTGTAGATGGTGTTGAAGCATTATAGTTTCGAGAGATGACGGGGAACAAACTTGAGATTTTATTTACAATTATTGCTTTTGAACTTTGAGACAATATATTGGAAGTTATTTTAATTCCTTCGTTATTTTCATTAGCCAAGTGTTTTGGAACTATTATGTTTTATGGACTTTTAAATATTGAGGTTTCGAAAATACGTTTCCGCATTACGTTAAAGTTTGAAATTTTGACCGATTTTTGAATAACCTGTGACATCCTGGAAATTGGGGTGATACACTAAACGTCCCCCAGGCTAAAATACTGCAAGAAGCATTGAGTACCAGTCTCACACTGCTTGGGACGGACGGAAACAAGCACTGCCTATACCACAAGAACATGCGTCACACGACATAGGAGAGTGTGACCCTAAGAGACCGAATCGAAAAATTGATCCAAGCGGGTCGACTCAAGAAGTACATTAAGGCTGAACGACCAGTGGATCACACACATCGATCACCGCGGAGCCCTCGACGAAAGAGTCCGGACATGAGAGAATATCGTATCGCCCGTAATATGGGAGGGGTGATCGACCCAACGCTCGTCCCCGATCAGAAAGAAGGAGTCGAAGTCGCACCAAGAGCAATGACTGACTGCTGTGCAATCATAGCAATTCAATTTCTGGCGGGTTTGCTGTGGGGGATCATCTGCCTCCGCTAGAAAGCAGCACGTTAGAGCCCTCTGCTCGGTACACGTTGAAGGGCCAAGGAAGACCATGCCCCTAATCACGTTTACAGATGAAGATTTCCACGTCCCTGACTTGCAGCAGGATGAACCTATGGTTATCACGACCGAGATAGCCAAGTATGGAGTAAGCAAGGTGCTCGTCGACTAGGATAGTTCTATAACTATCCTGTATTGGAAGGCATTCCAAAGGATGAACATCTCAGAAGACCTAATCATCCCGTATAACGAACAGGTAGTGGGCTTCGCGGGACAGCGAGCGGATACCCGGGGTTATGTAGATCTTCGAACTCATCTTGGAACCGACCGAGACAGTGATGAGAAGAGGGTACGATATCTATTGGTAGATGCTAACACATCCTACAATGCTCATTTAGGCCGGCCTTGCCTAAACGCCTTTGGCGCCATAGTCTTAACCCCACACCTCACCACGAAGTATCCATCGGGGAAGGGGATGGTGTGTCCCGTTTGGGCATATAAGAAAATAGTGCGGGAATGTTATGCTGCCAGCCTAAAGCTTTACTAACACTCAGCCAGGAGGAAAATAAAGCGGTCGGAGGTAGATATGGTAGATCTCGACCCGCGTACAAACACTGACGACCAAATGGAACTGATGGGGGAGTTATATGTTAAGACTCCCGCAAGTGTACCGAATCGTATCAAGTAATAAACATGGTAAGACCAAGTATCGTTTTCCAAAGGACTCACGGCCTAAATAGTTATGTGATTTCTTGATTAGATAAGACTTGAAAACAAACTCTTTTGGTGTAAAATGCAAATATAGAAAAATAAATATGCATGCAACTTGATCAATTGGACAAAAGTGCAGAGATGAACGGATTTGATATTATGGGACGAATATGTTGTTGGGGTTAGATTTCACCTAATTTTCTCTCATGTATATACGAATTCTACTTCTTCATTAATGTCAATGTTACTATCTAAAATACTTAAAACTCGATTCCTCGGCGAAGAAAGCCTATCCTTAATTATAGATCATAATGTCTTTCGTCATCCTTAATAATGAATTCTTACGAACAAAAGCCTAAGACAAGCAGAACTCATACCCCATTCCTGAGTAATATTGCTTCTGGGAATAATTCTCCAGAACCTGAATTGTAAGATACCTTCCGGTACTCATGCAAATCATACATCATGCTAATGAATGAGTTAAACAAAGCAAGCAATGAGCGAAGAAGAATTATCCTAACAATTAATGAAAGAAGCATATATAATCAAGAATCAATTCAATACATGAGAGTTTACAAAGGTTTACATCCTTCCCCAACAACAAATAGAGTTTAGTTCACCATCGACAAGGTGAAACTAGATGAATAATGGGAAAAGAATGAAAGATAAAACCATAGAAATTGAAGATTGAAGCTTCCGCATCCAAATCCGCCTCTGAGGGATCAAATGGTGTGTTTCTATGTCTATTTCGTCCAAAGATACCATCCCTAGGATGTCCAAGTCCTTAAATAGAACATAAAAATAACAGAAAATAGGTCCAAGCCCACGAAACTGGCGCTCAGTGCCCCACTTAGGACGCCCAAGCGGTGTACAAGATCATATGGCGCTCAGGGTTAGTTGAGAAGGCAAGCAGGCATGATGCGACTAGCGCCCCCAAAAGGGCGCCCAGACGCGAGACAGTGACTTCTTGCGTTGAGGGCTCTAGAAAAAAGGACAGCCAAGCATGAGACAGTGTAATCTGGCGCTGAGGGCCCTTGAAATGGTGGTCAACGCTGCTGCGTTCCTCCTTTCTGATGCTTTTCCAGCTCTTCCTGAGTTCCAACTCCTTACTACTTCAACTCTTCTTCCAAATCAACTTAATTCCTATTGAAAACAAGGAAATCTAGCATAGAAGCATTTAATTCACCTTCAACTCTCTTATTCACAAAAAACTATGATTTCAAGCTAGTTTCTAATTTAAAAAGGGTGTTTTAAGTATCGAAATTAAGTATCAAATAACAGTAAATTCAACCGTTATCATTATACCCAGTCAAGGTAGGAAAGGACGACTCGTAGGTTACAATGATGGCTAGAGGATTGGAGCCCGAGGTCGAACGGGAGTAGAAGGTAACTCTTTGGCGCAACCGGGACCTTTTCGCATGGACCGCGACCGATATGCTAGGGATCCATCCCTCAATCATCTCGCATGAACTAGTGCTTTTCAAGGAAGCAAGACTGGTCACTCAGAAAAAGAGGAGGATAGGTGCCGAGAAAAGGGTGGCGGTGGAAGAAGTGAAGAAGTTGAGAGAGGTCGGGTTCATTAGAGAAGTAACGTATACTACGTGGCTTGCCCATGTGGTAATGGTTAGAAAGGCCAGCGGAAAGTGGCGCATGTGCACGGACTATACAAATCTATATAAGGCTTGCCCCACGGACGCCCACCCGCTGCCCAACATTGACAGTTTGGTTGATAGAGTGTCCGGTCACAGCATGCTCAACTTCCTCGACGCTTACTCCGGTTACAACCAGATCCCAATGTACGCACCCGATCAAGAGCAAACTGCCTTCATTATGGTAAAGGAAAATTTTTGTTACGATGTCATGCCGTTGTGTTTGAAGAATGCATGCGCGACTTACCAACAGTTAATGGACAAAATCTTTGCGGATCAGATTGGGAGGTGCATGAACGTGTATGTTGACGATATGGTGGTTCGTTCGAAATTCGGCGAAGAACACCTAAAAAACTTGGAAGAGGTCTTTAGGCAAGTACGGAGGTATAACATGAGGCTAAACCCAGCCAAATGCACCTTCAGGGTGGCAGATGGAAAATTCTTAGGATTCTTGTTGACAACCCGAGGGATAGAAGCCAACCCGGACAGGTGTGCTGCGATCCTAGAGATGAAAAGCCCATCTAATCTAAAGGAAGTCCAGAGGCTAGTTGGGCGTCTCACATCCCTATCTTGGTTCGTCCCCAAGTTGGCCCTATGTATCCGGCCGATCCTGAAAATGACGAAGAAAGGGTCGGCCGCGAAATGGGACTCAAAATGCGAGAAGGCCTTCGAAGAAGTGAAGGTGGTGTTAACCCACCCTCGATCATGAATCGACCGCTAGAAGGCGAAGATCTCCAGATATACTTAGGCGTGTCGAACGACGCCATCAGCGTCGTGCTGATTCAAGAGAAGTTGAAACTAAGACTTGTCTACTTTGTGAGTCGGGTTCTCCAAGATGGTCGTACTTCCAACATCATCAGATGGTGTTCCAGATTGACCACCCCATATCATAGATTCTAAGAAAACCTGACCTGACAGGCGGAATGGTTGGGTGGGCCGTTGAACTATCGGAGTTTGGCTCATGGTATGAGCCGGGGGATCCGTCAAGGGTCAACACTTAGCAGATTTTGCTGTGGAATCGCCCCTAACCGCCTAACCGCCCCTGCGTGTGATTAGAGCCTGTGGACGGGGCATCTGATCGGGCGGGCTGTGGGGTAGGAATTGTCCTTGAGGGGCCAAATGGCTTCTTGTTATAACAATCCTTGGTGTTTAAGTTTAAAACTTCCAACAACCAGGTTGAGTATGAAGCCCTCATCGCCTGACTAGAATTGACAAGAGATATAGGTGTTCTGAGGTTACAGTGCCGGACAGACTCGCAACTGGTAGTAGGACAAATGAACGGCGATTTTCAGGTCAAAGACAACCATCTCCTCAGATATATCCATAAGGCCTCTGCCTTGGTTAAAAATTTTGAGCATGTTGAAATCAAACATATCATATAGGAAGACAACTCTCGGGCGGATATGCTTTCCAAGCTTAGCAGTAGTAAGGACAAAGGGCAGCTAACCACCATAATCCGCCAAATACTAATAGAACCTTCTGTGGAATGTCTGAACGCAACGATGATAGACGATAGTGACAGGCCAGCGGAGATTGAAAAATTTATGGAGCAACAAAACCCCGTACAGTCCGTCCGGCCAGTTGATGCGAAAATGGTCGCTCGATACGTCGTAATAGGAGGAGACCTTTACAAGCGACGCTTCTCAACTCCCCTCCTCAAGTGTTTGTCTGGATCCGAAGCATAGTACGTGTTAGACAAGATCCATAATGACATATGTGGTTTCCACACCGGCCGACAAGCTTTGAAGGCCCGAGCTATCAGGGTCGGGTATTATTGGCCCACCATGGAAGAGTACACCAAGCAATTTGTACAAAGGTGCCCGGCGTGCTAAGAACATGCCAACGACGTCCACATTTCGCCGACCCCCTTGCATACCATGGTTTCCCTGTGGCCATTTGCATAGTGGGGGATGGATATCTTTGGACTATTTCCCCCTGAACAGGCTCAGAAGAAGTTCCTGCTAGTCGCCATTGATTACTTTACCAAGTGGGCAGAGGCAAAAGTTGTGCCAACCATCACGGCCCAACTGGTGAAAAAGTTTGTGTGGAAGCTCATCTGCCAGTTGGGACTCTCCCGAATGGTCGTAACGGACAAGAACAGACAGTTCATTGATAAGAAGCTGGGCGAATTCTATTAAGAGTTGGGGATAAAACACGTGACTAGCTCCGTGGAACATCCCCAAACAAACGGTCAAGTGGAAGCAGTAAACAAAGAAGTCGTAACCGAGTTGAAGAGAAGATTGAGGGAGAGAAAAGGAGAGTGGGTGGACGAGCTTCTAGAAGTCTTGTGGGCATACAGATGCATTCCACATGGGACAACCGGTGAAACACCTTTCAACCTGAGATATGGCACTGACGCCATGTTGTCGGTTGAAATTGGAGAACCTTCCTTACAACGACAACTAGATGACACCCACTTGAACGAGGAAGAGTTAAGGGTGGAACTGAACACCCTAAAGGAACAAAAAGATCGGGCGACGTTAAGAGCTGAGGCATGCAAGTAGATGGTAAAAAGAAGATATAACACCAAGGTGCGACATAGAAGCTTCCAAGTAAGAGATCTAGTATGAAGAAACACGGGGGAAGCACGTCGGACGGCGTCCCATGGAAAGCTGGCAGCCAAGTGGGAAGGACCCTTCAAGATCAAAGAAGGCCTTGGAAATGGAGCTTACCGCCTCGTCCATCCTAAAGGACATCCAATTTCGAACACATGGAACGCATCCAACTTGAAATTTTATTTTAGTTAAGGTTAAACCCCTTCGGAAGTCCCTATTTATGTGGGTTTTTCCTAGTTAGGACCCCGTCTTATCGGTTTCGCCAATTTAGTCCTTTCTAATGAAAGATTGACTCAATTGGGCCATTGCCGTTAAAATGGCTTAACGAGGTTAAGTTTTCTATGACCTAGAACATTGACGTGGACAGTTTTTTAAACGTGGCATTCAAAGCTTTATACGTGGAATATATAATTAAAAAAAAATTCTGAGAATTGAAACCCAAATTAGGGTTCATCATCTTCAACTTTACCTTTCATCATCTTCAACCTTACCTTTCATCATCTTCAACCTTACCTTTCGTCGACGAGTGCTACCTCAAGTTGTACCAACTCCCCATTGATAACGTCTTTCTCGATATCGAAACTTGTAGCGAACTGGTCGGTAACCCCAAACACGAAGGACGCCTAACGTAAGGCCTTATTAAAACCTTCCTCATGCTCATACACGACAGAGTCATTTAGGGCACCGATCTCCTTGCCTGCCCGTTCAAGCATGCCCTAGAGGGCCTTGGTCTCAAAGACCAATTCTTCCTCCCTTTCGGCTTGCTTGGTGGCCGACACCTTCAACTGGTTGCACTCCTCGGTCAGGCGGTCATTCCTAGCCCAAGCATCCTTTAAAAAGTCGGCGGTCTGGCCTAGTTGCTGACGGGCCTCATCAAGCTCAAGTTGAAGGTCACCTTTTTTTTCTCGCACCTTTCGTGGGCGGCTCTTAACGCTTCGACCTCAGCCTGAAGATCAGCAGAGACCTTCCTCTCGGCCACCAACTCTTCCTGCACATGCTTGACTCCACATCGGTCAGTAAATTATCGAAGATACCAGGCTAGCATGGACGCCCGAGTCGATAGCTCCAACAAGGCGTTGGTTACTTCAGCCTCAGACAGCGGCTCCACTACCGTCCGCTAGAGGGAGCTCATGAAAGTTAGTCCTATGACTAACGTTGAACTCCGTGCTGAAGATGCCTCCTGGGAGAGGGCGAGCGGTGCCTATCTCCTTTCGGTTCTTCTTAGAAGACTTATCCCCTTCCTTGTGTGCCTTCTTCTTCCTTTCCAGTGGAACGACGGAAGGAGTGGCCGCCTCGGATGATTGCTCAAGAACAATCATAGGGGGAGGTTCAACTTGCGATTGAGGCTGAGTGACCTCGGCGACCCCGGTCGCCTCCGCTCTGGTAGAAGGCGAGCGGTTAGGAGCGCCCACGGGGGGCCTGCTAAGAGGAGCGGGGCTAGGAGCTCTATTGGACGAAGATGCTTTGCCCGTCTGTTTCCGCGAAGACATGAAACTGGATTCTCGGGGAGCAGGGACCGACATGATGCCTAAAAAGATGCCAAAAACTTAGCTAAGTTAACATCAAAATATTAACAAAAGCAATCAAACAAAAATTAAATTGTTAAGATATAAAATAAAGTTGAAATAAAATTAAAATTATACCAAAAAGTCATTATAAAATGTTTGTAGTATTATCTTAAATAAGTAATAAACTTAAATTTATGTAAGTCTAACTTTTAATAAAATAAAAGTACCCTTAAAAAAATAAAAATAATTTTATAAGTTGATCATGCATCATCTAGTAGTATCACATGTTTAGTTGTAAAATAACATGATTTATGGTTTTGGTATAAAAGGATGACTCATATTCACATGAATCATTTGAATAAACTCATATCAAAAGACATAGTAGTGAGATTGCCAAGAGTGAAATTTAAAAAAGATAACTTTGTGCATCATGTCAAAAAGAAAAACAAGTAAAAACATATTTTAAAACTAAAAATGTTATTTTTACATCAAAACTTTTAGAACTACTACACATGAATTTATTCTGTCCTTCAAGGACAAAGTTTTTGCGGTAATTACTATGCTTTTGTGATAGTTGATTATTCAAGATATACATGAACATTCTTTTTCACTTTAAAAAATGAAGCATTCAAATCATTTAATAAATTTGCCAAAGCAATTCAAATTGAAAAGGATTTGATAATTAAACTTTTGAGAAGTGATCATGGATGTGAATTTCAAAATGAACCTTTTGAAACTTTTTGTGAAGAAAATGGGATTTCTCATAATTTCTCTACACATAGTTTCTTATGTATATTTATTGTATTGCTTATTAACATTTGTGGTGATGATTATGGTTGTGGACAAGTATAGTCATGATGTTGAGAGATTTTATAGAAGAAATTCTTTATGATTTTTTTAGTGTGTGCATTGACATATGGGGGTTAGAAATGAGGTATCCATAATTCTAATAACTATTCAAACTTAAATAGAGTAAAATGAGTTAGAATGAATTATATAGTGAGAGCCGCAAGAGGTCCTAGCCATTGGATTGTTGGTCCTAAGCGCGAAGGGGACTAACTTTGTAAATTGTAGGGTGATAAGCCCTTTGTTTATGACTTTGTAGAGCATAGATGATGGAAGAAAATCAAGGAATCACATTGGAACTCTTACTAGATCCATGGCAAGGAAGATTCAAGAAGAAGAAGGATCACCTAACATTTTACTTCTATGGAAGGTTATTTATAAAAAATCCTTCTTTTCTTAACTAAAGCACTTATACTTTGTTTTGTAGGGACTAATAAATCTTGGAGACCATGATTGAGCCATCCAAGAAGTTAAATCAATAAAGGAAAGCAAAGGATCCAAAAAGGGAAGTGCTTGCGGAATGGAAATGCACAAACATTTTTCACCCGAGAGAAGACCAATCCACGTGACTTGGTTGACTTGGAATGAAGCATGCACCTTGCTGCCTGAGCTGGAATGAGGCATGGACCTTGCTGGATCAAAATGGACGTGCCTCCTTTGCTAAATAATTTGAATTTAGGAGGGAATTAAATCAGAAATTAGGCTCCTCTTCACCTATAAATAAGAAGGCCTCTTCATTGTTTTTTCTCACTTTTGAGCTTAATGATATGCTGCAAAATTTGCTTTCCAGCTTTTGTGCTCTTAAGTCACCTCTGATCTTCTACTTCTTCTTCCTTCCTCAAGCTTCCTTCCTCTGTAGGAAGGCTTTCTGAGTTGTGAGGCCTCACCCATACACCTCTCCTCCATTAAAACATTTCAAACACTGCACTGTTCTCATCATTCTATTGCACCTTCAATCACTGCTGATTTCTTCTGGACTGGAGCTTCTGCCTGCATGTTTCCAGCTGGGATTAGTCTCCATCAAGTGGTATCATGAGCTTAGGTCGTCCACGCACCAGAGCTAAGCTATTCCTCTATCTTTGCACTCCATTTTTGCATTCTGTTGTGCTTTCTGTTTCAGTTTTCAAGTTTTGGTTTTGAGTAATTTTTTTGCTTATGTTTCGTTTTTTCCAGTCATTGATTTCGTGTTTCTTGTTGTTGTGTTTGTGTTTCCAGTGTTCATACATGTTTGTTACTCATTTTAAATGGTGAATCATTCTTGTTTTTGTCAATTCTAGCTTTAATTTTCAAATTCAGTAGTGTCTTAGTCTTGTGCACTTTATAGTTGCAGTTTTCATTTTGTCTTTGTTTGGTATTCATATCTGCCGGTTCATTTCGTTTTTGCTTGAGTTCAAATGCTAGACAAGCTATATATCTACCAATAAAGGCAATGAAGACTTGATCTAGCCTTGGTAATACAAGCTGAAGAAAAAAAAACAAATCTACTAATAAATGTCTTATTTTATTTGTTTTATGTTAATAAAATGAGATGTTATGATGCATTTAATATAAAAGTTACTTTTAATATAAAAATTATATGCATTAATATAATTTCATAAAAGTATATTGTATTTATATGATACGAAACTTTTACTATTAAACTGTTTTATTTAGAACAATAATTTAAAATTAAATAATTCAATTTTATTCAACTCAAGCCAGATCGTGTTGGATTTTATTCTCTCACTGAATTACATTTCATTATTATATCATAAATAGTTATATTTAGGTTTAAACCTCGGATGGTCCTCGTATTTGTATGAGAATCTCAAGTGGGTCCTCATATTTTCAACTGTCTCAATTGGGTCATAATATTTGTAAAATTTAGCCAATTTTGCCTTAACCGTTAAGTTGTCACAAGCGGCGTTAGTTGGTGCTGACGTGTTGTATAATTAATATGTTGATATCAAAATATTTTATTACGTGGATTTTTTTTTTAATTTAAGAGATTATGACATGGCAACCCTTGGTCGTTCTCTTCTTCTCCTTCGTTTTGATCTTCTATCTCACGCCTTCTATCTCGCAAGGAAAGTGGTTGTGATGGCGCGACCAAGCGACATTTGTGGTGGCTCGCGACAGCGTCAACGTTCTTCTTCTTTTCCCTCTTTTTTTTGTGTTGTTTCGTGTTGCAAGGAGGAACTTCTTCCCTCTTCTCTTTCTGGTTCTGTTCAAAAGTTGTAGAGAGAAGGTAGCTGGAAAATAAGAAAAAGATTATTTTATGGGTACCGTGTGATTGAGAAAGGGTAAATTGGATTCCTTAAAATATTTTGGAAGGAAAAAAATTGAAGAGAAATAATTTATGGCTTAGGTTTTTTTTTAATTACTTATAAAAAGTTAATTGTGAAAATGGATGATTCAGAACCCAGAAGCAGCGCCATTGAGAGGCACCATAGATGCGTGAAGCTCGGTGCAAGCCTTTTTCCCCTTTTTTGCTCGAACCTTAAGAGAGTGAAAAAGCTCTCTTATGCCTGGGTCACGATTCTTATGTGTTCTTTGGTTGTTGATGAAGGTGCGATCTGCGGTTTTAATGGAGGTTGCGAGGCATGTAGAGAAAAAGCTCGCGGTGGCACAAAGGTTGGGCAAAGGTGAAGGAACGTCACGAGGCAAATGCGAATCTAGGTTTTCTGGTTCTTGTTGTTTCTTACATTTGCAGGTGGTGATGATTTCACGTTTTGCAGAGGCAAGGGCTGCTCGCGGTGATGCTTAATGGCGGAGGCATGACGCCCTGATAAGGAGAAACACGATTAGGTTTATGTGCTTCTCTAGTTGTCTTTGCAGGTTGAGGTTACTAGTGAAGATGATGGAGGTGCGGAGCTTTGTGGTTGTGGTCATGGAAGCGCGACTTGGGATTTCTGGGTACACAATTCGGCTTTGCGGCGCGGCAGTGGTAGTATCTTCGCGGCGACTTTTTGGGGCTAGGGTTTTGCAAAGGAGATGATGGCGAGGATGATGAGGCAGTAGCGATTAGGATTTGATGATGACTTTCCGGGACTAGGGTTTTTTTTGCTTGCATAATTTTTCTATCATTTTTAATTTAGGTTTAATGTCTCAATAGGTCCCTATTTTTGTTCAGAATTTGAAATAGGTCCCTTTATTTTTTGGCGTCTGAATTAGGTCCTTATTTTTGTTAATTTGATGCAAATAAATCCTTTCCGTCAATTTCACCAAACGACGTTAATGAATGTGTGACGTGGCCTTACACGTGTCAATACTGTCCTCAGTTAACGCCGTTTGATGAAATTGACGTAAAGGATTTATTTGCATCAAATTAACAAAAATAAGGACCCAATTGAGACGCCAAAAAATAAAGGGACCTATTTCAAATTCTGAACAAAAATAGGGATCTATTGAGACATTAAACCTTTAATTTATTAAATTTCATGTCACTGACCACATATTTTTTCTAATAAAATATTCACTTTAACATATTCATTTCATCATTACATTTTAATACGGTTTATAAAAATTTAAGAGATAAAGCTTAATTGATTTAATTTTCAAATATTTGAACTCAATTAAAACATTTTACAAATATATAAACTCAATTAAAACAATTAAAAATATATAGACTCACTTGAAATTCTTATCCAAATACGAATAACATTGGAGAGTTTAAACCTTATATTTATATATATAAACTTTGTCTAAAAAAGTTTTCAATGTTTTGTTCTTGCACTAGAAGAGGAGTTAGTTAGGGTTCAATTTCGCGAGTCCTAAACCTTTCCCTCCCCAGATGGACAACTAACAATTTACTGCAAAACTGGAAGCATTTGATTTGATACTTGCAACCGTGATGAGACCGCTTAGCCAAACGAAGCAGTTGTTGGCGGTTACGGTTCAGAGGCATCAGTTGTGGCACGAGTCTCGAAACGTGAAGGTCTCGGTGTGGTGGGATTTCGAGAACTGCCAGGTGCCAGCGGGGGTTGACGTTTCGAATGTGGCGCCGGCGATCACGAAGGCGGTGAGAGCGAGTGGTATTAAGGGCCCTCTCCGAATCAACGCTTTCGGTGATATTCTGCAGCTGTCAAAATCCAACCGGCAAGCACTTTCTCACACCGGCATTCATTTCACCCACATTCGAGGTTTCTCTTCAATCCTATTTAACTCCAAAATTCATCTCAGGATGGTTTCATGTTGATTCACAGCTGACACTCGCATTGCTTGACGCTTAAACTTTTAAAACTACTGAGTAATGTAGTTGCTTTTTTTTTTATTTCTCTGAAGAAGCTAACAGAAATAACCCTTACGAATTGATTCATGTATAAGTTGATTTTATAGTGTTGATAAATTAATTTAATTTTTCTTTCTTATTTATGCCAATTTTTATAGAGAAGATGTAATGATGTGACTTTGACATGACAGATAATGTTTGTCATATGATAATGACATTATTGAAATTAAACATTTTGTCGTTGTTGGTGATACTTTATTAGGAATTGGTTCTTTTATGAAGAAAACGAATTCTAGTTTTAGCCATGTGGAATGAAAATGAGGGAATGGAAGAAAAGAAAGAAAGGAGGAGAAATAGAGTGGAAGGTTGAATTGTTTTGATTTGGTGGAAGAGAGTGGAAATATGTGAGAAATGAATGGGAAGGAGGTTTTAATTTGATGAGTTTTCCAGCTTGCAGTCCATATGGCTTCGGTAGTTTCTTGTTTTATTCATCTACACTTTTATCTTTTCAAATTATAATATCTGCAAGTATTTTTGTTGCAGGTGGAAAGAACAGTGCCGATAGATTTATTGTCATGAATCTTATGGACTGGATTTCTCAAAATCCTCCTCCTGCCCATCTCTTTCTGATATCTGGTGATGGAGACTTTGCTAGAATGTTACACCGGTTAAGAATGCATAATTACAATATATTACTTGCTAGCACAAGGAATGCTCCTGAGGTCCTCTGCAGTGCAGCAACAATAATATGGCAATGGTCTTCATTAGTAAAGGGGGAACATTTTTCTGGAAAACATTTAAACCATCCTCCTGATGGTTTGTTTGGTTCTTGGTCTGGAAATTACAATGTGATTCCTGACAAACCATTCTCAGATGTTGAGAAGTCTGCATCTTCACAAAAAGTAGACATATACAAACCTTCCTTAGATTTGCAAACTGTTCCAAAAGAAGTTATAATACATGTTTGCCATATATTTAGATCACATCCAAACGGAATCTCAATTGGAGATCTTCATAGACGGTTGAAGAAACGCAAAGTGGATTTTGGTGAAAAGTTTTATGGATATGGATCATTTACTCGCTTTCTAACATCAACAATGCATGTAAAGCTTGAGCCTTTAGGCTTGGGTAAATTTCATGTATGTCTTATCCCCTCAGAATCCCCCAAACCTTTTGAGTTCAAAGATGTGGAATCAGTATCATCTTGTATAAAGATGGATGAGAAGGGATTTGCATCAACTCCAAAGCTAAATGGTGAGGATAAAAACAAGGTTAGAGAAGAAAATTGGAGACCCTTAACTGCCTCATCCCATGAAAGGAGTATGGATGATGATTCAAAATTATCACTTTTATCGGTTGGAAACCCAGATACGTTACAGAAATTTTCAGTGCGTAATGGCAATGTTGTTGATATGACTACTGAACAACTGTCAGAGATTCAACCACAACACAGGGACAATCAACTTTCCAAAACTAAGCCAGATTCCTCAAAATTGAGTTCAAGTTCTAAAACATTATCTGGTTGTGACACTGTTGGCTCTGAGGATGCAATTTATAGAATTCAGGAAAAATACACGACTTCAAGGAATCACTCTGCTGGAAATAATCAGACAGAAGACATTGTTTCTGCAATATATGAATCTGCTAATGTTAGAGCAATGAACAAATCCGAGAATTCAACTAGAAAAGAGGTTGGTGAAGTTTGTCACAGCCCATATTCTACAGAAGCTGATCACTCTCTGCTTGACAATATACCTAGTGGAAGTGATAAAACTAATAGGAGTGCTCCAACATTCTTTGTCTGGATCAGAAACTGGTGGAAATTTTGGAAGGGGAATGCAGAATCTGGTGTTTCAGCTGATTCTAACCCATCTGAACTCGTAGAGCAAACTATTCAGGTTGTGAGTGATTTTAAAGAACCCAAGTTATCAGATCTGGACCAACCTGAGTTGTTTTCTAGCGGTTCCTTTTGGGATGACATAGAAACTTTTGTTTTCACGCTCAAAGGATCATTTATTGTTTCCCAGTCGAGAAACAGGTTACGCAATAATCTTGTACAAATCTTTTAAAAAATTTCCCTTTTGCTCTATGGGTATAACTGCAAAAGAAAGGAAAACAGCGCAACAAATTAATTGTAAGACAAGTTCTGCTGAAAGTTGTGTGACCATTTTTATATTTTATTATATGATATCATTACGTAGGTACCACTTTAAAGAGTTACTAACATGTTCATTTGTTTGTACCAGGGAAGATATGGCGTATAAATTGCTAAAGGATGGACCCCCAATTTTAAGATCTCTCACTGAAGAAGATATTCTTCAATTGGTGGAATTGTTAATATCAAAGAAAAAGTGGTTGGAAGAAATCCCGTCCCAAATATTTCCTTTCAAAGTAATTAAACTAGTTCAAAGGAACTCATTGACGGGCCAATCTCAGGATGCAAATGGTTTGAGATCCCTCTTTCTGAACATATCGTCGCAATCCAAGTTGCAAAAATCATCTGAACATAAGAGTATTCCTAAATCCGGAGTTTCTACAACTAATACTGACGGAAAATAGTATCAGTTCTTTCCCAAGACTGTCGGTTGATAGGTATGGCTATCATGTTGATAGGTATGGCTATCATCGTGAATAACAGAAGCTACACAGTGGCATAATGCCAGAAGTTAAAGTAGAGCCCACTTGTAGTGTGCCTCTGAAGGGAAAACTTTTAATTTCAAAAACTCAGGTAACCACTTCCTCTCATGCTCGTGCAGTTTCAAACTCAGTGAATTATGTGATTATGCTCCCAAAGATGATAGCATCAACTCTCAATTGGAATAATTAGATCTTTTTTCTATCAATCAGTCCAACCAGATAAATCTGGAGTCAGAATTATGTCGGAAAGCCAAAGTCTTCTAAGTCTTGATTATGAACCTGTAGAAGCTTAACGAAAAAGAGAAAAAAGTTTCTCAAAATATTTTATGTTACAGATAAATACAATTCAGAACAGATCATATAAATTATTCTAACATTTTCCCTTAAAGTTACAGCATCTAAATGCAATGTTCCCAGCTTGAAACATACGAACTGAATTTGATCTCTTCTCAGGGATTTTGTCACAAGATATGCAAATTGATTATTGGAGTCAACAAATTCAGTGTAATATTAAAATGGTTTGACTATAACAATATATAATCTTTTGTTGAATTTCACAAAAACACAATATTAATATTTAATATTGGAATTTTTCTATTTGACTCAACTTTAATGGCACAAGCGTATTTAAAACCAATTGTCTTCAGCCTAGGTGGCAAAATAACTAATTCTTATTGTATTTATGATTAGGAGTTTGCATTTCAATGATTATGGTTTATCGTCATGTAGGAAGATTAAGCCTTTTAGTCACATTTTTTAGAATATAAAAGGAAATAAACGAGAATTAGGATCCACATAACTAATGATAGCTTAGAGAATTATAAATAGAACTAATGATAGCTTAGAGAATTATAAATAGAACGAAGGATTGAGTAAACTGAATATCTTTTCAAAGAGCAATGATCAAGTTGGAATATTCATTCAGGAGTCCTCATATCGAGTGATGAAGGTGAAAGATTTAAATAAGAGTACTTACAATGTATTATATCAGTCATTTATGGTCTACGTTGATGAGTGATGACAAGCAACAACGATGACTTTGGTGGGTCCGGAGTAGAAGTGAAACTTCCAAGGTTGGTTGACTTCAGGTATCAGGAGCAGGGAAGAAACAAGGGTTCAACCACTGGAATGTGAAACTATTGGAGAGAGTTCAATTTTTTGAAGAGAGATGCATCTTAAAAAAAGGTAACATTTGCAAAAAAATAATACCTTTTTGTTTCAAGAGAGTAATAACGATACTTTTTTGAAGCTAGAATCTCCTAGTAAGATACAATTAATGTAGGATTGAGCAATGGTTAGGTTGAATTGGGATCCAATCTTACCAATGGAGCATAATTCGAATTAAACTTTTAACATCCAACACAACCATTTATTCAGATTTATTTTTTATTAAATCAATTAATAAAAATACTTTTATTTTAATTTGTAATAAATTAAATAAGTTAAAATAATTTAGTAATAATTTAAAGAAAAAACATTATCATACCAAAAATAAAATTGAAAATTTAAACATGTATAATGACTGAATTTGTAGAATTCACATAAGTATATAAATCATTACAAGATTTTAAATTAAAAATTTAAATAGTTTTTGAGACATTTTCCTTTGGCATCAAAATTGTAGTCTTTTAGTTATTTAATTTCATGTTGTACGTGAGACCCAAGTCCTTTATCATCATGGATGCAAAAAAGTTTTAGCTAAGATCTATGCAATGGAGGCAAGGTTATATTGGTGACAATAATAATTAGGCATAAAAAAAAGCAACAACTACCTAAACCAGATAAGTTTCCACAAAATCATTACCTTTTCTATTGCTTATGAGTATTAATAGGTGATGAGAACTCTGAGAATATATATTGATATAGATAAATGTTGCAATACAAGAAAAGTCAAAACTCCACAACACCACTAATGCCATAATCAGGTTCCTTAACCTTTCATGAGAATACGATGGAAGCATATATGTTGACCTAAACTTGAAAATCTAGAATAAGGTAAGGATGGAAGATCTTCCACACGTATCTCACCATCTACCAAAGATCTTTGAATTTCATTGAGTTTCAATAACAAATTTTTTAGTATGTCAATTAACATAGCTTATACGTCAATTAATTGGAAGATCAATAAATTTCATATAAGCTATGTTAGTATGCAAGAAGGTGTTCTTGTTGTGTTGTGTGTTTCTTGTGTGAACCAAGAAGATTGTGTTTTGTAGTTGTTTTTTAAGAAATTTTCATGTAAGGATGTTGTAATTTCTTGATAGTATGGAAAATCAAGCTCAATTTGTTATGACTAACTAGATGTAGCTCCTTATAAGTAAACCAATATAAAATTTTCTTGGTGCATATATTGAATTGTTTTTGCTAATTTTTTTTTTATAACTCATCTTATCAAGAAAATTCATAACTTGAATCTTTGAAAGAAGACTTCTTGTAATCAAGTGCCTAGTTCATAAATCTGATTAATTACTAACATCTTGATTGATCTTTAATAATAAATCCCTTGTATCTATCAAAGACTAATTGTGTAAAAATCATTTAGATTTTGCTAGCATTTCATAGATTTTTTTATTCATTTTAATAAGTTAAAATGTATGATTCAGCAATAATAAGTACCTTGTTCAATCTAAATTCATCGAAATTTTTCATAATCTTTAACTGAACACTGGTTTTCACAAGTCAGATTCAACACCTCCCCTCTCCCTTTCTTGGCCTTGAACTCTTTTAGTCTACAATTGCTATCAGAGCATGTTTTTAAAAATTACTCAAGTTTAATATCTTGAATTTTTTTTTTCGAACATCATGGTCGAAAATAAATTCCATTTTACAACATGTGCTTCTATAATGTCCAATGGAGATGTATCTCCTTCCTTCCAAGGAAAAAAGACGCTCCTAGGGCCTAATGCTAGCCCAAATGTGGCGCAAAAGTGTTCCAAGATTCAAAACTAGCCCAATTAGCAACATCATGACAGCTTTGACCTTTGCTGACAGTTTAACTCATAGCTTCCTCCACAAAGGACTTTCATTTAACTATAAGCACGTATTTTCTGGACCTTTAAGTTGGATGTAGTAAAATCTTCAAAATTGCATACGTTTACTAATCTCCCTAATTGGGTAGGTCCTTGGCCTAACATACAAAACCTAAAGAAAGACATATGTACATATTTACAAGGTTTAAGAGAAGGGAAAAGCAAACTTGAACACCATCTCCACAAGAGTAGAGTCCTCATTCTTCTTTTATCTTCCTAATCATAGCTCAAGTTATAGCTCCTTGGATGGATCTCATCAAGCTCCCTGAATGGTTTCCATCACTAACTCTTTCTTTTTTTGAGAAAAAGTTTTACAAGTCTTTTGTACTTAATTTTCTAAAACACCTTCATTGTGTTTGTAAATTTTGAAGAGAATCAAAACACTTTGTTGTTCAGTTCAGTTGAGCTAAACCATCTAGTTAGGAAGAATAGTGTTGAACCTGGAGTAGTTAAACTCTTATATCCAAATTGGATAGTTTTATATCATGAGTGGTGAAACTCGTTGTAATCTTTGAACACGCCTTAAGAGTACTTAAGGGAGAATTGGACGTATGTCATTTTGAATGAATCAGTATAAAAAGAAGCTTGACATATTTTCTTTCCTTTATATACATTTTCCTAAATGTTGTTAAAAAAACTTAAAGTGTTTAATACATATTTGTGAAAAGTTTTTGAAAAATCTATTCAACACTCCTTTTAGAATTTTTCTTGTGTTTTTGTTGGTATCAGAGCTAACCTCAAGGGTTAGTTCTTGATAAGACTTGAGGAAAGATCCAACGAAAAACGAAAGGTATGTTGTAAATCATCCTCCTTTATTCAAGGGAAAAAATTTGCCTTTGATTCTCATGAGCACCCGGGAGGACCCTGTTTCTTCAAAATCTGAAGATGAGAAAGAGGAAGAAGCCAACATGTGTCTAATGGAAAACACCGTTGAATACTCGTCAAATGACTCTAACGACAAGGTAGATTTCTCAAATTTACATTTAGTCATTTAGGACTATAATGAATTGTTATCTAATTCCTTAAAGTTATCATAAGCTTTCAAAGTATTAAGAAAGTAATAAAGAAAATCTTTAAAAGAAAATGAGATTTTGAAAAACGACTTGACATAGTCTAAGGATGATGTAAAAACCTTTAGAGAAAACAATTTGCGAACTTGAAAGCAAATTAGTTGAGTCAAAAAGACAATGTGAAAATCTTATTTGTTCAAAAGAAAAATTTGAGAAAAACTCAACTATTGCTAAAGATAGTGAACGCATCGAACAAGTTCAACGTGAAAATGACATTTTACTCAAAGTGTTGCAAAGGCAAGGAACATTTAGTCCCTTTGATAAAAGGTTACAAACACACTTTTGATAAACGAGGATTAGGTTACAAAGGCAAAATAAATCATTATGAGCAAAAGTCTAAATTTATTCCTTTGTCAAAGCAAATGAGAAAAATTCTAGTTATGTATCTAACTCTAAAAAGAAAAAAAAATGTCAAAAACTAACAAGATAAGACCAAATGCAAGGTGGGTACCTAAAAATGAAATCATGGTACTTGGACAGTGGGTGCTTAGGACATATAATGAGAGAAAAATTTATGTTCCAAAGCCTAAGGAACAAGAGGGGATGCACTGTGATGTTCGGAGGAATTAAAAAACACAAAACCACATGCATTAGAAAAATAGGTATAAACCATTCCCCTTAAATTGATAATGTTCTCCTTGTAAATGTCCTGAAACATAATTTGCTTAGCATAAGTCAATTATGTGATAACAGATACATAATTTTATTTGAATAAGGTCAATATAGAGTCTTAGATGATCAAGGTCTACTTTTATTTTCTGCCAATAGACAAGATAACTTGTACAAGATATATTTAAATGAATTACATGCTCAAAGAGTTTCATGTTTAATATCTATAAAAGACGAGGCAATAGCAAGGCATAGTAAATGTCTACATACAAATATGAGATTAATCTCAAAGTTGCAACACCATGACCTCATAAGAGGATTGCCTAAAGTATCATTCAATGATACAGTCTTTTGTAATACTTGCATGAAAGTAAAACAAGTCAAGGAATCTTTCAATAATAAAAATATCATTTCTACAAAAGACCTCTAGAGATGCTTTATATAGATCTATTTGGTCCTATAAGAATCGCGTCTGTAAGTTGTAAACGCTATGGACTGGTAGTCATTGATCAATTTTCTAGATGGACATGGGTAAAGTTCTTGATCCATAAAGATGATGCTTTTGAAACATTTTGATAGAGGAATATCTCTTGAAATATATATGAGAAGAACTTAAGAAAGAACATGAAGGTCCAACATCAAAACATGTCTCCTTAAATCTTATAATGTTATATGGAGGGAATTTAAAAAACATGAAGATCATGCGCACAATCTATAAGTTTATTTTAATTTTACAAAATGTTAAATTCATTGGGTGAGCTAATTTGTGTTCCTTGGGCGAGTGGGCATCGCTAGGCAAAAAGTCTACATGTGTAATTTTGTTTTTTATTATTTTTATGTGTTTTGGGCTTTGCACTTTATTCAAGGGTTTAGAGGTTTTCTTAAACTTATGTGCCTATATACAGAGGTACAAAAAGCTAATGTAAACACTTTTGAATCATAATATTATGCATTTGCATTTTTTAGAGAGGATTCTCATGGTTCTTGGATTAACATCTTTGTTGCGAATCTTCACTTGACTCATCAATATGCAAGATTGTGGTATCCTTATCTCTGTCTTATTTTGCGTTCTTCTTTAATTTATTTTTTTTTGTGGCTATTGAAGATTGAAATTCAGAAAAGACCGTACTCTTTCCTAGACCAAATCGTATCATCTATTATTCAGAGCAAGGTTCTGGTTTAAATATCCTCTTTTATCTTAATTTTCTGTCATATGAAAAAAAAGCCCAATATTTTATCCAAATTCGTTGAGTTTTTTATTTTTTTCTATTTTTTGTGTTCTTTTAATTTGTGTATTTTCATATTAATTCATGGAAATTATCTTTTTTTTGGGTTTTTATATTAATTATAGTCTCAATTAATTGTTTACTTTGATCTTGCATGAGTTTTGGTGTTTGAAGGATAATCTTTGTTTATGAGTTGAACTGCCAAATTTAAACAAACAATAGTGGAACCAAGTAAAAAAGAAACAAATATATATTGAAAAAAAAATAGAAAATAAGGATCCAAGAGTAAAAATAAAATAAAATTGTAGAGTTCAACCCAAATTATTATGTTGCACTATTATTTATGATTGTTAATCTAGTAAATTATATTCAGTCTTTTTTTTAGAGTCTTCGCATTGTCTCATTTAATTCTTTTTGGTGGTCCTATAATTTTTTAATTTTACTATTTTGTGTCTTTTAAAAATTTCTTAAAGTTGTCTAGAGTTTTCTATTTTTTTTTTACCTCTTGAATCAAGATTTAGATCTCGTAATGTTTTTCACATTGTTTGTTCAGTCTTTGCATAAGGTAGTGGAGGTTTTTGTGAAGTGGTAAAGAGAATTTAAGTGGTAAAAGGCAAGAGAGTACATTCTAGAAAAAACCTATAAGTGTGATACACAAGGGAAATTTAAGTGAAACACTTAGACGAGTTGTGAGGATATAAATATATTCTCTCTTTTTTCTAACCTTTTTCAGGATTTATCAATATTGAACAATGTAACATATTCTTGTAAGGACATCCTTCTAGAAGTTGTGTTCATGAGGACTTGGTGGAGAGTGTGAATGCCTTTGAGTCTAGCATTGTAAAGTTGGATGGTGAAATTTTTAGTATTAAAAGGAAGCACAAGAATGACAAAAATTTTTTCTTAAGGGTTAAATCAAGTGCTATAAAATGTTCCAAATGTGAAGGCTATGGGCATGAAACTCATCAGTGTCCTAATTGGAATGCAAGACCCATGGCTACTAATGAAGACCTCAAGAACTACATTCTATATTTGAAAAAGGAAGAAGAAAGAACTTTGCAAAAATTATCTACACTGAAAAGAAGACAAGAGTGGAACCTTAAAAGAGAACAAAACAAAAAAGCACTTATAGAAATGGAAGAAAGAGAAACTAAATGAAAAGAAGAAATGAAAGAAAAGAGAGAGGGAAACAAAAGACATAATAGAGAAAAAGAAACGAAAGAAGAGAGAGTGTGTAGAAAGAGAAAAGAGAGAAAAAGAAGAGAAAGAAAAGAGAGTGGGAGAGGAGAAAGAAAGTAGAGAAAAAGAAGAAAATAAAAAAGAGCGAGAGAGGAGAAAGAAAAGAAAGATAGAGAAGAGAAAGAAGAAAAAGAAGAGCGTCCTAATTTGTTATTAAAAAAATACTAATTGACCACTTTTTGTTTTGTTGCCTGGGGAATATTTGTTTATCAAGGAACCATGGCATCAATATGGAAGGAAGACATGATGACAAAAAAGGAAAACACAAGCTTAGAACTCAAAGAACTTGTGTTTGATAATTTGTTAGCTTGTTTATCAATTCATTTGGATATTCAAAGCCATTTTTTTAGTATGGAAAAAAGCTTAGAAATATATGCGCATGAGTTAGCTTGTTTAACCATCTTTAAGTAACTCAGGGATAATCAAAGTCATACTTATGGTTTGATTGTTTACTTGAGAAATATTCTTTGATCTTCTTTGAGCGTTGCATCTTTAATTTAAAATTGTTTGATGATATTTGTAGGTGGATATTTGATCCTAGAGGCAGACCTTCAAATCTTTGATAATAAGAGATTGACCTCTTGAAGGATCCAAATCTCATTTTAGTAGAATTTCTATTTTGGATTATTTTATATTTGTGTCTTTGATTTATGTTTGTGCTTATGCGTAGCATCTTCTAGAATTTGGGACGAATTCTCTCCAAATAGGAAAGAATGATAAAGAATCTTCAAGTGGGACGAATTTGAGGACAAAATCTCTTCAAGAATTAGTATATGATAGAAAATTATCTCTTGAAACATATATGAGAAGAGCTTGAGGAAGAACATTTGTCATTTAAAGGATCTATGACAAGGTCCAACATCAAAACATTTTTCCTTAAATCTTATAATGTTCTATGGAGGGAATATAAAAAACATCAAAATCATAAACAAAATTAAAGAATAATTTAGGAAATTAAATAATTTTTAATTTTATTTTAATTTTAAAAAATGTCACATTCACTATGCGAGCTAATTTGTGTTTGTTGGGCAAGCGGACCTCACTAGACAAAAGGTTTGCATCTGAAATTTTCATTTTCTGTTATTTTCATGTGTTTTGAGCTTTGGGTTTTATTCTAGGGTTTCAAAGTTTTCTTAAACTTATGGGCCTATATAAAGGAACCAAAAGCTAATGTAAACACTTTTAAGTCATAATATATGGATTTGCATTTCTGAGAGAGGATTCTCTTGGTTCTTGGATTAGAACTCTGAATCTTATCAAAGATTAACATTTGTGTAATCTTCACTTCACTTATCAATCTGCTAGATTTTAGCGTCCTATCTATATCTTATTCCATGTTCTTCTCTGATTTATTTTTGTTGTGTCTATTGAGAATTCAAATTTAGAAAAGATTGTACTCTTTTCTAGATAGAATCGTATTACATTTTATAAACTCTTCAAAAAGATAGAGAATGAAAAAGGCTATAAGATTGCATCTATCAGAAGTGATCGTGGAGGTGAATATGAAAATGAACTTTTTCGAATTTTTGTGAAAACTATGGTATAAACCATAATTTTTAAACTCCAAGGAGACCATAATAAAATGGGGTCGTTGAGAGGAAAAATAGATCTTTACACGAAATGGCCAAAACTATGTTAAATGATTTCGATACTCCTAAACACTTTTAGGCAGAAGCAGTAAATACAACCTACTATCTTCAAAGCATAATTTATTTATGGTCAATCATAAAAAAAACTCCATACAAATTATGGAATAATAGAAAACCCAACACACTAGTACAAAAACAGCGTATAACGTCACGCGTTCAACGTCCAACCACTAAATAACCAACGTTAAAAATGAGCAGTGACATTTTTGTAAATAAATGCAATTATTAAACATCGTTTAGAATTGCAATTCGACGTAAAGGATATAAAATGTCGAATGACTTTTAAATTCGACGTCAAAAGGTTAGTGAATTCAATAAAAATTTGAGCGAGAGATTGAAAATTTATTCACTTTATCTTAGCGCGCGATACCCTCTTCTCTTCTCAAACTTTTCTCAAATGAAGTTTGACGAGCATCACATGTAATCTTTCTTTCATTTGATACAAATGCATGTTAATTAATTACTTTATGTATGATTTTTGTTTGTTTTAACCGATTATTTTCGTGTTATTTCCTTCATAGGCGCATTCTGCTTTCTCTCTCACTGTGACGAAACTTTATTCCGATGAACTCACCTTTTGAAGGTTAGTTTTCGTTTTCGTTTGAAGAACTTATTTGTTGAACTTGTTTATTGTTTTTTTTGTTGAACTTGTTTGTTGTTTTTTTTATTGAACTTGGTTGTTGTAGTTGTTTAGTTGAACTTGTTTGTTGTTATTGTTTGATTGAACTTGTTTGTTGTTGGTTATTATTGTTTTCTGTTGATACTACACTACACTGTTCATAGTTCATGCTTTATAAAATATAAAAAACTGAAATTTGTTGTTTTTTTGCTTTTCAGGTCTCGTAAAGTTGGAAAAAAGGATCACAATTAATAAAAAAAACAAAAAAAAAATTGAATAACGACGAATATTGACAAAATTCGTTGAATTTTTTAAATTCCACATAAATTTAATGTCTCCTGATATGACGTCGTTTGTGAATTCGCCGTTAAAAGCCCAAAATATTCGACTTTGTACGCGATTTTTGTACTAGTGACATATCATATTTTCATGCTTTTGGATGTCAATGTTTTATTCTAAATACTAAACACAGTCTAGGAAAATTTGACTTGAAAAGTGGCGAAGGTATCATGCTTGGATATTCAAAACCTTGAAAGGGTTTAAAGTATATAGCTCTAGAACTTCTAAGGTGGAAAAAGTCATCCATGTAAAATTTAACGAAAATGAACTTGATAATAAAATGACAAAGCTAGACAATGCTTTTACTAACATGCAGATTAGTGACAAAGCATCTAACTGAAAGATGAGTCTAAAGAAAAAGAAGCATATAGGCAAGAAGAAGAGAAGCTTGAAGAGGTCAGAGAGCCTAGCGGGTCACATCGGCTAACAATCAAGAATCACCCAATGGATTGAAATAAAGCATTTATGGATTGAAACAAGCTCTTAGAGCTTGGTATGAACACTTAAGTTCTTTTCTAACCTTAAATGGGTTTTCAAGAAAGAAGGTAGACACTATCTTGTTCTGCAAATAAGTCAACTATGATTTCATTATAGTTCAAATTTATGTGGATGATATTATTTTCGGTGCTACTAACGATTTTTTCTGCTAAATATTTTTAAGATAATACAGGAAGAATTTGAAATGAACATGATGCGAGAACTCAAGTTCTTTCTAGAATTGCAAATCAAGTAAGAGTTTGACGTTATCTACATACAACAGACAAAGTATGTTAAAGAGCTCCTTAAAAAGTTTATGTTGGAAGATGCAAAGTATATGAAGACTCCTATGTCCTATGCATCCAACGACTATCTCGGAGTTCGATGAAAACACTACAAAATTGGACAACATTGTTTATCGCCAAATGATAAGTTCACTCTTGTATCTTATTGCGTATAAACCTGATATTATGTTTAGTATTTGTCTCTGTGCGAGATTTAAAGCATATCCTAGAATCCATCGAACTATTGTTAAACCAATTTTTCCTTTATCTTATGGCACTACTAATCTTGGTCTATGTTTCAAAGGAAGAGAAACCTTTAGATTGCTGGGATATTGTGGTGTTGATTACGTTGGAGACAGGTTTGAAAGAAAAAACACAAGTGAAAAATGTCATTCATAAGAGGAAACGAAGTCTCTTGAACAAGCAAAAAGCAAGGAACCATAGCTCTCTAATAGTTGAAGCAAAGTACATTTCAACTACAAGTTGATGCTCTCAACTATTATAGATAAAGAACCAACTTAAAGATTACAACAATGAGAGTAAAATTCTTATTTTATGTGATAATAATATTGCTATCAGTCTTTCTAAAAATCCTATATTAGTGAAATTTTACGCACACAATAGCTATTTGCTGATGAAGTAAAAATAATTATTGTTCAATTGTGGTAATAGCTTTAGGTAAAGGTGAAGTAGCAAATCTACGAAGCAATTGTGAACACGTGAAGCAGCTGTGAAGCAACACAAACTACCGAACCTGCAACGCACAAACCACAAACCAAAGCAGACAGTCGACGGACAACAGATTTGGAAAAATGTGATACCTGAGAACAAGCAACTCCACAAAAACACACATTAAAGAGGGAAAGTGAGAAATTAACAAGAAAGTGATAGAAGAAACTCGAAAGACAATGAGAATAAATAGTTACTAATTCGAATCTGCAATTGACAGATGAAGATTTGAAAAGAGAAATGCATAGAATTTGGGAGCTACGACTGAGAGAGGCAAAAGGAGAGATTTTTTACTGAGATTGAGAGAGGTCAAAGACCGTGCATGACTGGCCCGGGAGAACCCATGCTGTCTTTGCAAGCTTTACATCTTTCATTCCAATCCCAGTTATCATAAGATATATATTATGATGCCTTTTGCTACTTTCTATGTACATGTTTATACTTCTACCAAAAAGAGTTAGGACTGGAAAACATGAAAATGCAAACAATGCGTATAAAAATCAAATCAAATACGTTGCCCAATTGAATCGGTTAGCTATAAATAGGGTGCGTGTATATATATATGTATATATATTGTCATTACACAGAAAGAGTCACGGAAGCAATAAAAAAGGGTATGGCCAAATATAGACTTTATTAGCATGTTAATTATACTATATTTCTCAATAAATTTTTTTATTAATATTAATCGAAGTTGACAATATCGACGAATATCTCCAAACTCTTGGTACTATAGTTTGAGGGCTTAATTTCAGAAACTTTTACCCACACAGGTTTCGTGTGTAATAATTACAGGAAAGTGAATCTAAAGCATATGTAGGTGAAGGTTTCGTGTCTGCTTATTTGTCAAACACAAGATATAACCTAACAGAAAGAAAAAAAGGTTGTTGACACCCTATTTCAAAGGAAAATGTTATTTGGACAACGAAATTTTGACACAGATTTAACAACGCCACGTGTCAGCTCTTGATTGGCCAAATAAATTGAAAATAAAACAGAGAAAGGGTTACGGGGCGAGGGGTATTTTGGGATTTCGAGGTTAAAATTTGAAGAATTGGGTTTCGCGGTTTAGGGTGGGAAAGACGTTCGTTCAACCCTTGTCGCTCTCTCGCTCTCTCGCTCTCTCGTTAAAATTTAAAGAATTGGGTTTGGGCGGTTTCCGGTGGGAAAGAAGTTCGTTCAACCCTTCCATATTGTGTCTCGCTCTCTCGCTCTGTCGTTCGTCTTCGAAGCTTCCATCTTCGCTGTCGTTGTCTCGCTCTCTCGCTCTATCATTTTTACTTTGTGTTAATCTCACTTATAATGACAAAAGTAGTGATTGAAAAATGAACGCAACATTATAATAAGAATTTGAAAAGTACGAGACCATTTTCAGTAAAATTAATGGTAATTAATGGGAAGGAGTTGATCAAATTCTGAGTGGGAAGATGGGTGTTGGTCATTGATGTAAACGCAAGAAGTGTGGAGTGACCCGTGATGAGTAGGGGGACGAAGTAGTGCAAGGGATGAGTTAGAGTGTTGAAAAAATGGTCTGGTAATCGTTTACAGAATCCTGGTAAACGATTACCCGAGAGAAAATTGGATTTTGTACATAAAGTCCAACACAGGTAGTCAGCCAGGTGAACAGGGGTCACCATTGGAAAAAAAGCTTAGTTTTAGGCAGTTCTGCACCTGTCTGAGGCTGGTCCAGGTGTTTCAGTGGTGGGAGAGGGTGGTTGGTGATGTGATGTGTGTCCAAGGAGTGTGGGGTGACCCCTCATCAGTTGGAGGAGCAACCTCTGCAAGGGATGAGTGAGGGTGTTGAAAAAAAGGTCTGGTAATCGTTTACAGCATCCCTGTAAACGATTACCCGAGACAAAAATGGATTTTGTACAGAAAGTCCAACACATGTACTCAGTCAGGTGAACAGGGGTCACCATTGGAAAAAAAAGGTGAGTTTTAGGCACTTCTGCACCTGTCTGAGGCTGGTCCAGGTGTTTCAGTGGTGGGAGAGGGTGGTTGGTGATGTGATGTGAGTCCAAGGACTGTGGGGTGACCCCTCATTAGTTGGAGGAGCAAGCTCTGCAAGGGATTTGTTGACAAAAAACCATACAAGTGAATTTAAGGGTCATTACTGGTTGGGAGGTTATGTTTGATGACCCCAAGAAGTGGGGAAGAAGTCATTCTTACTGAGGGGACCAAGTTGGACAAGTGCAGAGCTAATCTGCAGAAAAAACATTGTCGTAATCGTTTACAGTGGCCTCGTAAACGATTACACGAGAGAAATCACTGTTTTGTACAGAAAGTTGAACTGAAGTAGTCAGTTGTAGTGTCCTGGGTGATCATTGGCAAAAACTGTTAATTTAAAGCACAAGTCCACTTGTATTTACTTGGTGTTGGTGTTTGACTGGTGGTAGAGGGTGGTAGGTGATGGGAGGTGACCCCAAGAAGTGAGAAAGAAGCCATTCTTACTGAAGGGACCAAGTTGGACAAGTGCAGACCCAATCTGCAGAAAAAACACTATGGTAATCGTTTACAGTATCCTTGTAATCGATTACAGTGTCAAAAAAGGTGTAAACTTGATTTCTAAGGCATAATTTGAAAGGTCTTTGAGTATAGATTCCAACAAAACAAGAATCAACTCATTTGGAGTTCGGTGGAGAAAGTTATGAGCAAAAGAACAAGCAAAGGTGAGAGTTGGCAAAAATATATGAAACGCTAACTTGAAAGAATAAACTGTACCAACTCAGATGTCCAAAAATTACAAATTAGTAGTCATTGGAAAGATTTTTGAGTCTAGTTTCTAATAAAAAAAGAATCACATCATTTGGAAGTCGGTGGGAAAAGTTATCAGTAAAATAGCCAGCAAAGGTCAAAGTTGACAGCATGTTATCTCACCCAAGTTGCTCATCTCATAAACATTGTTTTTTTCCTTCATCATGGGGTGCCAAAACATCACTTCCCACCACTGAAACACCAGGAACAGCATAAGAAAAGTGCAAAAGTGCTTAAAACTCACATTTTTTGCCAATGGTGACCCCAGTTCACCTGACTGAGTACCCGTGTTGGACTTTCTGTACAAAATCCAGTTTTGTCTCGGGTAATCGTTTACAGTGTCCTTGTAATCGATTACAGTGTCAAAAAAGGTGTAAACTTGATTTCTAAGGCATAATTTGAAAGGTCTTTGAGTATAGATTCCAACAAAACAAGAATCAACTCATTTGGAGTTCGGTGGAGAAAGTTATGAGCAAAAGAACAAGCAAAGGTGAGAGTTGGCAAAAATATATGGAACGCTAACTTGAAAGAATAAACTGTACCAACTCAGATGTCCAAAAAATACAAATTAGTAGTCATTGGAAAGATTTTTGAGTCTAGTTTCTAATAAAAAAAGAATCACATCATTTGGAGGTCGGTGGGAAAAGTTATCAGTAAAATAGCCAGCAAAGGTCAAAGTTGACAGCATGTTATCTCACCCAAGTTGCTCATCTCATAAACATTGTTTTTTTCCTCCATCATGGGGTGCCAAAACATCACTTCCCACCACTGAAACACCAGGACCAGCCTAAGAAAAGTGCAAAAGTGCTTAAAACTCACCTTTTTGGCCAATGGTGACCCCAGTTCACCTGACTGAGTACCTGTGTTGGACTTTCTGTACAAAATCCAGTTTCGTCTCGGGTAATCGTTTACAGTGTCCTTGTAATCGATTACAATGTCAAAAAAGGTGTAAACTTGATTTCTAAGGCATACTTTGAAAGGTCTTTGAGTATAGATTCCAACAAAACAAGAATCAACTCATTTGGAGTTCGGTGGAGAAAGTTATGAGCAAAAGAACAGGCAAAGGTGAGAGTTGGCAAAAATATATGAAACGCTAACTTGAAAGAATAAACTGTACCAACTCAGATGTCCAAAAAATACAAATTAGTATTCATTGGAAAGATTTTTGAGTCTAGTTTCTAATAAAAAAAGAATCACATCATTTGGAGGTCGGTGGGAAAAGTTATCAGTAAAATAGCCAGCAAAGGTCAAAGTTGACAGCATGTTATCTCACCGAAGTTGCTCATCTCATAAACATTATTTTTTTGCTTCATCATGGGGTGCCAAAACATCACTTCCCACCACTGAAACACCAGGACCAGCATAAGAAAAGTGCAAAAGTGCTTAAAACTCACCTTTTTGGCCAATGGTGACCCCAGTTCACCTGACTGAGTACCTGTATTGGACTTTCTGTACAAAATCCAGTTTTGTCTCGGGTAATCGTTTACAAGGATGCTGTAAACGATTACCAGACCCTTTTTTCAACACCCTCACTCATCCCTTGCAGAGGTTGCTCCTCCAACTGATGAGGGGTCACCCCACACTCCTTGGACACACATCACATTACCAACCACCCTCTCCCACCACTGAAACACCTGGACCAGCCTCAGACAGGTGCAGAACTGCCTAAAACTGAGCTTTTTTTCCAATGGTGACCCCTGTTCACCTGGCTGACTACCTGTGTTGGACTTTATGTACAAAATCCAATTTTCTCTCGGGTAATCGTTTACCAGGATTCTGTAAACGATTACCAGACCATTTTTTCAACACTCTGACTCATCCCTTGCACTACTTCGTCCCCCTACTCATGGGTCACTCCACACTTCTTGCGTTTACATCAATGACCAACACCCATCTCCCCACTCAAAATTTGATCAACTCCTTCCCATTAATTACCATTAATTTTACTGAAAATGGTCTCGTACTTTTCAAATTCTTATTATAATGCTGCGTTCATTTTTCAATCACTACTTTTGTCATTATAAGTGAGATTAACACAAAGTAAAAATGATAGAGCGAGAGAGCGAGACAACGACAGCGAAGATGGAAGCTTCGAAGACGAACGCACACAGAACAAAGTGAAGCGCCATGAAACGCGACCTTCGACCTTCCAAGAGAGAACGCACCTTCGTTTCCAATGGAACAGAGAAAGGGCTATTTTCGGAATTTCAGTAAAAATAAGGGTTACGGACTTCCGTTTCGTAGGTTTTAAAAAAATTTTATTTTTAAAACAAACCAATCAAACAACGACACGTGGCGTTGTCAAAACAGTGTTAAATATGCGTTGTTGGAATATCGCGGTCCTATTTCAAAATATCTCTTTAATAACATAATAATATATATTATAATTTAAAATTAAAAAATAATATGAATATAATTAAAATATTATTATTTCAGAATGCAGAGAGTTATTTGTTTTTTTAGTGTAAAAGACAAATAATCATATGATAAATTCGTAATTATTATCATATTCTTCATGGAAATTTTTTATCTCTAAATCTATCACTATTTTATCGAATGTTCTTCTATCAAATATATACTAAAACAAGTTATGAAAAAAAAAGGCAAAAATCAATTTTTAAATACTTTTAATAATTTATAGAAAATAAAACTTAAAATCGTGTCACGACTCCATTTCGTGTATGTTAGCACGACAACAACGAAAATTTAGAATATAAAAAGGCATTTCACAATAAATAATTTTTCAAATTTGTCCGTTTTAGTAATTTTTTAAAAAAATTGCACCATGCTTTTGCCCCTAAAAATAATGGTACAAAATTACTATAGTATAATTCTAACTCAAATTTTTTAGTCCACTTGAATGAGCAAAATTTTAAATTCTGCTCTTACTAAATTTGACTGAACTGTTTCAAAGGATAAGATTAGTTACAACGACGATGCTTAAATCATAAATTTAGAATAATATAAGTGATACAGTAATAAAACTAAATTGATTAACTACTCTTTACGGTTAATTATGTATTTATAAGCTTTTAATCTCATAAATAATTAAAAGATATTAATATTAATTATTTGAAATATTAACGAATTTGGTAACATACTTAATGATAGGTTATCTTTTAAGAATATTTATCTCCTCGTATTTCAGAGATAATATTAACAATATCCAGAAGCAGCTGAATTTGGGATGGTTTAATAAATCTAACCCTACGGAATATCCAAAATCATAAATTAACTAAACAAAATATTTAATGATCGTTAATGAATATAATGTTAGCAAATCTTTAATTTTCAATTAAATGAAAACAGGATCTTGAATTTTCATGATACTCACAATTTCCACAATGCACAGTAAAAGAGAACTAATCTGGATCCATTGTGCACTTCTTCCTGTCTCTTCCTGTCAAATGTTCTCTCTCCTCTTACTCCTCTTTAATGCCTTCTGGATGATATAGAAGTTGTAGGATGGTTTTCTCTGTCTGTTTCTCTTCTTTCCTGAGAACGTTACGTTCTCTATATCTCTTCAGAAACTTAATCTGTCAACAGAAGTAAAACTTTTTCCTCTTTTATGATATTTTAATTAACTTTAATAAAATACCAAAATGCCCTTTTAGAGTGAGAAGAGAGGGATTAACTTTAATAACTCTAAAATAATCCCAATAACTTTAATACCTTATATTCTAATAATCATCACATTAGAATCTTTACATCAAAGTTATACTTTAAATTACATGAACCAATGTAAATTATTAATATAATTTAACATTCTCCCACTTGGTTCATGTGATGACTTGAAGATCTAAAATAAACTTTAAGTGCGCACCATTCATTAGAATTATCAAGTCATCATCCTTATATGAATTGAAATAATCGGATCATGGCGGGCAAAAGTCATGATCGACAAGATTCCTTCCATGTATCACATAATCAAAACAACTCAACATAACTTTAATCAATCTTATAACTTTCATGTCTCTAAAGGAGACCTATCATGTCACCACAATCAATAATACATGTATATAATTTAATGTGGATAACAATAGAATAAAGAGAAACATAACTTTAATTGAATTCACAAGTGTCATAACAATACAAGCATATAACTATACATATCCATAAAGATAGATAACATCATAATGTTAATATTGACTTATCCATAATGCCCATACTTTCAACATGGCCAATAAAAGTTTTGGGCGGTAGTCCTTTAGTTAACGGATCTGCTATCATTAAATCCGTACCAATATGCTCAATTAACACTCTACGTTTCTGCACTTCTTCTTTGACCGACAAGTACTTCAAATCCATGTGTTTAGCACCCTTTGAGTACTTATCATTTTTAGAGAAGAAGACGGCTGCGGAATTATCACAATAAATCCTTATCGGCCTAGCTATACTGTCAATAATACCAAGCCTCGATACAAAGTTCCGCAACCACAAAGCATGAACTGTGGCCTCAAAGCATGCCACGAATTCAGCCTCCATGGTGGAAGTAGCAATGACTGATTGTTTTGCACTTTTCCAAGAAATTGCTCCTCCAGCCAAAAGATAGACATACCCAAATGTGGATTTTCTTGAATCCACACACCCAGCATAGTCTGAATCCGAATAGCCAATCACTTCGAGATGATCTGACTTTCTATAAGTGAGCATGTATTCTTTGGTACCTTGTAAGTACCTAAGAACTTTCTTTGCAGCTTTCCAGTGATCCATTCCAGGATTACTTTGATATCGGCCTAACATTCCAACAACAAAACTGATATCTGGCCGAGTACAAGTTTGAGCATACATCAAACTCCCAACCACTGACGCATAAGGAATAGACTCCATGGCCTTTCGTTCCAAATCATTCTTGGGACATTGCAGTTGACTAAACTTGTCTCCTTTCTGAATTGGAACTATTCCAGGAGAACATTTTTCCATTCTGAATCTCTCTAACACTTTATTAATATAGCCTTTTTGAGACAAACTTAACAATCCTTGTGATCTATCACGGAATATTTCTATTCCTATCACATAAGATGCCTCATTCATATCTTTCATTTCAAAGTTGTTAGAGAGAAACTTCTTTACATCATGTAACATACCAATATCATTAGTAGCAAGAAGAATGTCATCAACATATAGAACCAATATTACAAACTTACTCCCACTGATCTTCATATATATACACCGGTCAACGGTGTTCTCTACAAAACCATATGAAGTTATGATATCATTAAATTTTAGATACCATTGACGGGAAGCTTATTTTAGTCCATATATTGATTTCTTTAATTTACACACTAGATCTTCTTTTCCTGTTATGGTGAAACCTTCTGGTTGGTCCATATAAGCTTCCTCTTCTAAGTCACCATTCAGAAAGGCGGTCTTTACATCCATTTGGTGAAGCTCTAAATCATAATGAGCCACCAAAGCCAAAACAATTCTCAAAGAGTCCTTCTTAGAAACAGGAGAGAAGGTCTCTTTGTAGTCAATGCCTTCCTTTTGAGTGAAACCTTTGGCGACTAATCTAGCTTTATACCTTTCAATATTGCCTTTTGAGTCATGTTTAGTCTTAAAGACCCATTTACAACCGACTCTTTTTGAACCCTTAGGCAATTCAACTAGATCCCATACTTTATTGTCATCCATTGATTTCAACTCTTCTTTCATAGCATTCAACCAATTCTCTGAATTATTACTTTCCATGGCTTGTCTAAAAGAGACTGGATCCTCATCAATGCTTAAGTCACATTCATGTTCAACAGAGTAAACCACATAATCATTCGAAATAGCAGGTTTTTTCTGCCTTACAGACCTTCTTAATGCTGCTTCTTGTGGTTCCTCTATCAATTGCTCATTTATGACTTGCTCATTGTCAACTGGCTCAACATTTATATGTTCATTTTGTGGGATTGGAACATTAATTTGTTGTCTCTGCTTGTTGTGTGACTGTGATACAACAAGAGGGATAACAACTTCAGAAGAAACACTATCAGTATGCTCTTGAATGTCCACTATTCGTGATTCCTCACTCCCACTAAATTGACCATTTTCAATGAACCGAGCATTTCCAGACTCAACTATTCTTGTACTATGGTTAGGACAATAAAATCTATATCCCTTTGACTTTTCAGGATAACCGATAAAGTAACCACTAATGGTTCTTGCATCAAGTTTCTTTTCATGTGGATTGTATAACCTTACTTCTGCTGGACAACCCCAAACATGAAGATGTCTTAAACTAGGTTTCCTTCCGGTCCATAGTTCATAAGGAGTTTTAGAAACTGCTTTGCTAGGAACCCTGTTAACCAGATATACAGCAGTCTTTAATGAATACATCCACAAAGATAAAGGGATATTACTATGACTTAACATACTCCTAACCATATCCATAAGAGTACGATTCCGCCTTTCTGCTACACCATTTTGTTGTGGTGTACCGGGCATTGTATACTGTGCACATATACCCCGACTTTCAAGGTACTTTGCAAATGGACCTGGACATTGTCCACTCTCATCCGTTTTACCATAATATTCACCACCTCTATCAGATCTCACCACTTTTACTTTTCTATCTAATTGTCTTTCCACCTCATTTATGAACACCTCAAGGGCATTCACTGATTGAGATTTTTCATGCAATAGATATATATAACAATAACGTGAGAAATCATCAATAAAGGAGATAAAATATTTTTCACCACTCCAAGATTTAATGTCAAAAGGACCACAAATATCCGTGTGTATTAACTCAAGAAGTTGACTGCTTCTTGTGGCAGGATATTTTGATATGTGTTTTGTTTGTTTACCCTTAATACAATCAATACATACATCCAGTCATCAAAATCCAATTGAGGTAAAATTTCACTTTTTACTAACCTCAACATCCTTTCTTTGGATATGTGACCCAATCTTTTATGCCATAAGAAAGCAGAACATTCCTTTCCTGTACTAGAATTTCTATCAATAACATGTTCAACATTAAACAGGGATTCAGAAAAATTAACATCAAGATTTAAACGATATAAACCATCCAATAATGTACCAGAACCATAATAGTACGAAAGTTTATACAAATGAAAAATACCATTTTCAATCCTAAAGTTAAAACCTAAACAATCCAACTTTGCAACAGAAATCAAATTCCTAGCACAACTAGGAACATAGAGACACTTTTCAAGATTCAGACAATAGCCAGTGTCTAGAATCAATCTGTAAGTCCCAATTCCTTCTATTTGTGCCTTCATTCTGTTCCCCATATATAAATACTTTTCAGTTCCTTTTATGGGCTGGATTGAAAGGAATCCCTGCATAATATTAGAAACATGAGTAGTAGCTCCAGAATCCAACCACCAGGTATTATTAGGCACTTCAACTATATTTGCTTCAAAACTTACAGAAACATAAAAAGTACCTTTCTTTTCGAACCAAGATTTTCTTTTCGGACAATCTTTCTTGAAGTGACCTACTTTCTTGCAAAAGAAACATTTCTGGTCCTTCTGGATACCGCCCTTATTCACTTTCATTGGGGCTTTGTCCTTCTTGTTCTTCTTTCCTGATTTACCTTTATTGAAGCTAGCACCTTCATGAGTTGTGAGATGGATAGAATGATCTCTCATTTTCTTTAATCTCCCTTCCTCTTGAACCAACATGGCTTTGATTTCTTGGAAGTTCCACTTATCCTTAATAGTGTTATAATTCACTTGGAATTGGCCAAATTCATGAGGAAGAGAGTTCATGATGAACTGTACTAGAAAAGACTCATTCACCTCCATTCCCATTGACTTCAATCTTGCTGCTATATTAGCCATTCCAGTTACATGCTCATGTATGGGCTGTGACCAGTCAAACTTTTTGGTAGTCAGCTCACTCATAAGAGTTCCTACAATAGACTTGTCAGTTATGTCTGATTGTGAATACTCCTTGATCATTTTCATGAATTCCTTTGCGTTTTCCGTTTTGGGCATGGAAGGCTTTACGTTCTCTACCATAGACATGCGCATCAAGTTTAATGACAACCTGTTAGACCTATGCCAAGCCTCATAAAGAGACTTTTCATCACTTGTACTGGTCTCTGTAATGGCTACGGGCATTTCATCCATCATAATAGCCATATCCAGGCCTAGAACACCCAGTTGGAACTGGATTTGTTCTGACCAATCGGCATAATTGAGCCCATTAAACTTGACTACATTGTTGCTCAAACCTGCTAAATTCATGTAAGCTGAAATAATACACAAGCTCATACATCATTGCTTTGATTAAATTTAATGTATTCAAACAAATTACTACACTAGTCATACATTCAAGTTCACCTTTGGGTGACACTTAAACTGATAGGTAGCCAATTAAGTCATTCATTTAAGTTCACCTTTGGGTGATTCTTAAACTGACAAATTCCATATATATACTTTAATAAACAATCAATCATACTTGAGACTATATGTATGCTATCTTTGGATATACAAACATATACTAAGTACATGAAATGTTTCACTTTAATGTCATCAATTATAAACCATGGTTCACCTTTGGGTAATCCATAACATCCTTACATCAATGACTAATTACTCTCCGAAATTCAACATAATTGAATTTCCTTCTTCCAAAACATATAATTCATAAAACAAAATTATATCATGCATGTCAGTAAATGCACTTTTCTGATTAAAAGCATTTAAAACATTCGAACTTTTAATTCACGCATGGTTTCCATTTAATGGACAACAATGTTAAAACTTTTTAACACGCAACAGTAAAAGTTCTTTAGTGTGAGAACATGGGAACAACCATAAAGTTGCTTTTATGCTTTAACAACCAAATTAAAACATTTATATGCACGGCTTTCAGTGGTCTTTGCTATAAGAACAATGCCGCAAACCAATAAAGTTATTTTAGTGAATTAAAATTCACGTAACAAAGCAAATTGAAATCTAGGAGTAAAAGTTTTCAATTCACGTAACAGAGAAGTTACTTTGGCTTCTTGTGAATGAATGAAAATTCACGTTCCAAGTAATTTAATTTTCTTTCATCAATAGACCAATTAAAAACAAAAAAAAAACCGTATGGCTTCCGAGATTCACACAGTACAGCGAATTTAATTCTTTCATGCCAACAAATATAAAATCCCTAAATTTTATAATTCAAAAAATTAGGGTTTTAAAATTTGGGAATATTACCATTCAAGGAGAATCATAAAATTCAGAACCTGGCTCTGATACCACTTGTTAGCAAATCTTTAATTTTCAATTAAATGAAAACAACACACAGGATCTTGAATTTTCATGATACTCACAATTCCCACAATGCACAGTAAAAGAGAACTAATCTGGATCCATTGTGCACTTCTTCCTGTCTCTTCCTGTCAAATGTTCTCTTTCCTCTTACTCCTCTTTAATGCCTTCTGGATGATATAGAAGTTGTAGGATGGTTTTCTCTGTCTGTTTCTCTTCTTTCCTGAGAACGTTACGTTCTCTATATCTCTTCAGAAACTTAATCTGTCAACAGAAGTAAAACTTTTTCCTCTTTTATGATATTTTAATTAACTTTAATAAAATACCAAAATGCCCTTTTAGAGTGAGAAGAGAGGGATTAACTTTAATAACTCTAAAATAATCCCAATAACTTTAATACCTTATATTCTAATAATCATCACATTAGAATCTTTACATCAAAGTTATACTTTAAATTACATGAACCAATGTAAATTATTAATATAATTTAACATATAAATTTACAAATTAAAATTAACATATAAATTTACAAATTAAAATTAACGAAAACTTTTTTGTCTTACGTTTTGGACTTTAACTTAGGATAATAAGAAATTCCAATATCGTAATAACGAGAAACGCCAGCTGTTTTGCGTTATGTTCCTAAAATTCTACTTTACATTAATTTTCTCAATCTTTTAACGTTATTTACTTTATTTTATTTCTATTTATTCTTATTCCATGATGTTTAGATTTAAATTAACATTGCGTCATTTTATCGTTTTCTACAATTTACTTTTACGTAATTTATAATCCGTGTGACTCGTTGTTATTTATTTGTTACATTTTATTATATTTACATTATTTATCAATTTGTGAAAATTATACGTGTTCATTTTTTAATAAAATAAAATAATAAAATATGATTAAATTTTATAATTTTATCATAGAAAAGTTTTATTTATTTTATAGATAACTTTTTATTATAGATAGTTATTTTAATTTTAAAAAAAATAGTTAAATTAAAAAAAATGGAAAATCCTTTATATAATAAATAGATATTGTTATTTTATATAATTGTGTTCAACCTCCTTAATTTTTTTTATTAACACTTAACCTTTTTTAAGTGTTAATAAATATAAAAAAAATTAAACAGGAAATATTATTTTTGTGAAAATATAAAAAATATTGATGTTCTTATTAACCGAGGGAGGTGGTGAGTGAGTTGTGAATTGTAACAAAAAGGAAGGTCCACTAACAAACTCTGATAAAAAATTTTCAACGGATACGAATTTGAGAACAAATTCTCTTCAAAAAGGAAGCTATGATAAAGGCTGAAATATATACGAAAAGAACTTGAAAAAGAACATTTGCAATTCAAAACATCTATGACAAGGTTAAAGATCAAAACATGTCTCCTTGAATCTTGATTCTTATAATCTTCCATAAAGAATGGAATTTAAAGAACATGAAGATCATTAGAACAATTGAAGAATAATTTAGGAAATTAAATAAATTGTATTTTTATTTTAATTGCAAACAATTTATTTCTATTTTTCAAGTTATTTTTGGACCCAATGTCCTTAGGCTTTCTTTTAGGGTTTCTTAGGTGCCTTAAACATTTGTAGCTATATATAGGGGCACCAAATATACATATGTAGACACTTTTAAGTCATAATATATGTGTTTGCATTTTTGAGAGAGGATTCTCGGTTCTTGGATTAGAACTCTGATTCTTATCAAAGATTAGCATCTTTGTGGTGAATCTTCCTTGACTTATCAATCTACTAGATTGTGGCATCTCCATCTCTATCTTATTTCGCGTTTTTATCTAATTTATTTTTATTGTGCTCCTTGAGGATTCAAATTCAGAAAAGATCCTACTATTTCCTAGTCAGGATCGTATCATCTGGTATCTAGAGCAATGTTCTGGTTTGAATATCCTCTTTTATCTTATTTTTCCGTCATATTAAAAAAACCCAAAATCCAGTTCCCTTGAGTTTTTAATTTTCGTATTTTTTAATGTTCTTCTTTTAATTTGTGTATTTCTACATTTGATTAGTGGAAATTATCTGTTTTTCTTTTTTGTGTTTTTATGTTAATTGTAGTCTCAATTAAATCTTTACCTTGATCTTGCATGAGTATTGGTGTTTGAAGGACAATCTTTGTTTTTGTGTTGAACTACAAATTAAAAAAGAAATATACAGTGGATCCAAGTAAAAAAAAGACAAACATATTAAAAAAAGGAAGTAAGGATCCAAGAGTAAAAAAAATAAAAATTGTAGAGTTCAACACAAATTATCATGTTGAGCATTGTCTATGAATGTTAATATATTATATTCCGTTTTTTTAGAGTCTTCGTGTTGTCTCATTTAACTCTTTTTGGTAGTCCTATAATTTTTTTAATTTTATTATTTTGTGTCTTTTAAAAATTCCTTGAAGTTTTGTCTAGAGTTTTCTATTTTCTTTGACCTCTTGAGTCAAGGCTTAGATCTCGTAATGTTTTTCACATTGTTTGTTCAATCTTTGCTTAAGCTATTGGAGTTTTTTGCCAAGCACTAAGGGGAATTTGAGTGAAAAGAAAGGCAATAGAGTACATTCAAGAAATTTGAGTGAAACACTTAGATGAGTGGTGAGGATCTAAATATATTCTTTTATTTTCTTTTCCTAACCTTTTGCAAGATTTATCAATATTGAACAATGCAACATATTATCACAAAGACATCCTTTTGGATGGTGTGTTCTCATGAGGTCTTGGTGGAGAATGTCAATGCCTTGGTGTCTATAATTATAAAGTTGAATGGTGAAAGTTTTAGTATTAAAAGGAAGCACAAGCATGACAAAACTGTTTTCCCAAGGGTTAAATCAAGTGCTATAAGATGTTCCAAATGTGAAGGTTATGAGCATGAAACTCATCAATGTCCTAATTGGAATGCAAGTCCCATGATTACTAATGAAGATCTCAAGAACTACATTTTATATTTGAAAGATGAAGAAGAAAGAGCTTTGCAAAAATTGGATGCATTGAAAAGAAGACAAGAGCGGAAGCTTAAAAGAGCACAAGAGAGAAAATAACTTATTGAAATGGAAGAAAGAGAAGAGAGAGAGAGAGAGAGAAAGAAAGAAGAAAAAGAAAAAGAAGAAAGAGAAAGAAAGGAGAGAGTGTGAAGAAAGAGAAAAGAGAGAAAGAGAAGAGAAAGAAAAGAGAGGGTGTGAAGAAAAGGAAAATAGAGAAAAAGAAGAGAGAGAAAAGAGCGAGAGAAGAGAAAGAAAAGAAAGAGATAGAAGAGAAAGAATAAAAAGAAAGAAAAAGAAGATAACATCCTGATTTGTCATTAAAAGAAAATACTAACTGGCCTATTTTTGTTTTGTTGCCTAGGGAAGATTTTTTTATCAAGGAACCATGGCATCAACAAGACAAGGGATACAGGATGACAAAAAAGGAAGACACAAGCCTAGAACTCAAAGAACTTGTGTTTGATAATCTGTTAGCTTTTTTGTCAATTCATTTGGATATTCCAAGTCATTCTCTTATGGAAACAAGCTTAGAAATATATGCACATGAGTTAGCTTGTTTGACCATCTCTAAAAATTTTAAGGATAATCAAAGTCATACTTATAGTTTGATTGTTTACTTGAGAAATATTCATTTGATCTTCTTTGAGCATTGTATCTTTAATTTAAAATCATTTGATGATATTTGCAAGTGGGTATTTGACCTTGGAGGAAGACCTCCAAATCTTATATAATAAGATATTGCCCTCTTCAAGGATCCAAATCTCATTTTAATAGATTTCTATTTTGGATTATTTTATATTTATGTCTTTGATTTATGTTTTTGTTTGTGTGTAGGATCTTCTAGAATTTGGGTCGAATTCTCTCTAAACAGGGGAGAATGATAAAGAATCCTCAAGGGGTACGAATTTGAGAACAAATTCTCTTCAAGAAGGAGGGTATGATAGAGGAATATCTCCTAAAACATATATGAGAAGAACTTGAAGAAGAACATTTGCAATTCAAAACATCTATGACAAGGTCAAAGATCAAAACACGTCTCCTTGAATTTTGATTCTTATAATCTTCCATAAAGAATGAAATTTAAAGAACATGAAAATCATTAGCACAATTGAAGAATAATTTAGGAAATTAAATAAGTTGTATTTTTATTTTAATTGCAAACAATTTATTTCTATTTTTCAAGTTATTTTTGGACCCAATGTCCTTGGGCTTTCTTTTAGGATTTCTTAGATGCCTTAAACATTTGTACCTATATATAGGACACCAAATACATATGTAGACACTTTTAAGTCATAATATATGCGTTTACATTTTTTAGAGATGATTGTCTTGGTTCTTGGCTTAGAACTCTTATTCTTATCACAGATTAACATCTTTGTGGCAAATCTTCCTTGACTTATCAATCTGCTAGATTGTGGCATCCCCATCTCTTTCTTATTTTGCGTTGTTCTCTTATTTATTTTTATTGTGCTCTTTAAGAATTCAAATTCAGAAAAGATCGTACTCTTTCTTGGACAAAATTGTATCAAACTCAATTCAAAAAGAGTTTAAGGTACTATAAGTAATATAATAGTAAAATCAGAATAATTAAGTATTTCATACATTAATATTCAAGAGATATTACCATCAATGAGTTGAGATCTTAACCTGCTAATATATAACAGCTTAACTATATTCATAACGTGAATTTATAAGAATATTCATATTTTCATATTTCAGAAATAATATTAAGAATATCCATATCCAATTTGGGAAAACTGAGAATGGTATTTTTTTTACCTTATCAAATTTTAGGTTGAGTACATAATCTTAGTTCTTAATTACTAATAATTATGGAATTTGCATGTAATAATACATCAAACAATTCTCATAAATATCATGATGATTTATTCACTGCATGAAATTTAAGAACTAAATTTATCTCTTCTTTGTCGCCTTTTATAAGTGTTTTATATTCTTTCTCTATGCATTTTCACACATTTCTCCTTACACTTCTACATTTAAAAAATAATTTTGGTATTACTTTTTTTTACAACAGATTTCAAAATTTGTTAAAGGATTTTTTTTTCAATAAATTTTAAAATCCGTTGAAACTTCAGAAAAAAATTCAATTAATTTTGAAATTCCTTAAAGAGAAAAAATTTCAACAGATTTCAAAATCCAATTAAAAAAATCATTCAAAGAATTTTGAAATCTCTTAAAGGATTTTTCAAAAGCTTCAACGGATTTCGAAATTCGTTAAAGAAAAAATTCTTTAATGGATTTCGAAATCTGTTGAAGGAAAAATTCTTCAACAAATTTTAAAATTTATTAAAACAGAAAAAACAGAGTATATGGCTTTTTAAATTGCAAAGAATAATTTTAAAACGATGTGGAGGTGCAGAGAGAAATGTGGGAAGGAATAAGAAAAAACAATCATTTTATAGAAAAAGTCCAAAACCATGAGATATGGCCCAAAATATTAATGGGCTTTTTTGCAACCACCTGTGTCCATTAAGTGTTTTAACGAACAATGTCATTAACGACACCACTACATTGCGAAAGCCTATTTAATGGTTACCAACAACAAGAGAAGAGAAGACATGTGTTTCACCCTACACCTCCAAGCATTTCACTCTACACCTCCAATTTTCTAATATACCCTTAATTAAGTTAGGTGGTTATTTAATAATTTTTTGTTTATTGAAAATTTATGTGCCCAGTTGACTGCACCTCCATTTTCCTCCTATCATCAAACATGCATTCCTACAACCCTACACTGTGCACCCCGCACCCCTACACCCCATTTCATTTTTTTTAAGAGACGTAGTATCCCATTTGAGTTGGAGCTTTGTGATAATTTATTCACTGATGATTTATCCACTGATGAAATTTAAGAACTAAATCTCTCTCTTCTTTTTCGAGTTTCGCAAGTGTTTTATTTTGTTTCTCTATGCATCTTCACATGTTTCTCCTTACACTTCTACATTTCAAAAATAATATTAGTATTACGTTTTTTTTTCAATGAATTTCAAAAATTTTTGAAGCATTTTTGTTTCAATAAATTTCGAAATCCGTTGAAACTTCAAAAAAAATTTCAATGAATTTTGAAATTCGTTAAAGAAAAAAAATATTAACAAATTCCAAAATTCGTTGAAGAAAAAATCCTTCAAAGGATTTTGAAATTTTTTAAAGGATTTTTCAAAGGCTTCAACGAATTTTGAAATATGTTAAATAAAAAATTTTTTAACAGATTTCAAAATCCGTTGAAGGAAAAAAATTTCAACGAATTTCGAAATCTGTTAAAATATAAAAAATATATTATATGGTTTTTAAAATTGCAAAGGATAATTTTAAAATTTAAAAAGATGTGGAGGTGCATAGAAAAATGTGGGAAGGAATAGGAAAAACCAATCATTTATAGAGAAAGTCCAAAACCACGATATATGACTCAAAATATTAATGGGCTTTTTTGCAAACAATGTCATTAACAACACCACTACATTGCAAATGGTTACCAACAGTTCAAAGACATTTATTTAAAATAAAATCAATTTAACTAATTCATTATAAAATTAAATAATATATTATTACAAAATAAATAACTTAAATTTCTAAAAAGTTATAAATATTTTAAATAATTATAATAAAGCAATTAAATTCTTTTAACTAATTGTAAAAATCTAATATTTCAGAAAAAAAAAAGTAACAAAAAATCTTCTAACTATAAAAAAAACTTTAAAACAAATTAAAAATAAATAATTAAACAACAAATAAATTTAATCAATTTAACTAATTCCTTAATATATTATTACAAATAACAAACTATACATTCTATAAAATTAAAAAAATTAAAAATAATTATTAAATATATACAAACTAAATTGTTTCATTCAAAATAAATAAAATTAATTCAAATCATTATATAAATAAATAATTAATTCAATTAAAACAATTTTATTAAAATAAAAATCAAATAACTAAAAATTAAAAAATTAAAACAGAAAGTTCAAAATAATTATAACAGAACATTTAAAAAATTAAAACAGAAAATTTAAAATTATTATAACAGAATATTTTAAAGAACACATCAAATCTAAACATCTGATGTGAGCTGAATCGGTTATGGACATTCGATTCAGCCCCAATCGATTCTCCATATCAGATTTGCATTACAAATGTACCAAACAACTTGTGCTATGTATAAAAAACAACACATACCAACCTCGTAGGGATGTTGGGTACTCGTAGGGACGCTGGGTGGGTGTTTGTCTCTATTGGTCGGCGCTGGAGCTCCTCTATCTCTCTGGTATTCCAACCTCAACCAGAAGAAAATTTGTTTGTGTGTCGTGTTCCTACAACGATTAAACAAAAATCTGAAACCAAAAAGAATCAAACCACATCATCTAAAGAGAGAATGAGATTGGAAGCACCACCTTCGCATGACTGTAGTGGGACAACAGTGGGACGAGCTTTGTGTGCGAGAATGGATAAGCTCTGTGTGAGAGAGTCAACAATGGAAGAGGAAATCGAAGGAAGACGGAAGCACGAGGGGTTGTGTGCCTCTGTGTGCTGTTGGACAGATTCAGAGGAAAGGTAGAGGGAGAGGGTAGTCTGTGTGTACTGGGAGAAATGAGATGCGTAAGGAAAGCACAAAAGGGAAATAAGATGCGATGCACGAAAGAGAGAGAAATATAAGTGTGCGAATATAAGCCAAAGACTGAGATGGTCAAACTCAGGCCAAAGGCCAAGACTGGTTGACCCAAGCAGAAGGCCGAAACGAGCAACCTAGTTTGAGGGTCGAGATAGGCCAACTCGAGATGAACGTAGAGACAGGTCAACTTTAACCGAACATAGACCCCAACCAAATGTAAAGATGGGTCAACCCTGGCTGAAGGCCAAGAAGGGTCGACCTAGGCCGAAGGCCAAGACAAACTAGTTTCGATTGAAGGCAAAAATGAACCGACCTAAGTCAAAAATTGAGATGGATCAAAATGGGTTGAAGGTCCAAACGACCCCGCCTGGGCTCAAGGCAAAGACGAGCTAGCTCGAGCTCAAGGTGGAGATTTGTCAGCCTAGGTCGAAGGAGGAGATAGGTTGGGCCGAGCCAAAGGATGAGATAAGTCAGCCTATGCAGCAAGGCAAGATTGGCTGACTCAGGCCGAACATAGAGACAAGTTGATCTTGAGTGAAGTACCTTAAAAACACTAGAAGGAAGGGTTGAATAATGTTAATGGAAAAATCTTTTCGCAACCGGTTTGATATAGCACGTTCGTCGAGTATTAAATTTGTCAAATAAGTATTTAAAAGCTCGACCTTGTAAATGATTGTGAAAGATAGTTTCCCTTTTACGTGTTATTCATAATATACGATGTAATGTTTATAAGAACTTCCTTAGTTAAATGAGAATCATTTAGTGCAGAAGTTACTTGTATGTAGAAATAAAATGTAGCTACAGGTTTTTAATAAGAGAAGCGTTTAGACAAAGTAAACAATAATTGCACAAATATTTTTATACTAGTCCACTCTAACTAAGCTACGTCCAATCTCCTATATCCACAGAAGGTTCCACTATAATCTTCAACAAGATTACAACCACCACTCATGGTATTCTCAATCAGCGAATAACCTTCCATTACCCTAGACTAGATGAGTATTTGCACCACTCCTAGTATCCCCAGTCAACAAATAATCTCCCGTTACCTTAATATAGATGAGTACTCACACCACTTCTAGTATCCCTGATCAGCGAATGACCTTCCGTTACCCTAGATCAGTTGAGTATTCGCATCACTCCTGGTACTAGATAACACAGCCTAGATTTTCTTAACTCCACTGATTTCAACAAGTGTTTTAATTCTCTTTAGAATTGCAATCAATGATTGCTTAGAAGTCATTTAGACTATTACTCTCGTAGAGAGGATATGTGTACAATACAATACAGTCAAAACACTCGTAGGTGTTTCTCTCTTTTCTCTTTTTCTCTCTTTCTTACAACAGTAAGAAAATTTACAATGAAGCTTGAGAATATTGCTTCACTTCTTTTTCTTCTCAGATATTGTCTTTTTCTTGAGCTCTTCTGTACTTATATTTTTAATTTTTTTCTCAGGATGAATATTTTTGTTATATATTATCCTCTTTATTCTTGCTTTGAGTGTTCTTCTATTTAAAGGCTCTTGGAAAAATATCCGTTAGACTGAGCTTTTAACCTTGATTCTTGTGTCTTCTCTTTCTTCATGTACAACAATCGTTGGTTAAAGTCAACTTGTCAAAGCAGAGTTACTTTTTCAGTATTTTGCTTGAAGTATGTTGTACTTTCTTTTAGACACTACTTCTCAAGTGAAGAACATTCCTTGAATATCTCATTTATCTCTAACGCCCGCTTTTAATATTTTGAATGAAGCATGTGGATGCGTGTAGAGTAGGTTTTATGTAAAGAATAGAATAGATTTTGCATGCAGCAGATTGGTCTTTTTGAACGTTAAGCATTTAATATCATTTAATGCTTGCTTAGAACAACAAAGTGTTTTTCATTTTCTACTATTGAGGTAGTGTTTGACAATTAAGCTTTTCTTTTAGAGATACCAAACATTGAGAAAGAACTTCATCGTTGGATGAAGTAACAATTTTAACTCATGGTATCATCTAGACTGATGTAAACGTTTTTCGTGATTTTTCCTTCTTAGAGTAAGGGCATTTAGCATGTTGTGTTTTCTTTTACGTTTTAGGTTTAAGGTTTTTAGGGTGTTTTTCAAAGACATAATCTTTACACTTTTTCTGTCTTCTCGAGAGTTCAATTCAATACCCCTTGGGTACAATATAAGTTACGTGTTTAGCATAACTTTCTTAGACGCTTTGACTTATTAGTCGTTTAGCATTTCGTCTGGGTACTTGACTTAGGTGTTTCTATATTTTCTACAATTCTAAGTGTTTTCCTAAGGCTTTTGTATTGTTGAGAATTTCAAACCTAATGCTTATGTTTCTACTGATGGTATTTTTAGATTCTTATTTCATTTAATGTTATTTGGTTAAACTTCAAAACATGAGAGTGTTTAAACGTATAGACGATTTTTTCTTAACAGAGCGAACACATAAACGAGCCTTCCTTGGCCGAAGGCTAAGATGAGCTTATTCAAGCCGAAGGCCGAGACGAAATGGTTTAGGACAATGGCCAAATCAGAATGAAGGTCGAGATAGGTCAACTCAGGACTACGGTTGAGATTCGTCGGCCTAGGATAAAGGTCGAGACAAACCAACTTAGGCCAAATGTTAGGACAAACCATTATAGGCCAAATGCCGAGACAAGTTGAGGGTCAAGACAGACTAGTATGTGTTGAACGTCAGACCAAAGGTCGAGATGGATTGGCTCGGGCAAAAATTCGAGACGAGTCAGTCCAAATCAAAGGTAGGGACAGGTCGACTCGAGCCAATGGTTGAGACAATCTGACTAGGGCCGAAGGCCAAACCAAACCGACACAGGTTGAAACTCGAGATTGGCCAGCCTAGACCGAAGTTTGAAACGGTTGGCAAAGGTCAAAGGTCGAGAGGGTTGGCCTAGGCCAAAGATTGAGATGGGCAATCCAAGCCGAAGGTCGAGACTGGTCAACATGAATTTGACTGAGTCTGCCCTGTTTGAAATCGGACAAATCCTAAAAGAGTAACACACAATGGAAACTAAATGGCACCTAACGAGTCCAATGGTGGCTCAACAAGAGAACCCATGGAGTTCCTAGGATTTATTTGGATCTTTTGGCGCCCAACGGTTATGATTGGTACATAGCGACACCAAGTCAGTGAGCTATTTGAGTTTGGTATCACCCAGCAAGAGGAACCCTCACCCATCAGCGACCAACTCAAAGAAGTAAATATCTCAATGGTGTCCAAAGCCATCCCAATTCACAAAAAATCTATTTTTTGAGTTTGATTTGTGAAATTTGGCCTTCCTTGAGCTAATTCACGGTATCAAACACTTTACATATCATAATTTTTTTTAACTCAACCTATATTAGATTACTTAGTCAAATATCATAAAGTAAATTTTTCAATAACAAAAATTCATAACTATATGAAAAAGGACACCAATTTCATAGTTCAATTCTATCAACACATGATCTATCAAAGTATCACAGATGCAAAATAAACTACAAATCAATCCAAGCCCATCAAAGCAGAAATTCTAACTTATATTCAACAATAACACCAAACAAGCATATCATAAACATAAAATTTTAGCTTCCCTCACCTTAGAAAGATCATTTAAGTAGCTTTAAGAATACCAAAACTCTTATACTCCACATGATGCTCTATCAACATATAGAAACATCATTAGAATTATTAGGATATACCATTATGATCACTAATCAACAAAAACTCATATAGAAAATTAAAACTTCAAATGCAACCAAGAGAAAGTCACATGCAAATTAGGACAATATCTACTAAAAAAAACAAAAGCAAAATTTCAACTTACGAGATAAAGAAACTATAAGACAAAAAGAAGGACTCACCAAAAGAATTATCAAACGACCTCCAATCTTCAAATAGACAACGAATAATAAGATAACCTAGAAAAAAAAATAAAAGAATTCTATAAAAATGATTTCTAAAAAAATAAAATATTTTAAAATAATAAAACTTATTTATAAAAATTTTATTTATACTTAAACATTTTATTATTAAAATAATTAAATCTCATTAGTTTTAAATACATCATTAATTCTAAAATATTATTTTATAAGTCTTTACATACAATATATTAAATTTGAAATTAGTATATAAAATAATAAAATTTTTACAACAACTAAATTAGGTGTTGACATAGCCCATTGACGTTGCTTCCGATATAAAGCATTTGGAAAGCATGAATATATACCAATACTTTTTTAACTTTTATTTCATCCTTCAATAGAATTATTTTATTCTAAATTGGTTAAACCATTGTATTTTTATTTAAATTAGAAATATTATATACAACTGTATAATTAAGCAATGTATGCGATCAATTTGCACCTCTTATATATCTTAATATTTTGAAAACATTTTAATGAATTAACATTGAATAATTTTTTAAAATGTTTACTTACATATTTTATTCTATTTTTTTTAAATTTTTTTACATATTTTAAATATTGATTTTATTTACTTTTTGCTATTTTCATCTTCATTTCTTAATTATTTTTCTTAGAGTATATTTACTTTAAGATATTAAGTTTTAATGTAATGTTAAATATATATAACACTTGTGTTAACATTGTATTTCTGGTGTCTTCTAAAGAAAATCGCTTTTATTACAAACTTACTTTTGACTCTTGTCTTCTAAAGAGATAATTTTTGAAAGAAAATGTCTTCTATCATTACTATTATATATATCCTTTGACTAATATTATTGATGTTGAGATTACAAAAACTGTGCTCATAGTCAGATATTATCTTCAAAATAATACAAAATAGAAAGTAGGTTTTTTTAGAGCTACCAGATTTATTAATGAGTTTTAACATGTCTTACCTTCCTATAGCACTAGTTGTGACTTCAGAACATGGTATCATTTAATATTTCATCACCTGAAAATTTATTTGCAGTCATAGATGCATGACAAAGTGGAAACATTTTATCCTTCGTTAATGTATGAATTTTCAAAATGAAAAGGCAATGTTATTAGTGGGTTAGGATAATCATATCATATAATACAAGCTTTAGAAAACCTCAATTGATAGAGCAAATTTTTCACAAGACATTCACCTACAATGAATCACACAAATATGGAATAAATTGGTCGATTTTAAAATAACTAAATTCACCAACTTTCATTTCCGTAAAGCATAATCGCTAACATTTGCTTTCAATATGAAAAACCTGATTGAAAATAAGTGGAAGTTGATGCAGTTGTTTTTTTTTCACCTCATGCTCATGCATTTCCATGGGATATTTGGGAAAATCTAAAATATTCTATGCATTAGATTTTCAAATTGAAAAATTTGAAGACATATTCCGAATTTCACAATATTCAAATATATTTTATATTAAATAACTTAAAATACATTTCTGAATCCTTAAATATACTCCAAAATTTTACATTATAATATTCAGAATCTAAAAATGCATTTGAATTGTATACAAAATCTTCAATAAATCTTCGAATAAAGTTTTTTCGAAATAGATTTTCAAGCTTGATAGTTCAGAATAAATTTTTAAATTATGCAATTTAAAAAAAATCACGTCTATGAAATTGCATGAAGAATGGAGGGGACACTAAAAGAAATTGGGATAGTGATGTAATGTACTAATAAAGCCCAAAATGACCACCGTACTAGGCCCAAAAGTGACGGCGTACTGAAAAGGCACAAAAGAAATTTTTGGTGTAAGTGTGAAATATTAAATGCAGTAAATGATTTATTTGTCATACTAATTACCTACTACCTAACATGCCTCCGCAACAAATTCAACTTTCCGAGTAAAAGTGCAAATTCTCATGGAATAATGAAAGTACCAGGAAGCCGAATTTGTGTAACACAAGGAACATGTTATGTAACTTGTATGACTAATAAGTGCCTAACTGTGTATAGCTTAACAAACAATAGATCATTAGAAGAATTTTCTATTGACAGAAGCACCCCGTAACGCAAGGCTTTTTGTCCATTTGTGGTGTTTCAATTATTAGACAAAGGTCGTAAATGGCTTGCTGCACCAAATAAAACACATTTTTTACGGCAAAGGATTTGAACTCATTAAGCAGGTTGTGAAGGTGTCAACATCCTAAAGCTTAAGACTCAAGACCCCATCATTAATCCACCCAACTAATTCCCACCCACCCGGAGCAAATGCATATACTCTTATCACTTCTTGACTTCCGTTTGTTGTTTTTCTTCAAGAAAAATTTGCAATTAATGGAGTAAACCATCCCTAAAACCTAATGTACCAGAATTCAAACTTCACCCTCAAAAACGATGTTTTCTAACCATAAGGAAAACCCTCTTCTAGCCCTACCCCCGTACCATCCCTATCTTGTTTCCTGAAATCACGTGCTCCTCAACAAACCGACAAACGCGGGTTCGACCCCCTTTCAAGAAAAAAAATATTGAGGAGTTCTTTTCTTCGGTTATTATTAACTTAAATAAAAACCACAAGGAAAAAAAAAAGTTTATGAGCGGAGGAAAAATCCACAGGGATGATGAACAGGATTTGGGACTTATCCGGCACCTCCACAAGGCTGTGTTTTTTTACACGCAAAATGGCACCACCAACAATGGATACGTGCTTCACTATCATCACCAGTGCCTTCCCTGAGAACCACCACCACCTTTGTTCTTCCCAAAGAAGGCATTCTTGGGTTTTGACTTTGGTAACTCATTGATGTCCATAACCTGAATAGTTCTTTGCCTTTTGGCTATACACCGCACAAACACACCAAAATACACGTCAGTTATATAGAGAGAGAGATAAAGAAATATCACAGCATGAAAATGAAAATTATAGAGACGAAAATTCCACCATTTTCAGCCTCTTTGTAGTTCTCTTGAAGCCGCCTTCTGGCAGAAGCAAGCCTCTCCGCGTCAAAACTGCTCTGCCTTTGTCTCTGCAACCATTCAACACTATGTGAGGACCACTTAAAGACCCTTTTACTTGACAGATAAACCCACCATCACATTCATATTTTAGAGAACACCAAAATGGTTGAGAAATCATATCCATACGTTTTGAGAAGCGGAAGCAGGGGTTGAAACTGACGGTGCAGGCGTGGGTTTTGGCCGAGCTTCACTGCGCGGAATCACTTTCGGTTTGTGTTCTGCTTCAGAGTTGTTACGGTCAGAACCTGAACTCCCATCTGCGTCAGCATATAGGCCGCCATATCAATGAGAAGTGAACTACAGTATCAAAAAAGATTTGAATCAGATGCCAATATGCTTATACTATACTCACTGTGTGGATTTGGCGAGTATGCAAAATCAGGAATCTGCAAAAGGAATAGAAGAAGAATGAATATTATTAGCTCAACTTTAAAAAAAAAAAAAAAAAGCACTCCGCCGAAAAAGATTTCTTTGACCTCAACCTGATGATGATGCCCATTTTGGGTGGTTTTCTGCACAGGCGAGTCTCCATCAGCTGCCAATATCCCACCAACATCATCATTAATTATCATTAATAATTTCACATGCACTTTAAAAATCCTCAATATTAACCTAATAATTAATAATTAATAATCAAGATTACCCATCAGAGTGTTGCTTCCTCCCTGTGGATTCAACTTCACCCACTCATCCACAATTTCCTTCCACTTCCTGCAAATACAAAAAAAATAAATTAATCAAGTCAATAGATTAAAACTCTTGCAATACGACAACATTAAATTCCGCAAAAAAAGTGAAATTATTTTTATATATCTTCCTAAACCTGACAAGCAGCTTCACCAATCGACGAACGTCGTTTGAAGGATGCTTCCGTAACCGATTCACGTGCCTCCCGATGTCAGTTTCCTACAGGAATCAAACTTCAAACACTGTGAAGTGATTCATACAAAATTAAAAAAGAAAAAGGTTTCAAAAGAAAATTAACTTACCTTCAAAGCTTGGAATGTAATATCCATGTCCGCAAGGCTTTGCAGCAACTCCACCAAGGAATCTTCAGACTACAAAAGAGAAACAAAGCAAGCCAAATTAAAAGAAAACATTAATTGAACTTGTAATCTCAATATGAAAAAAAAAAGTTGAATTGAACAATTAACAATACCTGGTCAGGCTCTTCGAGTTGCTCTTTAATATCTAGAATCTTCTTCTGTTCGTCGTCGAACAAACCACCGTAAGGATCCAACTCCTCGCCGCCGTCATCGTTTTCCAGAGACTGCGGCGTCGCAGGGGAACTGGCTGTAGCGGCGGCGGCGCGTCGCTGAGGTTGCCGTTCGGGGCTAGGGCTAGGGCTGTTCTGCTTCGCGACTTGGTGGCCGTTGGGCCTGAGGCGGTGGCCGTCGCCACAATTGCGGCACTGCGGAGGCGCGGCCGTGGCGGAGTAGAGACTCTCCACGATGGAGTCGCGGCGGCGCTTCAATTCGGCAGCGCAGTCCGCGGAGGCGACGGCGATTGCGGCGTCGATGAACATCCAGACGTCGACGCCCGAGGTGTCCAATATGGATCGGAAATCGTCCAAATCCATATCCCAAGCGAGCGCGTGGACCAGTGCAAAGAGGTTGAGGAAAAGCGATCGATCGGAGATTGATTATATAAGATGAGCTGAAAAGGAATTTCTTCCGGTTCTCTATGAAAGGCTAATGAGCACAGAAAAAGAATCTGGGAAGATTCCTTGTTCTGTTGCTTAGGCTTTTTGGAGAACTACAGGTTAGGTTCTAATGTAACATCAAGGGATCTAAATTACCCTAAAGGGAAACGGCAAGGGATAGATCGAAACGACGAATGAGTAGCAGTGATAAAAACAACGTAGATCTGAGGTATGGATATGGAGATTGATCGATTAAGGGTGAGAAGTTGTGGATAATGGAGAAGAGGATAGTACAGAGAGATGAGGATTGAGAATTGAGGATATTCCAGAAGAAAAACCAAACCTTTGATTAATATAATTGATTTGATTTGATTTAGTTTTGAGACGTTAATTAAGATTTGGAAGTATGGTAATGGTATTGGTATGGTACGGCCCCAGGGTCTATACCTGTGCCTCACCAATACCATTATACATTACTACTTCTCTTTGTTTGTTTGCTGCCAAACTCTTTTTTTATTATGCTTTTTCCTGTGGACTAAGGGAGATGAACACAAACTTTTTCAATTATTTGCATTTGGCCCACGTCTCTCCCTCTCTAACAATTAAATCAATAATAATACTAAACTATTTTAATTAAGTTTCTTTAACATTTTTTAATTATTCATAAATAATGTGAAATTTATAAAATCAATTAAACCACGACAAATTAAAGACGAATGAAAAATATTATATGATGGTTGTAAAAGATATGGTGATAAAAAACTTCTACTTGATTGACAAATATAAAATGGATTCCACTATTATTTCACAATATGAAATTTTATAAAATACTATATATAAGAGTCTCATAGTATGTAATACATCGTTTTATAAAAATTTTTAACTTCATCTAACATCAATGTTAAAATAAAAATAAAAAAATATGTTGAACAGATATGATCATATTTCACACTTTAAAAATATATATCATATAAGCCCTTCGTAAAATTTCTTTTTGTTTTCCTATATTTGATTAGGACAAAACGAAGATATATAAATAAAATAAGATAAAGAGATAAAATTATTGAGTAATTTTATAAGAACACAAATATCGCAGTAAGATTTACTCCAACAAAAAATAAAAATTAAAAATAATAACACACTTTTTACAAAATAATAAAGGTTTTAAGAAAATCATCTAAAAAATATTCTAACAATATTCAATACCTTTTAATTTATATTTATTTTTTATAATGTAAAGAATATTCTAACAATATTCAATACCTTTTAACTTAGGCTTGTTTTTCATGATTTAATATGCTCGAATTAATAGAGAAGTGAATGCAAGTTTCATTTTGTTTTGCATGATTTAAAAAAAATGAACCTGGATTTACGGAATGTTTGAAGAGGCCACTTGTTACAATGAGAGAAGAGGAGTGAAAGTCATAACATAAAAAATTACTCATTTTTCCTCAATTTTATTTATAACAAAATTGTGATCAAACACATTATAGTGAATTCTGGATCTAAAAAAAATCAATTCTCGTATCTATTTCTTTTAAGAAAATCGATTATCTCATGTTTCTTAAATAGAATTCACTCTCATATTTTTAGAATCAATTATAGTCTCCAATAAGCTATTTTCAATATTATTTTGAGATTCATTTTATGTTATTTTCACCATACAAAAGGTTGCACATCTCTCATAGATAGTGGTGATCTTGTATTGTTGGTGATCTTGTATTGTTGGTGATCTTGAGATTGTTTAGACAAAATCGTTTATGTATCTAAATGCATTCATGTTTTGAAATTTAATCAAATAACGTTAAAACAGAATAATAATCTGAAAACAACTTAGGGTAAAAACACAAAACCTAGAACCAGAATCTCAAACATAGAAAACATACACAAAGACTTAGAACTAGAATCTACAATATAGAAAAGCTTAGGAAAGCACTTAGGTAACAAAAAAACATCTAGGTTAAAACACCAAGACGCATGACTAAACGCTATTGTGTCTAAAGTGTCTAAGAAAGTTGAAGTAAAACGCTTGATATTCATCATACCTGAAAAAGGTATTCAACATAACTCTCGAAGAATAGTCGAGACGATGTCTCTGACAAAACACATTAAAAGACTTTAATCATTGAAATATAAAAAAAGCTAAACGTTATCTGTTTAAAAAGAGACAAAACCAAAAGAAGTGTTTACTTGACTAAATGATACCATGAGCTTAAACAATACTTTGTCCAATGATTAAGTCTCTATATAACACTTGGTATCTTTAGAAAAAATCTTAATTGCAAACAGTTACCTAACGATAGGGAATCAAAAAGCACTTTATTGTTTTGAGAAAACATAAAATGACATTAATTCCTCAACGTTCAAAAATAACAAAAGTGATAAGAAAAGACATATTTGTTGCATGCAAAATTTACTCTACTTTTTGCAGATAAGTTACTTTACACGCATCCACAGAGTTACAAATCAAATATCAAAAGTGGACGTTAGAGACAAAGGAGATATTCACAGAATGTTCTTTAAGCCGTACCTAAAAGGAACTTACAACCTACTTCAAGCAAAGTACTTAAAAAACATGTCTATTTTAACAAGTTGACTTACCTAACAACTGTTGTACAAAGAAGAACGAGAAAACATGAGTATGAAGGCTAAAAACTTAGTCTAACGGAAAAATACTCGTGAAGCCTTTAAATAGAAGAACTTTCGAAAGGAAAATCAAGAGGATAGCTTAAGAGGATAGTCAAGTGAGAAGCTTACAACGAAACATCCATCCTACAAGCATTCAAGAGAGAAGAAAATAAAGAGCTCAAGAAAAAGAACATATCTGAGCTGAAGAAGAGAAAAAGAGAAAAAAAAATCCTCTCAAACTTCATTGTTGTATTGCTTACTATTGTAAGAGAAAAGAGAGAAACAGATGTGAGTGTTTATATTGCTTTATATTGTAATCATATCCTCTTTGTGAGAGATATAGTTTGAACTACTTGTAAGCAATCGTTGATTGCAATTCTGTAGAGAATCAAAATACTTACAATATTTCTCAGTTTGAGTTGAGAAATCTTAGCAAGGTTGCTAAGTACTAGGAGTAGTTCGAATACTAAAGGAAATCTCGGCTAGGGTTGCTGAGTACCAGGAGTAGTATGAATACTCAAAGGAAATCTCGACTAGGGTTGCTGTGTACTAGGAGTGGTGTGAATACTCAAAGGAAATTTCAGTTGTGGTTGTTGAGTATCAGGATTAGTGCTAATACTCAGAGACTAGGAGTGGTGCTAATATTCATTTGTAATCATGTGAAGATTATAGTGGAACCCTTTGCGGAGGAGACTGGACATAGCTCAGTTGGAGCGAACCAATATAAAAACACTTGTAGTTGTGCTTTACCTTTTCAGAGCTTGATGATGAGCTATATTGGAAGGATTAAGAAAAGTTTCTATTAACACTATTCAATCTCCTTCTAATATTTTTTAGGTACTTAAAAAATGGTGGAGGTATCCTGATTATCATGTTCTGATGGTTGACTGTGTGTAGTTGATGTGGTGAAAAAAAGACCATTCCATAAATAAGATAATAATAATAATAATAATAATAATAATAATAATAATAATAATAATAATAATTATCACCTTTTATAAATTTACATTAATTCAAACTACATCATTTAAATTTAAAATAATTTCATAAAGTGATATTACTAGTTATTTAAAGTAAAATTATTTCATGCATTTAATTTAAACTTAATATAAATCAATATTCTTTTTAATTAAATATAATTTCATAAATATTTTTTTTAAAATTTGATATAAACTCACATGATTTTATAATAATAATAACAATAATAATAATAATAATAAATAATAATAAATAATAAATAATAGTAATAATAATATTTAAAGTATTACTTATTAAATAATTCAATTTAAAATCATGTTAAAATAACTTATACTAATTACATTTATCTTCAAGAATAAAAATAATTATTTAATTTTATTTATTAAAATATAATTTTATTTTTTAAAATTTATAAAATTATTATTTCTTTCACTGTGTAAAGTTAAAATAACAATAAGAGTAATTTAATATGCATTTTTTAACCTAAGTTCGTTACACACATGTGTCTTTTTTTAGATTATTACTTTAATTCAAAAAAATAACTTAAATAAATAGTGATTTAAAAGAATGAAATGGTAAAATAAAGAATATTCTAAAAATCATAAAAATCATCTAAAAAATATTCTAACAATATTCAATACTTTTTAATTTTATTTGTTTTCCATAATTTAAAGAATATTCTAACAATATCCAATACCTTTTAAGTTAGATTTGTTTTTAATGATTTAATATGCTCGAATAAAGAGAAATAAATGCAATTTTTGTTTGTTTAGCAAAAACAGAAAAGAAAAAGGAGACTTGTTGCAATAAGGAGAAGAGAAGTAAAAGTCACAACATAAAAAATTACTTATTTTTCCGCAATTAACATAATTCATGATCAAACACATTAGAATCCATTATGGATCTCTAAAAAAAATCAATTCTCATGAAAATAGATTATCTCATGTTTGTTTGTTAAACAAAATTGACTCTCATATTTCTAGAATCAGTTATCGTCTCCAATAAACTATTTTCAATATTATTAATAAATTTAAATTAAAGATCATTTAAAGGATAATAATAGAAATATAATCATTTTAGTTTAAAATAATGATTACTTAAAGAATAAAATTTGAAAGAAAATGTATACATGAGAAAAAAAATCTCATTTATATATAGATATACAATAATTGTTCTTGTAGTATTCTTTCAAACTTTTTTTTGTTTGTAAAGAATATTTGAGAGACAAAAGCAATTTTAGTATACAAAGTATTTTATTTCCTTGATATATCAAAAGGGTTTGTCAAAAAAGATATTGTATATTCTTGCAAACTATAAATGCTAGAAAGTAATATTTGTCATAATTATACTTTAATTAAAGTTAAACCTCTTAACACTTCTTAAAGATAAATGAATGTACTCTAACAATTGAGCAATTGAGGTGATTAGGTGAAAATGATTATAGTGACAAACATGCATATTGCTTGTCAAACAGATTCATTAGATGATTTGTAACATTTGAATGTGGATGATTTGTAACATTTGAATTAACTATAGTATTACAATTATATGTCTTTTTTATGTTTTTGTACTAATTAAAATATATGGACTATATAGTAGGGCCTTACTAACATTTTGAGCGAGTTGAGTGTAATTATAGGATTTTCTAATATATTTATAGGCATAAGCGTAGTATGGTGTTTATCATAATAAGTAGGACATGCGCATACTAATTTTACTTGCTTCCCGAGTCTTTGGGTTATGTGATTTGAGTAGTTTTAACTACTATGTGTTCATGGTCAAGTTTGCAAATTTTGAATGCATGATAAATAATATCTATAGCAAATTTTGAATACATAATGACAAATATTATAATATATATATATATATATATATATATATATATATATCAATTATTGGATTCAAATTTATTAAATCCCATATAAGACAATCAACTTTAAATGGAGAGTTGTAATGAAACAAACTTCTTTAGTGATCTAATCAATACTTACTACTACCAATTGGATACTTTCTTGATGTTCTTTTAAATATTACGTAATAGAATTTTATGAGATTTTAATTTTAAGACTTTTCAGTTGTACTTTTCACTTATAATGACATTTTTTTCATGAATCAAAATATATGATTCTTATTTTACTGCATAATGTAAATAAGAGTATTTTCTTGTTTTGGAACTTGATTGAAATAACTAGTAAACACCGGAAGGAGTTGAATAGTGTTTATTAGAAACTTTTTGTGTGTGAGCTTGACAACTTTAGTGGTAGTTAGATGATCTATACAAGTTATTAGACGCTTGATTTGTAGCATATTTTTTAAATCAAAGTTCAAAGCTTAAGGCTTTTCAGGAACTTAGCAAGTCTACTCTATTGCTCGAAATGTATAGCTCCTGAAGACAATGATATTTGACAGTAGGAGCATTTGACAATGGTTGACTTGTGTTAGTGAATGTAGCATTTATAAGTAAGACATTTGTAAGGCTAAGACAATATGTACACATTTATTTTATATTGGTTCACTCAATTGAGCTACATCTAGTTCTCCTCTAAAACCTTTTAGAAGGTTTCACTATATTTTCAACAAAGGTTACACTTGAGTATTTGTACTACTCTTGGTTTTTGCCTAGTATCAACCTGGTACACCTTCTAGAACAGATTTTCACCCATTCCTGGTTGTGCAGTATTTTTCACCACTCCTAGTATCCCTAAACAATCCTAACATCTTCCTGATACGTTGTCTAGTTGAGTATTAAAATCACTCTTGGTTTTCCTAGTCAATCATAGCAACACACGTTGCACGGACTAGTTGAGTATCACCCGCTCTTGGTTGTGCAATATTCTTCACTACTCATGGTATCCCTAGACAATCCTGGTATCTTTCTGATACCTATCTAGTTGAGTATTAAAACCACTCCTGATTTCCCTAATTAAACTCAGTAACCTACGTTACTTTGATTAAAATCGAGTATATCACTCACTCCTAGTTGTGCAATATTCTTCACCACTCCTGGTATCCCTAAACAATCCTAGTATCTTTCTGATACGCTGCCTATTTGAGTTTCATACACTCCTGGTTTTCATTAGACAATCCTTGTATCAACTTGATACACTATCTAGTTATTGTTTAACTCCAGCGAGTTATCGGTAAGTATTTGTATTATCTTCAGAATATGCAACTAACCATATTGCATACAAGTTCTAGATAATGGCTCTCAGAAAGAGGATGTGTTTACAATACAGCGCAATCTAGTAAACCTTGTAGAGTTTTCACTCCTCTTATAAGTGTAAGTTTCTAACTCTATATAGCTCGAAGTGTATTCTCTAGAATTTTTGGTCTTCCACGAGGATAATTTTTCTTTATGTTTCTTTTGTTCCTATCCTCTCTTTTTTCTCATCCAATGATCTTCTATTTATAAGCTTTATGAGAAATTAGTTGTTAGAGTATACTTTAAATCTTCAAATCTTCGTAGCCTTGTTCATAGGTAGCAGTCATAGGTTGAAGTCTACTTGTCAGAGTATACATGTTTTTTCAGTACTTTATCAAAAGTAGGTTGTATGAACTCTTTAGTGCGACTTTTGATGGTAAGAATATTCCGTGAATATCTTTTTTGTCTCTAACATCCACTTTTGACTTGTATTTGATAGAGCAAGCGAATACTTGACATAGGCAACTGCAAAGAGTAGAGTAGATACACATGCATGAAAATATGTCCTTTTTCTTATCATTTTTATTGTTTTGAAACGTTGTGCATTTAATGCTTTTATATGCATGTTCAGAACAATTATGAGTTTTTCAAATTTTCTATTGTTTAAATAAGATATGAGCGTTTAAACATTTCTGTAGAGATACAGAGCTATTCTTAAAGGTTTCATGGTTGAATGAAGATGTCATTTGGTACAAGGTATCGTTTGACCTATACAATACATTTACTAACAACAATTTGTTTACTAATCTTAGTTTGGTTTCAGAATGCGTTTAACAAGATGTCATTCAAGAAATGTTTTTGGAGAAATGTTTATATCTTTTAACTTGTTTACCAAAAGATCATTTTGCAAGATATGGTGAAAGCTCATTTAACATTGTTTAGCAAAATATAGAAAGAACGCGTTTAGCAAGATTCTTTTATAACATTTTGACATGTTTATTGAAGTCTCATTTGTGGATATGTTTGCTGAGATATTAATGTGTTTACTAAAGCTTTTCTTTTAGACATTCAAAATTTATAAAGCTTCTTCACAAAACGTTTATCTTTCAACTATATAATTTTCCACAAAGACAATACTTTGTCATATGTTCATCTCGTTTATTATTATTTGTTAAATCTCAAGACATATGAGGATGTTAGATGCTTCAACTTTGTCTTAGAAATCTTCCTCACTGATTACTTGTGTGATAACATTATTTTGTATTATATCTCTACTTAGAGGTGAAGTGTCGTCCTTTAGACTTAAAGGTATATTCTTTCATTTTGTTCATATCTCTTTAGACGATGTTGTAACGCTTGTTTCTTTTGATAGATTTTTACGCCTCTTGTATAGCGAGATTTACTTATACACTTTTATACCTATTCTTTTAAGCAAAGTGTCTTGACAAACCTATGTAAATTTCTCTTATTGATCAGACGCTTTTGCTCGGGGATATATTAAGTTTTTTAGCTTATCTCTTTTGCTTTTTAATATTTATGCACTAGTGTGGCTTAAGGTAAATCCTTTGATTCTCACTCTGATTTGGCTTTGCGCTTTAAATGATTTTATGTTGTCCTTTTTCTGGTGTTCAAGTTTTCCTTATGACTACTCGAGAATGAAATATATTGATGTTCCTTCCAATTTCTTAAACATCTGATTACCTATGACTATTTTGTTTACTGTTGTTTGTTAAATCTCAAAACTAGAGATGCTTTAGACGATCTAGTCCCATCTCTAGACGATCTTGTCTCAACATTGATAAAATATGTCATTTGAATTTTTATTTTATTTTGACACCGTTTTTTTTTATAAATGAGTATAAAAATGTAATTTAGTAATTTTTTTTTTAGTTTTCCAAATTATATATTATTTGTAATTTTTTAATTTTTTAGAGAATCTTTCATTGAGTTGTTGTTTTCCATTTTTTTATTTGGACAAATTAGTGCTAAGCAAAGTAAGTTTAATTTTCATCTCACTTTTTCATGTTTGGCTTATCAAGAAATTAACATCTTTAAAAACTTAAAATACCTATAATTGAAGTAAGATGACATTCATGAAAAGTTGGTATCAAATATTCAAGTGAACTAACAAACTTAAGAACAAAGGGCACTTCGTTATGTTTGGTTAAAAAAAAAATGTGACCATTGTTTAATTAGATGCTAAGAATTACCAAGAAAAGTCAAATTTTGGTTATTTTATCACATTGAGTTTCTTGTTTCCTTTATGAGGCAAAAACACTAAAATGGTGTAATTTTGATTTCAAAATTATGTAATTTTAAAGTCATATGAATTTGGTACGATTTTATTTTGAAGAAGTTGTATAGATTTGGTATGATTTTAATTCATTATAATTGTTTTAAAATTTTAATTGAAGTTGTGTCAACTTCGTATAATTTTAATATATTGTGATATAAATTGAAGTCGTGTTAGCTTCATATGACTTCAATTCATTGTAAATATTTTTATAATTTTAATTGAAGTAAGGCTAGTTTGTATGACTTTAGTGTAATAAAGTCATACCAAATTGGCTCAACTTCAAAATGATACTATTTTGGTAATTTTGAAGACAAAATTACACCATTTAGGTGTTTTTGCCCCTTTATGTCTTTGTTATTTCGTTGATATAAATGGCTAATGCAACTCCATCTTAGGAAGATTTTTCATTTACTTGTCACATTTTGCTTCTTCCTTTATTATTAAAATCATTAATTATAACTAGACATTCCTTTCATATCATTTGTCATTAATTCCATCTTAACATCTCATGTTTCTGATAGAGTTTCCATTTATATATAGTTAGTTACACTTTCATCGTTTTGAGGTTTTTATTCCTTGTTTGTTCATCTCTATTCTAAACATGAACTTCTTATTGGTTCTTAGAGTTTTGTGTTCTTTATTGAAATAAAAATTATTTCATACCAATGCTTACAAAAAAAGGAATGGTTAGTATAACAAAACATCCTATCAATAAAATAACAAGTAAATGCTTTGGAAATGGACGTATTTTTATTGATGTAATTTCTATAAAACATGATAGACTCAAGTAATTTTTCCACCTTTATGAAAAACTCAAATCACAAGCTTTCTACATGATTTGCATTCTTTAACTCCTACTTTTTTGGAAGATGTATTATTTTGACGTTTCATGGTGTTTTCTTCTAAGGCGATTTCTTTTCCAAGCTCTTAGAGACCATCAATATCATTAAAGCATCAAACAACTAATGGATACTCTTATGGACATTCACACTAGTGCAAAACGCAGAAAAGAACGCGGGTAATACGTCTCGATTTCCAAAAAACCGAAGTATATGTAAAGGCGGTGGCATTTTTGCAATTTAAATGAACTTATAGGCCTCGGTTCCCCTTGAACCGAGGCATAAAAGCCAAATTACCTCGGTTAATGGTCAAACCGAGGCGTAATACTTTTTGAAATTGACCTACACCATCGGTTCAATTAGACCTGAGGCAGTAGAGCGAAGTTCGAAAGCGATTTCCAGCACCAGAGACAATAGAGTAAGTATAGGCATCAGGTTTAGTAAAGAACCGAGGCAGTATCAGTCTTTTATCTTCACCCCACGAAGGAAATTACCCTAATCTGTAATGTTCTCTTCTTCTTCCTCTGCTCCCGCGGACTCCTCCGCTGCATCCAACCACTCCTTCATTGCCGCCGCTCCGTTATCGCCGCTGCTACAGGGTCATCGCTTTGTTGCCGCCAGGAGCCACCACCACCTCGTCGTGTGCCCTTTCTTAGATCTACATTGCTTCAGCTGTTATCCCCCTTTCTTCCTTTTTTTTTGGTTTGTTAGATCATCTAGTGTTGCGGCGGGACCGTTTGGCTCTACTTCGGAGGCCGAGGACGACAGCGTCGACGAGAATGCGCTGTTGTTGCCCTTGGCGATTTTCAGAGACTGACTAGCGTGCAGTTGGGTGAAGAGATTGATTCAGGAGCAAGATGGTGTGGTGACCAAGTTTTTGATCTGTTGCATTTCCATTTCATTTTCATTTTCGTCTATTGCATCTCGCAGAAGCCTATTCCTTCGTCTCCGCCCCCAAAGCCCATGGCCGCATCCTCGTCTTGAGCCGTCCCACCCCTAAACTTGTCACGCCTCCCACCCCGCAACCCTAACCCCACCACCAATCGCCACCCAAACCGATCCATTAAACCCAGGACCAGTCAGAACCGCCACTGGATGCGATCTCGCTCCGCCGCCGGACGCGATCTCGCTCCGCCACCAGACACGATCTCGCTCCGCCCCCTCGGTCGAACTGGCACCGCTTCCTCGCTCTCGTCTCTCCCTATCATAAACCACGACAACAAGGACATGCCCTCTCTGCCGCCCAAGTCCGACAAGTTCTGCCGCACCTCCGACCCGGGTTCGTGCCCTGGGAGGAGACCCACCTAGGCCGGGTTCGTTCTTTTTTTATCAATTGTTTTGGGTTTGATCGTTGTCATTTTGTGGCTGTTTAGGCATCACCAACACCATTGACAATATTGTTCAATTTTTTTTACTTGGACTGTGTATGAATGATTGGATTATTACGTGCTTTGCTGGATTATAGTTTTTCTTGGCCTTTTCAGAGTTTTGATGAAGGTGATTAGAAGAAACTGAAAGCATATTCTCCTTAAATTAAAGATTATATGTGTTAGATCTAGAAGATGTTGAGCTTGCCGAAAAGTATCAATCCAATCTACTGGTCGATGGAGTGCGGTTATCCAATTGGGTAATACAAGATGGCAGCCCATCACTATATGGAGTGGTTCATGAGAGGCTCCTTGCTATGTACATTTGTGCTAGTCATGGAATTGAGGCAGAGAGACAATTGTAGGAGATGAAGCTTGTGGGTAAGGAAGCTGATGGAGATCTTTATGACATTATTCTTGCCATTTGTGCTTCACAAAAAGAAGGCAATGCCACAACAAGGCTACTGACAAGGTTGGACCTTGAGAGCTCGCCGCAGAAGAAGAAAAGTCTATCATGGTTGTTATTTCATTAGATCCGAAATAAAATTTATGGGATTCATTCAGTTGGCCACCACAAGGTTACACTGAATTACATAGATAACAATCTTCCCAAACTGATGATGACATTTTCTACATATACACAGAATAATTTTCGTGATGAGTCGTGTAGTCTAGGAGGATGTCTTTTGCATCTTGGTGAGTTGTCTGATTCTTGATTGAAAAGATTATCCCTTGTTTCTTTTGTTTGAAGAAGTTGGCAATAGAGACTGACATGAAAATGTTTGAGTTGGGATTCTATCCGGAGTATTTGGACAAGGCTGTTGTTTTACAAGGTTTGAGGAAAAGGATCCAGCAGTATAGAAAACGGTTCAACAGTTTTCATTCTCATTCATTTAATATATCTGCTTAGCTTGTCACAATATCATCTTTTTTTTTTATTGAATTTTCCAAGATACTACCTCGGTTCAAAAGAGAATCGAGGTGAAAAGTTCTTTAAAAAAAAGGGGGAGGGGGGGGGGGCAAATTCCTACTGCCTCGATTACTTTTGAACCGAGGCAAAATCCTACCCCTTTTGCCTCGGTCCACAACCGAGGCAAAAAGGGGTAGTCTTTTTGGCTCGATTGTATATGCCTCGGTTCCAAAACCGCTGCCTATGGATGAAAACAACCACTGTCGTTTCTCTTGACTGCACTAGTGTCATTATAAACATTCATATCATTTCATCAAATGGTTTGTCTTCTAATATTTTATGGTGCCTTCACGGATGAGACCAATAGTAATATACATTTATTTGCAATTTTTTATACAAAAAATTTGTTAAATTCATTTGCGAACAAGGAGTAAGTAGTAAGGTGCTCCTCACCTTAACGTTAAATTGTGCATTGCTAATTTTCTTTTGAATCCCCTATGACTTTAAAATGGATTTTTCATTTTATATTTTGGGTTCAAAATCTTCTCTTATTACAACTTGTCAAAGATTATATTGAATAATTTTAATAAATATATATATTTTGCTCTCTAAATCATTTATAAAGAAGGTTTAATCTGACCAGAAGTCCCTATTTTTGTCCGAAATCTGTAATAGGTCCCTTTTCTTTTTGGCGTATCAATTGGGTCCCTATTATTGTAAATTTGATTCAATTAGAGGCTTGTCGTCAAATTCACCAAACGACCGTTTAATATTTGGTAACGTGGCATGTGGTATTAAAATTGAGTTTTGTTTTAAAAAAATTTTAAGGACAGAGGTGATATCAGATTGAGGGAAGGGCAAAGGTGGAAAGATAAAAAATTCATGGAAATATGCTAGAAGGTGTGATTCCTGAAACAGTACTTGACTCAAGTTTCTGGAAATTCATGGAAATATGTTGGAAGGTGTGATTCCTGAAACCGTTGGCAATCTCTCCAAGGACCTATCAGTGTTAAACATGGGACAAAATCATTTTAATGGAAGCATACCCCGCTCCATTGGTCTTCTTAGTGGCTTGAAGTTGTTAAACATAAGCTACAATTCAATCTCTGGAGAAATCCCACAGGAGTTAAGCTAGTTAGCGAATCTACAAGAACTATCTCTAGCTGGAAATGAGATATCATGGGTTATTCCAGATTCCCTTGGTAATCTCCTCAAGTTAAACCTGATTGAACCTTTTCATTTCATAACAAATTATGAAACACAATGAAACGAAAAAAAGAAATTTGAGGATTCTTATGATTAGGGTTCTGATGACAAATTTATGAACACCGAAAAACGGCGCCACAAACTTGTTGAACAATCGGCAAGTGTGACCGAATCGTATCAAGTAATAAACTCGGTAAACCAAGTATCGTTCTCCCAAAGGACTCACGGCCTAGTTTAGTTATGTGATTCGTTGATTATTTAAGACTTAAGAACGAAATAAGTGGAGTTTAATATGCAAAACAGAAAATAAACATGTATGCATGAATGTGATCAATGGCTAAAACAAAATACAAACACTTCAATGGAATATATGGATGAGTATGTTGTTGGGGTTATCAATTTCATCTTATCCACTCTCATATACTTTAGGAATTCAACATTCTTTTCATCATTGTTAATGTCACTCTCTAAATTACCTTGCAAGAAGGCCTATCCCTAATTACGAGTTCATACGATTCCTAGCATTCCTAATAATTAGTTCTTTTAGTGCAGGAGCTTAACGGCAACAAATATACTATTGGGAGAAATTTCCCGGATCTAGACTTCCCCGTACGTTCCCGTATCAACAAAATCAATAATCATGCATTGAATGAGTTAAACAAAGCAAGCATTGAGCAAAGAGGAAAAACCCTAACTAATGATGAAAGAAAGCATAGGTCTTAAATATAAGATGTAAAAACAAATTCCATATATGAGAGTTTCACAAGACTACATTGATTCCCCAACAACAATACAAGGTTTAGTTCACCATATTCATGGTGAAACTAGATGAATAATAATGAAAGAATGAAAGATAAAACCCTAGAAAGGTGAAGAGGTAGCCTGAGCATCCAAGATCCTCCTTCAAAGGGGTGGAAGAGAGAGTGTTTGCTTCGTTTCTGCCAAAGATACCAACCCTAGGATGTCCTAAAGCTTATATACTATTCTAAAATTACAGAAAATTTAGGCCCAAGCCCATAAGTGTGCCGCTCAGCGGTAAGTGCGTGAGTTGGTTTCTTCCCCTCAGCGGCCATTTTGCCCCTCAGCGGATCCCCCGTGAGCTTCTGAGTGCCGCTCAGCGGTAAACTGCCGCTGAGCGGCAGTTGCGGCTTCTCCTTTTGCACTTTTTCATGTCTTTTCTGATTTCATCTCTCTCCTTCTTCACTTCTTCCACCAAATTCACCTTAAAACCTGCACAAAAACACTGAAATCAAGCATAAGCCTGTCCAGCTCTCTTATTTATGAAAATATGAATAAAAGCATGATTTCAAGCTAGTTTCTAAGTGTTAAAGGTTGCTTTTAGTATCAATTTCAAGCATGAAAATAACAATTTTTCAACTGTTATCAGGTTCGTTTGAAGGGGAAAATCGCATTCTTTGTTCGATTCAAAGAGATCGATAATGAATTGCAGAACCATGGTTCTTTTTTCCTTTAAGGCTAACCTTTTCTACCCCGAAATATTTACACTCCACGATAAATGGGTTTCAAACTTTAGAGATAAGCTCCATCTGCCAATTGAAAAACAAGGAATATTAAGCAGAACATCTAAGAATCTTTAGCAATAGAAGAACAAGACAAAATAAGCATCCCGCTCCACATTATAAAACAAAAGCCATCAAATAGAAAGATGAGCACACTATATATAAAAAAAATAAAAAGACCAAATGCAACTGTTAACCCTCGGCAAGTGTAACCGAATCGTATCAAGTAATAATAAATGGTAAGACCAATTATCGTTTCCCAAATGACTCACGACCTAAACAGTTATGTGATTTGTTGATTAATTAAGACTTGTAAGAACAAATTCTTGTAGTTTCAATGCAAATGCCGAGAAGTAAATATGAATGCATGTATTGATCAATTGGATCAAAAGAAGCAAAACGTGATTGAAATATATGATGATGATTTTGTTAGGGGTTTTCAATTCATCCTATCCACTCTCATGTATTCAAGAATTCATCTTCTTCATTAATGTTAATGCCACTTTCTAATTTACCTTAAACCTAATGCCTTGGTGAAAAAAGCCTACTCCTAATCACTAGTTTACAATGTTTCCTCTCCCTAGCAATTATTCATGCATTACATTCGCACAGAAGCTTAAAGGCAACCAATCCTCCTATTCCTATGTCTTGGTAATATTACTATTGGGAGAATTTCTTCATGTCTAGATTTACCTATATGTGTCCATACAAATAAAAACAATGATCATGCAATTGAATGAGTTAACAAAGCATGCATAGAGTATAGAAGAAAAACCCTAATAATTAATGAAAGAAAGCATATGAATTAAAGAACTAATTCAATAAATGAGAGTTTCAAAGAATTACAATGATTCCCCAACAACAATGAAGGTTTAGTTCACCATAATCATGGTGAAACTAGATGAAAAACAATGAAAGAATGAAAGATAAAACCCTAGAATTTGAAGAGTGGAGCTTGAGCATCCAAAATCCTCCTCTAAGGGGTGAAGAAAATGTGATTTTGCTTCGTTCTGCCAAAAGATACTAACCCTAGGTCGACTAAACCCTTATATAGACTCTTAAAGATTATAGAAAAGTGGCCCAAGGCCCATTAAAATGACGCTCAGCGGTAAGCGCAATTCTTTAGTTTGACGCTCAGCTGCAGTTTTGCCCCTAAACGGTGACTGCGGGTCTTCAGAGTGCCGCTCAACGGTAATTTCCGCTGAGCGGTACTTGCGGCTCTTCTGTTATGCACTTCTTATTCCTTTTCTGACTCCAACTTATGGCTACTTCAATTCTTCCATTCTATTCATCTTAAAACCTGCAAAAACAAGGGAAACCAAGCATAAAACCCATCCAACTCTCTTATTTCGAAAACATAAACAAAGGCATGATTCCTAGCTAGTTTCTAAGTCATAAATGTTGTTTTTTATGTCAAATTTAAGTATAAAAATAACAGTTTTTCAACTGTTATCACAACCCCAAACTTAGAACTTTGCTTGTCCTCAAGCAAAAAAGATGTACCTCAATCTTCCACCAATCCATACAATGGTTAACCACATTTACAACTCCTTCTCTCAGGACAAGTAATTACTCAAATCAGCTCAACACAAAGACTTCAATCAAGATGCACACATGCTTCAGTGTTCACATAATCACATAATATCCAACAAATGCTATTCTCATGAATGATCAATCAACTAAGCATAGATGTAATTATGTGCTCATGGAATTTTTCCTTACCAGAAAAAGTGTTTAAGTCAAACACACAAGTGTATAAGAGGTCACTCATTCACTCTGCTATCACAATGTCACATGAATTAACTTTGTCTTTCATTTAACCATAATGAAACACAATCACAAGTAAGTATCATCACAATGGCTTTTCTATGGCTTATAATGTGGCTGGGCTAACAAGAAAATTAGTTTTTCTAGATCACAAAATCCTTGAGTTAAGTGATTCATCTAAACACAACCATTCGTCCTTCTTCCCAACTTTCTTTTGCATTGAGCCTTCCTTTTTCTTTCTTTTCTTTTCCTTTTTCTTTTACTTTTCTCATGCTTAGCTCAATGCTTTTCATATTCCCCTTTTCTTAAACCACCCAACAACCCCAAACTTGAACATTTATCAATACCACAAGATATCTGCAACTCAACTCAAGGTAAAACTTTTCAAAAAGGGTTTTCTATCATGTTCAAAGCTAAGGGTTCAAAGGTTAGAACACATTGTGCTCTCTTTTATTGGGCTAAAATCATGCATTTGGATAATAAAAGGTAACAATAGATGGCCTTGATCATGTGATACATACAAGCAAGTGATTCAGTCATAGAAACCTGGGCAAAGTCATTCATGCTTTCAACGTAATAATATTTATTCACCAAAACCTCTGGAGTTCAAAACCTCACATATAGGCTCATTCACATATCTTTTGCTTCGTTCTGCCAAAAGATACTAACCCTAGGTCGACTAAAACCTTATATAGACTCTTAAGATTATAGAAAAGTGGGCCAAGGCCCATTAAAATGCCGCTCAACGGTAAGTGCGATTCTTCAGTTTGACGCTCAGCTACAGTTTTGCCCCTCAGCGGTGACTGCGGGTCTTCAGAGTGCCGCTCAGTGGTAATTTCCGTTGAGCGGTACTTGCGACTCTTCTTTTAAGCACTTCTTCTTCCTTTTCTGACTCCAACTTATGGCTACTTCACTTCTTCCATTCAATTCATCTTAAAACCTGCAAAAGCAAGGGAAACCAAGCATAAAACCCATCCAACTCTCTTATTTCAAAAACATAAACAAAAGCATGATTCCAAGCTAGTTTCTAAGTCATAAAGGTTGTTTTTGATGTCAAATTTAAGTATAAAAATAACAGTTTTTTAACTGTTATCAGCAATAGTAAATAATAAAGCCCATAAACCTTAGACAAACATCAGCTTTAGAAGTTCCAGAAAAAAAAAGACCATTTTCTTTTAAAAATGGTGGTGTTAGTACAACCTGCTGGTGAACAGATCTGCGTACTCTATCCGTGTGGCGGGCAAGCCAGATCTTCTTAAGAACATACATAATTTTACAGACAAAATAAAAAGAAATATATTTATAAAATGATGTTATTCATGAGAGTGAAGATAATCAAAAGGGTCACCTTTTGTTTTCGTGCCTGTGTTTGACAAGTAGAGCAGAAGCAAAGGAGCCTCTTCCAATCTGTTCTAGAACCTCATACTGCTCCATTTTCAGAGATGGATAAAGACAAACAACCCTTAAAATTTTTAATCTTTCCACCTTTGCCCTTCTCTCAATCTGATATCACCTCTCTCCTTAAAATTTTTTTAAAACAAAACTCAATTTTAATGCTGCATGTCATTACTCATTCAACTGAGCATGCCACGTTACAGAATATTAAACGACCGTTTGGTGAATTTGACGGCAGGCCTCTAATTGAATCAAATTTACAATAATAGGGACCTAATTGATACGCCAAAAAAAAGGGACCTATTTAAGATTTCGGAGAAAAATAGGGACTTCTAGTGAGATTAAACCTATAAAGAATGAACTTGAAATACAATGATCATAAACTAGTTTTCTTCTCCAATATTACAAAATGTTATACAATCGTTAATCTTATCAATTTTTTTAATTAAACTAATTTAAATGGTAACACCCCTTGAATAGTATAAAACTATTAAATAAAACATTATAAAGTTTAATTACACAAAACAAATAGTTAAAAACATATATGATATTAATACAATTATTCATCATAATAATTATAGTAACATAATATATATACACATCAACTATAAACCATACGAGTTTTTCAATACAAAGCAACTCTAATATAAGACATCTAAAGAAAACTATAAATTACTCCGCCACATCCTCGTCTTCCACTAAAGGCATGTAATCACCTACCTCACCGTCTACTCGCATCATGTAGTGATAATCGTAAAAGAACAACAAAACACAAAAAAAAATGTAGAGTAAGGTTGTGAACAAAAGAATTATCACAAGGTATTTTAACTATATCAAATACAAGCTAAGCATGAATAAGATACGATAAATTACGTGTTTTCACACAGTAGTTGACACTAAACTCAATTTTTCGTATACATATGCCCTTGACATTGGAACTCACCGGAGGTACGCACATGTGGTGGTTTCTAGGCTCTATAGAGCCTAGCCTCAAGCGCTTATCATCCGACTACACATAAGGTTAATCTCCTTTGCGCCTAGGACCAAACATTGTTTATAGACTAGAACCTTCTATTACTCGTCACAACATAACACGTTCTACTCTATCTAAGTTTGAATAATTATTAGAGCCTCAAGATACCCTTTCATGGAATCTCACTTATACTAAAGTTATCACCACTAAGAATTTCTCCTTGAAATTCCTTCAACATTATCACCAAACATGTCCACAACAATATTATCACTCAATATAAAACATCATAAACATAATTTGATTACTTAAAACAAACGAATTTAAATTGTTTATTGTTCTTATAGAGCCAACTACATTTCGCAAAGACTTTAACTTCAATCACTCTTAGTTCTAATTTCGCACTCTTATACTAGGATGTCTAGGTACTTGTCATCTTCAAGCCGAATAGGTGGTGCATCAGATAATAGTAAATGCCTCATAATTAATATACCTCATAGAATGTGCTATTTATATTATTATTTATGAGGGCTTACTTATATGGACTTAAGTTACATGACCTAATTACCTTTCAATCTTACTTTAACCATTCTATCGTAACTTAATCATGATTTATCAATATCAATAGTTTGGCCGGTATGATTCTTCCATGGCCTAATACATTTAGACTAACTATATGTCAACTCAAGTGTTCGAGATGTACTTGATCAAATACAACCACTAGTAAAAAAACAACTTTTAAAGGCGCCTAATACGCTTCGGTTTTAGAAAAACCAAAGCTTATTAAAATGCGGTGGCGTTTTTGTAATTAACGGGAACTTATATGCTTCGGTTGTTGGGGAACTGGTGCCTAAAAGTGTTACTACCTCGGTTGTCTTAGCCACCCGAGGCATAAAACTCTCTGCCACTCAACCACCCTCTACAAGTCAGACTGACTAACCTTTCGTGAAGGGGATATCGCCTCGGCTCGACACAGAACCGGTGCCTAAACATGCTATGACCTCGGTTATAACAGCTAACCGAAGCGTAAACGTCTATGTGTTCAGACTTTTTATCTGACAAATGTTTGTGTCAATGCATTTTGTCCACATAGACTGCTTCGGTTTTCCCTGAACCGGTGCCGAAACACTTTACTACTTATGTTTGGAAGCCAACCGAAGCATATAACTTTATTTTGAAATTGATTTAAGCTGTTTAGGCCTCGGTTATTCATTAAATTGAGGCAGTATTGCTTTGCTTTCTTCTACTACACCGTAAAATAGAAGGGTTTACAGTTCTTCTTCAACACCTCCCTGTTCTTTCTCTTCGACCAGAGCGACCACCGTTTCTGGGCGAGCCTCCACCACCAAACGCGAAGTGCTCCTAACGCGTTCTCCATTTTTGTCGCTCAACGGGTCTCCGTTTTGATTTCTCTCGCGGGTTGGCCATTGTTGTCTTCTCCGTGCGTCCACCGTCGTGCCGCCGTGCCTCCATTGTCTCCAGCGAAGCGTTGTCCAAGTTGGGTGGCTTTATTTCTTGCGCGAACTACAGGAGTATTCTCTCCAAGCGCTGCTTCCGCCATCGTTCCCGCCGCTCCACTGCCGCTCCGCTGCCTTTGTTGTTGTCCTTTGCTGCCACGGTAAGTTTTTAAAAGCCTTTTCATTTTCATTTGTCTGTGGCGATTGATATTGGTTTGAACGAAGAAAGGAATGTCTGTGTGGTGCTTTTTGCTTGGATTCATTATAAGCTTCCCACTCTGAAATTGTTGCTCTCTGTTGTTATTTGCTCTAACAGTATTGGAATGAATAGGAAACGAATTAGTGCGTGTATGTTCTAACAGTGTATGTATGCGCGTGTGATCCCAGACAAACAAGAAAAGGTCCCAATTATGCACGAGTCAATTGCAAGAAAATCATGAGTTTGGTAGCTTAGATTTTGCTTCCCGCTCAGTGTTACATTCTGAGGTTTCTGTATTTGCTTTACTAAATTTACATAATTGTCATCACCAAAATCTTTTCTAAAGTTGGATTTTATATCTAAATCTAAAATTGTATAGATTACCTAAAACTATCTATTCTAAACTTGGTAGAAGAAAAATAATTGGGCTTAATTGGATAGCTTTCATATCAAAATCATTAAATTAGAAAAACTAACCTAAAAGGACATTGTAATAAGAAGGGAATGAAAGTGATAATAATAATTTGTCTCTTGGAAGGAAGAAGAAAGGTTCACTTAATTTTCACCAAATAAGTTAAATACCTTTGCATATGTTTTTCTTTTTGTCAGAAATTATCGTAGAATGTCTTAAAAATTTAATTTCTTCCTTTTTCTTCTTCTTCAATCTTGTTACCTTTTATAACAAATCACAATATAATTTTATTGGATTGAATAACTTGATAACCTAAATCTTTTTATCAAATTAAAACATAACTCAATCCAATCTAATTTTATTCAAATTTTTATGGATTAGATATCAAACTCAAAATCTAACCTAACCAAAATTATTAAATAATATTAATAAAAAATAGTAATACAACTAACAATCTATTTACTCCACGAGAGTATTAATTAAATGTATATTTTTGAAATAATAAATTTACTTATTTATTTCTTTAATTGAACAATAAAGTCCATTCTAAAAAATATTCTAAAAACCTATCAATTTCCATTTTGAAATTACACATTTTTTCCAAAAAAATAAAAACTAATATAATAATAACCTAATCTCATATCTAACGGTATCAAATAAAAACTAATATAATAATAAGAAAAACTCAAATGGTAGGTATTTTCTAGTTATAAAGGTATTTAGATACTCATCTTTAACAGGCTAATATTATTTATCAAATAATTATTATTTTTTAAAAATTACTATTGATAAATAAAATTACTTTTGGAAGACTTAAAATAAAAAGTTTATTGACATCCCAAGTTATTAGGTTCACTTGACCTAGATGCCGGCCACAACTTGGACTTGTGTTTTGAGTCATGAAGCACTTGACTCTAGGCCAACACGTGTGTGTATATATATACATATATATATATATACATATATATATATATATATATATATATATATATATATATATATATATATATATATATATATTTGGTTGATATTTGTCTGTGGTGATTTTAATAGTCCTTTGCTTCCTTTTATTTGATGTATGTTTGCATATGTAATTATTTGTTTGTTTGGATATATTCTTGTTTTGAATTAGCCTTAGATTCCCGTTTGAGATTGAATACAAAAATTATTTACTATCTCCAGATTTTTCTGAACAAATGTACTTTTTAAAAATGAATAGAAAGGAGATGGTAATAATAATTTATAAGTATTGAATCTTGAATTGTCCGGTTGGACAGTTTTAGAAGAGTAATAACTTTTTCATAGTTTATTAATACATATTAATTTTAATATACATGTCTTATATTTCATGAAATTTTGCAGTTGTGTTTTGTATTGATCTTCGGGTGCATATTTGATTGTGATTTATAATCACTTTCATTTCGTGTAACTTGAAGACCAATGCGAAATGCTGGCAAAATTTTGTGAAATTTAAGATATGTTGTTTAAAATTGATATGTTTAATAAACTAAAAAAAGCGAACCTTCTTGAATGGGATAGGGTCACACCTTGAATACAAACACGATCAAAGTGATCATTCAAGATTATTGAAATTGTGTAAACAATTTCAGTAAACATGCGTATGGATAGAGGGTGAATTACTTTACCACGCATCAGCACTGAGTACGAGAGAGGGGTACAAGAATTTATAGAGTTTGCGCAACGTAATGCGAGTACAAGTGGTGATGATGAAGTCAAGTTCAGATGTCCCTGTGTGAACTGTTTGAATGGAAGGAAGTTGAACGCAACTGATATTAGGGAACATCTTATCTGTGATGGTTTCATACGAAGTTATACAACATGGATATGGCACGACGAATTAACAGACTTTCCAACTGTCTCTCCAACTGAAAATGTTTATGATTCCACAATGGATATGGAAGATCAAGCAGAAGAAGACAACTTAGAGGACATGATCCGCGATGTTGGCGCAGAAGCTTTTGCCCAAGCGCATGTGTATGAAACGATGTCCACTGATGCAGAGACTCCTTTGTATGCGGGTTCAACTAAGTTCACACGGTTGTCAGCGGTGTTAAGGCTCATGAATTTAAAGGCGAGCAATGGACGGAGTGATAAGAGTTTTACAGAATTGTTGTCATTGTTGAATGAAATGCTTCCAGATGGAAATACGTTACCCAATCATAATTATGATGCAAAAAAAATTCTTTGTCCGATGGGTATGGAGTATAAACGAATACATGCATGTCCGAATGATTGCATATTATATAGGAATGAGAATGAAGTTTTGATAAAGTGTCCAAAATGTGGGTTATCACGATACAAGTAAAAAAAACGGTGAAGATGGTGGTCACACAGAAAAGAATGGTTCTGCTTTGAAAGTAGTTTGGTACCTTCCATTAGTTGCCAGACTTAAGTGTCAATGCAGGACTTAAAGCTTGTCGGACTGAAGTCTCACGATTGCCACGTCTTAATGCAAAAGTTGTTACCAGTGGCAATTCGTGGAATTTTGCCCAAAAAAGTTAGGTAGACCATAACTCGATTGTGCTCATTTTTCTCGTCAATTTGTAATGAAGTCATCGATCCTACAAAGTTAGATGAACTTCAAAGCGAAATTATCATCATCTTGTGTCAGCTAGAAATGTTTTTCCCTCCATCCTTTTTTGACATCATGGTGCATTTACTTGTTCATTTGGTCAGAGAAATAAAGTTGTGTGGACCAATATACTAATTTACTTTTTGCATAACCTAACATTTAATTTGACAGGTAGAAGCGGTAAAGGAAGTTGTTCAGCTACCGGTGCCCCAAGGGACGACATGGATGAAACTCGTCCATGTCAGTTATATATTCTTTCTGATACTGGGACCATGCTAGTGGCTCGTGGTACAGTTTATGAGACAGCCACTGTAGTGCATGGTGTACAACTTTCAGAAGATGAGTTCAAGGTCATGGTTGATGAAGTTGTCATAGCAGATGTCGTTCTTCCTGTGCCTACAGATGAATTCTTCACTGTGGAAGAAGCATTTAAGTCCTTTGTCGCCTAGCCTAGACATTTGGTTGGTGATGTGTCTAATCCCCCGGTAAACACTCGTACTATATACTTCTCAATTTTAATATTTACTTCTAATTGACGTTATAACATAACCATTTTTGCATTTAACAGCAGATAGGTCAAGAGGGAAGTCCTACACCAAAGAAGACTCATTTATCTGAGGATGACCCTCTTGGTGCGTTAGACAAGCTTGCTAAAATCATTTCAGATGCGCCGATGAATGTACACAGGGATTCTACTACATTTGGAAGAGAAGCTCAGATCCCATTGTACTTGCATCATCAAGATGTTAGGGAGCTTGCTTCGGGTAGAGAAGAAATTAATATTACACTCATTCAGTTGTGGATGATGTAAGTTTATGAAAACTTTTTTATAAAATTCTATTTTATCAACTTACTTATATTAGATTATTTCTTCATTTTAGGTATATGTTTGATGTTAGTAACAAGAAGGGGTTCAACAATGTATATGGGTTCATTGACCCCTCTATGACTCATGAAAGAAATAAATTTGATGATATCCAAACATAATCACCACCTGCTTTGGAATGGGGAAGGAGATATATTTTATCCCTTATATACTTGGGTAAGTGAAGTTTGTTAACTTTAAAGTTTCATTTATTAATTTTGGTATATGAGAATTAAGTTATTACCAATATTAGGTGTCATTGGCAGCTACTTATGATCTCCATACCGGAGAACACTACTGTCTGGTTTTGTTCATTGTAGAAGTCTCCTCCCAGCCCTCTTAGATAGTAGTAGATTGGTAGGAATCTCAATGTTTCGACTTTTTTGTTATATAAATGTATGCTAAAGGAATTCTTTTTAATAGATCCCTTGCAACACATATGATGTTATCTGGGAGATCTACTGCTACAGCTAAAAAGCTTGCATGAGTTGCCCTTAAGGTTTGGTATTTTAGTCCATACTTTGTTACATTTGGTTCCATTCAAATGATGTTACTTAACATTTTATAATTATGATGATATATTGTAGTGTAATAGACAAACGGTGTCATATGAATGTGGTTACTACGTCATGTTTTGGATGATGACCATTATTCGTGCACATTACACCAGTGGATGGGAAACGGTATTATTTAGGTTTGAATTTTATTTTCCCTATAGTTTAGATTTCAAATACACTAATTGAAATCATTGTATTTTATGCAAAGATTCAATAGGACTGCTCCAATTCCAGAGAAGTCACTTCAACTTGTGAGAAAAACACTGGCTAAATATGTAATTCATTTATGTAATAGTATGTAGTATATATTAGGATATAGTAAGTTCTAAGTTTATGTTTCTAAGTTGTTTGATGCTTTTCTACATTATTATTCATTTAACTTTGTACATTACATTGATTTATGCTTCAAACTTGATTTATGATTACATTGGATTGATTTATGCTTCTAAGAAGTTGATTTATGATTCAATTGAATGTATTTATGTTTTATTATAATTTTCGTTTGAAATATACGTTTCTGGATTATTCTGGACTGTTCTGGCTGTAAATATATATGCAGGTCTATTTCGAAAGGTTGGGAATGTTGCAAAAACAGACCTCATTTTTTTTAAAAAAAAAAGGATATATGCCTCGGTTCAAGTCAAAACCGAGGTAGAAAAGCACCTTATGGTCTCGATTATAACAACACCAGAAGCAGAAAGTTTTACGAATGAGAAAAAAAAAGGACTCTACTTCCTTGGTTCAAGCTACAACCGAGGCAGTAGGGTGGGAAATACGGCCTCGGTTCCCCTGAACCGAGGCATATAGTCCTACAAAAAAAAATAAAAAAATCAAAAACTCTACTGCTTCGGTTATAGTTGAACCGATGTCAAGTCTTACAACCGCTGCCTATAAGGAAAAACAACCGCTGTCATTTCTCCTGACTGTGAATACTTATACTCAAATGACCAACGTGTATTTGTACTTATACATGTAAGATAATTTAAGAGAGTAATTTTATTTTTAGCAATTGAAATAATTTAACATTTAATAAATTGGAATTGTCTAATTGAAATAAAAAATTAAAACAAGTAAAAGTAATTTAAATTTAATAAATTTCTTGATTTTTTAAAATTCATTATCCTAATACCATTTCGTCGTACTTTTAAAAAAATGGTCATTTTGCATTCATTTATTTTATTCTATTAATAAGAGAATTTTAGCAGTTAACTTTATTAGCATTTTGATTACATTAAAATGGTAAGACAAATTCTTAAATGTACTAATGAAAAGGTGAAATTGGTTCTGAGTTTACGTATTTATGAATCTAGCAGACGAAGAAAAGAATGAATTGGAACTTCTCATAAATGGGACATTTATGAGATCACAATTTGGAATGTCCTAAAAGACCTGTATTTCTATAGTAATATTTTAAACTTATAATACTAAGAATCCTTCTTAGTTTAGATTACCGATAAATAGGAAAACTGTGTAAGGTGGCATGCTTCTGGACCATCCAATTTTCTCTTCTTCCCTTTTACTGCAATTTCTATTAGTAATTTCATACATTTTTCTCCATCTTCGCAAATGTGGTAAAAATCCTAATCATTTATGTGTCCCAAACATTTCAAATTACATCATTTACAAATTCATTTTAGATGGTAAAATTCAAAATTTAAAAATATATTTAAATTACACAATTCAGAAACGTATTTTTATTTGAACTGTTTTTAAATTAATCATTCGAAAACATATTTTGGATTTTACAATTAATTATATATTTTTAAATTATGTAATTACAAAAAATTAAATTGTATAATTTAGAGTGCATTTTTTAGTTATGCTACCCAAAAATTTATGAGTGAAAATTCAAAATACATTTTTCAATTCATAAAGTATCCTATGTAATTTGGAATAGATTTCCAGATTAAATAATTCATAATATACTTTTAGATAAGAAAACATATTTCAGATTCTGCAATTTAGAACATGTTTCTAGACTATCCGATTTAAAAGTCTAAAACATCGACATTTTATAATTTTCCAATACTTTGATGGAGGTGCAAGAAGACACAATGAAGTGGAAAAAGCAATGGCCCCATTGCAGTAATGCAATCCAAAGAAGGTAGCAAATGACGCAATTGGGGTGTTACTCCCTCCACCACCACATTTTCTCCCTCTACCTTTCCAATTTTATTACATATTTTTTGAATTACAAAACTAACCTTTTATAATTACACAAATAACCTTTTTATTTTTAATTCTAATTATTTACTTTAACCCTAAAATCTATCTTTCTACCCCTTCTCACCCACCTCCCAACCCTCCCAGATTCTCACCCAAACTCCATCATATTCGTTTCTCATCTTCCATTTTTCCTCACAAGGTTAGTGATGATATTTTTATTTTTTTTAAATGCAATGCATATATCTCTGTGTTGTGTTCTGTGTTGTGCTCTGCTCTGCGTTCTTTTACAGTGTGCGTGTGTTGGGAGAAAGGAAGAAGACAACCAGGCCAAAAACGGATGTCGGGTATCCGTTTGGATCTGAAACGGATGTCGATATCCGTCGACGGATGTTGACATCCGTTTTCCCTTAAACGGATATTGACATCCGTTGACGGATGCTCACATCCGTTTAAAGATTATACTGTTTATATTTTAGGGTTTTATTACGCACCTTCACGCCTCTCAACCTCTCACGCCTCTGAACCAGCACCTTGAAAGATGAATTGTTTTCCCCACTTTCAATCTTACTAAACACAAAGTCCACCACACTCTCACGTCACAATTCTATAAAAAAGAAGAAGTGGAACATGAGAGACAACCCAAGGGTAGTGGAACGTAAGAGACAACCTCGGAAAAATAATAAAGAGAAAGAGGGAAGAATGATAAAGAGAATGAATGTCCACGTGAGATTTTAAATAATATTAACCCTAAAATTTTAATAAGGATAAACTAGGAATGAAAAAAAAAAAAAGGATAAAAGGGAAATGGAGTGGTGGAGGAAGCAAGTTGTGGTGGTGGAGAAAGTAACACCCCGCAATTGGGCCCTATATTTGTGTGTCTGCAGAAGACGTAGCGAGACCATTCAACGCCGGTAGCTTCTTTCTGCACTTTCCTTTTTCCTTCCTGCACCACTAAGTTAAGCAAGTTACTATTTTACCCTCTCCTTCTTTTCCTATCCAGCCGCCTGTTCCCCAGCGACTGCAATAGCAGCGCCAAATTCACCGCCCACCACAATAAATTGTGCAAATTGTACACTGAATAGCTGGAAAGTGAATGTTATAAGAAGGATCTCTACAGCAGTCGGGCTAAATTAACATAAAGAGGTAGGGTTAGAGGTGCAGAGAAAAGAAAGAAGAGAGGTGTAAGGCGATTTTATTGAAAATTTTGCAGGAATAACATGGGATATTGAAAATTATGGGGGTGCAGGAAGAAAGAGCCTTCCAAGCTCTAGGATATTATTGCTAGAAAGCCCAAAATGTGGCTATGGCTTAGGAATGAATAGCTTGAATAACAATTTTCATGACCTAATTACAAACTCACGATTTCATATGATATTTACACGTAAATATATGTATATAAAAGTAACAGGATAACCAATCCTACCATTCATTATGATAGATCAAACTTTAAAATTTTAATTTTCCAAACAGAAAATTTAATTTCCAAGATTAAAAATTGTTATTAACTATTCAAATTTAGAATATTGGATTTAATATTATTTCAATATTATTTTAATCAACTATCACTTATCCTATTGAGTTTTTCTAATCATTTATATACGGTGGAGATTCCCTTGTTTTTATTTCATGATTTTTTCAAGTTTATTTTCTTTAAATTAAAATAATTATTTATTAATTTTACCTTTTAAGTAACTATTTATTTATTTTTAAAATTTAACCAATTCATTCTATTTGGCCACTATTTTAAACTCAATTTTTTTAATTACAAAACTACCTACAAAATAAATAAAAACTATTTATAATAAAATTATACAAAAATATTTATATTTAATTTTACAATAATAATAATTTTGTTAATTTTATTATTTAAAAAAATTGAACACATATGAATATTTTCATTAGTATTTTGTGAAAGAAATAACATATCATAAGTTTTCCTATCCGGTCCAAAAGGTATGTTAAATAGCGCAGTTCAATAAAGTCCTTTAAGTCTTTTAATCTTGAAACAACCTACACTTATCTGTACAATATCTACATATTATAACTAAATCTCGATAGTTCGATATGTTGATTATTATTTTTCATTCTTTTACTATTATTGTATTTTTCTTATTCACTCCAAATGAGTGTTATTCTATTAAGAATATAAGCTCACGATCCATATTGATCCTATTAGTACAACCAATATTTTTTAAGGAATACACACTTCATAACCACTATTATTAGCTTTTAGATAATTCACTAGAATAATCTTAAGTCATGTTAATTTGTGAAGGGTTTTTATAACCTCCGCTAAATAACTCCCACTAAATATCATTTTTCTTGTAGTGTTTAATGTTCCCCTCAGTGGTGAGCCTATTTTATTTTGAGCTCCTCTCCCTTGTTTTATCTTTCATCTTTATTCATCTTTTCTTCTTTTTCTGTCTTTTATACATGTTTCTAGTCTATTTGTATGTTCTCCATTGTATTTTTGTTTTTAGTTTCGATTAACTGAATTCTCATCTTCCCTTTGAGTCCTTGGAAGTAAACATTTGTGAAACTCCAAAAAGTGGTATTTTAGAAGTGGTGGTAGTCTAAAAATAGTGAGACTCGATTATTTTAATATTAAACGATTTTATTATAAATAGTTTTGTTATAAGCGAGTTTCATTATTTTAAAACGTACCATCTCTCTAGAAACCACTTTTCTAGAGTTCTCTACCTTCTCTCTAAGAGTTCTTGATCTCAAGTCATCTGTTTGACGATCAGGAAGTGTCTAGGCGATCATGGTGTTGAGGGTTACAACTCCTACCAATCAATTTCCTGTTTTGAGCCGGTATGTTATTCCCCCTATTTTTTTGTACGTTCTTAGACTGTGATCATGCAACGATTCCTGTTTGCTTGTATCTGGTTGTTTCTCTTCAATTTCTAACTCAATTTGGGTTCTAAGGTTGGTTTTCTATCACAAATCAGTGAGTTGTAGGTTTTTGTAGAATTTCCTTACGACGCAATCTTCTGTTGGGGGTTTCTGTGAGTTGTGCTGCGTTTCTCTAAGGTAAGGGAAGCTAGATTTTTGTTTTAATTAGTAGTATGACATGTGTGTGTGATAGATTCTGTGTTATGGTGCTATTTGAGTTGAATCTGAGGTTTTGAGTAGATTAAATTATCTGTTCTTTGAATGCCAAATCATGAAACTGTGAAATGAGGGTTGTGAACTGAGTTGGACGGTGTGTGCAACTGTAATTGAACATATTAAATGTGAGTAGTCTGTTATAGTAATGATTAGATAGAAAGTGAAGTGAATTGTGCTAGGAAGGTTTAGAATCACTTAGACAAGTCTAATTAGGTATATAACAAAATATAGGGGTGTTAGAAGTGGGAAAAATAGATAGAATTGGTGAGTGGTATATGAGTTGCATTATTCTGCCGAATTTCATTATGTAGATTATGGAGACTCGCTGTGCGGATAGTTTCGCACAGCGAGTCCTTACAGCGAGGTGCTTTCTGTTTAGTCATTCGCACAACGAATTGGTGCGTTGTGCGAGTGACTGAAGAGGGTTGTTCTCTGTCTAATGATTCATATAGCGAATCTGGGCGCTGTTCGACTGATGCTGGTTTGGAATCATTGTGAGTTTAAATTCGAATAGCGAAAGGGGCCCATAGCGAATGAGTGAGGGTTTTGGTCTCTGTTTGGGCTTTCGCATAGCGACCTAGGTGCGCTATGCGAGGGGCTTGAAGTCTGGTACCTCTGTGAGTTAATTCGCATGGTGAGTTGTGTCGCTATGTGAGAAACTCCTAGTCTCGCTCTGCGAATGGGGTGCGTTGTGAGAAAGTTCTGAGTTTAGTTTACTATCTTTTTCTATCATCTTGTGTTGTACTATGTTGGGTGTTGTTTGGTTTGTGAAGTATGTTTAAGAGTGTTTTGTATTATATAAAAAAGGATAAACATGGATGTTAACTACACATAAAATTATGTGATTCAAAGGTATGAATGGTGATTTAAAGCGAATGAAAGTATGTGGTTTTAAAGTATGGTTGATGGACGTAATTCCATGCTCCTCACGGAGAGGTTTCATGGTGGTGCCCTGTGTATGTTTAGAATGATTTGCAGGGAGCTCAATCTTGGGGGTTATCCTGAAACTCCAATGGTCTTTCATTCTCAAGTAGAGAGGATTGAACCATGTCGTGAGGAGTAGCAAGAGGTCTTAGTCTTGGGGGCTTCCAGTATGCCTCAAGGCCCGGAACAGACTAACCTCGTGAGTGTGGTAGGGTGAAACCCATTGGCAATGGCTTTGCAAAGCAGTAGAGGCCACCACAAGTGCATGACCCGCCATAGCTTGACAATCATTCTAAGTCTGGACGGTCAAGTCTAGGTCATAACATGTTAGGATGTCTGAACTAATTTATCTTGTTTGAATAATTATGTGAATGTGTTAAGTGATACAATTGTATGAACTCTTTTATATCTAGCTTACCGTTGCTTTTCTGTTGTCTGTCCTTGTATGTTTTCTCTTTTGCGATGATCACCTGATTGGTGTGAGCTTAGGGAGACATCTGTTTCAGTTACTTCAACGATAGGTGATCAAGGGGATTCAGTAAAGAAGTCGGACAAATCTACAGGTGTAGATATTGTTTTTCGTAGGTTTGTTTCTTGTATTAGTTAATTTATCATATATGTAATATTCATTTTAGTAGTATTTTACTATTAAAAATCGGATGTTATATTAATGGTATCAAAGCAGTTCGTCCTTAGGATGAAATTGTGTATCTAACTGGAAGTAGACCCATTGAAAACCTATCCTACATAACTTCGGTAATCAAATTCATGTTAACTTTTCTCTTGTGTTTTCCTTCTTTTCCTTTACTAAACGAAGACATTTCTTTGTTAACCATGAAGGCATGGGGGGAAAACATAGGAAAAAGTTAACACTTATGAATTTCAAGTAGACCCTTTGAAAACCTATCCTACATAACTTCGGTAATCAAATTCATGTTAACTTTTTTCTTGTGTTTTCCTTTTTTTCCTTTACTAAATGAAGACATTTCTTTGTTAACCATGAAGGCAAAGGGGTAAAACACAGGAAAAAGTTAACACTTATGAATTTCAAGTAGACCCTTTGAAAACCTATCCTACATTACTTTCGCAACCAAATTCATGTTAACCTTTTCCTTTGGTTTTCCTTAAATTCCTCCTCTAAACAAAGTCATTTCTTTGTTATCCATGAAGGCATGGCAGAAAACAAGAGGGAAATGTTAACAGTTATGAATTTAAAAAACATTCTTCATTGTTTTGCTTGTTTTTTTTTTTACTTCCTGGTTTTGGTTATAATGTCTTCCATCATCTTTGGTCTTCATTTTCGATGTAGTGTTTTGTAAAAGGAGATTTCTTTTTGAAATCCTCTAAGATATAGGGCGTTGTTGATCCCAAAAAGAGACGTCAATCTCTAGGCCTTTGCGTCGAATGCACTCAATATTCGACGTTAACTTTATAAATTTAACTTATCTTGGAGTTGTTTCCATCATAAGAAATCAAATAGCTCTGAAATCTAATGGTAGAAGACAACTCTAAGACAATTTAAAAAACGATTCAACATTGTTGAATGATGAAGTTGAACATCTTCTTTATATAATTATTTTAGATCATAAAATTGTTTCAACATTAAACATATTGTGAACAATTTTTCTTTTTCCTAAGCGCTTCCCTTTCAGTAATATAACTTAAATATTTCTGTATTATAAAAAACATTTTGTTGACTTGAATTTGAAAGGCCACCTTCATATGAACTGAGACCTGAATGCGACACTTTGAAATTCAAGTGAGCAAATTGCAATTTGAGGCACAAAAATGCTTCGAAATCTAAGGAAAAGAAAACACAAAGGATATAAAAACCATGAATCCTAATATGTTCAACAGAGAAACAGGAGGGCAGGGATTACGCGAAATTTAAGCTATATTTATAGATGAAATGATGATGTCAGACTGTCTAAGAAATAGACGTACATTATATCATGAATAATGCTTAGCAACTGCCACAGTCCATCATCTGTAGCCACGTCGAAGCCCAGCCGCAGTTGACGTTCAAACATCATTCAGTGGAAAGTAATACATCTCTTTTGATTAAGATAAGAACTAATTGACGTCCAGCCCCAAACAAATGACGTGAATTAGATGATCCGCTACTCCACTACTCCACAAAGTCGAATGTGCTATTGAATGATTAAAAATTAAAAACAAATAAAATATTAAAAATTAGATGATCTACTGACGAAAATTAAATCATTATAAAATCTGTACATCGTGTAATTATGATTAGTAATTGCCACATTGTATGAACATCCAAGCCCTGCCGAATTCGACTTTCAAACATCATTCACTGAAAAAGTAAAAAATCTCTTTGGATTCTGATATGAACTCCTTGTGACTAAACAAAGACATTTCTATGATGAATAATGATATAGGACGTCATCGATCACAAATATTTGACAAAATCTCCAGACTTTTTCATCGAATGCACTCAACACTTGACGTCAACAGTGTAAATTTAATTTTTATTGCAGGTGTTTCCACCATAAGAAATTCGACGTATTGTGTGAATTCGACGTATTGTGTGAACATCGAAGCCCCGCCGAATTCGACGGTCAAACATCATTCATTGAAAAAGTAAAAAATCTCTGGATTCTTATGAACTCCTTGCTGACTAAAGGTAGAAATTTCTATGATGAATAATGATATAGAATGTCATTGAGCACAAATATTTGACACAATCTCCAGTCTTTCGCATCGAATACACTCAACGTTCGACGTCAACTTTATAAATTTAATTTGTGTTGCAGTTGTTTCCACCATAAGAAATCAAATAACTCTGAAATCTAATGGTAGAAGACAACTCCAAGACAATTTTTTTAAAGGATTCATACATAGTTAAATGATGAAGTTGAACAACATTTATACATAATTATTTCAGATCTCAAAATTGTTTCAGCATTAAACATATTGTGAATCATATTTCTTTTTCCCAAGCACTTTCCTTTCAGCAAGATAACTTAATCATTTCTGTACTATAAAAATAATTTTGTTCACTTGAATTTCAAAGGACACCTTCATATGAATTGAGACATGAATGAGGCACTTTCAAATTCAACCGAGCAAATTGCAATTTAAAGAACATACATGTTTCGAAATCTAAGAAAAGGAAAATGCCAAGGAGATAAAAAACATGAATCCTAATATGTTCAATACAGAAAAAGGAAGCAAGGGATTACGTGATGGATGCAATATTTATAGATGAACCGATGACGTACATCATGTAATTATGCTTACTATCTATCTTGTCTAGACATCAAAGCCCCTCCGAATTTAACGTTCAAACATCACTCAGAAAAAAAACAACAAATTTGAGTTTGATTCATATAAGAACAAATTGATGTCCCATCCCCCAGAAATTGTCTACTTTTGAATCACCCGCGAAGAAGGTGAGATTTGGAGGGCTTGAAGTTAAAAAGTTTGATGTGCCCCTCTATATTCATATAATTTCACTCTCAATTTTGCTAAGTTAATATAATCGATTCTAAGTAATGAAGAATCGATTCAAAGCGTTATAAATTAAGAAATGCAAATAATGTTATTCATAGTATTTTCCTAATAATGTTATTGATAGTATTTTTTTATATCATAATCATTTATACTAATAACTAATTATAATTATTAAATTATTCAAAATAATTTATCTCAATGTGGTCAATAAAAGTTGTTCTATGAGTTCGTTTGATCTTTGATCGTCGTCGACTTTTTAAATCATAATCATTTATAGTAATAACTAATTATAATTTTTAAATTATACAAAATAATTTATCTCAATGTGGCTAATAAGAGTTTAAACATATCATTGGTCCTTAAGAAAATTTTTGTTGTTCCTAGAATTTTGACAAATCTCTTTCATGACCTTGCCTGTTCGTCTCGACTTTTTTAAATTTTACTTATGGTTCATAAGACAAAGATGGAAACGCCACAATATAGGTAGAAATGTTTAAGGAACCTAAGAAACCCTAAAAGAAATATTTGCCACAAAGATGTTAATCTTTGATAAGAATCAGAGAACCAAAAACCAAAAGAATCCTCTCTCAACATTGCAAATGCAAATTTATGACTTCCAAAATGTCTACATATTTATTTGGTGTCCCTATATATAGGTATAAATGTTTAAGGCACCTAAGAAACCCTAAAAGAAAGATTCGCCACAAAGATGTTAATCTTTGATAAGAAAAATACAATTTATTTTATTTCCTATACTAATTATTAATCAAGAAGATAGTCCTCTATCCTACCTTTTGCTCTGGTCAGCCCATCCTGACCTTCAACTTATGTTAGTTTATCTGGACCTTTAGTCTTAATCTCCGAAAATTCATTTTGGGTCAACCAGTCTCCACCGTCAAACCTAATTTGCCTTAATTTTCGACCCAACCCATTCTGCTTAATGTTTGGTCTAGATCTGTCTGACTATTCCCCATACGCGCTTTCTCTTCTCAATATTTGACCTGGTGTGATGCATCTCTATTGTTAAATTGTCTAAATAATTTTGGATAATTATACTTTGACAACATTTTTTCGACAACATTTTTTTCTAATTGACCTATCTTCATTTTTGTCCACAATATTCTATCTTAACACCTTTAGTTTATCAATCAACTTAATTTTTTCTCAAACTTAAGGTATTATAATTTAAAAATAAATCAAATTCTTTTAGTATAATAATACCTATCTTTAGCCTAAAACATTCATTTCAAATTACTTTAAATAATATAATAATATTTATTACGATTTTAATTATTGTGATCTATAACTAAATTGAATTCTCATAAAATATTATTATTATTATTTTCCATATGAAATTAAATTAATATTTTAAACAAATACAATTTTATTCTCTTTAAATTTCACCGACAAAAGGACAGAAAAAGAGCGGGAGGCTGAAAAAGAAAACCTCGAATATCGGTAACGTTGCATTTCTAATGGGAGGTTATCTTAAAATGTAAATATTATATTGAAATATAATTGTAATGGGAGCTTATGAGTGGTTTTATAAAGGAAAAAAGAAAAATAGTAGGGCGGGAGGATGAAGAAGAAAACGTCAAATATCCTTAAAATTTGACGTCTTTTTCTAACTCTTTGTCTTCTGGCTGACAATTAGTACGTCGATGCCCTCTGTAATTCGACGTCTCCCTTGTATTTTTTAAGTTGAGAAGTTATGAAGTTAAGAAGTCGAGATTGTGAAAGACGTTCCTAGAATTCTATTCAGAAATGGCTTCTCCATCGTCATCATCAAAAGGAAAAGAGAAGGTTGCCCGGGTTACAAGAAACGCAAGCCCATCTAGATGGATAAGTGATCCAGACATGGGAGGAAAGTTTTCATACTGGACACATTTAAAAAATGTAGTTCCTCACAAGTATCTGGACCTGCAATTATTTAAGAAAAGAAGGGTTCCTTTTTCAAGAATGCATTGCATATCAAGGGCTTACTGATTTTGTGCAAATGAAAGAACATTGCTATCTAGATTTGGTTGAGGTTTTCTACACAAACCTGAGGGTTGTAAAAGGGGTCATTCACTCAAGGGTCAAAGGTGTTAACATTACTATTGACGATAATGTTTGGTTAGATATTGCTGGACTGAAAGCTGAAGGTTTGGATTCTCATATCCGTGATTCTGAGTCAAACAAATGGCTAACAAAGAGAGCTATATATATAAACTGCTTAAGATATCCAGGAAGGTACAGGGTGGATAAGCAGTACCTACATGATGACTTAAACAAGGAGGAGAAAATGATTGCTTATGTCCTGACTTGGCTACTGCTGCCTGGAAGATTGAACGAGGACAAATGTCAACAGAAGATGTATTTCTGTTGAATGCTATCAAGACTAGAATCCCAACCAACTGGGTTGCGTTACTAAAACACCACATGATCATTGCAGGAGATGATTATGCACGCAAATTACCATATGGAGTATTTATCAACAAGGTGCTGGAACTTCAGGAGTAGATGTATCTGAAGAAGAAAGAAGAATTGTGTGCAAAAGGTCAGAAGAAATTGGTATACCAACTCTATAATCTATTGGGCTGAAAAAGATTGTGAATGGATGGTTCTTCATTGATGAGCAAATTGTTGGAAGTCCACCTACTCTTGGTCAAGATCATACTCAAGATTCTGATGATGAAGATTCAATGGAATCTTCTTGCTAATTATTTTATAGCCTACTTTTCTATGTTTTAATTTTTTTATTTTGTAATCATGGCTAGTGAGCCACTTATGGTTTCTGTATTTCTTTCGGTTTTAGATTGAAATGAAATGAAGATTTATTTTAGTAAAGGATCTGTGAATTGTGAATGTTTATTACATTGTATGTGGAATAACCCTCAATCTAGTTGAGAATAGAAGATTATGTTGTTCTGATATTGATCAAAAACTGATCACTGGTTAAAAGTGAGAATTTCAGTACACTGCTAACTTGAGTCAATTAAGGAAGAAGTCAAAAGAAAAAATTTCATGTCCGATTTTAAAGAAAAAAAAATCCTACGAGCGCCACCTTTTTCTATTACGGAAGAAAAAAACGTCGAAGCCCTATCGAATAAGACATTTTGTAAATGTGAAGTTAAGAGGTCACCATTAATGCTCCCATTATACTGCAATTCCCTTCATGTCACTGTCCCGCTGCCTTCGACGTCAACTGTGTAAATTGATTCCAAATTTAAATTGTCCATAAGTTGTATCCTTCCTTAAGAGTGCAACTTATGGACAATTTAAAAAAGAATCATACAATTTTAAATGATGAAGTTGAACAACATTTTTATATAATTATTTTAGATCTCAAAATTGTTTCAGCATTAAACGTATTGTGAACCATATTTCTTTTTCCTAAGCACTTCCCTTTCGGTAAGATATGTTAACTATTTCTGTACTACAAAAAAATTTTGTTAACTTGAACTTGAAAGGGCTCCTTCATATGAAATGACGATGAATGAACCATTTTCAAGTTCAAGTTATCAAATTGCAATATGAAGAACCAAAATGCTTTGATATCTAAGGAAAGGAAAACACCAAGGATATAAAAAACATGAATCCTAATATGTTCAATACAGAAACAGGAGGCAGGGATTATGTGAAATGCAAGCTATATTTATAGATGAACCGATGACGTACATCGTGTAATTATGCTTAATAGCTACCACACTCCACCATCTTATATGAACGTCGAAGCCCCGCTGAATTTGACGTTCAAACATCATTCAGAAAAAAAACAATAAATTTCATTTGATTCATTTAAAAACAAAATGACGTCCCGCTCCCCAGAAATTGTCTACTTTTCAATCACCCGCGAAGAAGTGGGGATTTGGAGGGCTTGAAGTTAAAAAGTTTGATGTGCAACTCTATATTCATATAATTCCACTCTCAATTTTGGTAAGTTAATATAATCGATTCTAAGTAATAAAGAATCGATTCAAAGCGTTATAAATTAAGAAAGGCAAATGAGTTTTTAATGATTATTTATGGTCATATTAATGACAACGTGACTGGATATTGATCACACGTTTGTTAAAATACTAAAAAGCGAAGAAATAATGCATGAGACAAGTCAAATTTGTTTTTCTAATAATGTTAATCATAGTATTTTTTTGATATCATAATCATTTATACTAATAACTAATTATAATTATTAAATTCTTCAAAATAATTTATTTCAATGTGGCCAATAAAAGTTTTTCTAAGAGTTTGTTTGATCTTTGATCGTCATCGACTTTTTAAATTCGAGTTTTTTATAAACGCTTATGTGGTAGTCGTGATCGATCCGTTTCAAATATACAGATCCATCTCTTTCATGTCCTGGCCCGTCCGTCTTGACTTTTTTAAATTTTTTCTGGAGGTTCATAAGACAGATGGAAACACCACAATATAGGTAAAAATGTTTAAGGCAACCTAAGAAACCCTAAAAGAAATATTTGCCACAAAGATGTTAATCTTTGATAAGAATCAGAGTTGTAAACCAAGAACCAAAAGAATCCTCTCTCAACGTTGCAAATGCATATTTATGACTTCCAAAATGTCTACATATGTATTTGGTGTCCCTATATATAGGTATAAATGTTTAAGGCACCTAAGAAATCCTAAAAGAAATATTTGCCACAAAGATGTTAATCTTTGACAAGAAAAATACAACTTATTTTATTTCCTATACTAATTATTATTTAGGAGATAGTCCTCTATCCTACCTTTGGCTCGGGTAAGCCCATCCCTACCTTTGGCTCAGGCCGACCCGTTTCGACCTTCAACTTATGTTAGTTTGTCTGGACCTTAAGTCTTAATCTTCGAACATTCATTTCGGGTCAACCAGTCTCTATCGTCAAACTTAACCTGCCTCAATCTTCGACCCAACCCATTTTGTCTTAATTTTTGGTCTAGATCTGTCTGACTATTCTCCATACACGTTGTCTCTTCTCGATCTTTGACTTGGTGTGATGCATCTCTGTTGTTAACTTGTCTAAATATTTTTTTTCTAACTCAGCTATCTCAATTTTTGTCCACGATATTCTATCTTAACCTTTAGTTTATCAGTCAACTTAATTTTTTCTCAAACTTAAATTATTATAATCAAACCTCTCTTTAGCCTAAAACATTCATTTCAAATTACTTTTAATAATATAAAAATATTTATTATGATTTTAATTATTGTGATCTATAACTAAAACACAATTCTCATAAAATATTATTATTATTATTTTCCATATGAAATAAAATTAATATTTTAAAAGAAACAAAAAATTATTCTCTTTAAATTTCACTGACAAATCGTTATGATATTTTATAATATGTAAATATTACAAGATAAATTTAAACAAATTTATATAATATAAAAAAAAATTGTAAATCTTATCTTAAAATATAAAGGTAATGGTGGGTTATGCAAGGTTTATAAAGAAAAAAAGCACAGAAAAGGGCGGGAGGCTGAAGAAGAAAACCTCGAATATCTGTAATGTTGCATTTTTAATGGGAGGTTATCTTAAAATGTAAATCTTATATTAAAATATAATGGTACTGGGAGGTTATGAGAGGTTTTAAAAAGGAGAAAAGAGGCGCGAGGATGAAGAAGAAAACGTCGTATATCCGCAGAATACGACGTATCCTTTGTCTTTTATAAACTCTTTGTCTTCTGGCTGACAATTAGTACGTCAAAGCCTAGTAAAATTCGACGTAACCATTGTATATTTTAAGCTTCGAAGTTGAGAAGTTAAAAACTACAAGATTGTGAAAGACATTCCAAGAATTCTATCTAGATATGGCTTCTTCATCATCATCATCTAGAAGAAAAGAGAAGGTTGCTTGAGTTACAAGAAACGCAAACCCATCTGGATCGATAAGTGATGAAGAGATCCGAGGAAAGTTTTTATTCTGGAGATTTATAAAATATGTAGTTCCTCAGAAGTATCTGGACCTGCAATTGTTCAAGAAAGAAGGGTTCCTTTTTCAAGAATGGATTGCATATCAAGGGCTTACTGATTTTTTCCAGATGAAAGGAGATTGCTATCCAGATTTGGTAGAGGTTTTCTACACAAACCTGAGGGTTGTAAATGGGGTCATTCACTCAAGGGTCAAAGGTGTTAACATTACTATTGACGATAATGTGTGGTCACATATTGCTAGACTGAAAGCTGAAGGTTTGGATTCTCATATCCGTGATTCTGAGTCAAACAGATGGCTAACAAAGAGAGCTATATACATAAACTGCTTAAGATATCCAGGAAGGTACAGAGTGGATAAGTAGTACCTACATGATGGCTTAAACAAGGAGGAGAAACTGATTGCTTATGTCCTCACTTGTCTACTGCTGCCTGGAAGATTTTTCGAGGACAGAATGTCAACAAAAGATGTATTTCTGTTGAATGCTATCAAGACTAGAATCCCAACCAACTAAGTTGCGGTACTAAAAGACCGTATGATCGCTGCAGGTCATAAATATGCACACAAATTGCCATATGGAGTATTTATCAGCCAGGTGCTGATACTCCAAGGAGTAGATGTATTTAAGAAGTCAGACTTGTGTGCAACAAGTCACAAGAAATTGCTATACTAAGTCTGTTTTCTATTAGGCTAGAAAGGACTGTGAATGGATGGTTCTTCAGAGATGAGCTAACTATTGGAAGCACACCTACTCCTGCTGTAGATCATACTGCCTTCATTGCACAAAATGATTTTGAGAAATATGTTGTTGATCAATTTAGGAAGAAGTCTGAAAGGGATGAGAGAGTTGAAAATACTCTTTTTAGATGGGAGAAGAAGGGAAATAAGAATGACATTGGCTTTGAATCTGAAGATTCTGATGATGAGTGAACTGATGAAGATTGAATGGAATCTTCTTCGTAAGAATAGGGACTACTTTTCTATGTGGATTTTTTTTTATATTTTGTAATCATGGCAGTAAGTCACCTCTGGTTTTATGTACTTCTTCAGTTTTATTTTAAAATGAAATGAAGATTTATTTTAGTAAACGATATGGGAATTGTGAATGTTGATTGCATTGTTTGTGGACTAACCCTTAATCTAGTTGAGAAGAGAAGATTATGCTGTTCTGATATTGATGAAAAACTGATCATTGGTTTAAAAGTGAAAATTTCAGTACACTGCTAACTTTAATCGATTAAGGAAGAAGTAAAAAGAAAAAGTTTTCATGTTTGATTTTAAAGAAAAAAGAATCATAAGAGCGCCACATTTTGCTATTGTCAGAAGAAAAAAATGTTGAAGCCCCATCAAATACGACGTTCTATTAAGCACACAATTAATGCTCCCAAGTACTTCAATTCCCCTCACGTCCCAGCCCGGCAGCCTACGACGTTCTATGGGAGGGCAAAAAAGAAAAAAAAATCCGAAAGTATGGTACTTTTTGGCGGAAGAACAAAACGTCAAATTCCAACAGAACTCGACGTTCTATTAATGCTCTCGTGTTTAAAAGAAAAAACTAAAAAGAAATAAAAAGGTAGAAACTTTTGGCTTCCAATACTACGTCTAAGCCCCTTCAAATTCGACGTAACCTTTGCAATTTATAAGAAAAAATTAATTAAAAAGGCGCGCTGTTTGAAGAGAAAACGTCCTATGGTTTGGGACTTGGACGTTGTTTTTAAACATAACAGCAAATTTTTGTTGTATGCGATGTGAAAGTTTTTTATTGAATGTAAAAACAAAACACAGTCTCACTGTTTGTTCGCGGTTCCATTTCTGCTTGAACTTTCTTTTTGGTGGACGATTATGATAAAGAAAAAAAGTTATTTTTAAGTTGTTTCTGTCTTTGTAATGTCATTTTGTTCTCATTTCTAAGGTTGACCGATTGTTTTTCGTTTATCTTTAGGTTGTTTTTCGTACGGGGTTAGCGAACTTCATCATCTTCTCTAGTGACACCATTTTAAATAATTTTTTTTTCTTATAATACTCGTACCACTACGAAAAAAGCTCAAAATACTGGCGGCCCTTTACCGAGAGGCCTTAGGCAGTGGGTAATTTAGTGGCAATTTTAAATACCGACGGTCCTAGGCCGTCGATACGTTTGAGGGTGAATTAAAACCAAAACTACTGGTTTCCCTCTTCGATTTTGAGCTCGTCGACCAAACCCCATCTCTCTCTCCCCTGCGAATCGTTTCCTCAAGCGCATTGTCTCACTGTCGTCGCTGTTGTTCACAGGGCGTAACTGCGTCATCCTTTCTTCCGACATTGTCGTCCTTCATTCGGTCGTGTTAGTGAGGCGGGACAGCGATTGTCATTGACGGTGTGAGGACGGTTGGTGACTGAGGCGGCGCATTGGACGATTTTCGGTACCTTGGAGCTTTTGTTGAGTGATTCTCCCTGAAGGGTGTTGGTGGACGGTGATTGGGGCATTTATTGCGGTTGCCGTGGAGTTGGGAGGGTGTTGCCGCTAGGATTGCAGTAAGGTTAGTGTTCTGTTCATGTGAATTTTAAGTTTGGCACTTGGTCCTTAATTGATTGCTTTTTGTTTTCCTGCTTCCAATTTCTTGCAATTCCTTGCAAGTCATTCTATATTGGATTGTGGTTGTGGCACCAGGGCTCGTGCTTCGTTGATAGCGTGACGAGGGCATTGCGGTGGTGACGTGTTGTGGATGCTCCGTTGAGTGGTCGAGGTGTACTGGTCTATTGGGGCTGGGGCTGCCATTGCAAAGGGTGTTGTCGAGCTCTTTAGCAAGTTTGCTAACTTCCACCGTTGTAGTTAACTGCATTGCTAGTACCTTTCAAGTGGGAGAATATTGCTTCAAAGCATTGGTGATCTGTCATTTGTTACTTATTTTCTGTCCTTGTTAATGTATTGAAATTGTTATATTTATTTTGGATGCCATTTGACTAGCGTTTAGTGCTCAAAATTTCATTATGTATGTTGTGGAAGAATTTCATTATGTGAGAGATTGGTTAGAACTCTTGCACAAGATTTACAAGTTCCTCTTTTAGTGCTCGATAATAGCATCCTTGCTCGTTATGTATGTTCTAGAAGAATTTAAACACTATATCAAAATGTAACAGAAGATTTATGCATAGACTTGTATCTTTGTTTTTATCGAACACCATCAGATATTGTTAGCTTTTGCTTCTTGATTTGATCTGAATCTGTACATCATTATGTGAAAACTATGTATTGGCTTTTTTGGTTGTTTTATCTAAATCTGTATAGTACAGCCAAGTAATCCAACCAATACTTCTGATTCAATCGCTTTTTTGTTGCACAGTTTCTTTTCTTGTTTTTAAATAAGTTCCTTATAAACATTTTTTTTATACATGAGTAAGATACAGTCTAATTTACAATTCCTTATTCAGAACTAAACTAGTACTAACTTAACCAACAAATTAAGTTCCCAGACTTCAAAACCAAATCAACATCAGCATAGAGGTTTTATTCTCTTTAGGGTGAGTCCTCTTCTTCAATATAATATTATATTCATACAATGTACTCACTGCACATTACCCTCCTTTTTCTTACCTTTATACCAGTTAAGTGTGCCCTTCACCATGACCAGAAATAACTTTACATTTACCTTTTATTTTCCCTCTCTCATTTACCATTTACACAATTTCATACTGGGCCACTTGGCCTCTACTCTCTCAATTTCCCAAACATGGATCTTGACTCAAACACCATCATCGTGTTATGAGTGCAAAGAAAGAGTATAAAAATCAGCCTAAAATGTGACAGAAGTAGGAAAATCAGCCTAAAATTCTATTTCACTTAATTTATTCTTTCTCTTTTCTATTTCTCCATTCTATATCTTATTCTTCTCCTTTCTTCATCTCTTATTTTCCAACACTCTCTCTCCCCTGCAAGTTCCCTCTATTAATACTAAGACTCCCGCTTCATCATTCACCTTTCACACCACAATACAACAACCACTCCTACTTTTCTTCAACACCAAACTTAACTACATTTTCCTTTGCTACCTCAAGTATGCTCAAAACAATTGGCATTAACATAAATCTGCACAAGTTCTAGAATGCAGCTTACACAAGTGGATCACACTAGAATCAAACAATTAGGGTCAAATCTCTCTAAGTATAGAATATGCCAAAATAGGTGTACAGTGTTTGAACATATAAGATACCTATCCAACAATGAAAGGAGTGTAAAAGTAGTTGGAAAGCTGTCTACTCAGTTCAGAAATTTCTACATATATACACATCATGAAATTTACAATAATGCAATAGTAAAGGTGGAAAATCTACAACAGATACCTGAAACAATGACTAAACTATCTACACAAGTTCTATTTAGCTCAAAATAACCAAAAACTTCCTCAAAAACTAATTGCTAATAAAACTTTAAACCTGAAAAAGTTAATTTAAAACTTGAAACATTTTCTTAGCATTCAGTATATTTCTATACCAGTAAATTATACATACACTTACCAATATATTCTTAATGTAACGTATATCAAGAAATACTAAAAACAGTTGGATCTGAAGTAAATATACATAATAGGAACTCAATTTTGACAGTTTAGTCAAAGGAAATTGATCTTCATCATTTACATAATAGGAAATGATATTTTTTAAGTTGTCTTGTTTCTAACTTTTTAAGAGGAATATTATGATAAAATTTTGATCTATGAGACAAAGTTGGGTAACTAGTTCTACCTGCCTTGGACACTTCTGATCTGAACATCGGAGCTGTGTGAAGCAGTGAGGAAACTAGTCATTGGAAACTAGATTTTATATATGCAGTTAGTGATCATGGTGAAAACTTCATCCTGAGAAATATTAAAATCTGTACTTTTGTCAGGTCTCTTAAACAGTCCACAGTATAATTGTTGATTTTCTCAATCATTACTTAACCTTCATTTTCTGTATCTGGGTCAGCCCTATCTTGATGTACCAGTGTTATTAAAAAAATTTATTCCTTCATTATTAGAAAATAAATAATGTTATAGATTGATGATCCTACAATGCTAATAAGGTTCATGAGTTTATTTAGGAAATTAATTTAAATGTGACTGGAAACTTGTATGGTTTAGTTGATGGAAATTGTTAGTGTTAGTCCCATGAAAATAAACTTTAGAAAATAGGCAAATTGTGTTTCCTTTAACTCATGTTGAGCTTAACATCATTTCGTTTAACTTTGGTTTTATAATCAAGTACATTATGATTCCAACATATTTAATTGAATATATGATGGTCTTTCCCATGAGTTATTAGTCTTTTTAAATCTTAAAAAATACATAAAGCTGTTGTTCTTTTATACTGTTGTGTGTGTGAGCATAGAGCTGCTGTTTGGTTCCTTGAATAAAGGAACCTAACAGTGTGGCCCCTTTCAACTTCCCCCTTTCAATTTTTCTTTTGGACTTTGCTTGCATCAATCTATGTTATCTATTTCTTGCCTCCATCTTTCTAAAATTACTTTTTCATCCTTAACACACTTCTCTACTTTATATTTTTTTTTGAAATTTTCATCTAAGTTCAAATTTATGTTTTTATTAGCATCTTTTTATATCTTTTAAATTCAAATGTGAATGTGTTTAGTGTCTTAAAAAGGTATTGATGGATATGTTGGTAGGCTGTTTAGAACTCATTTTAGAGTTTAAAGACAATTAAAATCATCAAACAAAGTTGCTTGAACATTCAGTTGTGTTTAAATCACTTCCATATGCGTTTTAGTATGAAACCACCAAACTAGGGACTTTCTGTAGTGCAAAATTTGTTTTCCAGCTAAGGTTTGATTCTTTTGTGTAGTTGCAGTGCATTTGTAGCCATTTATGAATCATATAAGGAAATGAGACAATGTGTAGCCTTGATTATATGTGCCACATCAGTTAAAATATGATTTTGTTTGAAAAATTCTGCACAAAAAGAAATGAATCTGGTGCAATCACATAAACTGTTTCAGTGGAAGTTTTATGTTTCTTAAGCAATGTGCAAGTTTGTTTAATGATATTAAACATGTTCCAACTAGTAGCAACTTGTATTAATCACTAAAGGGCAAAAATCATAGTTGAGTTGCCATTTTAAAGTTGCTTGTTGTCAGGTTTCAGATCAAGAAACCTAAAGAAACCTACTCTATCAAACTCAGAATATCACACCACAAAGACTGTATAACTCTTGTATGTATTATCAATAGCAAGAATACAATGTACAGTGAGCAACTGAGAGCTTAACCTCCATTTCAGGAATAATGGTTTCTTGTTAGAATTATACAAAGAACCAACTAAGTCTACAAAACTATTCAATAACTATTTATACAATTGAATTCCCGCCCTTCCTAACTGCTAAGGCAGTTAGGCATTCACAGTCTTATTCCTTCTGTCGTATACCCTCCATCTTCTAACACTTGGACTGTTGAAATGGTCATTTTTATGTGTATATGCATAATCATCTCTTAAACTAATCACTCCAGCAACTTGATTTAGTGTTTTTAAACTTGTTCAAACTTTGAATTGGCTCAAATCCAAACTGTTACTGAAAAACACCTTTCCATATCCCAATTTTGACTCAAAATTGATGGTTTAATATACTATTACGCACTTAGACCATTATATCAGTAATTGAACTCTACTAGCAACTTTTAAACATCATTTTAGACTTGCTCAAACTGTGACACAGCATAGAAATGGTAGACTTCGAAATCTGACTTTGTTATGGCAAAAAATGTAGAAAAATCACTCCATCACACCACCAAAACTGAGTTTATAACATTCAATGAACTAGGCAATGTTAAAAGTGACTGTAGAATGTGTAACTACACAAGACAAACCTGGAAAACAACAGCAAGGTGGAGTTAAACAAAAATTAGACTCACACAAAACTCAAACAGCATGGTCCAAACTGCACTAAATTAGAATGCACTAGAATGGTCAAATTTTGCTAACTACACTGAACTAGCGTAAGAAACTACAAAGAAACTGTCCTAAGAAGTTTAGAATGGTAAAAGAAGGCTAACTACAAACTCACTACAAAAACAACCTACAACTCAAAATATGACACCCTAGAACCTAAAAGGTGTACTAAATAGGTGGCAATTTCGAAATTCACCTAAACTAACCTAAGAATGAATAATGTTATTATCCTAACAATTTTAAAGTACTTAAAAGTTAAAAAAGATGTCAAATCGGATCAAGTACCAAAATCTCAAAATTTTGCTACTTAGACCTAAAAAGTGTACTAAATAGGTGAGAAAATGGAAATTGACCTAAAGTAGCCCAAGACTGTGTATTCTAAACATCCTTATAAGTTTGAAGTTGTTAAAGGAAGGTAAGAAACATGATACAATAGATGAACTAGCTATATCTTTAAGTTTGCGTACCTGACACCTAAAGAAGTAGATGAAATAGCTAAAAATCACTACTCAAACCTAAAAAAAATTGTACTAATTTTGGAAACTGTACTAAACTAGGAAAATATACTACAAATAAACTATCCTAACAAGTTAAGAATGGTAGAACCTAGCTATTTAAGAACTCACACTACATAAAATACCTAAAACTCAAAATTTGACAACTTAGAAACCTAAAAGTAGTACCTAAAATACACTAAAAGTGCAAAGAATGCAAAGTATATTAAAGTACTCATGAAAACATTAAACTAACTATCTACACCACTTTTAAAAGATAAAAGAAAGATAAAATTGAAGTGTCAATTGAAAAATAAAAAGAAAAACAAAATTTGACTATTGAACACCTATAAATAGACTAAAGTAGGTGGGAATTTTATTTCCTTGCAGAAATTTGTTATCAAACCTTCATTTAGACCATGACTGAATGTTCATCTATATGTTGTATGTTGATGTATATATTGTATGTTCCTCTATATTGTATGTTCATTTATTAGGCTACAATTTGATTAAGTTAAGTAGTCTTTTAAAGTCCTACGGTACTACACACATTCTCAATGGAACGAGAAGGGTAAAAGTACCTTAAACACTTACAATGTACAAAATATGTGGAAGTACTCTATAAAAGAGAACTTCAGTAATGTCAGAAAATTGACTCTCCCAAATTTAATACACAACCACTTAGGATGTCAAAGACATTTCAATACTGAGGACTTGTCTTTGCATGCCCTTATTGAATGCCTATGACAATAGTGTTCAAATTGCCTTCCATGTTCGACTTGAGTAGTAATAGGTTTATTACTTATGTCACATGGAGTGTTGCTGTTTTGGCTAAGTTTTTATTTGTTGCTTGTCACAGAACATGGCCCATTTTCCCAATCATCATGGATGGATGTACGACCGTTGTTATAGTGGAAGGAGAGGTTTGAAGGAATCTTTTGTTATCGGAGTTGAAGAGTTTGTGGAGACGGCCCGACGATGTCAATATTATGCCCTTGATGGAGGATTTCGATGTCCATGCATCAAGTGCGAATGTACAAGGATTTTGGAAGATGAAGTCGTCAAACTTCACCTTTACCAAAAAGGGTTCATGCCTAATTACACGGTTTGGACATTTCATGGTGAAGAAATTCCTTCGTCCTCCACTGCAGCTGAAAAGCGGATTGCATCAGGTTCAAATACTATTGTACATACATCTGAGATAGATCGATTTGCCTATATGCAAGAGATGGTCGACAATGCTCTTCGTTGTCATGCTGAACAAGAAGCAAACCATAGTCATGATGAAGAGTCTCCAAATGAAACCACTTAGAGGTTTTACAATTTACTGAAAAAGCCAAATCTACCTATATTTGAAGGTTCATTTGAGTCAAAATTGTCAGTGTGCATTAGACTCATGGCTGGAAAATCTAATTGGAACGTACCCATTCAAGCAGTGGACTTCTATACAAAATTGATGTTAGATTTGACACCACCAAACAATTTTATGCCGAAGAAATATTACCAAGCCAAAAAATGTGTTTCAAAGTTGGGATTGGAAGTCAAGAAGATTGATTGTTATGTTAATGGATGTATGTTATTCTATGACAATGACAGTGACAAAAATGATGCATTATTGGTTGAATGCAAGTTTTGTGGCTCACCTCAATATCATACGATGCATGCTGGACGGAGGAAAAAAAAAACCAATTCCCTTAAAGTCCATGTTCTACTTGCCTATAATTCCAAGATTGCAAAGAATGTTTACTTCAATGCAAACATCAGAATACATGAGATGACATGATGGTAAGATTTTTGCGTCATCCTTTTGATGGTGAAGCTTGCAAGCACTTCAATCGTAAACATCCATCCTTTGCTAGTGAACCGCGTAACTTCAGACTTGGTCTATGCTCTGATGGGTTTACCCGTACATTCAGGCGTCTGCATCACCATATTCATGTTGGCCTGTGATAGTTACCCCATACAATCTACCACATGAGATGTGTATGACTGATAACAGTTGAAAAACTGTTATTTTCATGCTTAAAATTGACACAAAAAGCAACCTTTACACTTAGAAACTAGCTTGAAATCATGCTTTTATCTATATTTTCAGAAATAAGAGAGCTGGACAGGTTTATGCTTAATTTCAGTGTTTTTGTGCAGGTTTTAAGGTGAATTTAGTGAAAGAAGTGAAGAAGGAGAGAGATGGAATCAGAAAAGTCAACCAGAAACCAGAAAAGTCAACCAGTCAACCAGAAAAGTCAATCGGTCAACCAAAAAAGTCAACCAGTCAACCAGAATACGAAAAAAGTCAACCAGACGAGTTTTGGGCCAGTTTTATGCGATTTTATGATCTGTTTGGGCCTGGACCCGTTTTCTATTATTTTTATGTCCTATTTAAAGACCTAGATGTCTTGGGGTTGGTATCTTTGGCAGAAACAAAGCAAACACTCTCTCTTCCACCCCTTTGAAGGAGGATCTTGGATGCTCAGGCTACCTCTTCACCTTTCTAGGGTTTTATCCTTCATTCTTTCATTATTGTTCATCTAGGTTCACCATGAATATGGTGAACTAAACCTTGTATGTTTGTTGGGGAATCAATGTAATCTTTTGAAGCTCTCATATATGGAATTTGTGCTTGCATCTTAATATAAGATTTATGTTTCTTTCATCATTAGTTAGGGTTTTTCCTCTTTGCTTAATGCTTGCTTTGTTTAACTCATTCAATGCATGATTATTGATTTTGTCGATACGGGAACGTACGAGGAAGTCTAGATCCGGGGAATTACTCCCAATATTATATTGGTTGTCGTTAAGCTCCTGTGCTGAAAGAACTAATTATTAGGAATGCTAGGAATCGTATGAACTCGTAATTAGGGATAGGCCTTCTTGACAAGGTAATTTAGAGAGTGGCATTAACAATGATGATTTGAATGTTGAATTCCTAAAATATTTGAGAGTGGATAAGATGAAATTGACCCCCAACAACATATTCATATATATATATTTCATTGAAAGTGCTTGTCTTTTGCTTTTGCCATTGATCAAAACCTCATGCATACATGTTTATTTTCGTCTTTTGCATAGTACAATCCAATTATTTTGTTCTTAAGTCTTAGCTAATCAAAGAATCACATAACTAAACTAGGCCGTGAGTCCTTTGGGAGAACGATACTTGGTCTTACCGAGTTTATTACTTAAAACGATTCGGTCATACTTGCCGATTGTTCAACAAGTTTGTGATATCATATTTTGGTGATCAATGACAAAGCCTTCTAGAGCTGGTACTAGAGTGGATCCGCGTTTTAATATTGTCGAACTCAACCAGAGATTAAGATATAGACCGTTTGATCCTTTCATTCTACCAACTAATGTCAGACAGGTTTATTGTGTGCCATATCCACCATTTCGCAATATTGACAAGCGTGGTTGGGCTGTAGCAATACAAACCAAGCCTAGAGGTCGCATTGACTCAAATGAGGTTGAGGAAGATGTTGGCTACCAACTTGACCAAATGTCACAACCACAAGAAATTATTGAAGTTGAACGTATAACCGCATTGGTCGACCCTGATGGTGATGAAGATGAATTAGAAGCAACAATACAAGGTGATGAAGAACAAGAAGAAGAGGAAGAAGAAGAAGAAGATGATGATGATGATGACGATGATGACGAAGAAGAAGAAGAAGAAGAAGATGATGATGATAATGACGATGATGAAGAAGAAGAAGATGAAGATGAAGATCATGATGACGACGATTGAATATTGGACATCTATTGTAGCAAATTGAACTATCATTTGAATAGAGTTATCTAAAATACCATCTTAAAAGTTGTATGCAATTATTTATACATTAACTTTAAAAACCATTGATCCTTCCTTATTCATTTCTATTTTTTCGTTTTATTTGTAACCATTTCAATGCAGTAATGACAGGACAAGGTTCAGAACGTCTTGATAAAGGAAAGGGGGTAGCAAGGCCTAAAAAGAGGCAACGACAGGCACCAAAGTATGTACTTAGGGTGCCTGCTAAACTACCTACCATTGCTGCCCACAATACATCATTTGTGGGCCCTCCTCCTACCCCTACAATACAGCCTCCTACCCTTGCAGTAGACCCTACTCCTAGCTCTGCAATACACCCTTATCCTACCCTTGCAGTACACCCTTCTCTTACCCTTGCAGCACACCCTTCTACTACCCCTGCAGACCCTCTTCCTCCTCCTCTGGTTATTACCCCTACTACAGGGGTAGTAGAAAGGTGTGCTGCAAGGGTAGGAGAAGGGTGTACTGCAGGGGTAGGATAAGGGTGTATTGCAGAGCTAGGAGTAGGGTCTACTGCAGGGGTAGGAGGTTGTATTGTAGGGGTAGGAGGAGACCCCACAGATGATGTACTGTGGGCAGCAATGGTAGGTAGTTTAACAGGCACCCTAAGTACATACTTTGGTGCCTGTCATTGCCTCTTTTTAGGCCTTGCTACCCCCATTCCTTTATCAGGACGTTCTGAACCTTGTCCTGTCATTACTGCATTGAAATGGTTACAAATAAAGTGAAAAAATAGAAAGGAATAAGGAAGGATCAATCGTTTTTAAAGTCAATGTATAAATAATTCCATACAACTTTTAAGATAGTATTTTAGATAACTCGATTCAAATGATAGTTCAATTTGCTACAATAGATGTCCAACATTCAATTGTCGTCATCATGATCTTCATCTTCATCTTCTTCTTCTTCATCATCGTCATTATCATCATCATCTTCTTCTTCTTCTTCGTCGTCATCATCATCATCATCTTCTTCTTCGTCGTCATCATCATCATCTTCTTCTTCGTCGTCATCATCATCATCATCTTCTTCTTCTTCTTCTTCCTTTTCTTCTTGTTCTTCATCACCTTGTATTGCTACTTCTAATTCATCTCCATCACCATCAGGGTCGACCAATGCGGTTATACGTTCAACTTCAATAATTTCTTGTGGTTGTGACATTTGGTCAAGTTGGTAGGCAACATCTTCCTCAAGCTCATTTGAGTAAATGTGACCTCTAGGCTTGGTTTATATTGTTATGGCCCAACTACGCTTGTCAATATTGCAGAATGGTGGATATGACAAATAATAAACCTGTCTGACATTAGTTGGTAGAATGAAAGGATCAAACGGTCCATATCTTAATCTCTAATTGAGTTCGACAATATTAAAGCATGGATCCACTCTAGTACCAGCTCTAGAAGGATCAAACCATTCACAATAAAAAGTACTACTCTGTTTCGAGAAGTAGTGCTGTTGTACTCTAGCTCATATATTTTATGAATGATGCCGTAGAAATCATCATAACATCCCTCTGTTAGGCCCTTGACATACACACCACAATTTGATGTTTTCTTTCCTTTAGACCATTCATGTGTATGGAATTTGTAACCATTGGTGAAGTAAGTGTGCCATTCTTTGACACATCTCATTGCCAATTCGAGAGATGTCTTAACTCTTGAACCGTGGGAGTTAATGCCTGATTAAAAACCTACAAAGATACTAAAAAAATTATAAAAGAAAGAGTCAAATTAACCTTGCTCTAAACATAAGAAAAAGTACGGACCTGATTTCTAAACCAATGGGGAAACTCTGAGTGTATTCTAGCAGAAGTATTTCCTTCTGCGACTTGCTCAGCCACAACAAATGAGCTGGTACAAATAAAATTCATTAGTGTATAACAATTGTACCGTTGGAAAGATAAGAGATGGATGATGACATACTCAAGGTACGACTTTACTTCACTACAATTGATTAAGACATGGACATGAGCAGAGTTGAATTCAACATCAGTTAACCAATGAGTGAGTTCTTTCCCTGCATGACGGCCTGATTGTCGGAAAACTGATAATGCACCTTCACGTGGTTCAACTTGCCATTGCATTTCATTTCTGACATGAGCGGGGGACAACATGAAGTTTTTGAAATAATGTGAACAAAAATATGTTGTCTCTCTGTGCAAGTAAGCTGCACAAATTGAGCCTTCTACTCTAACTTTATTTTTAACTGAACGTTTGGATTCTCCCATAAACCTTTCAAATGGATACATCCACCTGTATTGCACAGGTCCCCCAAGCCAAGCTTCATATGCAAGATGAATTGGAATACGCTCCATTGAATCAAGGAATGCAGGAGGGAATATTCTTTCTAATTTGCAAAGAATAATTGGGATATTTTCATCCATCTTTTTAAGGGAATTCTCCTTTAGTGTCGTGCAACACAAATCTTTGAAGAAGTTACTATTTAACATGTGCATTTGCAAACAACTGAACGCAAGAGGGATGAAAGTCTCTATGAATACATGACAATCATGACTCTTCAACCCTTGAATAGTACCGTTCTGAACATTGGCACATCTGGACAAGTTAGAAGCATATCCATCTGGCATTCTAAGCTCCGTGATCCATCTACACACTATTCTTGCCTCGTCTTTTGACATGGTGTAATTTGCTTTTGGTTTAAATAATCGGCCGTTACCTTGCGCCTTCAACTCTAGGTCTTTTTGTCCACAATACAAAGGTAAATCTTTTCTTGCTTTCTCATTATCTTTTGTCTTACCTATAACATTCATAACTGTGTTGAAGACATTGTTAAAGAATTTTTTTTCTGTGTGCATGACATCGAGGTTGTGTCTTAGCAAGTTGTCTTTCCAATAGGGAACTTCCCAGAATATGCTTCTTTTAGTCCAATTATGCCATTCTCCAAACCCTTATATCCTATTCTGACCAGATTCCGTGACTTTTAGATAGTCTTTCACTCTTCTCCAAACGTGTGATCCAGTCAACTTCGGCGAGGGCATATCCGTTTCAACTTGCCCTTTGCGAAATGCCTTTTTGTTTCTTCTAAAGGGGTGATCAATGGGCAAGAATCGTCGATGGCAGTCAAACCAACTACTTTTCCGACCATAACTCAATTGGAATGACTTTGTATGTTCCATGCAATGTGGACAAGCTAATCGACCATGCGTGCTCCAACCAGATAACATGCCATACGCTGGGAGGTCATTAATAGTCCACATCAAGGCTGCCCTCATAAGGAAATTTTGCTTCCTTGAAACGTCATACGTCCAAACACCATTCCATAACTTCTTCAAATCATCAATCAAAGGCTTCAAATAAACATCAATCAATGATTTGGGATTAGACGGACCTGGTATTATACATGATAAAAACATATAAGGCTTTGTCATACACATCTCAGGTGGTAAATTGTATGGGGTAACTATCACAGGCCAGCATGAATATGGTGATGCAGACGCCTGAATGTACGGGTAAACCCATCAGAGCATAGACCAAGTCTGACTTTACGCGGTTCACTAGCAAAGGATGGATGTTTATGATTGAAGTGCTTGCAAGCTTCACCATCAGAAGGATCACGCAAAAATCTTACCATCATGCCATGTCATGCGTTCTGATGTTTGCATTGAAGTAAACATTCTTTGCAATCTTGGAATTATAGGCAAGTAGAACATGGACTTTAAGGGAATTGGTTTTTTTTTTCCTCCGTCCAGCATGCATCGTATGATATTGAGGTGAGCCACAAAACTTGCATTCAACCAAAAATGCATCAGTTTTTCCACTGTCATTGTCATAGAATAACATACATCCATTAACACAACAATCAATCTTCTTGACTTCCAATCCCAACTTTGAAACACATTTTTTGGCTTGGTAATATTTCTTCGGCATAAAATTGTTTGGTGGTGTCAAATCTAACATCAATTTTGTATAGAAGTCCACTGCTTGAATGGGAACGTTCCAACTAGATTTGCCAGCCATGAGTCTAATGCACACTGACAATTTTGACTCAAATGAACCTTCAAATACAGGTAGATTTGCCTCTGTCAGTAAATTGTAAAACCTCTGAGTGGTTTCATTTGGAGACTCTTCATCATGACTATGGTTTGCTTCTTGTTCAGCATGACGACGAAGAGCATTGTCGACCATCTCTTGCATATAGGCAAATTGATCTATCTCAGATGTATGTACAATAGTATTCGAACCTGATGCAAACCGCTTTTCAACTGCAGTGGAGGTCGATGGAATTTCTTCACCATGATATGTCCAAACCGTGTAATTAGGCATTACCCTTATTGGTAAAGGTGAAGTTTGACCACTTCATCTTTGAAAATCCTTGTACATTCGCACTTGATGCATGGACATCGAATCCCTCCATCAAGGGCATAATATTGATATCGTCGGGCTGTCTCCACAAACTCTTCAACTCCGATGACAAAAGATTCCTTCAAACCTCTCCTTCCACTATAACAACGGTCGTACATCCATCCACGATGATGGGGAAAATGGGCCATGTTCTGTGACAAGCCAAAGAAATCAAAACTTAGCCAAAACAACAACACTCCATGTGACATAAGTAATAAACCTATTACTACTCAAGTCGAACATGGAAGGCAATTTGAACACTATTGTCATAGGCATTCAATAAGGGCATGCAAAGACAAGTCCTCAGTATTGAAATGTCTTTGACATCCTAAGTGGTTGTGTATTAAATTTGGGGGAATCAATTTTCTGACATTACTGAAGTTCTCTTTCATAGAGTACTTCCATATATTTTGTACATTGTAAGTGTTTAAGGTACTTTCACCCTTCTCATTCCATTGAGAATGTGTGTAGTACCATAGGAGTTTAAAAGACTACTTAACTTAATCAAGTTGCACCCTAATAAATGAACATACAATATAGACGAACATACAATATATACATCAACATACAACATATACATGAACATTCACTCATGGTCTAAATGTAGGTTTGATAACAAATTTCTGCAAGGAAATAAAATTCTCACCTACTTTAGTCTATTTATGGGTGTTCAATAGTCAAATTCTGTTTTTCTTTTTATTTTTCAATTGAGACTTCATTTTTATCTTTCTTTTATCTTTTAAAAGTGGTGTAGATAGTTAGTTTACCTGTTTTGGTGAGTACTTTAATAGACTTTGCATTCTTTGCACTTTTAGTGTATTTTATGTACTACTTTTAGGTTTCTAAGTTGTCAAATTTAGAGTTTTAGGTTTTTTTTGTAGTGTGAGTTCTTAATTAGCTAGGTTCTACCATTCTTAACTTGTTAGGATAGTTTATTTGTAGTATATTTTCCTAGTTTAGTGCAGTTTGCAATTGTAGTACAATTTTTTTGAGGTTTGAGTAGTGATTTTTAGCTATTTCATCTACTTTTTTAGGTGCCAAGTACGCAAACTTTGAGATATAGCTAGGTCATCTATTGTGTCATGTTTCTTAGCTTCCTTTAACAACTTTAAACTTGTTAGGATGTGTAGAATACACAGTCTTAGGTTACTTTAGGTCAATTCCCATTTTGTAACATACTTAGTACACTTTTTAGGTCTAAGTAGCCAAATTTTGAGATTTTGGTACTTGATCCAATTTGACATCTTTCTTAACTTTATTTAAGTACTTTAAACTGGTTAGGATAAGAACATTACACATTCTTAGGTTAGTTTAGGTGAATTTCGAAGTTGTCACCTATTTAGTACACTTTTTAGGTTCTAGGGTGTCACATTTTGAGTTCTAGGTTGTTTTTGTAGTGTGAGTTTGTAGTTAGACTTCTTTATGGATGTTCTATAGTGTTTTCGATCATATAATTCCATCTGGAAACATCATACCAGCTTTTGCCAATCCAGAAATAAAGATTAAAGTTTGGCAAATTTCAAACAGCACATGAAATGCACACTGCACCAGAAAATGACTTTGAAAATGGTGGTTTCAAACCCAAAAATGCTTGGAAGTGTTTCAACAACTCAAGTGATGCTTCAAGCAAGTTTATATCATCAATTTGAAGGTGTGCAATCACTTAAACAATAAAGATAAAGACTACACCAGAAAATCAGTGGTCTACTTCCAATTTTAGGCAAAATTTGGTGGTTTAAAGGGTGATTTTGCACAAACACGTTTGGACTCATAATTTGATGTTTTGAGCAACTTTGTATCATCAATTTGGATGTGTTTAAACACTGAAACAGCCAAGAAACACACTGCAGCAGAAAATCACAAGTTCACTTCCCATTTTAGGCAAAAGTGATGGTTTAGGAAGTGATTTTGCATAATGGCTCAAATTTGACCAAATGAACAGTGCATACAAGTTCCAAATGACAAAATAAACTTGCACTAATGGTAAAAATGCACTGAAACAATTAGATTCGTCAAATCACCCCTACTGCAGCCAATTATGCAGCATTTTTTACACCATATTTGCACCAGAATTGAAAACAAATACTATAATCAAACTGGACAACACAAACAAAGCTTATGGAAGTCCTAATTCACTAGATCTAGCTGCAGAATATTAGCTACAAGATGTTTAAAGACATAAAAGACATGCAAGGATATCAATCACGGTGAAAAGATTGATTACAATCTGCGACAACACTTTGCTAATGGATTTGAAGCAACTTAGATATGCTTTTTGCATTTTATGGATTAATACATGTTGCCACTACTTGAGACATGTGTAATAACATCAAATGAACGTGTTGAAATCTTGAGAACAACAAAATGTGCACTGGAATAGGTTTTTGATATTGCACCAGATTTGAAAATTATGTGCAGACTTTGAAAACCAGAATAACTTTTTTTATGCTTTAGCTTATATCATCCAGGCTAGACATTGCCTCATTGCCTTTTATGGATTGATATATTGCTACACATGCATCTAAACACAGATTTACAAAGAAAACACAGAAAATAAAGGCTGGAACAGAATCAACACTTCATGACAGAAATAACACTGCACATAAGGCACATGACTTTAGACAAAATTGGAAAATGAATATGCAAGGTGGAATTCAACTCAAGCAAACAAAATTCATTGATTAAAATGATGAAGAAACACTAAGGAACACTGGAAGTACAAGCACAACAAGTACAAACACGATTTAAACCAATTTCTCACCTTTTTAATACACTTTTTTAGGTTCTAACTACTCAAAATTTGAGTTTTAGGTAATTGTTTGCTTTTGAGTAGTTTCCTAGTGTCATTTCACTACTTTAGCCTTGTTAGGATATTAACATTATTTATTGTTAGTCTACTTTAGGTGAATTGCCTCTTTCCAATTTGACATCTCTATTAACTTCATTTAAGTACTTTAAACTTGTTAGGATAACAACAATATACTTTCTTTGGTTATATTAGGTAAATTTCGAAATTGTCACCTATTTTTAGAACACTTTTTCTGTTTTAAGTACTTCAATTTTGAGACTTCACAATTGAAGTCCAAAATCATATGTTGAACTTTGACTTTAGAGTTCACTTTCTCAATTAAAGTCCAAATTCATGTACAGGTTGTTGGAGACTTTAAGAGACATATCTTTTAACATGTTGAAGGCCAAATTAATCATTGGAGTTCCCTTAACCATTACTAGTTGGAGCAAAGTTAATAAAGTTTAACCTAAGAGATGGTCTACTTTAGCCTTAGTAAGCAATTTTCAGTTTTTTAGTTAATATATAAACTATAAAACAACTATAACTTTGGTTCCTCCTTCTAGTTTGGTAACTTGGGGGATTCAAGATAGTATATAACCAACATATATGCATGTTGGTTTGTCCTTGTACTCTACTTCATCCTTATAATTACTCATTTTAAGTCTTACCTTGTATTGAAAGAAATTTTTAAGGGTGTTGTCATGGTCTTTTTCTAAGAGGGAATTTTGGTTGAAAGGTGGGGAACAAGGTGTGGAGATTATATATAAGAAGAATATGCAACACAGACAACACAAGAGACAAGACAAAAGGCGAAAGAGAAAGAGAGATAAAAGGCAAACAAAATTTTATTTACCAAAAGGAGGGGTCATCATGTTTATTTATGAAATTGTTACATGGTTATAGGCTTTTAGACAGATCAATCAGGAGCAAAATAAAGCAAGGCAAACAGAATAAGACATCATTTACCTACGTGGAAATGATGAAGTCTTCGACACTTGAGTGTAGCCCTTAAACAATGACACTTTTGCAACTAACTTTAAACTACTCCATTTGAAGCTTCCAAACTTTATGTGCTCCTAATTGAAACCCCAAAACCTTGTACAATAATGGACAATTTTAATTAGTAAAACGCAACAACAACAAAAGATTAATCATCAAACACCCTATATCCATCCCAAACCTAAACAACTTTAACTTTAAGGTTTCTGACAATATTTACCAGAATCTACTTATGCAAACAATTGACTTGTCAAAGTAACATGTGTTTCCACTAACTCTGTCTGTGAATTAAATTGGTCCATGAGCCATGTTCATTTGGTTTTGTCATATAAGATAATTCTATTGTCCACATTATAAACAAAGCTACTTACTTCTTCATCATACACAATTACCACTTCATATTATATATATATTCAGATTCCATGGTGGCTAATATTACTTGACTGTCATATGCAGAGATTTCTACACCAACAAAATGAGACTTGTAGTCCACCATTTCAAATGATAATAAAACTAGTTCAGCTACTTTTTGAAAGGTCTTGAATTTAGCTCCTAGTAGGTGGAATTGTTAACTAATTAATCAAGCCCTTTAATTAAATTAAACACTTTAATACTTTTTGGAAGAGAAATAACAAAATAAGGATAAGATGGTCTTTCCTATAATATTTTATCCATGAATCATTTACTTAATCATATAACTTCCAATTCAGAGACATTAAGTCATTTGCTCTTTTGCTCTTTAACCTATACTGCATTTCCTCATTATTTACTCTAACCACACCTCATTATTTAGTTTTTTATACATTATGTCTAGCATTTTTCACTTTTTAACATCAACTTATTCATATAAATATTTTCACAGTTTATTTAAAGATTTCTAATTAGATTTCAGAATCTAAATCATGCCAACAGAAGACTTAGTACTCTGGAAACGTAATCAAGAGGGAGGAGATATGACAGCAACAAGGACTCTACACATAGAGGGCATACAACCTTAAATATGTTTGCACATCAGTATGTTAAGTATTTTGGCCAAAGGTAAACCTTTACGGTTACATTATCATTGTTCTAGTTCCAAACTGGTAGAGAAGGTTATAATTTCAATGTAATAGGTTGGCTATCAAAGAAGGAACATAACTCTCCCGGTTACAACTATTGTGCAATTATACTACAAGGAAGAGTAACTCATGACCTCAAAGCTCATGCAGCAGATAGTCCAAATAAAAATTCCTTTGCATATATCAGATTATTAAAAATCAAAACCAGATTCAAATGTTGCAATACTAAAACGTTCAGCGAGTCCTTTTTTTAGTTTCCATTGGATTAAGCTACTGATTTCATGAGCTATTATATTCTTCATGGATTTAAAATGACTGAGGGTAATAGCTCTGCATCTCAAGGCCGAAAACAAGTCTGCTCATTAAGGAAAACCCTGAAAAATCCACACTAAAAGAGAAGAAGGATTTTAATAGAACAAATTCACTCTCGGCTACTAAAGATTTGTAATTTCTGATTCAAATCTCATAATTCTGTTTTGGCTTCATTCACCCTCATCAGATTGGAATACAATTTAATGAGCAAAGGTGTCTTTGGTGCCAACTAATTCCTACGTATATTCATGCTCACAAGGCCACGATTTTAAAGAAAAGAAAAATGAAGTAAAGCTTGGTTTTCCTTATGAAAATATCTGAAAAAATACAGACTAAGGAGGCTCCTTCACATAACTGAACCAACTAATAAGAGTGACAAATGAGGAAGGTCACCATACATGTTTGAGTGGAGACAAAACCAAGGACAAAGCTATCCCAAACTTCAACCATCTAACGTGAAAACTAGAATAGGAGGCCACAATTCTCTAGCTCATAAGCCCACTTTGAATTGGGTCCGTCTATAATCATGGATCAGTCATAAAAAAAATATTGATTATAAGGAATAATGAAAGGCAAGCCAACACCGTGACTAGAGGGATGACCAACATTGGTTAGTTTGAAGTCTTCAAATAAATATTTAGAGAAGGAAGGACGACCCACTAGCCCAGCCAACAATGTGAATAATTGAGGAGAATTGAGACAAAAATAAGTTACATTGGAATACCAACTTTGTTCTAATCGACATCTGCCAAAGAGGAATCAGGTAGAAGAATACTACCCTACCTATGCTTATCTTATAATACAATTACGAAATTATTACTCCTATCCATGCTTATTTAAGGCAGAAAACGCACACAATGAAATATAAAATGTTCCTCTTCAACTTCAATTTATTCACAGTGGTTCCATCATATAAGCATAATCAAAAATAAATTCCTGACAGTAGTAAACTATTCTGCACATCTAGGAGAATCGCTTCATCCAATCTAATTGTAAAAATAAATATAAGGCTTAGACAGACACAGAGAACATACCTCGACGCAATGGTCTCCCAAGAGCCTCCCTTGACGAAGACAAGCACCCTCCTGACAGCAACGTCCACACACCGTGCTGTTAACGGACCACCCTCCTGACTACAAATGCACTGCAACTACAGAAAAGAATCAAACCTTAGCTGGAAAAACAATTCTGCACTAGAAAAAGTCCCTAGTTTGGTTGTTTGATACTAAAAAACATATGCAAGTGATTTAAACACACAACTGAATGTTCAAGTAACTTTATTTGATGATTTTAATTGTCTTTAAACTCTAAAATGAGTTATAAACAGCCTACAACTCAAAATCACTACTCTACTTCTATTTTAACTCAAAAAAGTGATGGTTTTCACCGTGTTAAATGTCCTTGCAATGTCCAGTTCGAGTTTGATCATGCTTAGTTGTTTCAAGCTTAGTTTAGTGTATTTACACTTTCTACAGTCATTTGCATTGATAGCTAGCTGTTTGGATCATTATAACTTAGAATGAGGTGTGTAGTTGTTTAATTTGCTACATTATTAGCTGTTATAAGGTCAAATTTTGGAATCTACTATTTCTATGCCAAATAATAGCTCAAAAGACTTTGTTTTGATGATTTAAAGTTGTTCTAAAATTCTAATTTGACTTATAACCACTGTTGTGCAATTTCACAACTCAAAACCTCAATTTACAGTTCATTTTTTCTAGTGCAAAGTTGAATCCAACTCTGATTTTTGAATTTGTGCATTTGTAATTGGTTTGGGTTGTAACAAAAGCTAGGTTGTGATTTGAATTGAAACATGTGAAAAAGAAACATTATACAAGTGCTAAAAGGCATTTACTCTAATGGTTTGATCATGACCACACTCTTTTTGGCAAAAATTTATTGATTCTAATGCTTGAGACAAGTGTATTTGATACATTCATACATGTTTCAAGTGCTAACAATAAGAAATTATCACTGAATCTCAACAAGAGTAGTTGAGTTGATCATTTTGCTAGTTTTATCATTGTTTCTGTTTTTTGTAGAGCTTTGCACCGTGCTTTAGTCTTTGAGTGGTTTTAGGTCACTTCATATCTCCTAGTTGATAGTCTGCAGCTAGGTCTAGTTGATTAGGACCTTCTTATGCATTTAATTGAACCACCCAGCCTTGACTCTGTTGTTTCTCCATTCTGAAACAATTATTAGTGAAATTTTCTACATTTATGGGAACTGCCACTATCAATTGTTGATTCTATGTGTGATAAGCATCTTTTTAATTTTTACTTCAAAATTGGTTGGCTTCTTCTACTACCTTTGAGTACTAACACATGTGTATTCCTTTAGATTTTGAAACTCTATCATCGAAGTTGCTTAGATTAGAAGTCCTTGACATAAGTTGGAACTATTTGACTAATGACATTTTGCCATCTCTCGAGGGATTCACATCTCTGGAAGAACTCTATTTGTCTGGCAATGAATTTGACTCAGATAATCATATCCAAGGTGGAATAATTTTCCCATTTCATTTATAAAGCTAAGGATACTGAGAAGCTTCAAGATAATATATATACGTATGTAATGTAAGACACTTTACCTTGCAGGTTTATGCTCTATGTTGAAGAATCTTGAGGTCCTTGACTTGTCTTACAACAACTTTAATGACAGTGATATTGCATTCTCAGTGGACTTTCATCTCTAAAGTCTTTAAATTTAGGATACAGTGAATTGACTCCAAGATCAATTCTTAGTATGTTACACTTCCTACATTTCAAATCATCATCATGCTTTTTGGTTGAAAATATATGAGTGTAATGAGTATGTATATTACTATATATATCAAAGATAAGGTCTCTGGAGATTCTTGAGATGGAGGGGAACTAGTTGAATGAGACTATTTTTTGGCGTTTAGGTTAGTTATGCTTATTCTTTATTTTACCGAAGTAGATTCGAATCAATGCAAATATGCATGCTCCTTATTTAGTGTGTATACTCATAATTAGATGTTGTCAATTTTGTTTCTATCAGAGAAGGATGGATTTACGTGGCCACCCAATTTACAAGTCCTAAAGCTGACTTCAAATAGTTTCTCCAATGAATTTCTCTCATCTCTAAGTGGGCTTCAACTTCTCAAATCCCTTGATTTAAGATCAAACCGATTAAATGGATTGCTCGATATAAGTGGTTAGTATAACTATTTTTTTAATGGTGGTTGGACTTAGACTTAGACCTAAAATTTGTAACCTACAAGTCCTACTAAGTACACTTTAAACCATTCAATCAATATCAAAGGTTCACTTCGTAGTTGAAGTTTTGTGTAGTTAGAGCACACAGTTGCATGCATTAGAAGCAAAGGCAACAGACCAATAAACTTTCTCAATCAAACAACATCATACACTGCTGCCACAAGAACATCAAATAGATTCAAGAACATTGTAACTCATCATGAATTTTTAAACGCACAACTTACCTCAACCAAGAAAGCCCTTGACGATGGCAACCTTTGTACAGCACGACAGCCACACAAGCCCACAACGACCCCTCCAACGAAGTCCCTTAACCAAGTTCCTTCAAGTTCTGAGCACACCGTCTTCAGGTCGCCACAAAACCCTCGTCACGCCGCGACCACCACCTTCGAACAACCCCCTCGGAATAATGTAATCCCTCAACCACCACCCTCCTCACCGGCACTATCCTAACGTCGACACAATAATTGCAGCAAAAAAGGGGTTAATTTTGATTTCAGAACGACAGAGGAAGATGCTTGGGGGTTTTGAGGTGAGAGACGAAAAATTGGGGGAAAGCTTCTGTGGAAACTAAAATTTGGAGAATGGGAGAGGGAAATCCCAAATTTTCATTTCACTGGGTCGATGCTTATATCGACAGCCTATGGGGCCTTCGGTAAACTCAAAAAGCCTTCGGTCATCAACCACTTACATGACCGTCGCTACATCCTTCGGTAAATCAACTTTACCGAAGGCCCCAAAGGCCGTCGGTATTGTTCCTTCAGAAATTAACGTTTTTCCTGTAGTGTACGTATACTATGATAGTTTATTTTTTTCCTTCAACGTATGATAGGTATTTATTTTTGTTTCTTTACGTAAGTGATGAGTGCATATTTATGCCCACATTTATGCTTTAAAATTCAAATTTTTGATGGGATAATTGTGCTTAAATGGTTGGTTTTAAGTGAATTTGTGATTATTGGAATTGTTGGGTTTTGGGAAATAAAGAGACGTAAAAAGTGAGTTTTAGTGCATAAATTATTTTTGAATTTTCTAATGTTTATTTGTGCAGCTGAGAATATAAGTTTTATTGGTCCAAATGGCAATTCAAGGCCCAAAATCAGATTTTATTTGGAAAATTCAGAAAGGGCTAAAGTGCAGATAGAGGAAATTTTAGGGTATTTGTGTAATTTTGGAAAGTTAGAAAATCTAAAAGATAAAATTCAGTTATTGAATTTAATTTGGGAATATCAACAGACAATATCTTCCAAATAATTTTATCATTATCTAAATCTTTTAGTTATTTGGAAGATATAGGATATAAGATAATTAAGTTAATATCTATCAAATATTCTTTAAAACTGATTTAATCTAATGAATATTTGAAAGATATAATATATCAACAAAAAAATATCTTATCAACAAACTATTCAGAGTCCAAGCCCAATCAAGCCTATATAAAGAGACCCAAGGGAGGCAGAAAGGGGGACTTCACTTCATATTTTCATTCTCTCATACTCCTCTCACTTTTCTTTCATCTTGTATTCAACTTCATTCATGGACAGCTAAGCATCTAGGGCTATTCTGCTGTAATTCCATTATGGATTCTGAGGTTAGATTGATGTAATACGATTGTTTATTTTGATTATTGATTTAAGTTTTCTTTCTCTATGTCTTTTATCTCTCTATCTTGTTAAAAGTAAAGATTTTTGCATCAAAATGTTTGAATCTACATGCATATTGATTATATGAGTTCTAGGGTTTCTAGGTTTAATTGAGAATTTACTTTGATTTAATTTAGGAACTTTCATATGATTAAATGGTTTTTACTATCAATTGAGAATGTACTTTGGTTGATTAGTAATAATTTCAACTATAATCAATTGAGAATTTACTTTGATTGATTAACTTTTAATTTGGTTAGGAGATTTAAGAATAGACATGGTTAAACACAATAAAATTTGATTGAGAATGTACTTTGGTTGAATTTATTATGAATAATCTAGAAAGGTTTTGCATTTGATTGAGAATTTACTTTGGTTAAATGCATGATCGCCCTCAAATTAATTAAGAATGTACTTTAATTAATTTGAAACTTGAATAATAATCAATTGAACAATTATCTGTGAATAACCGATGATGAATCTATCTTGGAAAAACAGTGGAATTAGCCTATTTCATCATAACTGTTTTTAAGTTTCTTATTCATTCTTTAAACATTCTTAAACCATTACTTTTATTCATAAGGATTGCATAACATTCATAAGAGTCAGATATTCGAAAGCAATTCCGTGTTCATTGGGAGACGACTCAGGGTTACGTTAACCCTATCTACTTTCTTAAATACTACTTGACAATACTGAAGTTGCCTTGAAAAGTAGTTATAATTTGATAGCTTCAACGACAGCCTATCAGTAAGTTAGTTTTTTTTTCCGTGGATTCTTTTCGTTTAGTGTAGTGGTATGGATCGAAGCTGGATTCATCAGCGTCGTATTAGTGAAGAGTATGAGCGAGGGGTTTCTAACTTCATACAATATGTTAACGAACACGCAAAACCAGTGAACGGGGCATATTTTTGCCCTTGTGTTCGTTGTCTCAATCAAGTATATGAAGACTTGGACAACATCCGTGATCATCTGTTCATCTATGGAATAATGAGAAGTTATACAGTTTGGACTTGGCATGGGGAAGTGTTATATAACCCAACAACTTTAATCGGTTCGGATTACGTCGACGAATGGATGAGTGATCATTTAGACAAAATGGTACGTGACGTTGGCGAAGAAAATTTTGGAAGAGCTCATTTATACGATAGTCTTAAGAACAATTCGGAGCAAGAGTTGTATCCAGGATGCATCAATTTTACAGGGTTATCGACTACTTTGAAATTGTTTTGTTTGAAAGCAAGAAACGGATGGACTAATAAAAGTTCCGCGGAATTGTTGGAGTTGTTGAAGGAGATGCTACCAAAAAATAACATGTTACCTATCCGTAATTATGACGCGAAGAAAATTCTATGTCCAATGGGTTTGGAATACCAAAAGATACATACATGTCCTAATGACTGTGTATTGTATGGAGATCAATATGCTTCAATGAAGGTGTGTCCGACGTGTGGTTCGTCATGATTTAAGAAGAAACTTGATGGAAATAACGATGAACACAATGAAGGTCCAACAGCTAAGGTCATGTGGTATTTACCTATAGTACCTAGGTTGAAACGATTGTTTTCTGTTAAAGAATATGCGAAGAATCTTATGTGGCACGTTGATGGAAGAAAATGTGATAATCTTCTTCGACACCCAAGTGATTCCCCACAATGAAAGAACATTGATGGCACATTTTTCGAATTTAGTGCAGAGCCGAGAAACTTAAGACTTGCACTTGCTACCGATGATATGAATCCTTATGGCAACTTAAGTAGCAAACATAGTTCATGGCCAGTTATTTTGATGATTTACAATCTATCTCCTATGTTGTGCATGAAGAGAAAATACATGTTGTTGTCTATGATGATATCGGGTCCTAAACAACCTGGAAATAACATTGATGTTTATCAGAAATCGTTAATTGACGATTTAAAAATGTTGTGGGAAGAGGGCGTCGAGGTCTTCGATTCATATTTAGAAGAAAACTTTTGTTTGCGTGCAATGTTGTTTTGCACCATAAATGATTTCCTAGCATATGGGAACTTGAGTGGTTATAGTGTTAAAGGTCATTTTGCATGTCCGATTTGTGAAGAAAATACTAGTTATCTTCAACTGAAGCATGGGCAGAAAACTGTGCATAAAAGACAACGAAGATTCCTTCCTCGAAATCACCCTTACCGTAGATTGAAAAAAACGTTTAATGGAAGTCCTAAGGATGATGTAATGTGCAGACCACGTAGTGGGGAAGAAGTATATGACCAGGTGAGGAACATTGATGTTGTCTTTGGAAAACATAAAAGAAGACCGTTGAGAAAAACATTTGGAAAAAGTGATCAATATTCTTTAATCTTCCGTATTGGTGTAAACTTGATGTGTGACATTGCATAAACGTGATGCATGTTGAAAATAATGTATGTGATAGTGTTGTTGGGACTTTACTAAACGTTAAAGGAAAGACAAAAGATGGAGTGAAAGCACAACAAGACTTGGTTTACATGAGAATCCGTTCTGAGTTACATTCGCAATCCATAGGAAGACGCACCTATCTTCCTCCAGCTTGTCACACTCTTTCAAAAAAAGAAAAACAATTTTTTTTGTCAATGTTTACATAGTGTGAAGGTTCCACAAGGTTATTTGTCGAATATTAGTAGGCTTGTTTCTATGAAAGATTTGAAGTTGGTTGGTTTAAAGTCTCACGATTGTCATGTCTTAATGCCACAACTTTTACTAGTAGCTATTCGAGCCATATTACCTGCCTCTGTTAGAGGTATTCTCACACGTTTGAGTTTTTTTCTCAATGCCATTTGCAAGAAAGTTGTTGATCAATCGACAGTTAGATGATTTGAAAAATGAGGCCATCAGACTATTGTGCCAATTGGAAATGTATTTCTCACACTCATTTTTTGATATCATGGTTCATTTGATTGTCCATCTAGTGAGAAAGATTCGAATATGTGGGCCGATTTTCTTGAGGTAGATGTACCCGGTTAAAAGATACATGAAGATCTTAAACGGATATGTTAAGAATCAATTGAGACCGAAAGCTTCGATTGTAGAGCGCTACATTGTAGAGGAAGCCATTGAATTATGCTCAAGTTATATGTCAAGTTGTGACCCAATAGGACTTCCAAAGAAAAGACATGAAAACATACGTGAAGGAAAGGGAGTTCGAGGAGTAAGGATTGAAAGTGTTAGTGGAAAAGAAGTTAATCAAGCACATTTGTACATTTTCAACAACACAGAGGATGTTATTCCTTACATTTCACAACACATTGATGAAATTAAGTCAACACATCCACGTATTAGTGAAAAGTGGACAATTAATGAACATAACAAATCCTTTTTAGCTTGGTTTAAGAAAAAGATTTATGCGACTCTGAATGTTTCTGAAAATCTATTGAGACTAGCTCGTGGACCTAACACTGATGTGATCACTTTCGGCAGCTATTACATAAACAATTAATTGTTCTATTCAAAGGAGGAAGACGATAAAAGTAAAGTTCAAAATACTGGAGTTACCTTACAAGTTGAGGCTGTACACTTTTCCAGTTCCAAGGATAAGAATCCAATTACAGCATCAATCAGTTATTTTGGAATAATACAAGAAATTTGGGAAATTGATTATATCACTTTTAGAGTTCCAGTTTTCAAGTGTAAATGGGTTGACAATAATTCTGGTGTGATGACAGAAGACCTCAGATTCACTTTGGTGGATCTTAACAAAATGAGTTACACGGATGAACCCTTTATTATGGCTAGTCAAGTGATGGACAAATTTATGAACACCAAAATATGATGTCACAAACTTGTTTTTCAATCGGCAAGTGTGACCGAATCGTTCAAGTAATAAACTTGGTAAGACCAAGTATCGTTCTTCCCAAAGGACTCACGGCCTAGTTTAGTTGTGTGGTTTCTTGATTAGCTAAGACTTAAAGAAGAAATATTTGGAGTTTAATATGCAAGACAGAAAATAAACATGTATGCATGAAGTTTTGATCAATGGCAAAAAGCAAAAGATAAACACTTTCAATGATATTAATGTATGAATATGTTGTTGGGGGTCAATTTCATCTTATCCACTCTCATATATTTTAGGAATTCAACATTCAAATCATCATTGTTAATGCCACTCTCTAAAGTACCTTTCTAGAAGGCTTCTCCCTAATCACGAGTTCATACAATTCCTAGCATTCCTAATGATCAGTTCATAAGTGCAGGAGCTTAACGACAACCAATATCATATTGGGAGAAATTCCCCGGATCTAGACTTCCCCATACGTGCCCGTATCGACAAAACCAATAATCATGCATCGAATGAGTTAAACAATGCAAGCATTATGCAAAGAGGAAAAACCCTAACCAATGATGAAAAGAAAGCATAAGTCTTAATTAAAAGATGTAAAAACAGATTCCATATATGAGAGTTTCACAAGATTACATTGATTCCCCAACAAACATACAGAGTTTAGTTCACCATATTCATGGTGAACCTAGATGAATTACAATGAAAGAATGAAAGGATAAACCCTAAAAAGGTGAAGAGGAAGCCTCAGCATCCAAGATCCTCCTTCAAAGGGGTGGAAGAGAGAGTGTTTGCTTCGTTTCTGCCAAAGATACCTAACCCTAGGAAACCCTAAAGCTTAAATACCATTCGTAAATTACAAAAAATTAGGTCCAAGCCCATTAAAGTGCCGCTCAGTGGTAAAATACCGCTCAGCGGTAAGTGCGTGTCTTGTTTTCTCCCCTCAGCGGCCATTTTGCCCCTCAGCGGATCTCCCGTAAGCTCCTGAGTGCCGCTCAGCGGTAAACTGCCGCTGAGCGGTGACTTCGGCTTCTCCTTTTGCACTTTTTTATGTCTTTTCTGATTTCATCTCTCTCCTTCTTCACTTCTTTCACCAAATTCACCTTAAAACCTGCACAAAAACACTGAAATCAAGCATAAACCTGTCCAGCTCTCTTATTTCTGAAAATATGAAGAAAAGCATGATTTCAAGCTAGTTTCTAAGTGTAAAGGTTGCTTTTAGTGTCAATTTTAAGCATGAAAATAACAGTTTTTCAACTGTTATCACAACCCCAAACTTAGAACTTTGCTTGTCCTCAAGCAAACAAGATGTAACTCCATCTTCAACCAATTCATATGATGGTTCACTTCATTCAAAAATCTTCTTTTCAAGATAAGTAAAAACATCAATCAAACTTATGATCAAGATTTCAATCAAGATGTGCACATGCTTTACTGTTCACAAAGTCATTTAAATTCCAACAAATGCTATTTTTCATGAATGATCAATCAATTAAGCATGGATGTTCATGTGTTTATGGAATATTTCCTCACTAGGTAAAGTGTTTCACTCACACACAAGTGTATAAGAGGTAATCACTCATTCACTCTACTATCACAATGTCACATGAATCAACTTTGCCTTTCATTTTACCACAATCAAAAACATTCACAAGCATGCATCATCACAAGGACTTTTCAATGGCTTATAATATGACTGGGCTAACAAGAAAATTGGTTTTTCTGGATCACAAAATCCTTGAGTTAAGAGAATCATAACAACACAATCATCTTATTCATTCCCAACTTTCTTTTGCCTTTGCATTGAGCTTTGCTTCTTTTTCTTTTCTTTTCTTTTCTTTTTCTTTGCATATTCTTACTTTTTAGCTCTTAGCTCAATGCTTTTCCTTTTTCATGTTTTCCCAACAACCCCAAACTTGAACATTTAACAATATCACACAAGATCTTCTACTTAACTCAAGGTAAAGATTTTCAATCAAGGGTTTTCATTGTATGTTCAAGGCTAAGGGTTCAAAGGATAGAACACAAAGTGTTCTCTTTTAGTGGGCTAATTTTTACGAATTTGGCCAATAAAAGGTTTCCAACAAACGGCCTTGATCATATGATGCAAAACAAGCAATTGATTCAATCATAGAAAACCTGGGCAAAAACATTCATGCTTTCAAAGTAATAGCATTCAACAATAACAACTCTAGAGCTCAAAATCTCACATATAAGCTCATTCACATTTGACATACACATCCTGCTAAATTTCACAATCACAATCATGATATCCTGCATTTGTTCACAAAGCTTGTGAATCACCTGTATAAGCATTTTAATGTGCACATCATCTCAACATCAATCAATCAATAAGCATCCTTCAGCATTACTTATCATACAATCACAGTTTAATAGCAAACCATCACAAGAAACCAGGTTTCAAATAAAGTACATCAAACCCTAATCTAAAAACATAAGTGATTGATAAAACAAATCCTACTCTAGTGCTTTGAAAAACTCAGCCCCATCAATGATGCTCTCTCCCAACCCCAAACTTAGATGGAAAACTAGTGAGAAAGTGAGTGGAAGGGAGATTTTCTAAAGAGGAATGAAAGGAAAAATGTAGAGAACCTTTGTAAAAGTGTTTAGGAGTGTGTGTGTAGAGAAGAATATGGAAATAGAGGCAAAAGCGTGACTTAGGGGTATAAAAATACCCTAATGGGCTCGGGTTCCGCTAAGGGGCAATCTAAGCCCCTTTTACGATACCACCGCTCAGCGGCAATTTGCCGCTCAGCGGCACTTTCGTGTTGTGCTTTTCTTCTTCCTAGCTTACCCTAGGTGCCTTCTACTCATGCCCCTCACTTGCTCCCTGCAATTAATTTCTCAAATCACTCAAACATTCAATACCTATCATGCAACTAAAGCAGAATCAAAACAAACAATACAGATAAAATCAATCAACTGGGTTGCCTCCCAGGTAGCGCTTGTTTAACGTCACGAGCTTGACCCAAAATCCTCCAGCACCCTTCAGTAGATGCAAATCTTTCTTACCAACACCCATCAGTAGGTGTATACAAACATAGTATCCTTCAGTAGATACTCTTCCGCCTAACATCCATCAGTAGATGTAAACCCTGTAACAAACTTATAACAAAAACAAAAATACCCAAAAGTTCAAAATTACATCACCAAACCAAAAATTAAAAGTTCTTAAATCACTGGGTTGCCTCCCAGCAAGCGCTCTTTTAACGTCACTAGCTTGACCCAATAAAGCTCATGTTCCTTCTTCTTTTTCTTCTTCTTTCTACTGAACTTCTTTAGAAATTTGATCAAACCAGGAACCTGTTGCAGTGTCTCAATCATAGGAACTTTAATCTCCAATTTCTTGAAGATTTCCATAAAGCACTTGAATTTCTTTTCCTTCCTATGATTCTTCTTTAGATGAGGATGTGATTTTTCATATGATTTCTTCTTCTTTCCTCTCATCTTCTTTTTCTTCCTTTTTCTCTCCCTAAATTTTCTCTTTTTGTTTTCTTTTATTTTTTTCTTCCCTTTTCTTTTTCTTTTCAACTTCTTTATTTTCACACAAATTTTCTTTCTCTCTTCTCTCTCAACCACTTCTTTCTCTTTTTCTTCATCTTTATTTCTCTCACTCAATTCTTCTTTTTCTTTTCTCTCTATCTTTTCCTCATCGCCCCCTATTTTTTTCTCATCAAGAATCTTGTCACTTTCAGTGATAATGGCTTGCCCTTCCTCCTTAGGGTTAACTTCAGTATTAACCTCATCATTCAATCTTTGATTAATGGAATGAAGTTGCATCTCCATCCTTTTACATGATTCTTCAATGCTTTTCTGAGTAGCGTCAGAATTTTTCAAAAATTGTTGAAGGGTGTCAGCCAAACTTCCTGATAGAAAGGTTTGTTGCTGTTGCTTGTTAAATTGCCCAGTTTGTCCAGCTTGCCCACTTTGTTCCTGACCAATACTTGGGTGTGGTTTCCACCCTTGATTGTAGCTCCCTTGACGGTACTGATTGGTCATGTAGTTTACATCCTCTACGGCTTCAACTGGAAAGGCACATTGACCATTGATATGGTCACCTCCACACAATTCGCATAACTGGGATTGTACCTGTGCAACAGTCTTTAACTCTTGTGGCAGTTGTTCAAGTATCTTTGAGAGATTCTCCAATTGTTGAGTTATTAACTTGTTCTGAGCTATCAAGGCATCATTGGATTGCAACTGTAGAACTCCTTTTTGTTGAATAGGAACTCCTTTTTCACTGTTCCACTTATTGTTATTAGTAGTCATGTTTTCAATTATTTCTGTGGCTTCCTCTGGAGTCTTCCATTTGATATTGCCTCCAGCTGAGGCGTCAAGCATCATCTTGATTTGTGAACCAAGACCTCCAAGGAAGATTAGGACTACTTCTCCTTCGTTAAATCCATGCTTGGGAGTCTTTCATAATAGGCTTTTATACTTGTCCCATGCATGCCCCAGTGATTCTTCGATGCCTTGTCTAAATGAAGAGATCTCTTGCTTCCCTTTGTTGATTTTAAAGCTTTGTTGCTGCCATTATTGTTGTGGTTGGTTCTCAAATTGTCCGGCAGCTTGCCAAAATTGGCTTTAATCCATGCTTGAGTCATGTTCCCACCAGTGGTTGAGATTACTTTGGTAGAATTGAGTGCCCATATAGTTAAATTCTTGACCAAATTGCATTCTGCAGACATTAGGCACAAAACCCTAAAAACAATTGTTAGCACAAAAAGATAGAGAAAAAAAATAAAAATCAAAGGATATAATTGAAAAGATAAGAAGATAGGAAATAAAAACAGAAAAATAAAAACAGAAAAATAAAATAAAATAAAATAAAAACAGAAAAATAAAATAAAATAAAATAAAATAAAAACAGAAAAAAAAATAAAAAAAAATAAAATAAAATAAAAACAGCAAAATAAAATAAAACAAAATAAAAACAGAAAACAAGTCAAAGATAATCAATAATCACACAAATTAACCAGTTAAACCACGAGTCCCCGGCAACGGCGCCAAAAACTTGATGGACAAATTTATGAACACCAAAATATGATGTCACAAACTTGTTTTTCAATCGGCAAGTGTGACCGAATCGTTCAAGTAATAAACTTGGTAAGACCAAGTATCCTTCTTCCCAAAGGACTCACGGCCTAGTTTAGTTGTGTGGTTTCTTGATTAGCTAAGACTTAAAGAAGAAATATTTGGAGTTTAATATGCAAGACAGAAAATAAACATGTATGCATGAAGTTTTGATCAATGGCAAAAAGCAAAAGATAAACACTTTCAATGATATTAATGTATGAATATGTTGTTGGGGGTCAATTTCATCTTATCCACTCTCATATATTTTAGGAATTCAACATTCAAATCATCATTGTTAATGCCACTCTCTAAAGTACCTTTCTAGAAGGCTTCTCCCTAATCACGAGTTCATACAATTCCTAGCATTCCTAATGATCAGTTCATAAGTGCAGGAGCTTAACGACAACCAATATCATATTGGGAGAAATTCCCCGGATCTAGACTTCCCCGTACGTGCCCGTATCGACAAAACCAATAATCATGCATCGAATGAGTTAAACAATGCAAGCATTATGCAAAGAGGAAAAACCCTAACTAATGATGAAAAGAAAGCATAAGTCTTAATTAAAAGATGTAAAAACAGATTCCATATATGAGAGTTTCACAAGATTACATTGATTCCCCAACAAACATACAGAGTTTAGTTCACCATATTCATGGTGAACCTAGATGAATTACAATAAAAGAATGAAAGGATAAACCCTAAAAAGGTGAAGAGGAAGCCTCAGCATCCAAGATCCTCCTTCAAAGGAGTGGAAGAGAGAGTGTTTGCTTCGTTTCTGCCAAAGATACCTAACCCTAGGAAACCCTAAAGCTTAAATACCATTCGTAAATTACAAAAAATTAGGTCCAAGCCCATTAAAGTGCCGCTCAGTGGTAAAATACCGCTCAGCGGTAAGTGCGTGTCTTGTTTTCTCCCCTCAGCGGCCATTTTGCCCCTCAGCGGATCTCCCGTAAGCTCCTGAGTGCCGCTTAGCGGTAAACTGCCGCTGAGTGGTGACTTCGGCTTCTCCTTTTGCACTTTTTTATGTCTTTTCTGATTTCATCTCTCTCCTTCTTCACTTCTTTCACCAAATTCACCTTAAAACCTGCACAAAAACACTGAAATCAAGCATAAACCTGTCCAGCTCTCTTATTTCTGAAAATATGAAGAAAAGCATGATTTCAAGCTAGTTTCTAAGTGTAAAGGTTGCTTTTAGTGTCAATTTTAAGAATGAAAATAACAGTTTTTCAACTGTTATCATCAAGCAAGACAAATATTCTATGTCACTGACCTAGTGAATCATAAATGGTCAGTGGTATTGGAAGGAAGAGCCATGCACACAACTGATGATGAAGACTCTCTAGATATACTTGAGACAAGCTCCTTGTCATCAATAACCATTGAAAATAAGGTCGATGATGTACCCGATGAAATACATGCAACTCGATGTGATCACAACGAAAGCATATGGGATAAATAGGTGTCTTAACATTGTTTTAATTACTTGTACAATTTATTTATTTTGTCTGTTCGAACTATAATTTACTAACACTTTGTAAACAGGTATGACGAGCTCTGGATCAGGTTCGACAGGAGGAGGGGGTAGATCTGTGACTCGGATGCCTGATGTCACACCTCGTCGGGTTAATGAGAAACTAGTGACAGTGGAGTTTGATCCCCGAACATTTGTGCCTATTGGGGCACATGCAGCATCGTTCATGAGTTACTTGGGCGTGATGGCAAAATATCATGTCCCTATTGTCGCTACCTGTTGGGATGATGTCCCATAGGTTGACAAAAATCTACTATGGCAAGATATTTTGGTATGTTTAAGATGTTTTACTTCCATCATTGACTTATTTTTATTGATCATGCTTTAACATTAATTTTGTTTTTAATAGGAAAATTGGGATATTCCTAATGATGAGACGATAAGGAAGAAGATTTTATCCCACATTGCAGTCCGGTGGAGGGACTTCAAGACGAGAATGACACGTCAATACGTCTTTGGCTCTAAACAAAACGACACTCCTTGTACAAAATATAAAATAACTGAGGAGGAGTGGGTGCAGTTTAAAGAATCTAGACTTACTCTTGAGTGGCAGATATGTTTTTTAATATTTTGCTCTAGTCACACAAGATGTTAATTTGTGATTTATACTTAATGATTTTCATTTTTTCATAGGTGAAAAGAATAGCCGCCCAGTAGAGGCAGAAGCTTAATGATACACCACACATACTGTCACGTGGTGGTTATGCGTTATTAGAGAAAAAGATGAGAAAACGTCGCGCTGAGGAGTTAGGTCTTGAGTCACCTGATCTAGCACCTCCACCAGCCAGACATGAATTGTGGAAGGTTGCACGGACAAAGTCTAATGGCAAGTTTACATCCCAGTCTGCTCAGGAGATATCCTAGAGAATTATAAGTGGAAACTTTTAACTGATTACCATAGTTCATAAAAAAATTATGTAACAAACTTTTTAATGTGTCTAGCTTCATTATGATATGTAGGATGACTTGGTTGACCAACAGAGTGATGACAAATTTATGAACACCGAAACACGACGCCACAAACTTGTTGAACAATCGGCAAGTGTGACCGAATCGTTTCAAGTAATAAACTCGGTAAGACCAAGTATCGTTCTCCCAAAGGACTCACGGCCTAGTTTAGTTATGTGATTTGTTGATTATTTAAGACTTAAGAATGGAATAAGTGGAGTTTAATATGCAAAACAGAAAATAAACATGTATGCATGAATTTGATCAATGGCTAAAACAAAATACAAAAACTTCAATGGAATATATGGATGAGTATGTTGTTGGGGTTATCAATTGCATCTTATCCACTCTCATATACTTTAGGAATTCAACATTCTTTTCATCATTGTTAATGCCACTCTTTAAAGTACCTTTCAAGAAGGCCTATCCCCAATTACGAGTTCATACGATTCCTAGCATTCCTAATAATTAGTTCTTTTAGCGCAGGAGCTTAACGGCAACCAATATACTATTGGGAGAAATTCCCCGGATCTAGACTTCCCCGTACGTTCCCGTATCGACAAAATCAATAATCATGCATTGAATGAGTTAAACAAAGCAAGCATTGAGCAAAGAGGAAAAACCCTAACTAATGATCAAAGAAAGCATGTATCTCAAATAAGATGTTTAAACACAAATTCCATATATGAGAGTTTCACAAGACTACATCGATTCCCCAACAATAATACAAGGTTTAGTTCACCATATTCATGGTGAAACTAGATGAATAATAATGAAAGAATGAAAGAGATAGAAAAACCCTAGAAAGAGAAGAGGAGAGCTGTCACCATCTCCCAATCTACCCCCAAGGGGTGAAAAGTGTGTGTCTGCTTCCTCCCAGCCAAAGATACAAACCCTAGGACGTGCAAGTCCTTAAATAGGGCATAAAAATAACATAAAACAAGTCCAAGCCCATAAAAACAAAAGAAAACCGGTCCAAGCCCACTTAGAATGCCGCTCAGCGGTATTTTACGGCTGAGCGGTACTAGCGCATGATCCATTTTGCCCCCCAGCTGCTGTTTTTCCCCTCAGCGGTGATTTCGGCACCCGAAAAGTGCCGCTCAGCGGTATGTTTCCGCTCAGCGCCACTCGATCAGACTTTTTCTGCGTTCTGGTTGGTTTTTCAGCATTCTGGTTGACTGGTTGACTTTTTTGGTTGACTGGTTGACTTTTCTGGTTGACTGGTTGACTTTTCTGGTTTCTGGTTGACTTTTTAGCACTCCAATCATTCGGTATTTCAATTCTTCTTTCAAATCATTCAATTAGCCTACAAAATCAAGGGAATCTTGCACAAAACCATTAAATTCACTTTCAACTCTCTTATTCTCAAAACTAAAGCAAAAATATGAGTTCAAGCTAGTTTCTAAGTCTTAAAGGTTGCTTTTGGTATCAAATTTAAGCATAAAAATAACGGTTTTTCAACCGTTATCACAACCCCAAACTTAAAACTTTGCTTGTCCTCAAGCAAACAAGATGTAACTCAATCTTCCATCAGTCCATATAATGGTTCACCACATTCAAAACTCTCTTTTCAAGATAAGTAAGTACTCAATTAAGCTCATTGCAAAGATTTCAATCAAGACATGCACATGCTTTAGTGTTCACACAATCACATACTATCCAACAAATGCTACTTTTCATGAACGATGAATCAACTAAGCAAAGATGTTCTTATATGTTCGTGGAATCTTTCCTCACTAGATAAAGTGTTTCACTCAAACACACATGTGTATAAGAGGTATTCACTCATTCACTCTACTATCACAATGTCACATGAATTGAATTTGCCTTTCATTTAACCACAATCAAAAACACTTACTAGCAAGCATCATCACAAGGACTTTTCTATGGCTTATAACGTGGTTGGGCTAACAAGAAAATTGGCTTTTCTAGATCACAAAACCCTTGAGTTAAGAGAAACATATAAACACAAGCATTCTTATTTATTCCCAACTTTCTTTTGCATTGAGCTTTGCTTTTTCTTTTCTTTTCTTTCTCTTTTTCTTTTTCTTTTCACATACTTAATTATTAGTTCTTAGCTCAATGCTTTCAATTTCCCTTTCTATTTTCCAACAACCCCAAACTTGAACATTTGTCAATACCACAAAATATTTTCTACTTAACTCAAGGTAAAGCTTTTCAACAAGGGTTTTCAAATCATGTTCAAGGCTAGAGGTTCAAAGGATATAACACATAGTGTTCTCTTTTAGTGGGCTCAATTTATGAATTTGGCTAATAAAAGGGTTATCAACAAATAGCCTTGATCATATGATGCAAACAAGCAAGTAATTCAATCATAGAAAACCTGGGCAAAGTCATTCATGCTTTCACAGTAATAGTATTCAACAATAACAACTCTGGAGCTCAAAGCCTCACATATAAGCTCATTCACATTCCACATATAACATCCTGCTTAGAATCATAATCACAATCACAACATCTTGCATTTGTTCACAATTCTTGTGAACCACCTGTATAAGCATATAATGTGCACATTCTCAACATCAATCAATATCAAAGCATCATCAGGCATTACTTATCAAACAACAATCATAAGCAAACCATCATAACAAACAAAATTTCCAATTGAGTACATCAAATTCTATTCTAAAAACATAAGTGATTGATAAAACAAATCCTACTCTAGTGCTTTGAAAAACTCAGCCCCATCAATGATGCTCTCTCCCAACCCCAAACTTATATGGAAAACTAGTGAGAAAGTGAGTGGAAGGGAGATTTTCTAAAGAGGAATGAAAGGAAAAATGTAGAGAACCTTTGGAAAAATGTTTAGGAGTGTGTGTGCAGAGAAGAATCTAAAAATAGAGGCCAAAGCGTGACTTAGGGTATAAAAATACCCTAATGGGCTCGGGTTCCGCTAAGGGGCAACCTAAGCCCCTTTTACGATACCACCGCTCAACGGCAATTTGCCGCTCAGCGGCACTTTCGTGTTGTGCTTTTCTTCTTCCTAGCTTACCCTAGGTGCCTTCTACTCATGCCCCTCACTTGCTCCCTGCAATTAATTTCTCAAATCACTCAAACATTCAATCCCTATCATGCAACTAAAGCAGAATCAAAACAAACAATACAGATAAAATCAATCAACTAGGTTGCCTCCCAGGTAGCGCTTGTTTAACGTCACGAGCCTGACCCAAAATCCTTCAGCACCCTTCAGTAGATGCAAATCTTCCTTACCAACACCCATCAGTAGGTGTATACAAACATAGTATCCTTCAGTAGATACTCTTCCGCCTAACATCCATCAGTAGATGTAAACCCTGTAACAAACTTATAACAAAAAAAAAATACCCAAAAGTTCAAAATTACATCACCAAACCAAAAATTAAAAGTTCTTAAATCACTGGGTTGCCTCCCAGCAAGCGCTCTTTTAACGTCACTAGCTTGACCCAATAAAGCTCATGTTCCATCTTCTTTTTCTTCTTTCTACTGAACTTCTTCAGAAATTTGATCAAACCCGGAACCTGTTGCAATGTCTTAATCATAGGAACTTTAATCTCCAATTTCTTGAAGATTTCCATGAGGCACTTAAATTTCTTTTCCTTCCTATGATACTTCTTTGGATGAGGAAGAGGTTTTTCATATGATTCTTTCTTTTTTTCTCTCGTCCTCTTTTTCTTTTCTCTCACTTTCTTTTTTTCTTTTCTTTTTCTACTCACTTTCTCAATCTTCACACAAATTTTCTCTTCTTCTTTCTCTTCTCTCTCTTTTCTCTCTTCTCTCTCTTCTTTTTCCAACTCAACTTTTTCAACATTTACACTCACTAGCACTTCACACTCTTCCCTGGGGTTAACCTCAGTATTAGCCCCAAAATGTTTGTCAGGCCTTGGTAATCTGACCCATTTTTGTCAGGCCTTGGTAATCTGACCCATTTGAATCTCCAAGTTCTTAATAGCGGCTTCAGTGCTCTTTTGAGAAGATTCAGTTTTCTGTATGAATTGCTGAAGAGTTTCTTCCAACCTTGTTGATCGTTCATTAAGTGTAGACATTTGTTGCCATAAGGTTGGTTGTTGCTACTGCTTATTAAATTGACCAGCTTGCCCAGTTTGCCCTTGACCAATGCTTGGGTGTGGTTTCCACCCTTGATTGTAGTTCCCTTGACGGTATTGATTGGTCATGTAATTCACATCCTCCACGGCTTCTACTGGAAAGGCACATTGACCATTGATATGGTCGTCTCCACATAATTCACACAACTGAGATTGTACCTGTGCAGCAGTTTTCAACTCTTTAGGCAATTGTGCAAGTGTTTTAGTAAGAGTCTCCAGCTGTTGAGTTAGAATTTTATTTTGTGCTAGCAAGGCATCATTTGTCTGTAATTGTAGAACTCCTTTCTGTTGCATAGGAGCTCCTCTTTCACTGTTGAGCTCATTATCACTAGTAGCCATATTTTCAATAATTTCTGTTGCTTCCTCTGGAGTTTTCCATTTAATGTTTCCTCCTGCTGAGGCATCAAGCATCATATTGGTTTGTGAACCAAGACCTCCAAGGAAGGTAAGGACTACTTCCACTTCATCGAATCGATGCGTGGGTGTCTTTCTTAATAGGCTTTTCTATCTGTCCCATGCATGACCTAGTGATTCCTCCATGCCTTGCCTGAAAGATGAGATCTCTTGCTTTCTTTGTGTACCTTGGAAGAATTGAGTGCCCATATAGTCAAATTCTTGACCGAATTGCATCCTGCAAGCATTAGGCACAAAAAGATAGAGAAGATACAAAGAATAAATGATAAGATAAAAGATAGCAAGATAGAAGATAAACACATAAAATAGAAAAATGAAAACAGAAAACAGAAAAAAAAAAAATAAAAAAAAATAAAAACAGAAAACGAAAAAAAAAATAAATAAAAAAAAAAAAATAAAATAAAACTAGACTTACTCTTGAGTGGCAGGTATGTTTTTTAATATTTTGCTCTAGTCACACAAGATGTTAATTTGTGATTTATGCTTAATGATTTTCATTTTTTCATAGGTGAAAAGAATAGCCGCCCAGTAGAGGCAGAAGCTTGATGATACACCACACATACTGTCACGTGGTGGTTATGCGTTATTAGAGAAAAAGATGAGAAAACGTCGCGCTGAGGAGTTAGGTCTTGAGTCACCTGATCTAGCACCTCCACCAGCCAGACATGAATTGTGGAAGGTTACACGGACAAAGTCCAATGGCAAGTTTACATCCCAGTCTGCTCAGGAGATATCCTAGAGAATTATAAGTGGAAACTTTTAACTGATTACCATAGTTCATAAAAAAATTATGTAACAAACTTTTTAATGTGTCTAGCTTCATTATGATATGTAGGATGACTTGGTTGACCAACAGAGTGATGACAAATTTATGAACACCGAAACACGACGCCACAAACTTGTTGAACAATCGGCAAGTGTGACCGAATCGTTTCAAGTAATAAACTCGATAAGACCAAGTATCGTTCTCCCAAAGGACTCACGGCCTAGTTTAGTTATGTGATTTGTTGATTATTTAAGACTTAAGAACGAAATAAGTGGAGTTTAATATGCAAAACAGAAAATAAACATGTATGCATGAATTTGATCAATGGCTAAAACAAAATACAAACACTTCAATGGAATATATGGATGAGTATGTTGTTGGGGTTATCAATTTCATCTTATCCACTCTCATATACTTTAGGAATTCAACATTCTTTTCATCATTGTTAATGCCACTCTCTAAAGTACCTTTCAAGAAGGCCTATCCCCAATTACGAGTTCATACGATTCCTAGCATTCCTAATAATTAGTTCTTTTAGCGCAGGAGCTTAACGGCAACCAATATACTATTGGGAGAAATTCCCCGGATCTAGACTTCCCCGTACGTTCCCGTATCGACAAAATCAATAATCATGCATTGAATGAGTTAAACAAAGCAAGCATTGAGCAAAGAGGAAAAACCCTAACTAATGATCAAAGAAAGCATGTATCTCAAATAAGATGTTTAAACACAAATTCCATATATGAGAGTTTCACAAGACTACATCGATTCCCCAACAACAATACAAAGGTTTAGTTTACCATATTCATGGTGAAACTAGATGAATAATAATGAAAGAATGAAAGAGATAGAAAAACCCTAGAAAGAGAAGAGGAGAGCTGTCACCATCTCCCAATCTACCCCCAAGGGCTGAAAAGTGTGTGTCTGCTTCCTCCCAGCCAAAGATACAAACCCTAGGACGTGCAAGTCCTTAAATAGGGCATAAAAATAACATAAAACAAGTCCAAGCCCATAAAAACAAAAGAAAACCGGTCCACGCCCACTTAGAAAGCCGCTCAGCGGTATTTTACCGCTGAGCGGTACTAGCGCATGATCCATTTTGCCCCCCAGCTGCTGTTTTTCCCCTCAGCAGTGATTTCGGCACCCGAAAAGTGCCGCTCAGCGGTATTTTTCCTCTCAGCGCCACTCGGCCAGACTTTTTCTGCGTTCTGGTTGGTTTTTCAGCATTCTGGTTGACTGGTTGACTTTTCTGGTTGACTGGTTGACTTTTTTGGTTGACTGGTTGACTTTTCTGGTTTCTGGTTGACTTTTCAGCACTCCAATCATTCGGTATTTCAATTCTGCTTTCAAATCATTCAATTAGCCTACAAAATCAAGGGAATCTTGCACAAAACCATTAAATTCACTTTCAACTCTCTTATTCTCAAAACTAAAGCAAAAATATGAGTTCAAGCTAGTTTCTAAGTCTTAAAGGTTGCTTTTGGTATCAAATTTAAGCATAAAAATAATGGTTTTTCAACCGTTATCACAGAGTCAAGGCACATTTGTGGCACAAGGTAGGGAGGACCTCATAGTAGCAGCTACAGGTCGGCTAGATCGTCCAAGACGTGTGCATGTTGTTGGAGGAACTATTAGATTGAGGGACTACTTTGGCCCTAAACCAAGAAGCACATAATTCGTGACTCAGGAAATGGTTAGTAGCATCAGGCAACAAGTGCAAGTCGAATTAGAGGAAAGCATGGATGAACGCTTCAGAATGCTCGAAGAAAAACTTGCGATGATCACTCAACCACAGCAACAACAACAACAACATCAACAGTCACAGCAGGAGGACGCCCCTACAAATGATCCTACTGCACCTCGTGTGAGCACCAAAGGCTCATGCTCTACTGTAGATCGTACTGATTACAATATTCAGTATGAGTTTTTGGTTGATGAGGATCCTCCGCGCGTAGTGGCGTGGGACGACAGATTGCAGGAGGCCAAACCATTCATGGTGCTCCTTTATTGCCCACTCACGCGCGGGTAATGATTGATGATCCAAGAGACCCCTAGGCTCGAGTACCAGTGCCTACATCTGAAATCCAATTGGTGGGGGAGGCCTTAGGCACATTTATAGCTTGGCCTAAGGCTATGATCATGCCATATTTTGGCCCACCAATGGTATTATATTCTTCTTTTTATTATCTTAAATTTTCAAGTTATAATTAAACGATTCCTAACTTTTGTAAATGTGAGTTGCAGGTCTACCATCCTGAGAAACAATCAATTGCTCAACTTGTGAATGAGGCTCGTGAGGAAGCAGAAGACCATGATGTTATATCCATATTGACCTCCAGATTAAATAAGTTGAGAAAAGGACCGGTAGAGATGTTGTGGGAGTTAAGAACATTTGGCCTCGAGTGTCATGTTCCATTGTATATTAATTTCGATGATGCATATGAGATCATTGGTGGAGAAAAAATGCTCAACATTACATGCATACAACTATGGTGCATGTAACTTTTTTATTTGTTTTTTTTCAATTTGTATATTAGTATTATTACTTTTTAATAAATATACTTAACTTTATTCTTATAGGTACATGGACACCATCGTAGTTGAATCAGGTCGGGCATCAGTTTATGGCTTTCTCTAACCTCAGACCATTCAACCATCTGGAAACACATTAGATTTCAGAAAATCATATATTCAAACATGGATGACTGAGTCTAACAGAGAGATATATATCGCGCCATACATTGATGCGTATGTGTTTCCTAATTGTCAACTTTTATCAAATTTTAATCAATAAACTAACTCACTAGTTGTCTTTACATGATAGGGGCCATTGGCAACTCATGGTGATCATTCCAAAAAAAGCACAAGTTGTATGGTTTTGTTATCTTCATAGGAAGATTAAAGCGGAGTTGAAGTCCTTGATACAAACGTAAGTATTACATTCATTCTTATCAATTCATTATGATATTAATATATTAACTTATGTTTCTAATGTTTCAAATTTTTTAGAGTTGTGACTAGGACCAGAGGACAACAACTTGAAATTGTATATCCTAAGGTTGGAATTTGTTGATCTTTAACCTTTAATTTTTGTAGTCAAATTTAAACCATTACATGTGACTAAGTTCTTTCACATGTTTAGTGTAATAAGCATAATGATTCCTGGGCATGTGGCTACTACATCATGTCATGGATAAAGGCAATCATCCGAGCAGAAATCAAAGGGGAATGGACTGAGGTAGAAATTTACATTTGAGAATCTTACAAATATCAATAAACTTTTGACATTAAAATGAATATAATAGTAAAGTGTCCTTGATTATGCAGCGGTTCAACACTACATCTCCATTGTCCACTTCAGTAATAAAGACGATAAGAGAGGATTGGGCAGGATATTTGAATAAACATTTTAAATAGCTATAGCTTTAGGTTTTTCCTTTCATGATAGTAACATTTTCTTACTTGTGTAGCTTTTAAATTGTCAATAGATTATTGTGAATAGATGAATACTGTGAATAGATGAATGGAAAACTGTGTTCTTTTAAGTTTTGATGATAGCATTAGCGTCTTTTAGTTTTACTATTTAATTAGAACTGATGAATTGATGATAGCATGGTTTAAATTAATTAATTTTGTGAATATATATGAATTGGAAAATTGTTTTCTGTATTTCAGGTTTGGTTAAATGAGCTAAACTGAATCAAATCTAAAAAAAACACTGAAGGTAATGTAGAAGTATACACCGTTCGACGTACAAACATCGACAATAACGTCAAATATCGACAAGTTCGACGTTAACCTTACTTTCATCCCCTTATACTTGACGTCAAATATTCCTTTAAATATAAATATTTATTCAAATATTACTCAAAAATTGACGTCCTCTTTGAACTTCGACGTGAACATTACGTCCGTTATCTACCGTAACGACGTTAAATTTACGTCCCTTCCCTCGTACATAAGATGACAAATCTTACTATAAATATAAATATTTATTCAAATATTGAACATCATTCTCTTTACTAACGGACGTAACCTCATGTCGTTGCACAAAATCGATGTTAGGTTTACGTCAATTCTCGATCGACTCGACGTCAAATTGTCCTATTAACGTCGCCTAGTGATATTCAACGTAAAATCTACGTCACCCGCTATGACGTCGGTCGTGAATTCGTCGTTAAAAGCCAAAAATAACCGACGTAATACGCTGTTTTTATACTAGTGATTCCAGATAGGGTTTGTATTTCTGAAGATTCTGAGTTGAAGAGGGCAATTCTTGAAGAAGAAGGTTTTAAGTTAATTTTGGTCGGGATGAGTGCATAAAGAATTCTAAGTGATGTGGCGTTTGTGGAGTTAATCTAAGGGCTCAGGTTTTGAAGTTTATATGGAGTGGTTTCTTGGTAGGGAAGGAAAGCGAAGGTGGTGCATCAAGTATAGTTGAACAAAAGATGGAAGCAAGTGTTATGGGAATCCAAAATGTTTGATAATTGTAAGGAAAGAAGAGATGATGTTGTTCTTTCATAAATTTGAGGTGTGATCATAAGGGGGAGTTTAATTGTTTTTCTAAATCGTTTTTGGGGGTTATGGTTTTAAAAAGAAGTGTTGTGTTTAAGATGGAGAACAAATAGTTATGTGTCAGAAGTGGATCAAGTTAAAAATATGAAATCAAAGGGGTTATGAAAGTCAGAAGATTTTAACAAGGATAAGCATAAAAGAGAAGATGGATCTTTTAGTATAAGGGTTTTGGTTGGTGTTCTGCAATAAGTATGGGAATTTTATACCTTGGAGAGAAATGGTGCTCACTTTGGAATGGTGTCCAAGAAGAACTGGTGTCAGTAATATCTTTATGGATGGTTCTTGTTGAAGTTGTGTAGTATAAGAAGAAGGTGGAAGTTGGGTTAGAGCAGTGATAACAGTTGAAAAACTGTTATTTTCATGCTTAAAATTGACACAAAAAGCAACCTTTACACTTAGAAACTAGCTTGAAATCATGCTTTTATCCATATTTTCAGAAATAAGAGAGCTGGACAGGTTTATGCTTGATTTCAGTGTTTTTGTGCAGGTTTTAAGGTGAATTTAGTGAAAGAAGTGAAGAAGGAGAGAGATGGAATCAGAAAAGTTAACCAGAAACCAGAAAAGTCAACCAGTCAACCAGAAAAGTCAACCAGTCAACCAAAAAGTCAACCAGTCAACCAGAATACGAAAAAAGTCAACCAGACGAGTTTTGGGCCAGTTTTATGCGATTTTATGATCTGTTTGGGCCTGGACCCGTTTTCTATTATTTTTATGTCCTATTTAAAGACCTAGATGTCTTAGGGTTGGGATCTTTGGCAGAAAAAAGTAAACACTCTCTCTTCCACCCCCTTGAAGGAGGATCTTGGATGCTCAGGCTACCTCTTCACCTTTCTAGGGTTTTATCTTTCATTCTTTCATTATTGTTCATCTAGGTTCACCATGAATATGGTGAACTAAACCTTGTATGTTTGTTGGGGAATCAATGTAATCTTTTGAAGCTCTCATATATGGAATTTGTGCTTGCATCTTAATCTAAGATTTATGCTTTCCTTCATCATTAGTTAGGGTTTTTCCTCTTTGCCTAATGCTTGCTTTGTTTAACTCATTCAATGCATGATTATTGATTTTGTCGATACGGGAACGTACGGGGAAGTCTAGATCCGGGGAATTACTCCCAATATTATATTGGTTGTCGTTAAGCTCCTGTGCTAAGAGAACTAATTATTAGGAATGCTAGGAATCGTATGAACTCGTAATTAGGGATAGGCCTTCTTGACAAGGTAATTTAGAGAGTGGCATTAACAATGATGATTTGAATGTTGAATTCCTAAAATATATGAGAGTGGATAAGATGAAATTGTTCCCCAACAACATATTCATATATATATATATATATATATATATATATATATATATATATATATTTCATTGAAAGTGCTTGTCTTTTGCTTTTGCCATTGATCAAAACCTCATGCATACATGTTTATTTTCGTCTTTTGTATAGTACAATCCAATTATTTTGTTCTTAAGTCTTAGCTAATCAAAGAATCACATAACTAAACTAGGCCGTGAGTCCTTTGGGAGAACGATACTTGGTCTTACCGAGTTTATTACTTGAAACGATTCGGTCATACTTGCCGATTGTTCAACAAGTTTGTGACATCATATTTTGGTGATCATAAATTTGTCCATCAAGCAGCAGTGTTTGGACTTAGTGTAATCATAAGGAGAACTACAAGGTTGAAGAATTTCATAAGAGATTTAGAGGACAGGTTGGAACAGTCTAGTATAAGTCTTAGCAATCAGGAGTGATTTTGGGCATGTTCATTATGAGGAGTAGAAAACAGTGTTGAGGAAATAGGATGACAAGGTTATCATGGAAGAGAAAAGTTATCAGGATTTTTCAAGGTCATGAAAGTTTTGAAGAGGGTTTTTCAAGGGCGATCATTTTCGGGTTACAGTTGTCATGAAGAAGTGTTCTTTGAGTCAACTAGTGAGCAAGGGAGTTTGAGGATCAAAGTAGCGCAGCAGATGATGGTGAGCATGTTATTGTCAGTAATAGGTATGCATGAAGAGCTTTCATCATTGTGGATTAGTGGTTTGAGGGACGAGTTCTTTGAAACAATATTGGTGTTGTTATATGAGAATGAGTTAGGAGTGTTTGGTAATCTTCAAGAGTCAGAAGTGAGTTTAGGTATGGAGGAAATAGGTATCAGGCAAAGAAGATAAGTGAGCCTATGGTTTCAAGCTACAAGGTTAACTTTAAAGTGAGGAAGTATTAATGGATTTGGAACAGGAAGAGTGGGTCAGTGGACGAAGGAGATAATTTGAGCTATGGTTTTGAGTTATAGTGGCAATCTAAAGGTAAGGAAATGTTAACTGATGGTTCGAATAAAAAGAAGATTCAGGTTCTTGGTTTAATAAGGATTGACTAAGAGTTGGTTGAAGAATACGAAGATTGGGGTCTATAGTAAAGTTGTAAAGCAATTTCATTAGTATAGTGAAAATACTATAACTAGTGGGTTTCTCAAAATGGTTGAGAAAGCGCAGTTTGGACAATCCTAGTTTGAGATGTATCATAAGTTGGCTTGATACTGATCAAGCTAGTGATCTCAAGTCAAAGAGGTTACAAATCTAAGTATGATTACAGGCTAGTGGTTCAAGAATTGCATATGGTTCAGGTCAATGAGATAACGAAGTGAAGATAGAGTACTCAAATTTGTTTTGTCGCTGCGACGGAGGAGAGTTTTAACTTGGTAATGAGATGGTATAATTGGAAAGTATACTACTCAAGAGTGTAAATCAGTAAAGTAATGTGAAGTCCTCAAAATGGATATGGTTGAAGATGATCAAGAGAATAACGGTTGGTGGATTAATCAAAAGTGGTAGTGATCAAGTCAGTGGTATGGTGGTTCTTAGAAGAAGCAAGAGGAGGTAAAAGAGTACCAGTCAAGGGTTGATTTGAAGTCAAGACTAGTATAGCTTTTAGAAGAGTTTTACAAGAAGTGGCGAAGGATATGTGAGGGGTTGGCAGTGTGGCAAACACAACATGGTTGGTTAACCGAAGGAGAGATTCTTAAAAGTTGAGGTGTTGGGGTTCAAATTTGTTTTGAGAATAATAGCTAGACCAATCTACACTATTGAACACTAGAGCATTCTAGCATAGAGGCAAGGTTTTTCATATCAGTAAGATTGTTGGGGAATAGTATCTTTGTCAAATAGGAGGTTGTATTAGAGAATGTGATGAGAATAGGTTGTTCCTTCTATCTAATAAGTGAATTTTTGAGGACGAGAATTTTTCTTGTTGGGGAGAATGTGAAACCCCAAAAAATGGTATTTTAGAAGTGGTGGTAGTCTAAAAATAGTGAGACTCAATTATTTTAATATTAAACGCTTTTATTATAAATAGTTTTGTTATAAGCGAGTTTCATTATTTTAAAACATACCATCTCTCTAGAAACCACTTTTCTAGAGTTCTCTACCTTCTCTCTAAGAGTTCTTGATCTCAAGTCGTCTATTCGACGATCAGGAAGTGTCTAGGCGATCCTGGTGTTGAGGGTTACAACTCCTACTGATCAATTTCCTGTTTTGAGCCGGTAAGTTATTCCCCCTCTTTTTCCCTACGTTCTTGGACTGCGATCATGCAACGATTCCTGTTTGCATGTATCTGGTTGTTTCTCTTCAATTTCTAGCTCAATTTGGGTTCTAAGGTTGGTTTCCTATCACAAATTGGTGAGTTGTAGGTTTTTGTAGAATTTCCTTGCGACACAAACTTATGTTGGGGGTTTCAGTGAGTTGCGCTGCGTTTCTCTAAGGTAAGGCAAGCTAGATTTTTGTTTTAATTAGTAGTATGACATGTGTGTGTGATAAATTTTGTGTTATTGTGCTATTTGAGTTGAATCTTAGGTTTTGAGTAGATTAAATTATTTGTTCTTTGAATGTCAAATCATGAAACTGTGAAATGAGGGTTGTGAACTGAGTTGGATGGTGTGTGCAGCTGTAATTGAACATATTAAATGTGAGTAGTCTGTTATAGTAGTGATTAGATAGAAAGTGAAGTGAATTGTGCTTGTTTAGAGTCATTTTAAAGGAAGTGAGGTAGTGGAAATGAGAATTGGAGGTCAAGGGCTCAATTGGTCTGTTGGGACAGTTTAGGTAAGTCAGATGTGACTTATTTGAGTCATCAAAATGGTCAAAAATATGTACAAAGTGGTAGAATGGATTTTGGGTCTTTAAGTTGAGAAATTTGATGTTCTAGAATAGGATTTGGTTCATAATCTCTTTAGATTGGTGGTAGGAAGGTTTAGAATCACTTAGACAAGTCTAATTAGGTATATAACAAAATATAGGGGTGTTAGAAGTTGGGAAAAATAGTTAGTATTGGTGAGTGGTGTATGAGTTGCATTATTCTGCAGAATTTCGTTCTGCAGATTATGTAGACTCGCTGTGTTGATAGTTTCGCACAGCGAGTCCTTATAGCGAGGTGCTCTATGTTCAGTCAATCGCACAGCGAATTTGTGCACTGTGTGAGTGACTAGAGAGGGTTGTTCTCTGTCTGGTGATTCACATAGCGAATCTGGGCACTGTGCGACTGATGTTGGTTTGGAATCACTATCAATTTAAATTTGAATAGCGAAAGGGGGCGCATAGCGAATGAGTGAGGGTTTTGGTCTCTGTTTGGGCTTTGGCATAGCGACCTGGGTACGCTATGTGAGGGGCTTGAAGTCTGGTACCTCTGTGAGTTAATTTGCACAACGAGTTGTGTCGCTGTGTGAGAAACTCCTAGTCTCGCTCTACGAATGGGCTTTTGCGAAAGTTCTGAGTTTAGTTTACTATCTTTTTCTATCATCTTGTCTTGTACTATGTTGGGTGTTGTTTGGTTTATGAAGTATGTTTGAGAGTGTTTTGTATTATATAAAAGAGGATAAACATGGATGTTAACTACACATAAAAGTATGTGATTAAAAGGTATGAATGGTGATTTAAAGCGAATGAAAGTATGTGGTTTTAAAGTATGGTTGATGGACGTAATTCCATAATCCTCACGGAGAGGTCTCATGGTGGTGCCCTGTGTAAGTTTAGAATGATTTGCAGGGAGCTCAGTCTTGGGGGTTATCCTGAAACACCAATGGTCTTTCATTCTCAAGTAGAGACACTACAAGAAACACGCGTATTAGCGGCGGATAATTACCGACGGTTAGGTGTCCTTCGGTAATTTGCGTCTGCCATAATATATCGGCGGATACGAGCCTTCGGTATTGTACACGATGACTTAACCCAAATTTTGGTATTCCCTCGCTCATTTGCAATTTCAGCAGTTCCTTTCCCCCAAATTTCTCTCTTCTCTTCCCCAAAATTGAAATCTGAGGGCATGTGAGGGTACCTCCAAATTTCTCCTCATTCGTTTGGTTCCCTTTTGTTTGCGCATCATCGGTCCCTTCCATCTTCTGTTGGCATAGTAGTGTTGTGAAGAGCGCGAGCATTTCCAGTGGTTGAGCGTGTTCGTGCAATCTAGGAGGGTGCCTCCCTATTAACTTCACAATCATTCGCAGAGGGAAACACCTATGATGGCGACAGCGGCGGAGCCAGAAGCGAAGACCTACTGGTGCCACGAATGTGATATGAGTGTGTCCCTCACGCTCCTTCCCTCGCCTCTCCTCTGTCTCCAGTGCCACACCTCCTTCCTCGAACTAATGGCCTCTCCCTTCTCCCAAAACAATGTCGAATCACCCCTCTTTAGCGTCGTTTTCCACGACGCGCTCTTACTCCTCTCCCCCAAGCCCCTCCCCGCCAAACCCTGCCCTCTCCCCTCCGTCAACGTCACACCCTCGCTCCTTTCCGCGCTCGACCCCAATGGCGTCGTTTTCTGCGCTGTGTGCAAAGACCAAATTTCCCTCTTTGACGTCGAGGCCAAATAGTTGCCCTGCAAACACCTCTGCCATGCCAATTGCATCACACTGTGTCGACCTCCACGTGTCGTGCCCGTTGTGCAGGCTCCGCCTTGAGGAAGAGGCGGCACAGGAGGAGGAAGACGAAGGTGACGATGTGTTGAGGGGGATCCGGAGGGAGCCTTGAGGTGCCCAAGCAGGTGGTGCTCTGTCTTTTCTTTTCTTTGTCTTGCATCGCTTTTTTAGTGCTAAATTAGACCAGAATTCTACTCTGATCAACTAGCTTCATTGTAAAAACTCTAAAAATGACAAATTGAAAGAAACTTACAAAATATATATATATATATATATATATATATATATATATATATATATATATATATATATATATATAAAGAAATTCAATTTCTCTTGCTATTCTTCTCTAGTATAATTGCTTATGGAGAAAGTCTTCTACCAGATCCTCTATGTAAACATATATTTTGCTGATTATATTGTGATAATTGTGAGTTTGAAACTCCAATTTTGGTTAGAGTTCGAGATTGGAGAAAGTATAGAATTTTGGTTCCGTTAATGTGTGTGTTGTAATTTTTGAAGAGTGTTATTGATGACCAATCCTAATTGTGTTTTTCAACTAGGATCTTGAAATTTGAAGGTTGATTTTGTTGAAGGAGGGAATACGTTATGATTACTGAGTTGATATTACATAATTCAAGATTGCTGAAACTTGAAATTTTTGGTGGTTTGTTTTGCTTTAAAACTATTATGAATTTGATGTTTGTAGTTGACCTGAAGCTGGTTTTCCTCCCTCCAATTGAGTTGGGGAGAGGGTGTCAGCAGACTAAAGGCAATTTTATCTTTATGTGCTAGAATGGAATTTGATCTAAGCATTTTAATTAACAGCTTAATGAATAAATTGTTTCTTTAGATGAATAATGAAGTCTTATGTCATTTGATTTGATTTAATTTGAGGTAAGCCCACTCCTAATATCTAGCTTTTACGAAGTTAGGCTCTGTTGTAAATTCATCTTATATTTTGAAGGAGTGTAAATGTTTGTGTGCATTTTAATTAGGAAATCTCCAAGAAGATTCCTACTGAACATTAAGATAACAGGGCATTAAGATGTGAATGCACACTTCAAAGGACTGATCACAGAGGCATAGGCATTTTTGCCCTTGTACTAACTATTCTTCAGGTTTGTCACTGATCCATATCTAACCTTGCCTAAATAATTTTCTATATAAATTATGATAGCAAAAGGAATTAAGAAAAATAAGTTAATTAAGGCAAGGTACTCATATTTGCGGTCATTAACATAGTGTTGGGGATGCAATTATTTAACTGTGTTATGCATGATCATCCAACATCAATGCAATGTTCTTTCTATTTTTTGAATGTTATATTTAACTCAAATCAATATATAATTAACTCAAATCCATATATAATTAGATTCAAAATAAAGACTATTTATTAAATTGAAAATTTATCATGCTGTGTTTGGTGTTCTTTGACGGTTGTAATTTTGTTTTCCCTTTGCTAAAGGAATCCAAATATAAATTTTTTTATTAATTACAATTACGACATGGTATTTTATTGTATTGTTATTTCATAGTTATTTTATGTATATATTGCTAATACTTAAATTTATTTCATATATAAGGTTAATAGTCAAATCCTTGCAAATTTTCATAAAAGAATAAATATTTATTTTTGATTTTATTTATTCGAGTGTCCCATTTATATATACTGGTTTTTTATTTCCTTAACTTTGTTAATCCCTCTTATTACAAACTTCGGTTCCTTCACAGTATACACCAACAGGAAGTGATTGGAAGATAGGCTATGGGTTCCTTTTTGGTATTATGGTTACTGCAGTGATTGTTCTTAAAGAATTGGCTTATTTGATAATATCAGAGATGTGTTCTCTACCTCCTAACTTCCAAATAGACCTTGCTGGAGGAGCTACATTTCTAGGTAATCAAGCCCTTTCTTTCTTTTTTTCTTCCCTCGTTTTATATAATATAGTTAGTGAAAATGGCGCTGAAAAAAAAGAACTTTTAGTTCTATCTACTGATTATGTTATATACCACTTTTATGGAGCAGGGGGAATGTGATTGCTACTAGTTTTACAGTTCCAAAGACGTTGTCAATTGTTTCATTTAAAGCAGCCCATACATAACCAGCTACAAGTTTGCCAAGTTGGACAGTCCCTGTTTGGTATTCTCACTCAATTTCACCAGATTGAAGTCTTTCTATTTTCTTATTCATTCTTCGTCGAATTTCTTTTGCAGATTGCTAAGAATGTAAATGACAAAAGAGCTTTCTTATTCATAAGAGCTTTCTATTATAGTTAGATTTCATAATTCATAGCCTTTTTTCTTCTGTACTTTGTTCTTTGTTGAATGACAAAAGATTACATTCATTAGTACCTTCTTCAAGAGATATGTTCCGGAAAATGATTTAACTTGAAAGGAAATTATAGAGTTCATCGCATTACCAGTTGTATTACAATTTGCTAATGATTTTAAATGTAGTTCAGTGATTCTTTACCCTTTAATCCTGCCTGATTCTTACCGAAGGCCTTACCGAAGGCCTTTGCCCTTCGGTAATTACCGAGGAACAAAGGTCGTCGGTAAATGTTAGCGACAAACGATTTAGCAACGGCCAATTGGCTGTTGCTAATCCGTCGGTAATGGACATTACCGACGGCTTTTTGGCTATTTTCGATGGACTTCGGCCGTCCGTAATGCCCTTCTTTTTTGTAGTGAGAGGATTGAACCATGTCGTGAGGAGTAGCAAGAGGTCTTAGTCTTGGGGGCTTCCAGTATGCCTCAAGGCCCGGAACAGACTAACCTCGTGAGTGTGGTAGGGTGAAACCCATTAGCAATGGCTCTGCAAAGCAGTAGAGGCCACCACGAGTGCATGACCCGCCATAGCTCAACAATCATTCTAAGTCCGGACGGTCAAGTCTAGGTCATAACATGTTAGGATGTCTGAACTAATTTATCTTGTTTGAATAATTATGTGAATGTGTTATGTGATACAATTGTATGAAGTCTTTTATATCTAGCTTACCCTTGTTTTTCTATTGTCTGTCCTTGTATGTTTTCTCTTTTGCGATGATCACCTGATTGATGTGAGCTTAGGGAGACATTTGTTTTAGTTACTTCAGCGATAGGTGATCGAGGGGATTCAGTAAAGAAGTCGGACAAATCTACAGGTGTAGATATTGTTTTTCGTAGGTTTGTTTCTTGTATTAGTTAATTGGTTTAATACCCAATTTTGTCCCCACTTTGGTTCGGAAATCTCAAGTTAGTCCCTTTATAGAAATGTGAGTGCAATGGATCCTTACTTGTAGTTATGTGAGTCTAATGAGTCCCTTCCGTTAAATAGAAGGAAACAGAGTTAGTGGGCTGATGATGTGGCAGTAGTCATTGGTGAGGTGTCAAGACGCAATTGTGTGCGTGCTTACCTGGTGTTAGGGTACCTGATTTTGAAATTGGGTTTTCTTAGAAATTGGGGATAAAATGATTTGGGGGTGATTTGTTCTAGATTAGGGCATGTTCATGTGTGGGAAAGAATACAGAGGCAGTGATCGCGGGAAGACGGAGCAGTGGTGGTTCGCAGTTGGCGAGTTACTTCTTTCTCTGCAATTCTCTCATTTTCTGCTTTCTTTGGCTTTATAAATAATCTGCACAATTTGGAAGCGAATTCTAAATCTCTCTCTGCAATGGACTGTGCCTCCGAAGATAGCTCCGATAACTCTCAGCGACCACACTCACACAAGGACCAGCGAGTCTATTTCGTTCTTCACAGGTCTCCCCTTTCAAGATTCCACTCATTTCACACTTCAATTCAATTAGCGCCTTATTTAACTTTCCCTAAATCTGTGAGTGCATTTCCTCACTGTGAATCTCCGTAATCCAAAGCAACGGACGTTTAGGGTTGGGCCGATCGAGGCGAAGCGGAATTCCATTTTATCGGTTTTATGTATTTTTAATGTTTTTCCTCGAATAATCAAACTGGCAAGCTTGTTGATTTTGTTGTGCCTCGTACGAATTTTGCTGTGATCCGAGCCTGTCTGCATTGTTTGATTGAGATTGAATGTGTGAAGAGCGTCGGTGGTTGATTCCGTGTGTTTCAGGTGGTGGAAGGATGCTCAGGATTCAATGCCTGCGGATTCGGATAAGAAGAAGGGAATTGCGTATGCCTCTTTTCCTGGTTCGTCCTATGCTGGTCCCATGAAGATTATCAATACCATCTTCAGCTCGGATCTTGCGTTCAGTCTTCGGAGGGAGGAGGATTTGCAGCACAGTCCAAGGACATTTCCCTTTTGCCCCACAACATCTGACATGCACTCTTCTTTTGTCATTTTTATAAACTTTTAATTGCGTTTTGACACCTCACCAATGACTACTGCCACATCATCAGCCCACTAACTCCGTTTCCTTCTATTTAACGGAAGGGACTCATTAGACTTAAATAATTACAAGTAAGGATCCATTGCACTCACATTTCTATAAAGGGACTAACTTGAGATTTCCGAACCAAAGTGGGGACAAAATTGGGTATTAAACCTAGTTAATTTATCATATATGTAATATTCATTTTAGTAGTATTTTACTATTAAAAATGAGATGTTACAACCTTCACATCTAAATAACCTTGGTCATATAATTGTTCAGTGGGGATCTTTCTTTGTCCTTTCTTAATCACCATCACACCATATATTGTTGATTCTAATATTCTAATCTGAGACATTTTTTAATGACAAAAATCATGACAAAGTTGAGTTTTAAAGTAGATAATACCTTAAACGTGATTAACAATGTTATCTGAATGATTTGAGATTGAAACAATTATCCTCTCCATAGTTTATAAGGATTCTTTTTTAAGATTGATATTATATATTGTTCCGTCATGGTTGAGTGAACTAAATAGTCTTTAATAATGTATCATAGCCTAGTCCCTCAAGTCTTAGTTCAATCAAAGCTTACTGTTCATAGATCTTCAAACATGTAATTTTCATTGCAATAATTGAGTTATCTAGTAATTGAATTGATGATCACCTGAAACTATAATCTATGCAAATTTAGGTAATACATTTAGTGGAAAATTAAAAAGTTGTTTTGTTACCAAAAGATTTGGAATCAATTGTCAAAAAGGAAAATGATTTTCTAAGACTCTAAAGTTTTTGTTTCATGTGAAAAAACTAATTTTCATAACTTGTGATTTTCTTGTAATAATCTTAAGGAGAATTCCTCCTATAAGTACAATGAGAAAGTGAAAATGTCAAACAAAGTGAAGACAGAAGATGAACTTTTCTTCCCTGTTCCCTCCTTCAACACCCTCACATTCAAATCGCCCAGTTCTCATCACCACCTCCACCATGATCTCACCGGTTCAGCGTGATCGAAGAAGTGACCCAGTGACCCATTTGGTACAGAGGTGGGTCCCACCTCGGAGGAGATGAAGAACTCGATGGAGCCTTGGAGTCATGTGAAGAACCATTCATTCGGGTGATTCATACCAGTTCAAGTATTGGAGGTAGTGAAGAAGGGTATTTTGGAAACAGGAGTATGATAATAAGTTGTGTTTTGATTAAGTTAAACTTATTTAAAACTTGAAATAAAAAAAATCCACCCAAGACGAACAACCTCTACTACGTCAGTAAAACTTGGTTATGTCACCAAGCCACGCACCACAACTTTTAACACTGTCCAGCCTAATTAATGGCGAGGACTAAATTGATTCAATTTTTCATAATAAAGGCCCTAATTGAAATTTACAATATGAGGACCTAATTGAGACGACCTAGCATAAATAGGATTCTCTGAGATGATTAAACCTTTATCATATTAAGTGGACGTCAAATATTGGCACAATTCGACATTAATCTCTTCGTTTCTAATGGCAAAATAAACGTCCAAGCCCCCATAGAATTCGACGTTTTGTTGTTGGTTTAAAAGAAAAAGAAAAAAAATAATAATAAAGGGACTAACCCTTTGTCTTGTGCAGGCAAATAAAACGTCGAAGCCCCAACAGTATACGCCGTCGTATAGTTTGATTAAAAGAAAAAAAAAGAAAACATAGTGGCGCACTGGTTTGAATAATTACGACCATAGAACATCATGTTGTCATGGTATTTGACGTGCTTTTCTGATATTATATTTAATTTGTAAATCTATCCTGTATCATTGTTAGAAACTAGATTCTTATACCCTTCTTGTAAATCTCTAAATCCAATTCTCAAATGGGTTCTTCATCATCACGGTGTGGAAAGAAAGCTGCATACTTTGTAAGAAATGCTAGTCCAAATGGGTGGATCAGTGATGACAAAGAACGATACAAATTTGGATGTTATAGAAAACACTTCGAGGTGGTCCCTCACAAGTTCTTAGATCTGGAATTATTCAAAAAGGAAGGGTTTCTCTTTCAAGAATGGCTTGTCGATGGGGGTCTTGCAAAATTTGTTCAAATGACCGGTGATTGCTATCCTGACTTGGTAGAAGTCTTCTACCATAATTTGAAGTTTGTCAATGGTGTTATATGCTCTCGGGTGAAAGGTATCAATATTAAAATTGATGATGAAATATGGCTATCTTTTACTGGTCTCAAAGCATAAGGCTTCATGTCTCATGAAAAAAATTCTGAACTTAACCAAAGGACCAACAAAAAGACGATTTACAAGGAATTTCTGAGATATCCAAAAAGGCTAAAGGTATACAAGCCGTATCTACTTGGTGGTTTGAAAATGGAAGAAAAAGTGTGTGCTTTTGTACTTGCTTAAGTAATACTACCTGGAAGAGGTAGACTTGATCGTCTAACTACTGAAGAATTATTTTTGGTTCATGCCATAAAACCCGAATACCAACCAACTAGGTTGTTGTTATGAGTGATCACATGATTGAAATTGCAAGTCGTCGTGGACATAATCTATGCTATGGTGTTTTTATCAACAATGTATTGAAGCATGATAACTCCCTAATTTTACATATTTTTCTGTGTTTAGGAGTCTTTTTTAGCTTCTTTTTGTTCTTAATTGTATAGAATTAGATTAGTTTTAGGTTTTTCTATTAAATCTTAGATTTTGTGAAATTTTAGTTAAAAATAGGTTTTTAGATGTAATTTTTAGTTTTTGTTAATAATTAGGAAATTATTATTTTTTTTCTAAAAATATTTCAATAAAAATGTTTTGTTTTAATTAGGTTTTAATTGCATATGTTTTTTTTCTTTTTGTTCTTATTTTCATTTTTACCCTTTAATTCTTTTATTTTTCTTAATTGGGTTGTTTTGTGTAGAGGTAAATTAGGCTAAGATGAAATCTGATCTGGGCTGGTGAAATTGGAATGGAAATTGGGTTGTTAATGAGCACAGCGTTTTGGAGTGGCTTTGTCTGCTGCACATTTGGACCGCTGGCACTTGCAATGCACTGTCGTTGCTGTTGAGAATAGAATGGGTTGGGCCGCTGGATTGGGCCAAAAATTAAGTGAAACGTAACGTTTTAGTGGCTGCCACTACCTTATGGGTCCTTGTCTCACACACATCATTTAGCAACAAAGAAACCCATGAGCTAAGGCTGGGAGAACGCGAGAGAATGAAGGAGGAAGAGAAAGCTTACCTCATACCACTTAACAGAAGATTGAAAACCAGAGGCACGTGACGGATGTTGATCAGTGAGAAGCTCAAGTTGATCGGAGGGCTTGGAAAGAAAGCAACTCCTGACCGTCCGATGAAGAGAAGATTAAAGCGTCATGAGCAAGTCTCCTCTTTTCCCTCTTTCATTTTCTTTTTTCTTTTTAGACCCTATAAAAAGGGGCTTATGCAATGTAAATAGATATATTCACTTTCAGTTACACAGTTTTACAAATTCTTTAGATTAGGGTTTTTACTCGCTTTTCTTAGAGGTAGAGTTCTTGTATGCTGGATTTCGCCGATAGGCTTGCGAGGGTGACAAACTGCGAGTGAATTGGTGAATCTGGTACTGTGTAATTCCTTTTTCATGTTAATAAAGTTTAGTTTTGTGTTTTTGTTCTATTCTTGTTTGCGTTTCGATTTTGTTCTTTGCTTTTGATTTTTGCACTTGTTATCTTTTGAGAAATTGATTTGGACTCTAGAACTCTGCATTATGTGATTCCTTTTTGGAATTAAATGACTCCACAATGAGCATTCTTTGTCGAGATGTCTTCTCGAGTCAGAGATAAGTCCAATGCATAAAGATTCATTCAGATTTATGTTTCTACAATATTCTTTCTATTATTTCTAGTATGTGTGATTTAAATTGTGTAATTGGACTGTGTTTGAGAATTTTGAAGGAAAACATGCAAATTTTTTCATCTGTTTTGGATGTAATAGGACCCCGAGGTGGGCTAGATTTTCAAGAAGTCTTCTTGAGAGACGTTAAGCTTCATAATTGTTGGACTAAGTTCAATTTCAGTGTTATATTTTCGTTCTTGTGAACATGTGCATTGGTTGAATAATTGAGTGAGAATTTCCATTTCAAGTTCTGAAATATGAACTAAAAGGACCCCAAAGAGGGCTTAACTTTCTCATAATGTCTTTTTGAAGAGTAATTGAGACTCTTTCTTTCAATCTATTGGACATTTGCCTCTGTTCTTTGCTTTTGATAGTGATAGTTGAAGTTCAGTTTGAGTTTTGATGTTCTTGTTGTTTACTTTAAGTATTTTAGAATTTATAATCTGCTTTACTTCTGTTTCAGCCGTTACATTCTTGTTGATATGATGCTTTTCAATCTTGAGTTTTAAGTTCTGTTCAATTTGGTTGCATTTCTGATTTCTTGAGAGTTTAGCATAGGTTCACCAGTTATGCTTGTAGGTATTGGTAACTGTAGTGTAGTTCAGGTGTTACTTGCTAAATTGTTCTTCATTTTAGTTTGAGTCTTTTATCTGCAACTTGTAGGTCTAGTTACTTGTTTTATATTTTTGAAATTGCAACTTTGTTTCATAGATTATAAATTCTTATAGATTTTTTTTAATTTCATTCTTTCATTTTTAATTTCCCCACCTTGTATTTTGGTTAGTAGTAAATAAAATAACAGGAATTAACTTTACACTTTAAACTTAATTGTACCGAGTCCAAGGATTGATACCTAGGTTGTCCCTATACTTCATTAGTGGGGAAACTTAGTTTGTTTTGATTTTGTGGAACCAAAATCCAGTTTAACAAAGCATCATCAAGTTGATCTTACTGGTGAAAAAAAATTTGGGTGCACCAAATCAAATGAAATAGGAAAAGTAGCATTGACCTTTAATGGTCTAAAGAAAACAAAAGATGGTTTGGTGTTCAAGGATGTCCATACACCTATTGAGGACGTTGATGAAACTCCTTCTTGATAACAGTTGAAAAACTGTTATTTTCATGCTTAAAATTGATACTAAAAGCAACCTTTAGACTTAGAAACTAGCTTGAAATCATGCATTTTATCTATATTTTCAGAAATAAGAGAGCTGGACAGGTTTATGCTTGATTTGAGTGTTTTTGTGCAGGTTTTGAGGTGAATTTAGTGAAAAGAGTGAAGAATGAGAGAGATGACATTAGAAAAGACAAGAAAGAGTGCAAAAAGAGAAGTCGAAGGCACCGCTGAGCGGCATTTTACCGCTGAGCGGCACTCAGGAGGTTGTGGGAGTCACGCTGAGGGGCAAAATGGCCGCTGAGGGGAAGAAACGAGTCACGCAACCACCGCTGAGCGGTAAATGGCGCTGAGCGGCACTTTTTGGGCTTGGGCTTTTATGATCTTTTGTAACTCTAGATTAGTATATAAGGGCTTGCACGTCCTATAGTTAGGATCTTTGGCAGAAACGAGGCAAACACTCTCTCTTCCACCCCTTTGAAGGAGGATCTTGGATGCTCAGGCTACCTCTTCACCTTTATTGGGTTTATTCTTTCATTCTTTCATTGTGATTCATCTAGGTTCACCATGAATATGGTGAACTAAACCTTGTATGTTTGTTGGGGAATCAATGTAATCTCTTGAAGCTCTCATATATGGATTTGTTGAGTACATCTTTGAATTGAGACATATGCTTTCTTTCATCATTAGTTAGGGTTTTTCCTCTTTGCTCAATGCTTGCATTGTTTAACTCATTCTAATGCATGATTATTGGTTTTGTCGATACGGGCACGTACGGGGAAGTCTAGATCCGGGGAATTTCTCCCAATATTATACTGACAATATTATATTGGTTGCCTTTAAGCTCCTGCGGTAATGAACTAATAATTAGGAATGCTAGGAATTGTATGAACTATTTGATTAGGGAGAAGCCATCTAGAATGGTACTTTAGAGAGTGGCATTAACAATGATGATTTGAATGTTGAATTCCTAAAATATATGAGAGTGGATGAGATGAAATTGACCCCCAACAACATATTTATTCATATATCTCCTTGAAAGTGTTTATCTTTTGTCTTTGCCATTGATCAATTCATGCATACATGTTTAATTTTCGTCCTTGCATATTAAACTTCAATTATTGTGTTCTTAAGTCTTAGCTAATCAACAAATCACATAACTAAACTAGGCCGTGAGTCCTTTGGGAAGAACGATACTTGGTCTTACCAAGTTTATTACTTGAACGATTCGGTCATACTTGCCGATTGTGAAACAAGTTTGTGACATCATATTTTGGTGCTTACAAATTTGTCCATCACTTCTACCTTCATTCCACACACTAAGTTTGAAAGACTTGTTGCAGATCAATTTCGAAGGCTTTCAACAAGAATTTCAAAAGTTGAAAACTTTGTGAACATGATTCAGAAGAAACTAGATGAAGATGCTCTCAGAACTTCCTCAACAAATGAATCTGATGATGAAGAAGACACACCAGAAGAGGAGTCTATGGAGACATCTGACTCAAATTAGGATATCATTTTTTTATTATGTTTAGTGTTATTATGTTTTTCATTTTTTAACTATACTGTTTATCTTTTCGTGTTTAAGACATCTGACTCCATTGTTTTGCTTTTTTTTTTTATTTACTTCCTGTTTTTCGTTATATGTATTCCATCATCTTTGGTCTTCATTTTAGATCCTGTGTTTTGTAAAAGGGGAACTCTTTTAGAAATCCTCTATCATATAGAACGTCAGTTATCTCACAAATTTGACATCAACTCCAGGTCTTTGCATATAATGTGTTAAAATAGAATGGTTCAATTTCTCACACCAAGATGGGGGGGGTGAATTGGTGAAATGTAAAAAATAAAAGCTTTTAAAATCTTTTCCAAAAAAAATGACGCCTTTATACTTTTCTTGAATTGCAAGGTAAAAGATTTTCAATGCCATGGAAACTTAATCGAATAAGTACAGAAAATAATCGATCGAATAAAAGAGAGTAAGGATCAAAAAATTCAAACATTGCGTTTTTATACTGGTTCGGCCAACCTGCCTACATCCAGTGTCCTTCCAATCACGGGAAACAAATGCACTATATTGATCAATGTTTTTACAATCAGGTTTCTATAGAAGACCTCATGTCAAAAATGTAAAACACCTATCTAACTCTCTAATGAAAATATAGGCAATACACAACAAGACCAGCAACAAGAATTCCCTCTCCTGCCATCTAACCCCTTTGAGGCACCCTCAAAGTCAAGAACACACACGGTCTTCTTCCTGTAGTCACAACAGGGAACTCAAACCAATCTCCAAGAGATTGCAGAATCTGATCATGTAGTAACACCTAAATGTGCAGATTTGATCAGTCTTTGAAACACAACAGTCTTGCTCTTCAAAAATCACAAGTTGTTGATCACCACGGTCAATCTTGTTTCTTGGAGCTTTTCCTCTCTTTCTGTAAATGATATGAAATTGTTAGAATCACAAAAGTTTTTATAGAATTCAAATCTGCGTCAATTTATAGTATAACACATATCAGACGCATTTTAATTGATTGAGCTACTAACGTAATCGAATATAACAATCAATTATAACAGAATTAGCAACAGTCAAACGAATAATTGAATGTACAATTAATGCAATCGACTATCATTTAATGTTTGGTCAACATATTTAAACATATGACCGTTATGTTAGTTGTAACAAGCATTTAACATATTTTCAAAACATCAACTAACTTATTCGAATACAGAGTGCATGCATTCGATTAAGTGAAATCTTTTTGCATAGTTTTGAAAACTTTTCTCTTTGAAAAAACTCACAGCACACTTCAAAAGAATTTGTGCAAACACACGAGTTTTAATCGATTCACCCCATAATGTAATCGACTTAAAACTGTTGTTTTGCCACACATTTAAAGTTCAACCATAGTGCTTGTGATTTTCCTTTTCCAAAAACATATGTCATGCATACACATATAAAATCACATATTTCACACAGTGATATGCAATAAACAACACAAACATGTTCTCAGATATGCTTTAACAGATTTAACACATTAAGGAAAAGCATATAACATGTAAACATAGAACATGTAACATAGAATACACATGTGTTATTAATTATGTGTTGTCATCATCAAAAACTCAAATATCACTAAGATTGTGGGTTAAGCTAACCTGTGCTCCCCCTATCAACTATCCAACAAAATGCACTCAATATTCCACGTCAATTGTGCAAATAGATTCTAAATTTAAATTTTCTTGAAGTTGTTTCCACAAAAACGAATCATACATTGTTAAATGATGAACTTGAACAACTTTTTTATATAATTATTTTAGAATTGAAAATTATTTCAGCATTATACATATTGTGAACTATATTTCTTTTCTCAGTACTTCCCTTTCAATTAGATATCTTAACCATTTTTGTACTATAAAAAAAAATTTGTTGACTTAAATTTCAAAGGCCACCTTCATATGAACTAAGGCTGAATGCGACACTTTGAAATTCAAGTCGGCAAATTGCAATTTAAAGAACAAACATGCTTTGAAATCTAAGGAAAAGAATATGCCAAGGAGATAAAAAACATGAATCCTAATATGTTCAATAGGGAAACAGGAGACAAGAGGTTACGTGAAATGCAAGCTATATTTATAGATGAACCGATGACATCGAACTGGTTAAGAGATAGACGTACATGAAATCGTATATAATTATTTTAGATCTTAACATTGTTTCAACATTAAACATATTATGAACCATATTTCTTTTTCTTAAGCACTTCCCTTTCAGTAAGATATCTTAACCATTTTCGTACTATAAAAAACATTTGTATACTTGAATTTGAAAGGGCACCTTCATATGAAATGACGATGAATGCGCCACTTTCAAATTGAAGTTAGCAAATTGCAATTTGAAGAACAAAAATGCTTCGAAATCTAAGGAAAAGAAAATGCAAAGGAAATAAAAAACATGAATCCTAATATGTTTAATAGGGAAACAAGAGGCAAGGGATTACGTGAAATGACCCCTATATTTATAGATGAACCGATGATGTCGAATTGGATAAGAAATAGACGTACATTATATCATGAAATAACAGTATATCGTGTAGTTATGCTTAGTAACTGCCACAGTCCACCATCTTGTATTAACGTCAAAGCCTAGCTGAATTCGACGTTTAAACATCATTAAGTGAAAAAGTAATAAATCTCTTTCGATTCAGATAAGAACTAATTGACGTCCAGCTACCAAAAAATCGACGTGAAAAACGTCGTTGGTAACAGCACACCATTAATGCTCCCAAATAATTCAATTCCCATCACATCGAAGCCCCATAGATTTCGATGTGCTATTGAATGATTAAAAAGTAAAAAGAAAAGAAGAATAAAAAGGGCGCGACCTTTGGCTTCTGGTTGAAGAAAACGTTGAAGCCCTAGAGACTTCGACATAATATTACTGCTCCCAAATACTTCATTTCCCATAGGGTCGAGGTGATTCACACAGATTTGGTATGTTGAATGACAACTAGGGTCGAGGTGGATAAAAATAGTAACCCAACTATTGGATATGCATTTTTTCCAAGTTTTATGTTTTTTTATCATTTTCCATATCCATAATGTTTAAACTTCCTTTTCTTCAACCCCTTTTATCTCACACAATAAAATAATATCATGTTTTCTTTTTTTATTTACATTTCATTTCATGTCTTATATTTATTAAATAAATTAGTTGATATATTTATTACGTGGCAATAATTTTTTTTCTTTTATTTTCTTCCACAATCTTGTACAACTTTTTCGAATATGATGTTAAAGGAATCAAATAATTTAGTCTATTTTTTATTTGTATTCGTAAGTTTATGAATAGAAATCTATTATACATGTAAATTGATTGTGAATGTGGCCAATTTTTGGGTCTAAGAGACATTCGTTTGAATTTTTATCCTCGTCGACTTTTTAAATTTGAGTTGGAACTCATTCGATTGTATTTGGCCAACTTTTGATCGCAACTAATACGGTTAAATTTAGTCAAATTTTTATTAGAATTGATTGGGTGAATTTTAGTCAAGGATGAATGGGTCAAATTTAGACAAACTTCATCAAGGCTAACTCAACTAAATTCAACAGAAGTATATTGGGTCAAACTTACAAGAATTTTGACCACGGATGACGTAGTCAAATTCAATTGAATTTCGATCAGAGATGACTTGGTTGAATTCAACAAAATTTTAGTTATGGTTGACCTTTGGCTCGGACTGGCTTGTTGTGACCTTTGGCTCGGGTCAACCGATCTCGACCTTTGGCTCAGGCCCACCCATTTCGAACTTCAACTTATGTTAGTGTGTCTCGACCTTCAATCTAAAGGAACCCATCTCAACAAATTAGTTTAGGTTAACTCGTCTCGAGCTTTAGTCAAACTTAACCTGTCTTAATCTTCGACCCAACCAATTCTGATGGGGAAGTGCATACCTAGAGAGAATATACTAAATGACATTTAAGAGAATGGGAAAGAAATTAAAAATGGATGAGATTAAGGAAGAGGAAACTTATGATTTGAAGATGTGCCACTTGAAGGAAGCTCCAAGATAAGCATCAAAGGAGGACCGCCACTTGCTTGAGCAAGATAAGGTCTGCCCAAAATAGGGACTTTGGAGAAAGAATACTATCTCAAAGAAGATTGCAAAAGTGCAAATCAACTCAAAATTCAATTGATTCAAGGTAAGGTACCAAAAAGGAGACCCCTAAGCCTTCTTATATAACCTTTGGAGTAAGCTAGGATGCAAGATCTAGGAGATGTGGGACTTATGAGTGTGGAGGCTATCCAGCAGCTGCTGCAGTTCCTCTAGGGACTTTTGAGTCCCACATTGCTCAATTCTCTCCACTCCAAAGGTTTATAAGGCAACTAGTTCTCCTATAGTTCAAAACATAAAAGCTAGCTATGCTACCTTGCGCCACAAGCTAAGACGCCTTCTTTCTCTTCTTTTCTTTTAAGACCAAGCCATGCAAAGTCCCACATTGCTTGTGCTTAAATGAAAAGAAAGGTTTATAAGCGTTTATTCAACTAGAACTAACGAAAAGAAACAAAGAGGCAAATACAAGCCTATCAAATCTATTCTGCTCTTTTTATGCTTGTTGTCACTTTGAAAACTCTTCATTGTTGCCCCATCTATGATCATATCATCCCCCCCAGGTTGGAGAGGATTCGAGCTCGAATCTTGAAAAACTTGCAACAAAGAGAGATTAGTGACTTATTTCGTGTATAAACCAAAGGAACTCCTCTTGGATCAAATGTTAACCTACAAAAACATCAAACATTTTGTGAATAAATTGATGTTTATCAAACAATGTATATGGAAAAGCAATATTGAAAGAATGGGTCTTTGAAATTTGATTTATTTTTTTAAGGAAAACTAAAAATCCTTCTTTAGAAAAACTTTTATTTTTGTCTTGAGTTAAGTGTAAAAAAGAATACATTAACTCAAGATGTGGGTTGGAAATGGTGTGTGAAGAAGTGGGAATAAGAGATGAGAAAGGTGGGATATTTTCACAAAAGTTTTGAGGAAAAGAAGAAAGCTTAGTAATTGGAGAAAAATGGAAGGATGGAAAAACTCCCCTATATTTGCTTGAATCCTGTAGAATGATGGGAGTGGAAGGTGCCTTCAGTAGCACTTCCTGTGTATGTAGGACATTTTCCTTCTCCTTTTCTCTCACAAGTTCTTCTTTTTCTTTCTTTTCTCTCTCCTCTCTTTCTTTTCTCTCAGTCTCTTCTTTCACTTTCTCCTCTCTTTCTTTTCTTTCTTCATTTAAACAAGTAAGCATGACCTTCTCTTTGGCATCACTTGATGAGGAAGAAGAGCTATAGGTTGGTGAAGTTAAGGAAGAGGTAGACTCATTAGTCATAATTACTTCACCCTCAATGCATGTTGCCTTTTTGGTGGGGCAGGCAGAGGCTATATGACCATGTCCTAAACATTTAAAACATTTAATGTGACTTGGTCTAGAAGGAGATTTAGGTGGGGAAGAGGAATGGTTAGAAGAAGAATGAGGAAATGATTTGTTAGTGGGCTCCTTAGAAACATCCTTGGTTTTATCCTTTGATGATGAGGATTTGTAGAAAACATCTCTTGAAGATTTGGAAAATTTGTTGTGACAAGCTTCTTTTTTCAAGAGTTTCTTCTCTACTTTCATGGCTCTATGAACCACTACATCTAAAGTCTCATCATCATGGAATTCAATTATATCTTGGATGTTGCTATTAAGTCCACTAATAAATCTAACTATTTTTGCATGATCATTTTCTTTAAGGTTAGTATGATGTAGGAACTCTTCGAGCTCACGAGTATACTCCTCCACCTTTCATCTACCTTGAGTAAGCCGTTGGAGCTTAATCAAGAGGTCTCTATGGTAGTATGGAGGTACGAAACGTTGATACAAAATGTTTCTGCAATGTTCCCATGTACTCGCGGGTGAGGCCATGGTTAAGTATCTCCTATTTAGCCATTGTTTGGCGTATCCCTCTAAAGCTAAACAAGCTAACTTTACACGCAAAGGTCCATTTACACTATACAAATAAAAAATTTGGTCTACTTTAGCTATCCAATCTAGAAAAATAGATGGCTCGGCTTCCCCTTTGAAAGTAGGCAAGTTCAACTTTGGTAGTGTAAGGCCTTGGTCCATAGCTTTATCTTCTGGATGCTTCTTTGGCGAAGGAAGGTATACATTTACGGTTCTAGCTTCTTGCTTCTTCTTGTAGAAACCATGATCATGACCATGAGGTTGCTCCCCTTTTGCTTTCGCGTCCTTGTCCAGCCGTTTACTAATGGAGTCAAGTTGATGTTGCATTTGTTGAAAGGCCTTTATCCAGTCAAGTTTGCTAGAGGCACTTTCTTGATGGCTACTTCCAGTGGAAGAAGAATTGCTTGAACCTGCAGACATGGTGTTCTAATGCAAACAGCAGCAATACTTACACCAAAAATAGGTTAGAAAACAGTCCAAATACAGCAGCAAAACTGAAGTAAACAGCAGCCAAGGTTCACTCGTAGCAGCACCAAAAAATTAGGCTCAAAACTCACGGTGTTTATGGCAAAACAAAGCAAGATCACTCCACTCACATGCACTCTTCTTTCAAACTAGTAAGGTGTCTCTCAAGTCAGTATTTTAGAGTACCAATTCAAGGACAAAAGCAAGTGGGAAGATGTACAATCCAATCCTTAACCCAACAAGGAATCCAAACCAAGACAGCACACTTTAGAAGCCAAAAAATTTGGATGAAAACTACAAGACAAATGATAGAAATGGAACCTAAAAATCAAGAAACTTGGCACACAATAAGGAGGCAGCAATCTAATGATTTTATGAAGACAAAACAGCAAGAAAAATGGAGGCAAAACAGTGGCACAAAATGAACAAGACAGCAGCAAACAAATTGACACAACTAAGAAGTAAATCACACCAACATGCTAGGCATACATGAAGAGTAAGATCAAATTAATGCTGGAAATAATTTGGCAAACCTCAAACCTATATATTCTGTAATTGTAGTAAAATAGAGGCTCAAAATGAAGCTAGCAAACACACCAACAATGAAGATAGCTCACGGCCAGACCAGCACAAACAATGCAAAACAATTTTGAATTTTTTTGTGGTGCATGCAGTTTTGGAGATTGGCTAGTCTCGGCCAAGTAAAATTGAGGTGCTTAGGTGTGTTTGCACAAAGCTAATATTTGATTGGTTTAAGACCTCTACTAATGCAGAATATATAAGCAAAGTTTACACACTTAAATCCTATGATGATCAAACTCAATTCAGCATACAAACATGGAGATGTAAAAAACTCTTAGCTATGCAATTTCAGAAAAATACTCTAGAAAACTCCTAAAGAGGACAAACATATGACTCAATTCAAAGTTAACAAGCAAGGAAAGACACATAAAATCCAGCCAAGACAAGAAATTAAAGCTGGAACAGCAATCAAAAAGGAATAAGGACACCTACTTGTTGAAGACTTCCAATAGCATTGTTGCTGTTTGAAGAAATGTCAGCATGGATAAAGCTCTGGACAGCCACGGGACTCACCTCCAAACTATGATATGAAGTGTTGAATCCTTGCTTAAGAGGTCTTAGCACCGTCTAATGATCAATTCCAGCCACCACAAGTACCAAACAGCAAGCAAACAATGCAAACAGATTAGAAGTCACACAACAGTAAGCACTGGACTGACATAGTGGAGAAAATATTTTACTGGGAACAGCACAGAACGAATTTGAACAAAGTAAAAATTTTACATGAAACTAGACATCCAAACGAAACTTTGAAAAAAAATTGCATGGAAAATGGACTAGAAATGAAGCTAAACTAAATCATACAAGTTGACTGTATTTTCACGCAGAGGCTGGGCGAGACAGAAAATGGATCAGCGAAAATGAACATCTCTAAGCTATTCTACTCTAGCATGCAATTCCTAAGAGATCAAAAACCTAAGGCTCATGATACCACATGATGGGGAAGTGCATACCTAGAGAGAATATACTAAATGACATTTAAGAGAATGGGAAAGAAATTAAAAATGGAAGAGATTAAGGAAGAGGAAACTTATGATTTGAAGATGCGCCACTTGAAGGAAGCTCCAAGATAAGCATCAAAGGAGGACCGCCACTTGCTTGAGCAAGATAAGGTCTGCCTAAAATAGGGACTTTGGAGGCAGAATATTATCTCAAAGAAGATTGCAAAAGTGCAAATCAACTCAAAATTCAATTGATTCAAGGTAAGGTACCAAAAAGGAGACCCCTAAGCCTTCTTATATAACCTTTGGAGTAAGCTAGGATGCAAGATCTAGGAGATGTGGGACTTATGAGTGTGGAGGCTGTCCAGCAGATGCTGCAGTTCCTCTAGGGACTTTTGAGTCCCAGATTGCTCAATTCTCTCCACTCCAAAGGGTTTATAAGGCAACTAGTTCTCCTATAGTTCAAAACATAAAAGCTAGCTATGCTACCTTGCGCCACAAGCTAAGACACCTTCTTTCTCTTCTTTTCTTTTAAGACCAAGCCATGGAAAGTCCCACATTGCTTGTGCTTAAATGAAAAGAAAGGTTTATAAGCCTTTATTCAACTAGAACTAACGAAAAAAAACAAAGAGGCAAATACAAGCCTATCAAATCTATTCTACTCTTTTTATGCTTGTTGTCACTTTGAAAACTCTTCATTGTTGCCCCATCTATGATCATATCAAATTCTGTCTTGATTTTTGACCCAGATCGGTCTGTCTTGACCTTTTATCCAGGACAACCTATCTTGATTTTCAATACACGCTGACTCTTCTCGATCTTTGGCTTGGTTTGATGCATCTTAGTTGTTAACTTGTCTCAATCTTTTTTTCTAACTGACATATCTCAATCCATAGTCCAAGAGAACTCATCTCCATAATAATCTGCTTCAAATTTTTGTCCAGAATAATCTATCTTAACCTTCAGTTTGGGATGACTCAACTTAACTTTTATTCAAATTTAAAATTTTTTTTTTAAAATCAATTAAAGTCTTTTAGTAGAATCATAGCTATCTTAATCCTAAAATTAACACAAAGAGACATTGAAGACTTGATTTATTTTTTATCTTATTTAAGAATCCCTTGAAAGACTTCAAAAATAAATTAAGATTGACCTTTAAAGGAGAGCAAAGAAATATAAGGTTTGAGAATAATGTTGCCTCTAATAAAAAAAGAAATTATTCATTTTTTTACATGGATTGAAGTACATGTCTCATTTTTATTTTCCTTTTAAATATAGCTGAAAATTAAAAAGAAAAATAAAAACAAGCTATCCAAATATTTTATTCAACCAACGACACAAATTATTCAAATATTTTAACAACATAGAATAAACTTTCATACCTTTTCCTATGTAACTATTACTGTAAATTTACTGTATTATTATTTTAGTATTAATGTAGCATTTATAATATTAAAATATATCATTTATTTATTTTTTCGTCTTTCAATTTATAAATTTTATTGTTAATTATTCTAAGAAAATTTAGGAGTACAGTTTTTGATAAATTTGCAAAATTTAAATATGGTAATACTAAAGTAATAATTTTATTAATTTTAATATAAAACTAATATTTTTAAATGTTTTATACATTCAAATAAACATTTTTAAAAATGACTTCTTTTTTCTAATACCGTTTCTTTTTCTTACAAGAAATGAACTCCAATATATTTTTGCTACCACTCCAATATAGGCTATTTTTTATTTTTTATATTTGTTAACTTTTTTACACAAAAATATGAGAAATCTAATAAAATTGAGTGGGTATTAGATTACAAACAAGATGCTTATCACAATCATTGAGTCAACACGTGAAGAGCATAAAAAACTGGCATCTCTTACATAGATAGCTCTTTTCAAATTACGTTACATTCTTAAGCACGTATACAATTATTCTTTTCATATACATTCTAGAAATTTATGAGTTCTAATTATTTTCTAAACCAAAATCCCTAAATAGAATTGTAATCTATAACTAAATCTCAATTCTAAAAAAATATTATTATTATTATTTTCCATATGAAATTAATAAAATATTTTAAAGAAATAACGTTTTATTCTCTTTAAATAAACTCACAAATCTTTCTTATATTTTATAATATGTAAATATTACAAGATAAATTTATACTATAAAAATATTAAAAAAAAAATGTAAATCTTATCTTAAAATATAATGGTAGGAGAGGTTATGAGAGGTATAAAGGAAAAAGAAAAAAGAAACAATAAATGCTCAGAGCCCCATAGACTTCGACGTTCTATTAATGCTCTAGTAAGAGCACACAATTAATGCTCCAAACTACTTCAATTCCCTTCACGTCAAAGCGCCGCAGACTTCGACATTCTATGGGAGGTTATAAAGGAAAAAGAAAAAAAGATTCAAAATTGCGCCACCTTTGGCTTCTGGCTGAAGAAGAACACTTTGAAGCCCCATAGACTTCGACGTTCTATTAATGCTCTAATAAGAGTACACCATTAATGCTCCCAACTACCCTAATTACCTTCACGTCAAAGCCCTGCACACTTCGACGTTCCATGGGAGGTTATAAAGGAAAAAGAAAAAAGATTCAAAAGTGTGCAACGTTTGGCTTCTGGCTGAAGAAGAAAATGTCGAAGCCCCATAGACTTCGACGTTCTATTAATGCTTTGGTAAGAGTACACCATTAATGCTTCTAACTACTCCAATTCCCTTCACGTCAAAGTCCTGCAGACTTCGACATGAAGATTCAAAAGATTCAAAAGTGCGCCACATTTGGCTTTTGGATGAAGAAGAAAACCTCGAAGAAAATGTTGAAGCCCCATTGACTTGGACGTAATCTTGGTGGTTTAAAAGAAAAAAGAAAAAAAAATTAAAAAGGGAGAAAACTCTTTGGCTTCTGGCTGACAATTAGTATGTCGAAGCCTAGTAGAATTCGACGTAGCCTTTATGGTTTAAAAGAAAAAAGAAAAAAGAATTAAAAACAGAGTAACTCTTTGGCTTCTAGCTGACCTGTACGTAAGTTAGTTTTATTTTTTGATGTGGATTCTTTACTTTTATTGTTTTAAAATTACTTAGAGTAGTATGGATCGAAACTGGATTCATCAGCGTCATATTAGTGAAGAGTGTGAGCGAGGGGTTTTTAGTTCATAGAATATGATAAAGAACACGCAAAACTAGTGAACGGGGCATATTTTTGCCCTTGTGTTCATTGTCTCAATCAAGTATTTGAAGACTTGGACAACATTTGTGATCATCTGTTTATCCATGGAATAATAAGAAGTTATACAGTTTGGACTTGGCATGGGGAAGTATTATATAAGCCAACAACGTTAAGAGGTTCGGATTATGTCAACGAATGGATGAGTGATCATTTAGACAAAATGGTACATGACGTTGGTGAAGAAAATTTTGGAAGAGCTCATATATATGAAAGTCTGAAGAACAATTCAAAGCAAGAGTTGTATGCAGGATGCATCAATTTTACACGGTTGTCGCCTACTTTGAAATTGTTTTTGTTTGAAAGCAAGAAATGGATGGACTGATAAAAGTTTCACGAAATTGTTGGAGTTGTTGAAGGAGATGCTTCTAAAAAATAACATGTTACCTATCCGTAATTACGACGTGAAGAAAATTCTATTTCTAATGGGTTTGGAATACCAAAAGATACATGCATGTCCCAATGATTGTGTATTGTATAAAGATCAGTATGCTGCAATGAAGATGTGTCGGACGTGTGGTTCATCACAATTTAAGAAGAAACTTGATGGAAATAACGATGAAGACAATGATGGTCCACCAGCTAAGGTCATATGGTACTTACCTATAGTACCTAGGTTGAAACGACTATTTTCTGTTAAAGAAGATGGGAATAATCTTATGTGGCACGTTGATGGAAGAAAATGTGATAATCTTCTTCGACACCCAACTGATTCCCCACAATGGAAGAACATTGATGAAACATTTCTCGAATTTAGTGTAAAGCCAAGAAACTTAAGACTTTCACTTGCTACCGATGGTATGAATCCTTATGGCAACTTAAGTAGCAAACATAGTTCATGGCCAGTTATGTTGATGATTTACAATCTATCTCCTATGCTGTGCATGAAGAGAAAATACATGTTGTCTATGATAATATCGGGTCCTAGACAACCTAGAAATGACATTGATGTTTATATAAAACTGTTAATTAATGATTTAAAAATGTTGTGGGAAGAGAGCATCGAGGTCTTCGATTCATATTGAGAAGAAAACTTTTGTTTGAGTGCAATGTTGTTTTACACCATAAATGATTTCCCAGCATATGGGAACTTGAGTGGTTACAATGTCAAATATCATTTGGCATGTCCGACTTGTGAAGAAAATACTAGTTATCTTGAACTTAAGCATGGGCGGAAAACTGTGTACACAAGACACCAAAGATTCCTTCCTCGAAATCATCCTTACCGTAGATTGAAAAAATCGTTTAATGGAAGTCCTGAATTTGATATAGTGTCCAGACCCGGTAATAGGGAAGAAGTATACAACCAGGTGAGGAACATTGATGTTGTCTTCGGAAAAAATAAAAAGAAGACCATTGAGAAAAACATTTGGAAAAAGCGATTAATATTCTTTAATCTTCCATATTGGTGTAAACTTGATGTGCGACATTGCATAGACGTGATACATGTTGAAAGAAATGTATGTGATAGTGTTGTTGGGACTTTACTAAACGTAAAAGGAAAGATAAAAGATGGAGTGAAAGCATGACAAGACTTGGTTGACATGGGAATCCGTTCCGAGTTACATCCGCAATTCATAGGAAGACGCACTTATCTTCCTCCAACTTGTCAGACTCTTTCGAAAAAAGAAAAGAAAATTTTTTGTCAATGTTTACATAGTGTGAAGGTTCCACAAGGTTATTCATCGAATATTAGTAGCCTTGTTTCTATTAAGATTTAAAGTTGGTTGGTTTAAAGTCTCACGATTGTCATGTCTTAATGCAACAACTTTTACCAGTAGTTATTCGAGCCATATTACCTACTTCTGTTAGAGATATTCTCACCTGTTTGAGTTTTTTTTTCAATGCCATTTGCAAGAAAGTTGTTGATCCTCGACAGTTAGATGATTTGCAAAATGAGGCCATCAGACTATTGTGACAATTGGAATTGTATTTCCCACCCTCATTTTTTGATATCATGGTTCATTTGATTGTCCATCTAGTGAGAGAAATTCGAAAATGTGGACCAGTTTTCTTGAGGTGGATGTACCCGGTGAAAGATACATGAAGATATTAAAGGGATATGTTAAGAATCAATTGAGATCGGAAGCTTCGATTAAGATGTTTTACTTCTATCATTGACTCATTTTTGTTGAACATGCTTTAACATTAATTTTGTTTTTAACGAAAAAATGGGAATATTCCTAATGATGCGAGGATAAGAAGGAAGACTTTATCCCACATTGCAGTCCGATGGAGGGACTTCAAGACTAGACTGACACTTCTATACGTCTTTGGCTTTAAAAAAAACTGTTAAAATAGAATGACTCAATTTCTCACACCAAGAGGGAGGGGGGGGTGAATTGGTGAAGTATAAAATTTAAAACTTTCAAAATATTTTCACCAAAAGAGATGCCTTTATACTTTGCTTGAAACGCAAGTTAAAAGATTTTCAATGCAGCATAAATTTAATCGAATGCGTGTAAAGTATAATCGATTTAATGTAACAGAGTAGGGATAAGAAAGATCAGCTGAGTTTTTATACTGGTTCGGCCAAGCCTACATCCAGTGTCCTTCCAACCATAGGAAGCCAATGCACTATAATGATCAAGGTTTTTACAACAGGGTTTTTATGGAGACCTCACGTCAAAAATATAAAACACCTATCTAACCGTCTAATCAAAATATAGGCAGTACACAAACAGACTAGCAGCAAGAATCCCCTATCCTACAATCCAACCCCTTTGAGGCACCCTCAAAGTCAAGATCACAACACGTCCTTCTTCTTGTGATCTGATAACGGTTGAATTTACCATTATTTGATACTTAATTTTGATACTAAAAACACCCTTTTTGACTTAGAAACTAGCTTGGAATCATAATTTTGATGAATAAGTGAGTTGAAGGTGATTTTAATGACTTTGTGCTAGATTTCTAGGTTTCCAACAGGAATTGAGATGATTTGGAAGAAGAGTTGAAGTAGTAAGGAGTTGGAACTCAGGAAGAACTAGAAAAGGATTAAGAAAGGAGGATCGCAGCAGTGTTGAGCGCCACTTTAGGGGCCCTCAGCGCCAGAGTAAGTTGTCTCATGCTTGGCTGCCCTTTTCTGGAGCCCTCAACGCAGGATACCCCTGGCTCGCGCCTGGGCGCCCTTTTTAGGGGCACTGAGTGCAACATCAACGAGTTGCACCACGCTTGCCCTTTGAGCTGATCCTGAGCGCCAGTTTTGTCCCGCACATCGCTGGGCATCCTAAGTGGGGCGTTGAGCGCTAGTCTCATGGGCTTAGACCTGTTTTCTATTATTTTTATGTTCTATTTAAGGACTTGGACGTCCTAGGGTTCTCATCTTTGGATGGAATAGGCTTAGAAACACACTCTTTGATCCCTCGGAGGCGGATTTGGATGCGGAAGCTCCTATCTTCATTTCTAGGGTTTTGTCTTTCATTCTTTTTCCATTGTTCATCTACTTTCACCATATCAATGGTGAACTAAACCCTACTTGTTGTTGAGGATGATGTAACCTTTGTAAACTCTCATATATTGAATTGATTCTTGATTATGTATGCTTCTTTCATTAATTGTTAGGGTAATTCTTCTTTCCGTAATGCTTGCTTCGTTTAACTCATTCTTTAGCATGATGTATGATTTGCATGAGTACTGGAAGGTATCTTACAATTCATGATCCGGAGAATTATTCCTAGAAGCAGTATTGTTCAGGAATGGGAGTATGAGTTTTGGTTGTCTTAAGCTTCTGTTCTTTAGAATTAATTATTAGGAATGCTTGGGATGATATGAACTAAAAGTTAGGGATAGGCTTTCTTTGCCAAGGAATGGGGTTATAAGTATTTTAGATAATGACATTAACATTAATGAAGAAGTAGAATTCATATATACATGAGAGTAAACTAGGTGAAATCTAACCCCAACAACATATTCATTCCATAATATCAAATCCGTTCATCTTTGTACTTTTGTCCAATTGATCAAATTGCATGCATATTTACTTTCAGTATTTGCATTCTAAACCTAAAAGAGTTTGTTTTCAAGTCTTATTTAATCAAGAAATCACATAAATATTTAAGCCGTGAGTCTCTAGGGAAACAATACTTGGTCTTACCATATTTAGTACTTGATACGGTTCGGTACACTTTCCGGAGTTTTAACATAATCACAACAGGGAACTCAACCCAATCTTCAGCAGATTGTAGAACCTGATCTTGCAGTAGACACCCAAATGTGCAGATAGATCAGGCTTTGAAAACTCAACAATTCTTGCTCTTCAAGAAGTCACAATTAGTTTATCACCACGGTCAAACTAGTTTCTTGGAGCTTTTTCGCTTTATGTAAACTTTTCACTTTTCTGCAAAAGAATATGAAAATGTTAGAATCACAAAAGTCTCTTACAGAAATCAAATTCACATCAATATATAGATGAACTCGTATCAGACGCAACATAATCGACTTTGCTACTAATGTAGTCGAATACACCAATTCAGTTATAACAGATAGTACCAGTCAAAGCAATTACTTGAATTGACAATTAGTGCAGTCGAATAACATTTAATGCTTGGTCAACACATTTAAAAAATAGTTGTTGTAACAGTTATATCAAGCATTAACAAATTTCAAAACACAAACAAACTTAAATGAATACATATCGCATGCAATCGATTATGCAACAGTGTTATGCAAAGTTTTGAAAACTTTTCTCTTTGAAAATCTGTCACAGCACACTTGAAAAAGTTTGAGCAAATACACAAGTTTTAATCGATTCACCCCATAATGTAATCGATTTCAAACTGTTGTTTTTCCACACAATTAAAGTTCAACATTAGTGCTTGTGGTTTTTCCATCCAGAAACATGTATCATGCATTCATGTATAAAATCACATATATAACACAGTGAAATGCAATGAACAACATATCAACAACACAATCATGTTCTCATATACGCATATAACATGTAAGCATAGAACATGTAACACATAAAACACATGTGTTATTAATTATGCGTTGTCATCATCAAAAACTCAAATATTATTGAGATTGTGTGTTCAGCTAAACCAGTGATCCTTCTATCAACAATCTCAACAAGAACGACACTCCTTCTGCAAAATATAAAATAAATGAGGAGGAGTGGTTGCAGTTTAAAGCATCTAGGCTTTCTAATGACTGGCAAGTATGTTTTTTTAATATTTTGCTCTAGTCACACAAGATGTTAATTTGTGATTTATGCTTAATAATTTTCATTGTTTCATAAGAGAAAAGGATAGTGTACTATTACTTGGTGGTTATGCATTATTAGAGAAAAAAATGAAAAAAAGTCGTGTTGAGGCTTTAGGTCTTGAGTCACGTGACCTAGCACCTCTACCAGCTAGGTATGAACTATGGAAGACTGCATGGACCAAGGTCAATGGCCAAATTACATCCCAGTCGCCTCAAGAGATATCCTGGAGAATTGTAAGGGGAAACTTTTAACTAATTACCATAGTTCATATAAAGTTTATGTAACAAACTTTTTTATGTGTCTAAGTTCATTATTATATGCAGGATGAGTTGGTTCAGCTATAGACTCAGGGACAATTTGTGGAGCAAGGTAGGAAGGACCTCCTAGTAGCAGCCACAGGTCGGCTAAACCATCCAGGTGATAACGGTTGAAAATACCGTTATCTGTGATTCAATTTTGATATTAAATCAACACTTTTTGACTTAGAAGCTTGCTTGAACTCATGTTTTTAGCATAGTTTTGTGAATAAGTGAGCAGAGGGTATACTTGACGATTTAATCACTAAATTCCCTTGATTTTGTACGTTATTGGAATGATTTAAAAGAGGAGTTAAAGTACCAAGGAGTTGGAATGCAAAAAAAGAGAAAAGGACGCAGCGCAAAAAAGTTAAGCTGAAGTTGAGCGTCAGAAAGGGGCCTTGAGCGCTAGCCAGTCAGGGCTGAGCGCTAGAAAGGGGGGCTGAGCGCCAGTTTCATGTATCACACAAAGCTTGAGCGCCCTTTGAGGGGCGTTGAGTGCTAGTTTTTTCGCAGTTTCGATCGGTTGCCCCACTTAGGGCGCTGAGCGCCAGCGACGTTGGCCCATGATCCAATTCAACCTTATTTAAAGACTTGCATGACCTAGGGTTTTGATTGTGGTTAAATGAAAGACAAAGACAATTCATGTGATATTGTGATAGTAGAGTGAATGAGTGATTACCGCTTATACACTTGTGTTTGAGTGAAACACTTTACCTAGTGAGGAAATATTCATTGAGCACATGAACATCCATGTTTAGTTGATTGATCATTCATGAAAAATAGCATTTGTTGGATATTAAGTGACTTTGTGAACACCAAAGCATGTGCATGTCTTGATTGAAATCTTTGTCATGAGTTTGATTGAAGTCATTACTTATCTTGAAAAGAAGATTTTTGAATGAGTGAACCATTATAAGGATTGGTAGAAGATTGAGTTACATCTTGTTTGCTTGAGGACAACCAAAGTTCTAAGTTTGGGGTTGTGATAACAGTTGAAAAACTGTTATTTTCATGCTTAAAATTGATACTAAAAGCAACCTTTAACACTTAGAAACTAGCTTGAAATCATGCTTTTAGTCATATTTTTAGAAATAAGAGAGCTGGACAGGTTTATGCTTGATTTCAGTGTTTTTATGCAGGTTTTAAGATGAATTTGGTGAAAGAAGTGAAGAAGGATAGAGATGGAATCAGAAAAGACATCAAAAAGTGCAAAAGGAGAAGCCGCAAGTACCGCTCAGCGGCAGTTTACCGCTGAGCGGCACTCAGAAACCCATGTTGGCTCCACTGAGGGGTGAAAAGGCCGCTGAGGGGAGAAAAACAACTCACGCACTTACCGCTGAGCGGCACTATTTTGGGCTTGGGCCTAATTTTCTGTAATTTTAGAATAGTATATAAGCTTTAGGACGTCCTAGGGTTTGTATCTTTGGCTGAGACGAAGCAAACACTCACTTTTCCACCCCTTGTAGGAAGATCTTGGATGCTCAGGCTACCTCCTCCTCTTTCTAGGGTTCTATCTTTCTTTCATTCATTATTGTTCATCTAGTTTCACCATGAATATGATGAACTAAACCTTGTATTGTTGTTGGGGAATCAATGTAGTCTTGTGAAACTCTCATATATGGAATTTATTTTAACGTCTTATATTAAGATATATGTTTTCTTTCATCTTTAGTTAGGGTTTTTCCTCTTTGCTTATTGCTTACTTTGTTTAACTCATTCATTGCCATGATTATTGATTTTGTCGATACGGGAACGTACGGGGAAATCTAAATCCGGGGAATTTCTCCCAATAGCATATTGGTTGCCTTTAAGCTCCTGCACTTTAGAACTAATTACTAGGAATGCTAGGAATTGTATGAACTCGTAATTAAGGATAGGCCTTCTTGCAAGGTGATTTAGAGAGTGGCATTAACATTGATGAAAAGAATGATGAATTCCTAAAAATATATGAGAGTGGATAAGATGAAATTGATAACCCCAACAACATACTCATCCATCTAATTCATTGAAGTGTTTGTATTCTGTTTTTTTCCATTGATCAAATTCATGCATACATGTTTAATAACTGTCTTTTGCATTTAAACCCTACAATCAATCGTTAACAAGTCTTAAATAATCAACAAATCATATAGCTAACGAGGCCGTGAGTCCTTTGGGAAAACGATACTTGGTCTTACCTAGTTTTATTACTTGATACGATTCGGTCACACTTGCCGATTGTTAAACAAGTTTGTGGCGCCGTTTTTCGGTGTTCATAAATTTGTCATCAAGTTTTTGGCGCCGTTGCTGGGGACTCGTGGTTTAACTAGTTCATTTGTGTGATTATTGATTATCTTTGACTTGAATTTTTAATTTTGAAATTTGAATTTCTGTTTTTATTTTTATTTTTATTTTATTTTTATTTTATTTTATTTTATTCTTCTGTTTTTATTTTATTTTATTTTATTTTATTTTTCTGTTTTTATTTTTTCTATTTTCTATTTTTATTTTATCTTCTTATCTCTGATCTTATATCTTTTTCTATATCTTTTTGTGCTAACCAATTTTTCTAGGGTTTTGTTTTCTTGTGTATGCAGGAGACAATCCGAACTTAGGAGCAAGAAAAGTGCAGAACCTGTTCTTGATGATTTAGACGAGAGTAGACGGAGGAGAAGAATCCGTACATCTAGAGAACTTTTTCCTCCTCCGGAAACTCTGTTACAACCATCACCACAAGGTTCTGACCATAGCACTGAAAATATGGAGAATAATGCCAGAAGAACTCTTGCATATTACACAAATATAACTGGACCTCAACACTTTAACAGCATAGCAAGACCAAGGGTCAATGTAGCCAACATGGAGGTTAAACCAGCATTAATTGAACTGGTGAAGAGTAATCAATTTAATGGGTTGTCTCACGAAAGCCCATATGAGCACCTCACAACTTTTAATGAGATCTGCAACACGGTGAAAATAAATGGGGTGCCGGACGAAGCAATCAAACTTAGCTTGTTTCCATTCTCACTAGGAGGCAACGCTAAGCTTTGGTTAAATTCTTTTCCAGAAGAAAGCTTTACAGAGTGGGAAGCAGTGGTGACCAAGTTCCTAAACAAATACTTTCCACAATCAAAAGTAAATAAAGGAAAGCAAGAGATTTCATCATTCAGGCAAGACATGCAGGAATCACTGTGGCATGCATGGGACAGATATAAAAGCTTATTAAGAAAGACTCCCACGCATGGATTTGACGAAGTGGAAGTAGTCCTAATCTTCCTTGGAGGTCTTGGTTCACAAACTAAGATGATGCTTGACGCCTCAGCAGGAGGAAATATCAAATGGAAAACTCCAGAGGAAGCTACAGAAATTATTGACAATATGGCTACTAGTGACAATGAGCTCCACAGTGAAAGAGGAGCTCCTATACAACAAAAAGGAGTTCTACAGTTACAAACCCATGACGCCTTGCTAGCACAGAACAAGATACTAACTCAACAACTGAAGACTCTTACAAAAACACTTGCACAACTGCCAAAAGAGTTAAAGACTGTTGCACAGGCTCAATCACAGTTGTGTGAATTATGTGGAGGTGACCATATCAATGGTCAATGCGCTTTTCCAGCAGAAGCCTAAGAGGATATTAACTTCATGGCCAATCAATACCGTCAGGGGAATTTTAATCAAGGGTGGAAACCACACCCAAGCACTGGTCACGGACAAACTGGGCAAGCTGGAGAAACTGGGCAATTCAATAAGCAACAACAACAACCAACCTTATGGCAACAGATTTCTATACTTAATGAAAGGTCAATAAGGATGGAAGAAACTCTTCATCAGTTCATACAGAAAACTGAGTCTACTCAAAAGAGCACTGAAGCTGCTATTAAGAATTGGGAGACTCAAATGGGTCAGATTACCAAGCAGTTGGAAGAGAGGCCAAACAAAAATTTTGGGGCTAATACTGAGGTTAACCCCAGGGAAGAATGCAAAATGGTGGAGAGTACAAATGAGCAGAGAGTTCAGTTAGAAGAAGGAGAGCAAGAAAAAGAAGAGAGAGAAAAGAGAGAAAAAGAAAAAGAAGAGAGAGAAAAAGAAAAAGAGAGAAAAGAGAAAGGAGAGAGAAGAGAGATAGAGATTAATGATATTTTTCCTTTTCCAATAAATCAAGAGAAGCAATTTGATTTTACAGAATTATTCAAGATGGTGGACAATGATGTACCTTGGAATCAGATATTACAACAAATTGCAGTTTATACTAAACCTGAGGAAGAAGTCTCTACAAAGAAAAGACGTAGAGATGATGATACAAAGAAGTATAAAGCTGTTAAAAAGGAGCCATTCCCTCTAAAGGCAAAAGATCCAGGAGGTTTCTCCATTCCATGCACAATAGGGAAGAAAAGGATAAATAAGGCCTTACTCGATTTAGGATCAAGTGTTAACTTGATACCTTATTCTTTACTGGAGCAGATCGGTGATGTTGATGTGAAGCCTGTAAAGGTTAACTTAGTAATGACAGATGGATCTTCAAAGGAACCCTGTGGAATAGCAGAAGATATTATAGTTTGTGTGGGCAAACTCCAGTTCTTGGTAGGCTGTGGTGATGAAGATAGAGACTGAAAAGATACCCATTATTCTTGGAAGACCGTTTATGAAAACGACCAAAGTTATCACTGATGTGAACGAAGGTATAGTGGTGCTCCAAGATAGAGAAGAGAGAGTTGTTGTAGATGTCTTCAAAGAAGAGAGGCAGATGTAGGAGGAAGAAGCTAGTCATAAAGCTGCATTTCAAGATGTACTCATGACTAGCCCTCAAGATGAAAAGCCCAAGGTTAAAGGTAAACATTGTTTATTGTTTCAGGTACCGGAAAAAGAAAAGATTGGAAGAGGAAGAAAAATTCCTGATGACTGGATGAAAGAACAACTCCAACTGGGTACACCTGTGAGATTCAAAAACAAGTTGTGGGTTGTGAAAGGCTATAAAGAAAAGGAGATGATAGAGATAGAGTCTCCATATTCTAGAAGAGTCAAAACAGTACACCGGAAGCAGTTGAGGAGTTAGTGGAATATGGACATCAACCAGGAAGAAGGAACTTGAACTTTATTGGGTCAAGCTAATGACGTTAAAAGAGCTCTTGCTGGAAGGCATTCCAGTAATTTGAGGACAATATTTACTTTGATTTTATTTTGGTTCTGTAATTTTTAATCAGTTGGACATTATTTCTGTATATATTTTGTTGGGATATAGCATCTACTGAAGGATGCTAGGTGGTTAAGTATCCACTGAAGGATACTAGGTTTGTTACACCTACTGATGGGTGTTGGTAAGAAAAGTTTTGCACCTACTGATGGGTGTTGGTGGATTTTGGGTCAGGCTCGTGACGTTAAACAAGCGCTACCTGGGAGGCAACCCAGTTGATTGATTATATTTTTGTTTGTTCTGCTGTAGTTGCATAATAGGATTTTGCATGAGTAATCTGAACATGTTATTACAAGGAGTAAGTGAGAGGCATGGGTAGGAGGCACCTAGGTTAAGCTAGGAAGAAGAAGAGTACTTCCCGAAAGTGCCGCTGAGCGGCAAACTACCTCTGAGCGGTAGTGTCGCAGACTGGACTTAGGTTGCCCCTAAGCGGAACCCGAGCCCATTAGGGTATTTTTATACCCTAAGCTGCGCCTTAGTTTATCTTTTCAGATTTTTCTCTACACACACACTCCTACATACTTTTTCAAAAGGTTCTCTACAACTTTTCCCTCATCCCTCTTGAGAAAATCTCTCTTTCACTCATTTTATCACTAGCTTTCCATCTAAGTTTGGGGTAGGAAGAGAGAGCATCATAGCTTGAAAGCATTCTCAGTTCATCTAGCATCTCCACCCAAGTAAGTCAAGCATTTTTCATTCTAGGGTTCTTGAATGTGAATTTGATTGTTAAAGCATGAATCTTTAGGGGTTTTGATTTCTATGCATGATTTGATGATTTAATTGAAGTTTGAACCGATTGAACTGAATGAGTTTGATCTGAACAACTGAAAATTGCATGTGGGTGGAGTTAGGACAGGTTAAAAACGAAGTTTTCAAAAATCTGCAGAGTCACCGCTCAGGGGTAAATTGCTGCTGAGCGGCACTCTGACAGACATTAGATTTTTGCTGAATTGCATTCTGGATTACTGAACTGGTGGCGCTGAGGGGTGATTTTTGACCCTCAGCGGTGGTTTAGCTTCAAAATATGGTGTTGTTTGTGTGTTACTAATGAATTACAACAATTTTTGGTGGTTTTGTATTTGTGTTTGATGTAGGAATGACATCCTCTTCAGGCAAAAGAATAAAGACCATGGCATCCAAAAGAAAAGAAAAGGAACCAGAACAACCCCATTCTAGTAGGTTCCTATCTCGCAAACATGAGAAGCATTTCAAGGTGGTCCAAGATAGGAGGCTACTGATGGAGAGAAAGGTTCGAATGATACCTAACTTTGCTCCTCAATTTGGAGAGCAATTGTTAGGGAATGATTGGGGGAAGCTAGCCACATACCCTACACCTGCCAATATAGCTGTGGTAAAAGAATTCTACACTAATGCAAGACAGATTGGTGATTATCCAGCTGAGAATTACCTTGGCTATGTCAGAGGCCATGCTATTAGGTATGATCCTGATTCCATCAACAACTTCTTGGATACTGTGTGGGCTGGTGAGCAGTGCCAATTTTCTCTTTGTATGGAAGAAGGCGCTGATTTTGATGATGTGGAGAGAGTTTTATGTGTACCTGGAGGACATTTTCAGAGGAATAGAACTGGCTCTGTAGTGAACATTAGGAGGACTGATTTGACTCCTCTTGCAAAGTATTGGATGGCTTTTTCTCATGCCAACATTCAGCCATGTTCTCATGTGTCAGACATTACTCTTAGCAGGGCACTCCTCCTTTACTGTGCAATCAGGAACTTGAATGTCAATATTGGACAGGAAATAACTGATGAGATAAGGGTATGCGCTAACACAACAAACAACAAAGCACCCTTAGGACATCCATCTTTAATCACACACCTCTACAAGATAGCTGGGGTGGATACTTCAGCTCCACCCTTTGAAAGGCCAAGGAAAGCAATTGATGAGGCTTATTATAGACAATATTGTGGAGGTGAGGAAGCAGCTCAACCAGTTCCACCACGTCGTACTCGCAGAGAAAGAGGGCAAGCATAGAGTCGGGCATCTGCTGAAACACATGAAGCAGAACCTTTTCAAATGAGGGACATGTACATGTCTCTTATAGGTGCACAGTTACAGTCTATCCACAAAGGGCAGGTGGCTACTGCAGAGATGATTGTTGGAATGTATGATACACCTCCAGCACACAGGTGAACTATGGAGGAGTTTCATAATGTTGTAGCTTGGCTAGAAGAGCAGGTACAAGGAGGCAGAGCTGAAGCAGCTAAAGCTTCAGCTATGGAGATGGAGGAAGATGATGTTGAAGCTGATGATGATGATGCATTTGAGGATGCGGAAGATGAGGAAGAAGAGGAGGATACAAATGACAGCTCAGATTGATGAGGAGCTGAGATAGCATTTACTGATGAATGTTATCATAACTAGAGCAGGACTTATGCTTTTGTTTGGTTTTGTGTTCTGAACTTACTTATGTTTTTAGAATAGGGTTTAATGTACTCAATTGAAAACTTTGTCTGTTATGATGGTTTGCTTGTGATTGTGATTGTTTGATAAAGTAATGCTTGATGATGCTTTGATATAGATTGATGTTGAGATGTGCACATTATATGCTTATACAGGTGACTCACAAGCTTTGTGAACAAATGCATGATGTTGTGATTGTGATTGTGATATTAAGCAGGATGTTTATGTCAAATGTGAATGAGCTGATATGTGAGGTTTTGAGCTTCAGAGTTTTTGTGACTGCATTCTATTCCTTTGGAAGCATGAATGACTTTGCCCAGGTTTTCTATGATTGAATTACTTGCTTGTTTGCATCATATGATCAAGGCCATTTGTTGATAATCCTTCTATTAGCCAAATTCATAAATTTAGCCACTAAAAGAGAACACTTTGTGTTCTATCCTTTGAACCCTTAGCCTTGGACATGATTTGAAAACCCTTGTTGAAAAGTTTTACCTTGAGTTAAGTAGAAAATATTTTGTGGTATTGATAAATGTTCAAGTTTGAGGTTGTTGGAAAATAGAAAGGGAAATTGAAAGCATTGAGCTAAGTGCTAAGAAATAAGAATGTGTAAAGAAAAAGAGAAAGAAAAGAAAAGAAAAGAAAAATCAAAGCTCAATGAAAAAGAAAGTTGGGAATAAATAAGAATGATTGTGTTGATATGATTCTCTTAACTCAAGGGTTTTGTGATCCAGAAAAACCAATTTTCTTGTTAGCCCAGCCACATTATAAGCCATTGAAAAAGTCCTTCTGATGATGCATGCTTGTGAATTTATTTGATTGTGGTTAAATGAAAGGCAAAGACAATTCATGTGACATTGTGATAGTAGAGTGAATGAGTGATTACCTCTTATACACTTGTGTTTGAGTGAAACACTTTACCTAGTGAGGAAATATTCATTGAGCACATGAACATCCATGTTTAGTTGATTGATCATTCATGAAAAATAGCATTTGTTGGATATTAAGTGACTTTGTGAACACCAAAGCATGTGCACGTCTTGATTGAAATCTTTGTCATGAGTTTGATTGAAGTCTTTACTTATCTTGAAAAGAAGATTTTTGAATGAGTGAACCATTATAAGGATTGGTAGAAGATTGAGTTACATCTTGTTTGCTTGAGGACAACCAAAGTTCTAAGTTTGGGGTTGTGATAACAGTTGAAAAACTGTTATTTTCATGCTTAAAATTGATACTAAAAGCAACCTTTAACACTTAGAAACTACCTTGAAATCATGCTTTTAGTCATATTTTTAGAAATAAGAGAACTGGACAGGTTTATGCTTGATTTTAGTGTTTTTATGCAGGTTTTAAGATGAATTTGGTGAAAGAAGTGAAGAAGGATAGAGATGGAATCAAAAAAGACATCAAAAAGTGCAAAAGGAGAAGCCGCAAGTACTGCTCAGCGGCAGTTTACCGCTGAGCGGCACTCAGAAACCCACGTTGGCTCCGCTGAGGGGTGAAAAGGCCGCTGAGGGGAGAAAAACAACTCACGCACTTACCGTTGAGCGGCACTATTTTGGGCTTGGGCCTAATTTTCTATAATTTTAGAATAGTATATAAGCTTTAGGACGTCCTAGGGTTTGTATCTTTGGCTGAGACGAAGCAAACACTCACTTTTCCACCCCTTGAAGGAAGATCTTGGATGCTCAGGCTACCTCCTCCTCTTTCTAGGGTTCTATCTTTCTTTCATTCATTATTGTTCATCTAGTTTCACCATGAATATGGTGAACTAAACCTTGTATTGTTGTTGGGGAATCAATGTAGTCTTGTGAAACTCTCATATATGGAATTTGTTTCAACGTCTTATATTAAGATATATGCTTTCTTTCATCTTTAGTTAGGGTTTTTCCTCTTTGCTTATTGCTTACTTTGTTTAACTCATTCATTGCCATGATTATTGATTTTGTCGATACGGGAACGTACGGGGAAATCTAAATCCGGGGAATTTCTCCCAATAGCATATTGGTTGCCTTTAAGCTCCTGCACTTTAGAACTAATTACTAAGAATGCTAGGAATTGTATGAACTCGTAATTAAGGATAGGCCTTCTTGCAAGGTGATTTAGAGAGTGGCATTAGCATTGATGAAAAGAATGATGAATTCCTAAAAATATATGAGAGTTGATAAGATGAAATTGATAACCCCAACAACATACTCATCCATCTAATTCATTGAAGTGTTTGTATTCTGTTTTTTTCCATTGATCAAATTCATGCATACATGTTTAATTACTGTCTTTTGCATTTAAACCCTACAATCAATCGTTAACAAGTCTTAAATAATCAACAAATGATATAGCTAACTAGGTCGTGAGTCCTTTGGGAAAACGATACTTGGTCTTACCTAGTTTTATTACTTGATACGATTCGATCACACTTGTCGATTGTTAAACAAGTTTGTGGCGCCGTTTTTCGGTGTTCATAAATTTGTCATCAATGGGGATATGAGTTTTGGTTATCTTAAGCTTCTAATCGTAATGCAGAATTAATAATTAGGAATACAAGACATTGTAATCTAGTAATTAAGGATATGCTTTCTTCGCCGAGACATCGGGTTTTAAGTAATTTAGAAAGTGATATTAACATTAATGAAGAAGATGAATTCATATATGCATGAGAGTAAACTAGGTGAAATCTAAACCCCAACAACATCATCATCCCATATTATCAACTTCATCCATTCATTCTTGTGTTTAGCCTTAATTGATCAAATTGCATTCATATTTATTTTTATTGCATTTGCATTCAAAACCCCAAAAATTGTTCTTAAGTCTTAATTAGTTAAGCAATTACACAACTCTTTAGTCTCGTGAGTCCTCTGGGATACGATACTTGGTCTTACCATTTTATATTACTTGATACAATTTGGTACACTTGCCGACATTTTAACACCAGGTCATGTGCGTGCTATTGGAGGAGCTACTGGATTGAGGGACTACTTTGGCCCTAAACCAAGAAGTATAGAGGCCATGAGTCAGGAGCGCTTAGTAGCCTAAAGGAACAGACGAAACTCGAGATGGAGGAGCGCATGAGTGAACGCTTCTGACAATAAGAAGCAGTATATCAAAAGCTTCTTGAAGAAAAACTTCAGATGATGTCTCAACAACAGCAACAGTAGGAGGATGATCCTACCGCACCTCGTGTGAGCACCAAAGGCTCATGCTCTACTATAGATCCTACTGATTACACTTATCAGTATGAGTTTTTGGTTGATGAAAATCCTCCGCGTAGTGGCCGCGGGACGACAGATTGTAGGAGGCCAGACCCTTCATGGTGCTCCTTTATTTCCCACTCACGCGCGGGTCACGTTAGATGAAGTTAGAGACCCCCAGGCTCGAGTGCTAGTGCCTACTTCTGAAATCCAATTCGTGGGGGAGGCCTTATGCGCATTTATAGCTTGGTCTAAGGCTGTGATCATGTCACTTTTTGGCCCACCAGCGGTATTATATTCTTATTTTTATTATTTTAAATCTTCAAGTTATAATTAAATGATTCCTAACTTTTTTAAATGTGACTTTCAGTTCTACCGTCCTGAGAAACAACCAGCTCAACCTGTGAATGAGGCTCATGAGGAAGCAGAAGACGATAATGATCCTCTATCCATATTGACGAAGAGATTAGACAAGTTGAAAAAAGGACCGATGGAGCTGTTGTGGGAGTTAAGAACATTTGGCATCCCATGCCATATTCCATTGCATATTGATTTCAATGATGCAGTGGAGATCGTTGCTCGAGAAAGAATGTTGAACATTTCATGCATACAACTATGGTGCATGTAAGTTTTTTAATTGTTATTTTCCAATTTGTATATTAGTATTATTACTTTTTAATAAATATACTTAACTTTATTGTTATAGGTACATGGACACCATTGTAGTGGATTCAGGTCGGGCAACAATGTATGACTTTCTTGAACCTCAGAGCATTCAAGCATCTAGAAACACTTTAGATTCTAGACAATCATATATGCAAACATGGAAGACTGAGTCTAAACGAGAGATGTATATCGTGCCATACATTGATGCGTATGTGTTTCTCAATATTGTCAGCTTTTATTAAAATTTAATCAATAAAGTCACTAGTTGTTGGTACATGATAGGAGCCATTAGAAAATGATGGTGATCATTCCAAAAAAGGCATAAGTTATATGGTTTTGTTGTTTTCATAGGAAGACGAAATCATATTTGAAGTCCTTGTTACAAACGTAAGTATTACATTCATTCATATCAATTCATTATGATATTAATATATTAACTTATGTTTCTAATGTTTAAAATGTTTCAAATTTGTATAGAGTTGTGGCTAGGACTAGAGGACAACAAATTGAAATTATATATCCTAAGGTTGGAATTCATTGATCTTTAACTATTAATTTTCGTAGTCAAATTTAAACCATCACATATTGACTAAGTTCTTTCAGATGTTTGTAACAAGTAGAATGATTCCTCGGCATGTGACTACTACATCATGTCATGGATGAAGACAATCATCCAAGTAGAAATCAGAGTAGATTGGACTGAGGTAGAAATTTACATTTGAAAATCTTACAAATATCAATAAAGTTTTCACATTAAAATGAATATAATAGTAAAGTTTCCTTGATTTTGTAGCGGTTCAACACTACCTCTACATTTTCAGATGTCGTAATAAAGAAGATAAGAGAGGATTGGGCAGAATACTTGAATAAACATTTTAATTAGCTATAGCTTTAGATTTTTCCTTAAAGTTTTGCAACTTTTTGATGATAACATTTGCTTAGCTTTTAGTTTTACTTGTTCAGCTTTTTGAATGGATGAACTGATGATAGCATCGTTGTGAATATATGAATTGGAAAACTTGGTTCTTTTTATTTTGATGATAGCATTTGCGTCTTTTAGTTTTACTTTTTAATTTGAACTGATGAATTGATGATAGCATGGTTTAAATTAATTAATTTTGTGAATATATGAATTGCAAAACTGGTTTCTGTATTTCAAGTTTGGTTAAATGAGGAAAAATGAACCAAATTTCAAAAAAGAACACTGAATGTGACGTCGAATTATACATTGTTCGACGTTCAATTTGTAAGTTAACATCGAACTATGTATTGATTGATGTTCATATAATACAGTGGATTACCATAAAGCTGCAACGCTGGGCGAACTTCTCTCTAGCTCAGTGAGGGTAACGTCATGCATCAATAAGTTTGATGTTAACCTTACGTCCAGCCCCCTTATGTTCGATGTTAACTTTACGTTCAGTCCTCCTATAATTGACATCAAATCTTCCTTTAAATATAAATATTTATTCAAATTTTAGACGTCGAGCTCCTTATTACTTGACGTGTCTATAAACAAAAAGTGACGTCGTTCTATGTACTTCGACGTCAACTTTACGTCCAGTCCCCTTACAGTGGACGTCAAATCTTGCTTTAAATATAAATATTTATTCAAATATTATACGTCTCTCCCTTTATTATTCGACGTGCCTATAAACAACAAGTAACGTCGATCTACATAAATCGACGTCAACGTTACGGCCAACTTCTTTCAATTTGACGTCAACTTTACGTCTCCTCCCCTTACATTTGACGCCAAATCTTCCCTTAAATATAACTATTTATTCAGATATTGGACGTCGTAGTCTTTAGAACTCGACGTGTATATAAAAGACTAACGTCAGCCTGTGGTATTTGACATCAAACTTACGTCTCCCGATATGAGGTCGAGCTCGAGTTCGTCGTTAAAAGCTCAAAATATTTGACTTTGTATGTTGTTTTAGTACTAGTGTCTTGTCCTTCATAGGCGCATTCTGCTTTCTCTTTCACTGGTGACGACACTTTATTCCAACGAACCCACCTTTTGAAGGTTAGTTTTCGTTTTCGTTTTCAAGATGATGGACGAGGCTCTAAGGAGAGGCCACTTGAAGCTGCGCGAACACAAACCGGACCTCCTCGAAGCTTCTTTGACAAAGAAATACGTAACGGAATGTAGACGGAGCTCTAGCTTGAGAGCTAATCGGAAGAGAACTCGAGAAAACACTAAAATGGTGAGGAGACTCAATATAAAATGATTAATCGGTTCAAATGACTGATTGAACGGTGGAAAAGAAGGATGAACGGAGGAAATAATGTTTGTTCGGTGGAAAATGAAGGAACAATGAAAATGAAGAAGGAAGTGAGAAGAAACCCTAGTGGAGAAGATGATATTCAATGGAAAACCTGGATGTAGGGTTGCAATGACAGAAGCAAGATAAAATAGAGGTTGAACGTGGAATCTGTGATGAAATGATGCTTACAGATGATGAAGAGGTGAATCTGTGAAGAGAAATGGAGTAGAGGCTTATTGTGATGACGATGCGTTTGAGAGGGAGAAACCCTAGCAGATGAGGTTTCTTCGAAGTGGAAATGTGAGTAATGAGGATGCGCAAGTGGAAAAGTGGAAGTGATGCGCTGACAATGATGTGACAGAGAACACGTGGCTAAAGGAGCTTGACACATGCCTGAAGCGGATTGGAGGAAGGAGAATGTCGTGGAGGAGAAGGACCGTGGAATTTGGAAAATGGAAGTGAGAGAGTGTGCTTGGAAGGTGGCTAGAGGGAGTCTTTGGACTCTCTATCATTTGACTTTCAAGAGAATAGTTTCTGATTCAGAAAACTCAGTTCTCATTATTCTCAAAAGTTCCATTACAAGAGAGGAGCTGGGAAATAAGGACTTTTATAGAAAGAAATTTTCTATAAAAGCATGGAAATAAGGACTTCTAATATTTTGTTTTGTAGTCTTTTGAACTTTTAGAAGTCCAAATTCACTTTTGTCTTGAGTTATTTATTTCCTTAAAGATAAGAATAACTCTGAATTGCCATATTTTGAAAAAGTTTGCAATGAATATGATATGACAATTGGTTTGAAACAGAAATTAAAATTAGAAGAGTTAAAAATGATTGGAAAAGATTTAAGAGATTAGAAACCTTCCCTTTTAAATTTAGGTTCCATGCTTGGAGTCAAAGTTTCCATAAGTAGCAATTTCTCCTTTTCTTTCTTTTCTCTTTCTTCTCTCTTCTTTTCTTCTTCTCTTCTCTCTTCTCTCTTCTTCTTTCCTTTTATCTTCTTCTTTTCTTCGTTCCTCTTCTCTTCTTCTCTCTTCTTCTTTATTTCTTTCTTCTTCTTGTCTTCTCTCTTCTTTTTCTCTTATCTCTTTTTTTTTTCTCTTTCTCTCTTCTCTTCTTCTCTCCTTTCTTCCTCTTTTTTTCTCTCAATCTCTCTTTCTCTTTTCTTATCCTTGATCTCTTTAAGTCTTGCGCCAAATTCTAGTTCTCCACAAAGAAACCTATGATCATTTAAACTCTCAAGAAATAGTTTTCCATCTTCAATGCAATCTCTAATTAATTATAGGTTTCTTTTAATGCTTGAAGGCACAAACTTTCTTCTCATGCAAGCTTTTAATTCATACCAATCACGAATGGAGGACTTTCTACCTTTCCTAACATGATATTGTCTTTCATCCCTCTACTCACTTGCATGCTTTTCTAACTTAGAGACATATATGCTAAGAACATAAGATTCACTCTCTCTATAAAACAAATGATTTATTTTATCAATTTCTTTTTCCCAAGCTGGGTATGTTAATGCACCTATGTCTTTACCAAAGAATGGAAGATTCCTAGCTTGATTAAACATTTCATCACAATTTTCTATCCAAGATTACCTAGACGACCTATAACAAGACATCTTTGTTTTTAAAAGTTTTCTTAATCTAAAGGGTTAAAAGCTTCTACTTAGACGAGTCCCAAGTAAGAGAGGTGAGTCATGAAGACTGCTTAAGTACCAAGTCTTACCTTACCAGAAATGTCTTAGGTTACTACTAGTTACCCTTTAAACAAAAATCACCTTTAAAATCAAAGGACACAACTCACAAACAATCACAAACAATTAAGCACAATTAAAAGACTAGACTCTCGGACTCTAATGTGACAAGGCTTAGAGTTTAATCCCTTTTAGCCTAAATCACCCCTAAACGTGAACACAAATTTAAACACAAATAAGAAAAGTTTTGCCAAGAGTTGAAAGAGCACCAAGGACTCTTCCAAATCACTTGGACCTTGAATGGCCTTTTACAATGAAATTAAGAAAGACTAACACAAGAGCCTATTACACATCAAATTGAAGAAAAAAATTACAAAAGCAAACAATCCTATGCTACGGTCCTGGTCCACCTCTGCATGAAGAATCACACCCTAGGTCGACTAAAACCTTATATAGCTTCCTAAAGATTACAGAAAAGTGGCCCAAGTGCGGTTCTTCTATTTGACGCTCAGCTGTAGTTTTGCCCCTCAGTGTTGACTACGGGACTTCAAAGTGCTGCTCAACAGTAAAAGTGGCGTTGAGCGGTACTTGCGGCTCTTCTTTTATGCACTTTTTCTTCCTTTTTTGAGTCCAACTTCTGGCTACTTCACTCCTTCCATTCAATTCATCTTAAAACCTGCAAAAACAAGGAAAATCAAGCATAAAACCCATCCAACTCTCTTCTTTCCAAAACATGAGCAAAAGCATGATTACAAGCTAGTTTCTAAGTCATAAAGGTTGTCTTTAAGGTAAAAATTAAGTCTAAAAATAACAGTTTTTCAACTGTTATCACAACACAGATGAGTAAAACCCAATTTTCCCTCACAAATTTTCCAAGGAAATTAGGCCAAATCAGCCTCACTAAACTCACTACACTCAGGCTTCTCTTTAGAAATTTAAATCACACAAATGAAAGGTTTGGAAGGGAGATTCTCCCTTGGCAGCTCAAAGCTGGAGAATCTTTTAGACCACCACCACCGAAGATGCTACCAAGCACACAAACCTTCTTTCAAATTCTAGAAACCAAAGTGTAACAGCTTCTCAAACAAGAATGGCTAGGCTAAGGCAAAGTAATGGATAGTACAGGACAACCACCAACAATGTAAGGACCAGATAATGAAATTGACTGCACAAAAGAGCAACTACTCTAGATCAACTCTATACCAGATTACAAAAACAACAAAAGCTCAATTAAAAAAACTGCATAACAGATTTTACAAGTGAGAGACAAAACTAAGACAGCCAACAATTGACAAACAAGAAACAAGCTTATTTAATAAAAGTAAGCACAGAAAATAGATCTTAAGGAATAGAACTAGAAGAGATTAGTAAAGCAAGAAAAACCAAGCAAGTTGAATCATACATGATCAAACAGTTTTGCAACTGAAATAGAACAATGCATTGCCAATTGGTCTAAAATGTTCATTCCAATCAAATTAAATGATGAACCAGAAACAGGAGAGAACATCAAGAGTGAAACTGTGTTGTGAATTGTACTTGCCACTTTGGCTCTAATGGTTCAGTCAATACTTCTTTCTAATTGTTATTTCTTTTCAAATCACAAGAACTCATGCTTTTATACTTTCACTTTCTTTTGCTACAATTCACAACATACTATTTGATTTCTATTCCAATCCAATTCAACTTTACAAGATGAATCATGAACAATTGATTTAACACAAAGAAAACTATACAGAATTTTTAAAAACACCAAATGCAAGACACAAATGACTCTAGGAAGTGAATACACTGAATTTCAGCAATGATCTACTACTGAAATGAACAAAAACAAAGCAAATGGCACAAGAAAGGAAATATGATGTTCGGCCTACTGCAAATGAGACTCTATTGGAGTTTTCTCAGTGCAATCAAGCTTTACCAAAGCAATTATTGCTTATATAGTATGCACATGGTATTGGCTCAATCAATCAGATGCATCTCAATACCAAATTCTCAGCCAAGTGCAGAAATAACCAGGAACAAATTAGGCACTAAATTAGTGTTGTAAACCAATGCAAAGCTATCAACAAACATTAACAAATTCAAGAAACATGAGATTCATTATCTCTACCACTGAAATCTGCCACCAAGCTCATTAATCCAATGTCATAGCTTATATATGGTGAGCAGAACTTACTCAGTGCAGGTAACTCAAATGAATCACAAAACATAAGCAAAAACTAGTTAAGCTCGAATTCAAATGACAATTAAAACAAACCACAAGACTAGAACATGACAGATATGGATTTAGAAATTAAAACTCAAACAAAAACTAGACCGAATAAAATGAAAATAAGACTCAAAGCACATATTAAACACACAAATGCACCGAGTCACAATATAAAACTCAAAATAAGACAAAAACAAGATGAATCAACATAAGAAATATCGAAACAACGCAAGACAGTTAAACACATGTATTAAACAACGCGAAAGTGAAGAAAATTCAACAAAGACACGAAACAGTGAAAACAAAATCGAAACAACACAAACAATGAATAAAATAGGGAGGCAAAATAAACTTAACTCAGAAATTGAAGGAAACTCAGAACAGAGAGAACTGAGATACTTACCTTAGACGCGTTGACGAAACCGAAGCTCTCATGACAACTGATGGAAGAGCGACTCCAAGGAGAAGCGGATTGAAGCTGCGCGAACACGAACCAGACCTCCTCGAAGCTTCTTCGACGAAGAAATACGCAGCGAAATGTAAACGAAACTCTAGATTGAGAGCTAATCGGAAGAGAACTCGAGAAAACCCTAAAATGGTGAGGAGACTCAATATAAACCGATTAATCGGTTCAAATGACTGATTTAATGATGGAAAAGAAGGATGAACGGAGGAAATAAGGTTTGTTCGGTGGAAAATGAAGGAACAATGAAAATGAAGAAGGAAGTGAGAAGAAACCCTAGTAGAGAAGATGATATTCGGTGGAAAACCTGGATGTAGGGTTGCAGTGACAGAAGGAAGATAAAATAGAGGTTGAACGTGGAATCTGTGATGAAATGATGCTTATAAATGATGAAGAGGTGAATCTGTGAAGAGAGAAATGAAGTAGAGGCTTACTGTGATGATGATGCGTTTGAGAGGGAGAAACCCTAGCAGATGAGGTTTCTTCGAATTGGAATTGTGAGTAATGAGGATGCGCGACTGGAAAAGTGGAAGTGATGCGCTGACGATGATGTGACAGAGAACGCGTGGCTGAAGGAGCCTGACGCGTGCCTGAAGTGGATTAGAGGAAGGAGTACGTTGTAGAGGAGAAGGACCGTGGAATTTGGAAAATGGAAGTGAGAGAGTGTGCTTGGAAGGTGGCTAGAGGGAGTCTTTGGACTCTCTAGCATATATACTCTTTGCCAAACCTCTTAGGAAAATATCTAATTCATTTGAGAATAAAAAATTTGTCTAAGGAAGTTCTCAAGTATTACTGTTGCTCATATCAAGTCTTGTGAATAGGAGAAGCTTACGCTTAGTGGGTCTAAGGTCAAAGCGGTTCTCTTCAAGTTGGTTGAGTACGTTCTTCCATTTCTTTGTCGAAGGAAGGTGTTTTCTATTCTTATTCTTTATTCCATCTAATTGTAATCTGTAAGCAATATTTTAGTGAAAAAGATAATCACTATTTATAGTGATTAACGACTAGAAATAGAATCTTCAGATTTGAACCAGGATAAAATACTTTATGGGATTTTCTCTTATTCTACACTTTTTATTCACCAGTTGTTTGTTAAAAGTCCTAAAAGAAAATCATGATTTTAAAAAGAATGGTGGCTAATAACGAAGTTTTAAACATTCTGTTGCGCAATACCAACAATTGTAGAGGTTGCTTTGATAGTTCTTCAAATTTTTCGAAAATGGTCGGTCATAACGAAGTTTATGCTGAGTGTGCTTCCATCAACAGACCACTACTTTTTGTTGGTGATAACTATGCATTCTGAAAAGTCAGAATGAAAATTTTCATGGGGTCTGTTGACAGAGGCATCTGGGAAATAATTCAAAATGGTCTTTATATTCATAAATTACTATTAATGGTGTAGAATTAAAAAGCCATATTTTAATTGGATTGCTGAGGAAAATAGGAGAGCCCAATTTTTTATTAAGGCTTGTAAGATTATATCTTCTGCTGTGATGCTTGATGAATTATATATTATTTCTGTGTGTAAGACAACGCAAGAAATGTAGGAAGTTCTCAGAGTCACACATGAACGTATTGACGATGTGAAACGCGCAAGGAAGAACACTCTTATTCAGAAGTATGGGATGTTCAGAAGCGCTTCACCCACATCGTAAACCATCTAACAGGGTTGGGTAAGACCTTTGCTGCTAATGAGCTAAATGTAAAATTTTTTAAATCATTGGACAGGTCTTGAAAACCGAAGGTGAAATCTCAGAATCCCAAAACCTCTCCCAAATGTTGATGGCAATCCTCTTTAGAAAGCTCCGTGAACATGAGCTTGAGCTGAATAGATTGAATATGGAAGAAGATCCAAGAAGGAAGAAGACCTTGGCCTTCAAATATGAAATCTCTATAGGGAAAAGCTCAAAAAGGGATAATGATGATTCTGATGATGAGGAAAATATGAGCCTCATGCTAAAGAAGTTTACCAAATTCATCAGAGCAAAAAATAAGGACAAGTTCAGAAATGAAAAAAAGGACAATCAAGGATCTTCATCAATCATCAATTGCCTTAGTGGTGGAGAAAAAGGACATGTTAAATTTGATTTCCCCAAGAACAAGAAAAGTGAAGAAAAGAAAGAAAAGAAAGAAAAGAAAAGAAACACCCAAAGAAGAAGAAGGCTTACATAGCTTGGGAAGAATATAAAAACGTGGTGGCATTTTTGTAATTAAGACAAACTTATACGCCTCGGTTCAGTGAAAATCGAAGCTTATACACTATAATGCCTTAGTTATTTACGAAACTGAAGCATAAAACCCTCTGCGAGAAAGCCCTACTGCTTCAGTCTTCTACGAACCGATGTTATTGGACATCTATGTTTCAGTTTGCCTTCTAACTAAGGCATATAGGTTATCTCTCGAGACTATCCTCCCACATCTTGATTCACGGTTTCTCGATGTTTTTCTTCATGCAAACCCTATTCTTCACCTTTGTTAGAGTTCTTCATCTCTCGTCCAATTTCTCCATCCTTACCGATTAAATGCCTTCCTCCACCTATTTCACCGATTAGTTACTTCCCTCTTCATTTTCCACCGATTGGAACTTCTTTCATCGATTATTTCCACTTTTTCATCTTCCATGGCCATCTTCATGAAGCTCCATCATCACGGATGACGGCCTGTCTACTATCATCGCCAAGCCCAATGGCTACAGTGGCGAGTTCGCAGCAGAGGAGGTTGGAGATCTGTTCTTGGCAGCGACAACCTTTCTCCATGGAACAACTCACGAAGGTGCATCATGGATTTGCTTGTGATGTTCGTCGTCGCCAAAGGATGGTAGATCTGGTTCGCGTTTTGACTATCTAGCGGTGGTGCAGCGTCAGAGTTTCTCATTCTCGTTCTCGTTCAGTTCTCTGGGTTTGTCGTTTTGAGGCTTGAGGTCTTGGTGGAAAAGGTTGGAGAGGGTGTTGCGGATGCAAACGTCGCAGAATTGCGGATAAGGGATTTAAGGGTGGCGGTGGATGGAGCACTACTGCAGAAAGGGCTTTAGACATCCGTTCTTTTGGCCTTTTGACGTCCGACGTACGCCCGACGTCTATGTGGGTGACGTTACTCAGACGTCCGCTGTGTCAGGACGGACGTCTATATAGACGTTCGTTGTGCAAGACCGGACGTCTATATAGACGTCCGCTGTGTTAGGACGGACGTCTATATAGACGTCCGCCTCCTCCCTCCCCGGACGTCTACCAGGCTGAATTGTTTGTGTTAGGGTCTGGGGGTGGACGTCCGTTTGTGCACTGCCAGACGTCTATAGGCGTCCGACTGTACACTAACGGACGTCTACTGGGCGTTTGTTTTTTAAAAATTAATTTATTGTTTCAATAAAACCACACCTGGAAAGCAGAAAAATGTCCCAGAACAATTTTGCAATAATATAAATATGCATTTTATATAAACAAAGTTCTACTTAATGTGGAGTTCAATCCACTACCAAAACTACCAACATAAAACTTAAACTAAAACTAAACAATGTTCAACAAGAAATAAAACTATTCCTAACTCCATCTTTGCAGAAGATAAGCGGTCCACTCCTGCCTTATTATCTGTTTAATTGTGTCCTCTGGAATAGGCGATGTACTCTTGAAGCGCTGCAAAATTCAATAAAGATTCATTATTGTTTCGTATATGTTGAAGATGAATTTGATTTGTAATGTATTGAAGGTATACATCATTACCTCATTCCAGTCATCTGTAATGACAGCTCGAATGATGGTCTTAATCCAACACATCACATAGAAGCCACATTCCCATGAATCTAGCTGCTGGTTACACTAAAATCACAAACTAAATAGTTAAGAATTTAGATCATTCAATAACATAGAAAATGAATTAGAAACTATAAATGACTTACAACCTTTGGATACAAAATTTGAACCAGTTGACCACGAGATTTACCAATAACTCTGTACAGATTGAAAACACAAAGTATAATTAATATGACTATTTTATCATAAAAGTTGAAGGTGAACATCAAATTCAAAGTCATTTTTGGAGAAACACTTACCCTTGAAGCATGGTTCTCAACTCATTTTTCATCCTCCTGTGCAACGAACAAAACCATATAATTTTACATTGTTTGGGAATGATGACCATCAGCTGCTAGTGCGACCTATCACGAAGGACAAATAGTTATTCAACTAATTAAGGAAACTATAATAATGAGCTGACCACATATAACAACACCTACCCCTCAATGTATGGCACAAGGTATACGTCTCTTTTTGACTCATCCATCCATGTTTGCAAATAATGTTGTCTGTTTTGAAGTGTGTTACCAGACGGTTGAATGGTCTGAGGTTCAACAAATCCATACATGGAAGACCAACCTTGGTCTACAACGATTGTGTCCATGTACCTAAAACAGCAAAGTTAAGTTGTTAGAAACTATAACAATGTAAATAAAAGTAATATGAAAGACCAAATTGACTATCTTACATGCACCACAGCTGAATGATGGAAATATTCAACATCTTGTCTCCCCCAATCACCTCCAATGCATCAGAGAATGTGATATAAACTGGCACATGTGGGGGAAGACCAAATACTCTCAAATCCCAGTATAGTTCTAATGATGCTTTCTTCAATCTGGGTAATTTTGTCATTAACTTTGATAAAGGATCATCCTCCGCTTCAGCCATCTCATCATCTTCATGTATGATTGTATCATGAATTGGCTGCTTCTGAGGACGTGTGAACTGAAGATAAGAATTTACGTCAAAGCTTTATCAACAATTATATGAAGAATAAACATAGAAATACTAAGGAAAAAGACATTATACTTGTGGAGTAGCGATGTGGGACATGATCAAATCTCTAGGCCAGACAATAAATAATCCTATGGCCTCCCCCACAAAGTTAATTTTTGGAGTGGGTACAGGCACCTGAGCCTGGGGATCCCGAACCTCATCAATGGTCACACGCACGTGCTGGGGTAATATGGCAACACCATGAATGGTCTGCCCTCCCTCAAGCACTCGTCTGACAGCCACAATGCGTGGGGGATGCCCATCAACCAACAGCTCATATTGACTGCTATACTGAGTGGGGTCTACAGCAGAGCATGATCCTCTAGTGCTGACACGAGGTGGTGTGGGAGTTTCATCGGCCCACATGTTGCCTTGCGTCATGGAATGCAACTTTTCTTCAAGCGCTCTTTGTATTTGTTTTTGTTCTTGTAGCTGCTCCATGAATCGTTGCTCCATTGATCTCATGCTTTGGTTGAGTCTTTCCTCCCACTAAAGATCCATCTGCCTCAATGTCTCCTGACTCATTGATTGGGGGGTTTTCTGTGTAGGGCCAAAGTAGTCACGAAGACCAATCGCCCCAGGAACTCCACGTACACGTCCTGGGTGCTCGGGCCTTCCAATGGCCGTTGTCAGAATGTCGTCCCTACCTTGGCCAGCAAATGTGCCCTGAGTCTGCTCCTCAACCAACTCATCCTGCACATAAAAAAACCAAGTTACTTAGAAGACATGCTGTGATAGATACACAATCAAATAACTGCTTATAATTTGAACTTACAATTCTATGTGAGATCAAGGCAGCTGAGGAAGATGTCATGTTCCCATCAGATTTAGTCCGAGCAGCCTTCCACAGCTCGTACCTAGCAGGTGCAGGTGCTAGGTCCGACGACTCAAGTCCCAAGGCATCCGCTCTAGACTTTCTCAGTTTCTTCTCCAGCTTTGCATATCCACCTCGTGATAACAAGTGGGGTGCGTCGTTTAGCCTTTGTCTTTCTTGGGCGGCTAACCTTTTACCCTGTGAAACCATGTATATAAGTAAGTGTAAAATCATAAAAACTCAATGAAAGACGATCTTAAGAAACATACCTTCCATTCCTCAGACTCTCTAGATGCACGAAACTGCATCCAATCCTCCTTTGTGAAGGTATAATGCTGACATAGATTTTCATGTTGTCTATCTCCAAAGACATATAGTCGTGTCAGCCTTGTCTTGAAATCCCTCCATCTTATCGCTATATGCGATAACACTTTCTTTCTAATTTGCATTGTGTTTAGAATATCAAAATGTTGCTGTTTAAAACAAAAAACTTGTTATTCCAAAAGAAAACATAAAAGATAAGTATATCATAAATTGCATGAAGTATAAACATACCTGAACATCTTGCCATAAGAGGTTCTTGTCGACCTCTGGGACGTCATCCCAACATGCATGAAGGATAGAGACATGACTTTTTGCTAACTTACCTAGATAACTCCTAAACCTATCAGCATTTGGCCCTGATGGATGACCTGATCTGGGGTCGATGTCAACATGCCTCCTCTGACCATCCACGCGTCCGGATGTCACATCTGCTACTCGGGTGACACCTCGTCCACGTCTGCTCTTTCCCGATCCTGAGTCTGAGCCCGACATACCTGAAAAATTATACAACGTTAGTAATAATTCAATTATGATGAACATACATATAAAGTCAATAAAAGTGAAAATATTGACCTATTAATTAATTGTTTTTTCCCAAATGCCTTCGTTGTGATCACTACGAATTGCCTGCATTACATCGGCAACGTCATCAACTGGGTCTTCAGTGGGTCTACATGCAACAGATGTTGTCTCAAGTATATCAAGAGAATCGTCATCATCATGTCCATGCATGTTTTTTCCTTCTAAAACCACTGACCATTTGTTATTCGATGGATCATTTACGTAGAATATTTGTCTTGCTTGACTAGCCATGATAAATGGTTCATCAGTGTAATTCATCTTGTTCAAGTCTACCAATGTGAAACCAAGGTCATCCATCATGACACCAGAATTTATATCAACCCATTTACACTTGAAAACTGGGACTCTAAAAGTGACGTAATCAACTTCCCATATTTCTTGTATTATTCCAAAATAACTGATGGATGCTGTGATTGGATTTTTGTCTTTAGAACTAGCAAAGTGCACAGCCTCAGCTTGTAGTGTGACACCACTATTTTGAACTCTGCTTTTGTCATCTTCTACCTTTGTCTGAAAAGAAATATTGTTTATATAGTACCCACCATATGTAATGACATCTGTGTTCGGCCCACGAGATAACCTCAATAAAGTTTCAGAAACATGTGGAGTCGCATAAATCTTTTTCTTAAACCATTGCAAGAAGGTTTTCACATGTTCATTAAGATGCCATTTTTCACTCATTTTTGGGTTTGCTGCCTTTATTTCATTAACGTGGTCAGAAATGTAAGGAATCACATCAACAGTGTTGTTTAAGACGTACAAATGAGCTTGGTCAATTTCTTTTCTGCTAACACTTTGAATTCTCACACCTCGAACACCCTTACCTTCACATTTTCCTTCATTTCTGCTCTTGGGAAGACCGACGGGTTCACAAGATGGCATATAACTTGAACAAAATTCAATGGCTTCTTCTGCAACGTATCGCTCTATGATTGAAGCTTCTGGTCTATACTGATTCTTGACATATCCCTTTAAGATCTTCATGTATCTTTCAACTGGGTACATCCACCTTAAGAAGACCGGCCCACATATTCGAATTTCTTTAACTAGATGAACAATCAAATGTACCATGATGTCAAAAAAGGAAGGTGGAAAATACATCTCTAATTGACATAGTAGTCTTATTCCCTCATTTTCCAATTCATCTAAACCTCGAGGGTCAACAACTTTCTTGCAAATGGCATTAAAGAAAAAACTCAGACGTGTCAGAATACCCCTAACAGAAGGAGGTAATATGCCTCGAATAACAACAGGTAACAATTGTTGCATCAATGCATGACAATCGTGAGACTTTAAACCAACTAGCTTTAAGTCTTGCATAGACACAAGGTTACTGATATTTGAAGAATAACCTTGCGGAACCTTCACACTTCTTAAACAGTTACAAAAACTTTGTTTTTCTTTTTTGGAAAGTGTGTGACAGGCTGGGGGCAGATAGGTGCGTCTTCCTATTATCTGTGGATGTAACTCAGATCGGATTCCCATGTCAGCCAAATCTTGTCTTGCTTTAATTCCGTCTTTGCTCTTCCCTTTGACGTTTAATAAAGTTCCGATGACACTGTCACAAACATTTTTTTCAACGTGCATCACATCAATACAATTTCTAACATCAAGTTCACACCAATATGGAAGCTTAAAAAATATCGATCGTTTCTTCCAAATGTTCTTTGCAGAGGTACTTTTATGATGTTTTCCAAACACAATGTCAATGTTTTTGACTTTGTTGTACACCCCTTCACCATTCCGGGGTCTGCACACAATCTCATCCTCAGCACTTCCATTAAATGCTTTTTTCAATCTACGATAAGGATGATTACGAGGAAGAAATTTTCGATGTCTTGTATATACCGTCTTCTGACCATGTTTCAACTGAAGGTAACTAGTGTTTTCTTCACATATGGGACATGCAAAATGACCTTTAACACTATAACCGCTCAAGTTTCCATATGCTGGGAAATCATTTATAGTGCAAAACAACATTGCACGCAAACGGAACTGTTCCTGAACATGTGAATCAAACACGTCGATGCCTTCTTCCCACAATAATTTCAAATCATCAATTAAAGGTACTAAGTAAACATCAATGTCATTTCCAGGTTGTCTAGGACCCGATATCATCATGGACAACATCACATATTTTCTCTTCATGCACAACGAAGGAGAAAGATTGTAAATCATCAACATAATTGGCCACGAACTGTGTTTGCTACTTAAGTTTCCATAAGGATTCATACCATCATTGCAAGTGCAAGCCTTAAGTTTCTTGGATCTGCACCAAATTCAGGGAATTTGTCATCAATCTTTTTCCATTGTGGAGAATCAGCAGGGTGTCCAAGAAGATTATCCAACTTTCTTTCGTCAGAGTGCCATTTAAGGTTCTTTGCATCTTCTTTAACAGAGAACATACGTTTGAACCTAGGTATTATAGGCAAATACCACATCACCTTAGCAGGTGCACCATCATTACCTTCATTACCAGTGACTCGGTCAGATTTCTTTTTAAAACGGGATAAACCACATGTTGGACAATATTTTAACGAAGCAAACTCCTTTGTGTACAAAACACAATCATTAGGACAAGCATGTATCTTTTGATATTCAAGACCCATTGGACATAAAATTTTTTTGGCCTCGTAATTACGAATAGGTAGAGTATTATTTTCTGGAAGCATCTCCTTCAACAACTCCAACAACTCGGTGAAACTTTTATCGGTCTATCCATTCCTTGATTTTAAACTAAACAACTTTAAAGTTGAAGATAGACGTGTAAAGTTCGAGCATCGTGGGAACAACGGTTGCTCTGAATCATTAATAAGAGAATCATACAAATTAGCCCTTCCAAAATTATCTTCACCGACATCACGTATCATGTCCTCTAAATGGTCACTCATCCATTCTTCCACATAATCCGTTCCTCGTGACGTGGTAGGCTGCTCCAATACTTCTCCATGCCAAGTCCAAACGGTATAAGTCCTCATTATGCCGTACATGAATATATGGTCACGCACATTGCCTAAGTCTTGCCGTATTTGATTAAGACAACGGACACAAGGACAAAAATATGTCCCGTTGACAGACTTAGCATTTTGTTCAACGTATTGCAAGAACTTCGAAACACCCTTATCATATTCTTCACTGATGCGACGTTCGTTCATCCAGCTTCGATCCATACTATGTTCGTAAAATCATCAGTTCAAGTTTTTTAACTCTCACAAGGTTAGGCCCTACCCATTCAAAAAAATTAATTTTCATAATTTGCTCAGACACGTGCATTGAAGTCTACATCATAAAATTGATAAGATTTCGGCAGCATTTCGCCTTGGTCTCCAAAATACACGAAATGAGAGTAGTGAACGATGACCACAATCAAATATGCATCCGGAGAACAACACAAGTATTGAACCGAAATTTTATCAATCTTATCCGTAAACTCCAATTGACATCTTATTATAAATTATGAAAATTAATTTTCTCAAACTGTCCAATCGGACAATTCAAAATTTAACACAAACGATTAAAAGATTAATCGTTTGTGTTAAATTTCAAACGGGAACTAAGTGTCACTCAATGATTTCATACTTATAATAACACAACTAATACATGCATATTCAAAATCCAATAACACATGCACACTTTAGAGTAAAAAACATGCATACACAAAACCCAATTACATGCATACAAAAATTTATCAATAACAACAAGCTAACCTGAAAAGTAGATTCGAAATGAAAGGGAGGGAAATCGAGGAGGGAACGGCCTAACACCTCCCCCAAAAATAGTCAAAGAAGCTGCCCAAGAACACGCAAGAGACTGCACAAAAACGGACCGAAAACGATTTTTAATCGGTTCAAATCAAAGATATTTCATCACAGAGCAATGTAATCGGATTGAAAGTCAATTTAAACGGTCCAAAAGAGAGAAAACGCACCTGGAAAATCAATGGCAGACAGCGTTCACGGGGGGACGACGATGAACAGTGAGCGTACTGCTCGCGGGTTCGTGTTACGCATATTAATACTATGAGACGTCGGGCACTGTGGGGCCCGGACGTCTATAATAGTATAGACGTCCGGCCCGTCACTAATATGACGTCTATGGTAATTTAAAATTGATATTCGCGGGGGGTTTTAGACGTCCGTGGTGGGGGGCACGGACGTCTATAATATTATAGACGTCCGTGGGAGGGGGGCGGACGTTTAAGGGGCTGAAAAACTGAACGTTTCAACTCCCCATGTCAGCCCCTTAAACGTCCGTCTTGGGAGGGGGCGGACGTCTATAATATTATAGACGTTCGCTCCCTCCCAGGACGGACGTTTTAGGGCTGACATAAGGAGTTGAAGCGTTGATTTTGTTCAGCTCCTTAAACGTCTGCCCACCTCCTACGGACGACTATAATATTATAGACGTCCGTCCCTGATAACAGTTGAAAAACTGTTATTTTCATGCTTAAAATTGATACTAAACGCAACGTTTAACACTTAGAAACTAGCTTGAAATCATGCTTTTGGTCATATTTTTAGAAATAAGAGAGCTGGACAGGTTTATGCTTGATTTCAGTGTTTTTATGCAGGTTTTAAGATGAATTTGGTGAAAGAAGTGAAGAAGGATAGAGATGGAATCAGAAAAGATTGGAAGAGGAAGAAAAGATCCTGATGACTGGATGAAAGAACAACTCCAACTGGGTACACTTGTGAGATTCAAAAACAAGTTGTGGGTTGTGAAAGGCTATAAAGAAAAGGAGATGATAGAGATAGAGTCTCCATATTCTAGAAGAGTCAAAACAGTACACCGGAAGCAGTTGAGGAGTTGGTGGAATATGGACATCAACCAGGAAGAAGGAACTTGAACTTTATTGGGTCAAGCTAATGACGTTAAAAGAGCGCTTGCTGGAAGGCATTCCAGTAATTTGAGGACAATATTTACTTTGATTTTATTTTGGTTTTGTAATTTTTAATCAGTTGGACATTATTTCTGTAAATATTTTGTTGGGATATAGCATCTACTGAAGGATGCTAGGTGGTTAAGTATCCACTGAAGGATACTAGGTTTGTTACCCCTACTGATGGGTGTTGGTAAGAAAAGTTTTGCACCTACTGATGGGTGCTAGAGGATTTTGGGTCAGGCTCGTGACGTTAAACAAGCACTACCTGGGAGGCAACGCAGTTGATTGATTTTATCTGTATTGTTTGTTTTGATTCTGCTTTAGTTGCATGATAGGGATTGAATGTTTGAGTGATCTGAGAACTTAATTACAGGGAGCAAGTAAGGGGCATGAGTAGGAGGCACCTAGGTTAAGCTAGGAAGAAGAAGAGCACTTCACGAAAGTGCCGCTGAGCGGTAAACTGCCGTTGAGCGGTAGTGTCGCAGAATGGGCTTAGGTTGCCCCTTAGCGGAACCCGAGCCCATTAGGGTACTTTTATACCCTAAGTCACGCTTTGGCCTCTATTTTCATATTCTTCTATGCACACACACTCCTAAACACTTTTCCAAAGGTTCTCTACATTTTTCCATTCATTCCTCTTTAGAAAATCTCCCTTCCACTCACTTGCTCACTAGTTTTCCATCTATGTTTGGGGTTGGGAGAGAGCATCATTGATGGGGCTGAGTTTTTCAAAGCACTAGAGCAGGATTTTTTTTATCAATCACTTTCATTTTTAGAATAGGATTTGATGTACTCAATTGGAAACTTTGTCTGTTATGATGGTTTACTTATGATTGTTGTTTGATAAGTAATGTCTGATGATGCTTTGATATTGATTGATGTTGAGAATGTGCACATTATATGCTTATACAGGTGGTTCACAAGCATTGTGAACAAATGCAAAGATGTTGTGATTGTGATTATGATTCTAAGCAGGATGTTATGTGTGGAATGTGAATGAGCTTATATGTGAGGTTTTGAGCTCCAGATTTGTTATTGTTGAATACTATTACTGTGAAAGCATGAATGACTTTGCCCAGGTTTTCTATGATTGAATTACTTGATTGTTTGCATCATATGATCAAGGCCATTTGTTGATAACCCTTCTATTAGCCAAATTCATAAATTTAGCCACTAAAAGAGAACACTTTGTGTTCTATCCTTTGAACCCTTAGCCTTGAACATGATTTGAAAACCCTTGTTGAAAAGTTTTACCTTGAGTTAAGTAGAAAATATTTTGTGGTATTGATAAATGTTCAAGTTGGAGGTTGTTGGAAAATAGAAAGGGAAATTGAAAGCATTGAGCTAAGTGCTAAGAAATAAGAATGTGAAAAGAAAAAAAGAAAGAAAAGAAAAGAAAAGAAAAAGCAAAGCTCAATGCAAAAGAAAGTTGGGAATAAATAAGAATGATTGTGTTGATATGATTCTCTTAACTCAAGGGTTTTGTGATCCAGAAAAACCAATTTTCTTGTTAGCCCAGCCACATTATAAGCCATTGAAAAAGTCCTTGTGATGATGCATGCTTGTGAATTTATTTGATTGTGGTTAAATGAAAGGCAAAGACAATTCATGTGACATTGTGATAGTAGAGTGAATGAGTGATTACCTCTTATACACTTGTGTTTGAGTGAAACACTTTACCTAGTGAGGAAATATTCATTGAGCACATGAACATCCATGTTTAGTTGATTGATCATTCATGAAAAATAGCATTTGTTGGATATTAAGTGACTTTGTGAACACCAAAGCATGTGCACGTCTTGATTGAAATCTTTGTCATGAGTTTGATTGAAGTCTTTACTTATCTTGAAAAAAAGATTTTTGAATGAGTGAACCATTATAAGGATTGGTAGAAGATTGAGTTACATCTTGTTTGCTTAAGGACAAGCAAAGTTCTAAGTTTGGGGTTGTGATAACAGTTGAAAAACTGTTATTTTCATGCTTAAAATTGATACTAAAAGCAACCTTTAAAACTTAGAAACTAGCTTGAAATCATGCTTTTGGTCATATTTTTAGAAATAAGAGAGCTGGACAGGTTTATGCTTGATTTCAGTGTTTTTATGCAGGTTTTAAGATGAATTTGGTGAAAGAAGTGAAGTAGGATAGAGATGGAATCAGAAAAGACATCAAAAAGTGCAAAAGGAGAAGCCGCAAGTACCGCTGAGCGGCAGTTTACCGTTGAGCGGCACTTAGAAACCCACGTTGGCTCCGTTGAGGGGTGAAAAGGCCGCTGAGGGGAGAAAAACAACTCACGCACCTACCGCTGAGCGGTAGTTTACCGCTGAGCGGCACTATTTTGGGCTTGGGCCTAATTTTCTGTAATTTTAAAATAGTATATAAGCTTTAGGACGTCCTAGGGTTTGTATCTTTGGCTGAGACGAAGCAAACACTCACTTTTCCACCCCTTGAAGGAAGATCTTGGAAGCTCAGGCTACCTCCTCCTCTTTCTAGGGTTCTATCTTTCTTTCATTCATTATTGTTCATCTAGTTTCACCATGAATATGGTGAACTAAACCTTGTATTGTTGTTGGGGAATCAATGTAGTCTTGTGAAACTCTCATATATGGAATTTGTTTTAACGTCTTATATTAAGATATATGCTTTCTTTCATCTTTAGTTAGGGTTTTTCCTCTTTGCTTATTGCTTGCTTTGTTTAACTCATTCATTGCCATGATTATTGATTTTGTCGATATGGGAACGTACGGGGAAATCTAGATCCGGGGAATTTCTCCCAATAGCATATTGGTTGCCTTTAAGCTCCTGCACTTCAGAACTAATTACTAGGAATGCTAGGAATTGTATGAACTTGTAATTAAGGATAGGCCTTCTTGCAAGGTGATTTAGAGAGTGGCATTAGCAATTGATGAAAAGAATGATGAATTCCTAAAGTATATGAGAGTGGATAAGATGAAATTGATAACCCCAACAACATACTCATCCATCTAATTTATTAAAGTGTTTGTTTTCCTCTTTTCCATTGATCAAATTCATGCATACATGTTTAATTACTGTCTTTTGCATTTAAACCCTACAATCAATTGTTAACAAGTCTTAAATAATCAACAAATCATATAACTAAGTAGGCCGTGAGTCCTTTGGGAGAACGATACTTGGTCTTACCGAGTTTATTACTTGATACGATTCGATCACACTTGTCGATTGTTAAACAAGTTTGTGGCGCCGTTTTTCGGTGTTTATAAATTTGTCATCAGTCCCCCCTCACAACAGACGTCTAGAGTTTCACTTATTTACGAATATGCCACCGGTCAATTATTTACGTTGGGCCTTTTGTGAACGGACGTCTATGGGGGGACGTTAAAAGCCAATTCTGCACTAGTGGAGGTTTGCGGGTAGTGGCAGCTGTTGTTGTTGTTGGGGTCGAGGAGGGCGAGGCGTTCGTAGAGGCATGAGGGAAAAACCATCGAGGCCAAGAAGCCTATTAATGTGAAATATGGTCTCAGCCATGTTACCTACCTCATTGAGCAGGTTGTCTTCTATTTTATTATAATAACCTTGTTGTTGTAGTTTATTCTTACTCTATTACTATAAGTTTAAAATGTTCATTTGTTTGCTTGCAGAACAAAGCACAGCTTGTTGTGATTGCTCACGATGTGGACCCAATTGAATTGGTTGTCTGGCTTCCAACATTGTGCTGGAAAATGGAAATCCCATATTGCATTATGAAAGGAAAGACTCGCTTGGGAACGGTAGTGTTTCTTTAAATTTTGATATTGTAATGCTGTAATCCTGAATTTCAATGACCGCTCTAATTTGATGATTGTTGTAATCCATCATATCCTGTGTATGTTGTTTTCTATAATCGTTTCATTATTTAGTGAGTAACATAAACAGTCTCTTGTCTTCTTTGTTCTTTTACTCTTTCTTTTCTTTATTTTTGTTATATTCTAGTACCATTTTTTTTTCAAATTGGATTTAGAGCTTATTGCTCATCATTTCTTGGTTTTGATAGTGATTACTCTCTGGTTTACTAGTAACTTCAATAATGTCTTTTTGTGCATTTACATAGGGGGAATTGATTTGTGGTTGTTGTCCTTGCATTTTTTTTATGAGAGCAATTTGGAGGAGTTCATCTATTTACAAATAGATCAGCCTAATGACTATTACAAAAATTCAGTGAAATATTTGCAACTAGCTCTCAACTCAGAACCTTCTACTTCGGCAGCATTACTTCCATTGGTACAGGTATAAATCATACATTTCAAGTAACTTTGATGTAGCCACTAAACATCATTCTGTATCTCGTTCATGTTTGTTAAACTTAAATAATTTATTACATTACCTCTAGTACTTGCTTAAAAGTACTTTGTCTTAAGCTTTGCCCATAGTTAAATGGGGATAAATCATATTTATACCTTAATCATTTTGTTATATGATTTATTTTATTTTCATTATTTGTTACCTATTGGCTAAGTGTTGTGGAACAGGATGGTTCTCAGCCAAGGTTTGGTAACTCTAGGTCTTGGGTTGTACACCTCCTAGAAGGTTTAATTAGGATCTACAGCTAATAAGAATATTTTCTACAATCATTTGATACATTCACTAATAGGGAAATAACCTGAAACTTTATGTTTAAGTGAATCACGATAAATTTGAAGTCATTTCAAATAAATAATTTTGTATTACTTTTAGTTTTGAACTAATTCAGCATCAATTATGTTCTAGTGAACCATTTTCAAATTTTTAAATAATTTTGAAAGGAGGAGGATGAGAAATAAAGGAATTTTGGTTGAAAGTAAAACTTGTTAGATGAAAACCTAATTGCGTACAAGATTTTGTTAATTAAACTTAAAATTGGACTAGATTAAAGAACTAATTATTTCAATATTTTAGAAGTTTCCATACAATATTAGTTAAGAACTAATTCTGCTCTTTGTCTATACCTAATCTTCTTTTATTTTGGTAAAATTGCAAATCTTATTGTGGTGGAATCATGGGATCCAAATCCCAAGCCAAAACCCGAGCAAAGGAAAAGCTTATGGCCAAGGAAGCTGCTCAGAGAATGTCTTAGGAAGAATTTCTTATATTTGGTTGCTTTGCGACTGCCTTTTAGTGTGTTCTGTACTAGTTATCTATTTAAAAACATTTGTTTTTCTCACCTGTACGTACAACTATTTTGAATAGGTAATTAGATGATTTGATGATTTACAGAGTATTGATTTATACATTTCTTTTAGATAGACATGAAAGGAAGATAAGGTTGCAGTGAGGGTATGGTCTGTACAGATGAGTTATTGCTTACGATGCTTGTCATGGGAATCAGTTTGTAATCATAGTTAAAAAAAATTAGGTAAAAGTGGCACTAGTACAAAATACATTTTTTATAGCGATATTTTATACCTGCTGTAATCTATCAGGTGTAAAAAGTGATGCGATAGCATTATCGTAAATAATATAAGTTCTTTTATATGGGTTATACATAAAATAGGTATTAAAAATAATAATGTGGGAAAATTGTAATAAATGACAAAAACTTTTACACCAGTTATCTTCAAAAACAGGAATAAAAAGATATGTCTATACCTATTAAACTTATAACCGGTGTAAAAATAAAGCGGTGGCAAAAATGTAATATTAAATGCCAAAACCTCTTTTCCATTCGTAACCAAACCCCAACACCCATCGCTCTTTCCCTTCCTCTGGCCTCCGCCACCACCATGCCATTTACGTGGGTTGCCAACCTGGTGCAACTGCCGTAGGTCTCTCCTGCCTCGATGGTCGCCTCCTCACCGCCCGTCCCAGCCCCAAGGTCGCCGATCTAGGCTTCGTCGGCGAGGTCGCCAGAGTCGACCCCACAATCCTTTGCTCCCTCATCGACACCAACCACATCCCGGTCGTCACCTCCGTCGCCGTTGCCGTCGAAGATTCCGGACAGCCCTACAACATTAACGCTGACACTGTCGCTGGAGAACTGGCTGCAGCGCTTGGCGCGAGAAGCTAATTCTGCTGACAAACGTTGCGGGATCTGGAGGATCGGAACGGTTACAACAGCTTGGTGAAGAAGATTGACATAAATTTTACCTTTCATAACATTATGGATTATATTATACTTTCATTTATTTATGTTTCTAATTTTTAATGTTCTTTTCTGTTTATGTTGTTTCATGAAGATATGATCTGTCTAATATTCTTGCGCGTTTCTTGATAGTTGGACATGATTATGCTTCTTGGAATAATTGAATTAATTTAATCAGACAATTAAAGTATTGTTTGTGAGTAACACCATGCTTTGCAGGCTGCAGATACCTTGTGTTGCATTCATGCTGTGATATTTTTGAGATAAATGAATCAACAAGATGAAGTACTATTCATATTGTGCAATGAGTGTTAAGTCCAGTAATGCAGCAAAACAAAATTCTCTTTCTAGTTCATTATTGAACAATTGGATGTGTTTTTTTTAAGAGATATCCTATGTTAATTCTCTTTCTCTCATCTCAGGTAGGGTGCTTAGATTTTGATCTTATAAATGTTAGTTCCACTTTTACTGATAGTTGATGTCAGAATCAAATATGTGGTCTCTTTACAAGTTAAGGAAGAAGTGGAAGTAGTCTTAAAGAGACATTTAACCAGCATGAAACAATAAGAACTAATCTCCTACTGATTATATAAATTCCCATGACTTGGACGTGGTATTGAGCTAAAGGAATGGACTGGAAAAATATGCTATAACTGAATGATTTAAAATTGTTTAGCTTGACTGAAATTCATTCTTACGCAACCTTTTTACTTGTTTTCAGGACTTGTGGAAAGGAATTGCATGCTACTGAATTAAGAAATTTGCATCATTAGTTTACTTGGTAACTCTCTTTCCTTATTTTTATATCTTTATTTTTCATTCTCTTGCCAACTTCATTTTCAATTTTCTTTATATTATAAATGGTTCGTGGGAAATATAGTTGAGAATACTATTTTCGAAGTGAAAATGGCTGGTTGGAAATTTTGAGTGATGTCACAGGTCTTAAGGTATATGAAGCAATTTCCTGAGCCTATGATGATACTCTGCCTCCTTTGAAATAGAAAAGAAAAAAAAATGTACTTACATGTTAGCAACCACTTCAAGTCTTTTCTACTGTTCACTTTTAGTTTTCAATGCAAAAATTCAGTTTGTCAAGTTTGCTTGCCATAAAAGATAAAAGGTTATATCCAGTTAAGTTACCGACCAATCTGTTATCTGCAAAACATGATTTGCTTCCTAAGTTTGCTAAGTATGATGTTGATCTTTTGACCATAGTGGGAGAGATCTTGCTTGTTCCCTCTAAAATCAAGCAATTATGGGAATATCAATCAGGTTTGAAAATGTGTTTAATAACAACTTCTACTCATAAAACAACGAACACATAGGAAATTTTGATATTACGCCATAGTTGTGCGGGTAGACAATAGATGAGTAAAGAACCCGATCAACCTAAGTTGTTCAGCTCTTTCGTTAGTGTGTTATTTATGCTTTAGTACAAACAGGCAGCAATGATAGATGATAATGCTACCCCATTAGAAGAAAGTCTTTCATCTTTTTCAAACACATCAAAGCATATGGAATGGAAGAAGGGGAATGAAAGAAGGGGAATGAAAGTATGAAAATCGAAACCACACCTTTATAAGTCCACTTTTCTTGTCCAACTCATACTTGACCTTACTGTCTTTGCAAATTTCAACCACCTGCCATGGGAATTGATTTATTTCTCTAAGAAAAATCGTTGGGAAACAAGATTCTAAGTTCTAATATGTTGTTGAGATCGCCTTATTTAATCACAGCCTTATTTAATCTGTTGTTGGGAAATTTCCTTCACTTTGGCCTTTTCTGCTTCCTCAGTTTTTCTGGTTTCTGGATAGACACTCAAAAGTCACAACTTCATACCCGTCCCACTGTATATGTGACGTATTTCTATGAAATTTGAAAAGCAAACAAAATTAGTGCTTGCTTATTTAAGGAGCCATTCAATTCGGCTTGTAATGAATATATGATTGGAATCTCAAACTGGTAATCATCATTAGGCACTGTTAATGGTTTACATTTACTTTTTATTCACATACCTTATCATTTTTATCCAACAAGGCATTAACAGTTAATGATAGAAATATACTCAAAAAGATATATTTCTATCATTACTTCGTATCAAATTTGATGTCTTAGTTTACATCGTATAAAGTTTCTTATACTTTGTTCCAAAGTTTGATCTAAAGTACACCAATATTATAATTACAGTTAAAAACATGATTATTTAATCTAAAATTAAAATAATTAAACATAACAAATAATAAATGAAGGTTTAATGATAATTAAAAACATTTAGTTATATAAGAAGTGTTTCCTTGTGAGTTGAGAGAGTATTCAGATACAATCTTTTAAGTTATATTCCTTAAAAAAACTTATATTGATTGAGCAGTTTTATAATGTGCACGTTGATGTTAGATTTTAGATGGTCAAATGTGAGATAAAGAAACACGATTGAATGATTGCTTAGCTTCATGAAATTTGGATTTAATTTTGTTTTAGCCTTGATACAGTAGTAAATTTGCTGCTTATGGACTTGGAAGTCATGGGTTCAACTCCTGAAAACAACTCCTCTTTTGTGGTTTTGGAAGTCATTAGGATGCCCATTTTGTTAGTGAAATATGTATTTTCTTCATGTGCATCTCTAGAGGTTTTGGCAACCATAGTTTTGGTGATTATAATAAAGGTAAGAGACATTAGTTAAGGAAACATGATTCTTTTAATTTTGAACTGATTGTGGAATGTTGTTATTTTGTAACTAATTTAAAACATGAGGTTGACCAGAGTTTAAGACTGTAAATTTCATCCTCCCCAAATCCACTGCCCTACATTGGAGAAAGCCTTCTTGACTGGTGCGTAGGAATAAGATCAGTTCATACTAGGTACCAAACTTTGTAGAAAGACACTTTCAACTGCTTTATTATGCAAAATAAACTACATAAAAACTATTAAATTATGTAATATTATCTTATAAACTTGATCTACTTTTTATAAGAAGATTAAATCTACCAATTGGATTGATAAAATTTACTTTTGATAATAAGTAAGATACACTTGTTGACATGCGATATTTATCCACCTTTGCAAACAGGTGGTTTTGGAGCTTCAAGAGGATGGAAAACTGACCACTTCGGACGATCCTCCTATTGTATTTGGTTGTTTGGATGGAAGCTTTATACAACAGGTTTGTTTCAAAGAGGTTTCTATATAATTATAAATTGGCATCTCTTGCTTAATGTGGTTATGACTTTTGTGACTGAATTGACACTTTCTGACACTACACAATCTTACACCACTTCCTGAAATGTGAATGAAGGTTATCAATAGGATGTGGTTGTCTCCTTATTGCCTGTAGCATGCTATATTAATACACTTTTCTCTGAAGCATGTAAGTGTCTAAAGTTCAATACTAGTAAAGGCCAAAGAAAATGAAAAGGAAACTATGCAAGAATTGCTACCCAAAATCAATAAAATTTCAATTTTAATATACCCAAAATCATTTTAATATACACCTATACATAATGGTATTTACTTTAATAAATATTATTATAGAGATAATGCCACTAAACTCACTATATGGAATTTGATGTTGTTTCTCAGGGTTTTCGCTCATCTAATAGTCTTTCCAGCAGTGCTTTTGATGTAGTGCATCAGGTTGATGCCAAGTATCTAGCTTTGCTTTTCAAGCAACAGCTTGCAGCTTAAGTGGAAAAAATATATGGAATCATTCAAGAAATCATTCTTTTATACCTATTTTAGTCGCATATGGTATAAAAGTGAGTTTTGTTCTATCAGAACTTTTTATACCTGTCCAGAAACATCAGGTGTAAAATATCAAACTTTCGTACCTGTTTTAGATAGAACCGGTGTAAAAGTTAAATTTTTTACATCGGTTCTAGAATCGGTATAAAAGAACGAAAAACTTTTATACCCCTTGCTTCTATACCTATTCGAAAGCCAGTGTAAAAAGCCTTTTTTAACAGGTATAAAAAGCCATTTTTGACATAGTGTGGATTTGACGGGTTGCTCATTGGAGAGAGATTTAAGCTTGGTAATTTTATTATATATATATATATATATATACACACATATATATCAAGAAGAAACAATTAGGTAAAAGTGGGTTAACATGTTTAAGAAATGAATAAGGTTTTGGTGCGAGGTAGTTCCATTTCTTACTGTTGGAGATAAAAACAAAAGTGGCGTGGCGTGACAAAAAATTTAAGGTTTATACTATGTGGAGGAAAAAAAACCTTCTACTTCTCTATTGCCTTGGTTCACTAGAAACTGAGGCCAAAAGTCTAGAAAAAAAAAGTAAAAAAAGGAACTCCCTCTACTACCTCGGTTGCATTTGAACCGAGACAAAAACATACACCTTTTTGCCTCGCCTATATATACCTAGGTTGTGGAACCGTTGCGAATAGGTGAAAATAACCAATGTCGTTTCCCTTTACTACACTAGTGTTAGATTTACAAAAAGCTTTCTTTCGGTTAATGAATGAATTTGAAAAATTGGATGCTGCAAATAAGAAATTAAAGAAGGAATTTCATGAATTGAAAATGAAATATGAAAAATCTTTAGATGAAGAAATCATCCTAAGTAATAAGATTAGTAATCTTGAAATTAAAGAATCTGAACCTAATGTGATTGAAAAACCTGTTGAATGTTTATCTTGTAAAAGTTTCACATGTTTGACATAGATATTCTTGAAAACTTGCTTGCTAAAGCAACCAAATATGTCTCACATGTTCAAAATGGTTTTAAAAAGAGCAATTTTAAAAACAAGAATATCCATCAACATAAGAGACGTCAAGTTAAAAGAACTCGTAGAGTTTGGGTTGAGAAAGACACTTTTTGTGAAAAATAAACTACATAGTGTTTGTTGCTTTTATTGCATGAAGCATGGTCATACATCTAACAACTGCAACATTAAACATTTTGGAGTGCCAAATGGAAAGTATGCATGGGTTAAAATTGTAAAATGATGCTTGTTTGTCAATACTAACCCCAAGGACCCATAATGAGATTGAGGACCTAAAAATCTTGCTCAACTTGTTTTGTAGGAACCTTCTAAGTCAAAGAAGTCATTGTGTTACCTTGACAGTGGTTGTTTAAGACACATGACTGGTTACAAGAAGAGGTTCATATCCTTTGAGAAGAAGAAGCAAGGATTTGTTAGATATGAGGATAACAACAAAGGAAGAATAATTGGAACCGGAGACATTGGAGGAGGAAACACATTGACCATCAAAGATGTGTTGTACGTTGAAGGGCTCAAACACAACCTCTTAAGCATAAGTCAGGTTTGTGACAAAGGTCTTAAGGTAACCTTTGAAAGCGATAAATGCACAATCTATTTTAAGAATTCTTCTGATATTGCTTTACAAGGTGTTAGACATAATAACATATATTTGATTGACATTGGAAGTGCATCTAGTTATAACATATCATGTTTAGTTGCAAAAGAGGAAAATCCTTGGCTTTGGCATAAAAGGTCTGCACACATTCATATGCAACATTTGAATAAACTGATTTCTACAAATCTTGTGATTGGTTTGCCTAAATTAAAATTTGAGAAAGACAAACTATGTGCTGTTTGTCAAAAAGGAAAACAAACCAAATCTTCTTTTTCATCTAAAAGCATGATTTCTACATCAAAGCCTTTAGAACTTTTGCATATGGATTTGCTTGGTCCTTCTAGAATTAAGAGTTTTGGTGGGAACTATTATGCACTTGTGAACGTAGATGATTACACTAGATTTACTAGGACATTCTTTTTTACTTTGAAAAGTGAAGCTTTTAAAGCATTCAAAATATTTGCTAAATGAGTTCAAAATGAAAAGGATTTGAAAATCAAGAGTTTGAGAAATGATTATGGTAGGGAATTTCAAAATGAGTCTTTTGAAAAGTTTTGTGATGAACATGGCATAAGTCATAATTTTTCTGCTCCTAGAACTTTCCAACAAAATGGGGTTGTTGAAAGGAAAAATAGATGCTTAGAAGAGTTAGCTAGGACTTTATTGAATGAGTTTAATGTGCCAAAATGTTTTTGGGCTGATGCAGTTAGTACTTCCTGTTATGTGTTGAACAAGATGCTCATTAGACCTATTTTAAAGTTAACTCCTTATGAACTGTTTAAAGGAAGAAAACCAAATGTGTCACATTTGAAAATTTTTGTTTGTAAATGCTTTGTTCTGAATAATGGTCAAGATAACTTAGGAAATTTGATGCTAAATCTGATGAAGTAATTTTATTAGGTTATTCACTAACTAGCAAAACATATAGTGTATTCAATAAAAGGACATTAATCATTGAAGATTCCATGCATGTTGTTTTTGATGAAATTGTGGACCTTAAGGAGAACCCTCTTGAGTCAAACAAGCCTATTGTAGGTGATGAGGATTTTCTTAAGTGAAGCTCTTGAAGAGATGTACTCAATTGAGAATAATCCTATGGAGACTCCAATTGTACAACAAGAAATTGAACAAAGAAGCTTTCAACAACCACGAGGCCTCTGTAAGACCCTAGAAGCTCAAGAATTTTTTTTCAAACTTTTCATTATCCTCTACTAGATTATCAATTCTGTATTCATAGTCTCTTCTCTCAGAGGATAATCGATTTACCTTATACTGGAGTCGCATGGCTTCTGCATGTATCTCCTGAGATGCATCCAAAGGCATGTAGTACTTGACCTCTATTGGTTCATTCTCAAATTCACAATCGTTGTCATCATCAAAGTGCGCAGAGCCTACCATGAAACATAAATTTGACTCTTCTTCAACGCTACAATCATCATCACTTGAAGAGTCTTCAACACTATTTTCCCAGGCAATATATGATTTCATTTGCTTCCTGTTCTTGTCCTAAGGATACTTGGTGAATTCTTTCTGCTTGTTCTTCAAGTCTAAACAATCAGGCTTGATATGACCATCCTTTCCATATTCATAACATTGTACAGCGTTGCTTCTTGAGGTCTTCTTTCCTCCTCTTGAAAAGCCTCCATAGTTAGTTGCAAAATTTTTATTCTTCATGAATCTGTTAAATTTTCTCACCATCATATTCATGATTTCCTTTTCTGGTACTTTTGCACCTGATTTAGCTTCAAGTTCAAGATTCTTTGTAGCTTTCTTGCTTATGGCCTTTAGAGCAATTGATTTCTTTTCTTCAATTTCTTCTTCCTCCTTAATCGTTCTTAGGTCCAATTCATGTTCTCTTAGTTTTCCAAATAAGGTGGCCATGTTCATGTTGGTCAAGTCTCTTGATTCAGATATTGCAGTGACTTTCGGCTGCCAGCTTCTGTTGAGGCTTTTAAGGATCTTTATGTTGATTTCTTCTTTATCAAACACTTTCCCGAGAGCTATAAGGTGATTGACTTTGTATGTGAATCGCTTTTGTACTTCATAGATAGTCTCTCCTACTTTCATTCTGAACAGCTCAAACTCTTGTATGAGAGAATTCTTTTTGGCCTTTTTCACTTCATCTGTTCCTTCATGTGTGACTTCAAGAACCTCCCACATTTCCTTAGCAGTTTTACATTCAGAAATCCTGAAACATTCATCCATCATTAGTGCTGATGTAATCACATTTCTAGCCTTAACATCATATTGAGCTCTTTGGTTCTCATCTTGAGTCCACTATGAAAAATTTTTCAAAACAACTTTTCCATTTAAAAGACGAGTAGGCTCATATGGACCGTTCATAGTTGCATCCCAAACTCCTTTATCAACCCATTCAAGAAAAAATTGCATACATATTTTCCAAAAAGCATAATTTTCTCCAGCAAATAGTGGTGGTCTATTTATCGAAGCATCTTCACCAAAGGTCTGAGAATTGAAAGTCATTTTCCAAGATCAGTCAATTTAACGAAAATAGTAATCCACTAGTTTTTCAACCATTTTAAGAAAACCAGCTCTGGTGCCAATTGTTAAAATAGAATGGCTCAATTTCTCATACCAAGAGAGGGGTGAATTGGTGAAGTATAAAATTTAAAACTTTCAAAAACTTTTTCACCAAAAGAGATGCCTTTATACTTTTCTTGAAACGCAAGTTAAAAGATTTTCAATGCAGTGAAAATTTAATTGAATGAGTATAAAGTATAATCGATTGAATGTAAAAGAGTAGGGATAAGAAAGATCAAACGCTGAGGTTTTATACTGGTTCGGGCAAGCCTACATCCAGTGTCCTTCCAACCACAAGAAGTCAATGCACTATAATGATCAAGGTTTTTACAACAAGGTTTTTATAGAGACCTCACGTCAAAAATATAAAACACCTCTCTAACCCTCTAATGAAAATATAGGCAGTACATAAACAGACTAGGAGCAAGAATCACCTCTCATGCAGTCCAACCCTTTTGAGGCACCCTCAAAGTCAAGAAGGTAGCACGTCCTTCTTCTTGTAATCACAACAGGGAACTCAACCCAATCTTCAACAGATTGTAGAACCTCATCTTGCAGTAAATGTGAAGATAGATCAGACTTTGAAACTCAGCAATCTTGCTCTTCAAGAAATTCCAAGTAGTTGATCACCACGGTCAAACTAGTTTCTTGGAGATGTTAGAATCACCACGGTTAAACTTTCTACAAAAGAATATGAAAATGTTAGAATCACAAAAGTTCTTTATAGAAATCAAATTTGCGTCAATTTATAATATAACACATCTCTGACGCAATTTAATCAACTAAGCTACTAATGCAGTCGAATACAATAATTCAGTTATAACAGTTAGTAGCAGTCAAAGCAATTAATTGAATTCACAATTAATGCAGTCGAATAACATTTAATGCTTGGCCAACACATTTAAAAATATAGTCGTTGTGACAGTTATATCAAGCATTAACAAATTTCAAAACAGTAACAAACTTAATCGAATACATATCGCATGCAATCGATTATGCAACAATGTTAACCAACATTTTGAAAACTTTTATCTTTGAAAAACTCTCACAGCACACTTGAAAAGGTTTGTGCAAAGACACAGGTTTTAATCGATTCCCCCCATAATGTAATCGACTTAAAACTGTTGTTTTGCCACACAATTAAAATTCAACATTTGTGCTTGTGGTTTTTCTCATCCAAAAACATGTGTCATGCATTCATGTATAAAATCACATATATAACATAGTGAAATGCAATGAACAACACAACAACAACACAATCATGTTCTCATATATGCATATAACATGTAAGCATAGAACATATACCACATAATACACATGTGTTATTAATTATGCGTTGTCATCATCAAAAACTCAAATATTACTAAGATTGTGGGTTCAGCTAAACTAGTGCTCCCCCTATCAACAATCTCAACAGTTTTAAATAAATTTAGTGTGATGGAACTGTAATGTTATTATTTTTCCCCAGTGCAACATGGGGTTCAAACTTTGTTGTTTAAAAGAGGAAATGTATGTTAGTCAACCTCCTGGGTTTGAGGATTTTAAATTTTATGATCATGTTTATAAACTGAAAAAGGCATTGTATGGCCTCAAACAGGCACCTAGGTCTTGATATGAAAGACTTAGTACCTTCTTGATTGAAAATGATTTTTCTAGAGGAAAGGTTGATTCAACTTTGTTTATTAAGAAAGTAGGAAATCATATTTTTCTTGTTCAAGTATATGTTGATGATATTATTTTTGGATCAACTTATGATTCTTTATGTGAGGGGTTTGCTAATATAATGCAAAGAGAGTTCGAAATTTCTATGATGGGGGAATTAAACTTTTTCTTAGGGTTACAAATAAAACAAATGGAGGGGTGCCTTTATTTTCCCAAACCAAATACTGTAGAGAAGTTCTTAGAAAATTTGAAATGGACACCTCTAAAGAATTTAACACCCCTATGGCAACCTCTTATTATATAGATAAAGATGAATCTAGAGTAGAAGTTGTAACGCCCCGGTGTGCTTTGTCCTTTCCACTGGAAGCCTGCCAGGAGTCGCTCTTTGTTTGTGCCTCTTGTACTTCGTGCCTCTTGCACCGACGATCACTCCCCGTCCTCGTCAATGCCCGGGTGTCACATGCCCACCAGCTTCTGCTTGGTTCGTCCTCGAACCACACCATACTGGGAGAGGCTAGGCTCTGATACCACTTGTAATGCCCCGGTAACTTACAGGGAATATTGACTGCCCCCACACATCAACACGAGGCTTTCCAATGTGTTTTGTCCTCACTCGCACATTTTCTGGAAAAACTTCCCAAAAGGTCACCCATCCCTAAATTACTCCAAGCTAAGCACATTTAACCATGGAGTTCTTATGGGTTAGGCTACCGAAAAACAAATGCAGTTTTTGGTGATATGAGTAGCCAAATCAATCCCTTTAAGCTATCCTTCAACTGTATAGTCCCATACCTATACAGTCTCTAGATCCCTCTCATTCCGGTGTATGTTCGATTCATCCATGTGTCCCTTCCACTGGAAGCCTGCCAGGAGCCGCTCTTTGTTTGTGTCTCTTGCACTTCGTGCCTCTTGCACCAGCGATCACTCCCCATCCTCGTCAGTGCCCGGGTGTCACAAAAGTAAACCAAAAAATGTTTAAAAGTATGATAGGATCATTGTTATACCTCACAGCTAATAGACCAGATATTATGCAGAGTGTATGTCTTTGTGCTAGGTACCAAGTCAATCCTAAGGAATCCCACTTAACTATTGTTAAGAGAATCTTGAAATACCTTAAAGGGACTACCTCTTTTGGGTTATGGTATCCTTTTGATGCAACACCTAGTTTAATAGGATATTTTGATGTTGATTATGGAGGCTATAAAATTGATAGGAAAAGTACTATTGGAACATGCCAATTTTTGGGTTGTTCTTTGGTGTCTTGGCACTCAAAGAAACAAGTGTGTGTAGTCTTGTCTAGCACAGAAAAGAGTACATTGTATTTGGCAACTGTTGTGCCCAAATTTTATGGATGAAACAACAACTAGAAGATTTTGATATCTTCCTTGATCACATTCCTCTAAAATGCGATAACATTAGTGCTATAAACTTGACTAAGAACCCTATAATGCATTCCGGAACTAAACACATAGGAATTACACACCATTTCTTGAGATACCACATTCAAAAAGGTGATCGCACAATAGAATACATTCACACATTGCATTAATTAGCTAATATTTTCACTAAGGCTTTACCCAAGGATAGGTTTTATGATCTTAAAAGAGATTTAGGAGTGTTAGATATGTCTTATGATTAAAATTCTTGAAATTTTGAGTTTCTCGTAACCCAGCTTAAATAATCGATTATCAGGAAGCTAAAATCGATTATCTTTGGCTTTCAGAAAACAACATTTGATTCACAAATAATCAATTATTGGGTGAAATAATAGATTATCAATGGCTATTAAGAGTGTACCTTTAATGAAATAATCGATTATCGTTAGTGATAATCGATTATTACTCGACGCAGGTTCAAAAATAGAACTGTTGCAATGTTAAAAAACGGCCATAAACTGCTAGTTTCTCCATTTCCTCTATAAATACTCCCTCATAATCAATTAATGACCACCCATAGCACCCACATTCTGCCAAAATCAAGCTTACACAAAGTTTTCACTCTCCTTTACTCATATTTTCTTTCTACACTATATTGAATCATCTTGTCTGATGCAAGGCGGAAGATGACCACAAGAAGACACACTAGAGGTTCATAAAAATAAAAAGAATTAATTTTGATTTGTGGCCAATTTGAAAAGTTATCTTCCTATTATAGCTTTGTAGTTTTATTTCTTTTTTCATTTTTGTTCTTGTACATGTTGTGTTTTATTGCGTTTTCTTTTCTGTTCATATACATGTTTTACTCTTTTGTGTTTAGTCTTCTTAGTTCTGTTCTAATCTATATTTTCTTGATTAGTTTTTGTCCTCTTTTAGTTTTGCCTTGTATAAATACATGTGTAGTCCTGTCTTGAACATATCTGTTTTGATTTATGTTGTTAGGAATTGTTCCTCACTCACACATTGAGGGCAATGTGCCTCTTAAGTGTGGGGGTTAGAAGGTATAAATTTAAATGGTTGTTTTTACTTTGATATAACTATGATAATATGTTCTTCTATAGTAAAAAAAAGGTTAATTTATTTTTTCTATTTTTGCTTCCTTAGTTTGGGGGTTCATTTATGTTTTCAGTTTCTAATTAGTAATTGTCTTATGTGCTTATAATTTCTAGCTTCTTTTTAGCTTTTAAATAGAAATTTCTTTAGGTTCTTTTCCATTGTATAGGAATTAATTAGGTTCTTATTTTGTTCATAGTTTCTATTTTTAGAGTTGTTTTAGCTTCCTTTTAGTTTTCTTTTTGTGTTTCCTCATTTCAGGTTTGGTTTAGCTTTTAACTATTGATTCATAGTTTTTTTCCTTTTCATTGTTCCTATTTCTGATTCGGTTTAGACTATCTTCTTTTCCATTTTATTGTCTTTCCTTCATTGAACTTTAGTTTAGGAGTTGTTCATGTTACAAAATGTTCTGTCTTGTTTTATTTAGATTGTATATAGCTTAAGTAATCATTTTTAGGTCTTCTTACGAGCTTTTATGTTCTGTTTCATGCTTTTCTTCATTCCTTGTTGAATTCAAATGATTCCTTAGCTCCATTTCCTTATATTAGAGTTTTCAATAGTAGACTTAGCTTTGGATTTAGGCAGAGGTAGTTCTAGCATTTAATTTTTGTAGATTTAGTTCATATAAATTAAGCAATTTGTGCATAAGATGAGTAGCAAGTCAACTTTAGCAATTTTTAACCCTTGAGAGATTGTGGCCCATTTTTTTTCTTTCTTGTGTGATTACATGCATGTTTAATTTTCATTCTAACTTTGCATTGATTCTTGTTCATGTGCTTGCTCTTGGTAGATTTTAGGTTTAATCATTCACGAAGTCTTTTTTTTCGCGTGGAATCTCAATTTAGTCCCTTTGTTTTTGAAAATCTCAATTGGGTCCCAAATTTATGAAAATTGCAACAATTGGATCCTTTCCGTTAAATTGTCTCCAACGGCGTTAGTGTGTGTCTGACGTGGCACGTCATCCACGTCAGACTACAGCGTGCCACGTCAGACACACACTAACGCCGTTGGAGACAATTTAACGGAAAGGATCCAATTGTTGCAATTTTCATAAATTTGGGACCCAATTGAGATTTCCAAAAACAAAGGGACTAAATTGAGATTCCACGCGAAAAAAAGGACTTCGTGAATGATTAAACCTAGATTTTAAATATGATCTAGGCATTATTCATTTTCAGCCATAACCAATTTAGCTTACTGTTAACCCTCTGCAAGTGTAACCGAATCGTATCAAGTAATAATAAATGGTAATTTCCGAGTGCCGCTCAGTGGTAATTTCTGCTGACCGGTACTTGCGACTCTCCTTTTATGCACTTTTTCTTCCTTTTCTAACTCCAACTTATGGCTACTTCACTTCTTCCATTCAATTCATCTTAAAACCTGCAAAACAAGAGAAACCAAGCACTAAGATAAAACCTTCCTTCGACGAACAAACCGAAACAGTACAGAAGTAGTCTTCCTTCGACCAACGAACTAGAAGAATAGCAACGTTGCTAACTCGAAGAGATTCACTCCGATCTTTGACCCACAAAGCGCGAGCTTCTCCTATTCACGAGACCAGGCAATGCAATGAACTAGCTTTTTGGAACTTCCTCAGATCACACTGTATTATCAAAAAGCTCAGAGTTGACCTTCTGAGACTTTTGGAACAACCTTATATAGGCAACTGGTCTGAGTTCGAAGAGATAGATTACAACTGCCACTGATAATCGATTATTGTTAGTGATAATCGATTATTTGAGTCCATTACAAGGTTTTTCAAGAAGTGATAATCGATTATCCTGAGCAACAATCGATTATTCCAAAGACTTTGGCAGTTCTCAAGAGGACCAGTTGATAATCGATTATTTGAAGGAATAATCGATTATTCCAAAGCGAAATGCTATTTTCCAAGAGTGCTTAGGATAATCGATTATAGCTTGTTATAATCGATTAAATGCGTAACTTAACTAAGGAAACAAGATTTTCTACGTTTTTACATATTCAAAGACTTTCCTAATACATTTATATTCTACAAAGTGCTTTTACAACAATTATAACAGCTTCTTCAAGTCTATCTTCTTGCAGTAGCATCAAAATCATTTATCTTCAATTTACCAATGCTTTCTCATTGGTAACACTCTCCCCCTTTTTGATGATGATAAAAAATACTTGTTTAAAAGCAACTTTGGTTAGTCTGCAAAAAATATAGGCTAAAAGACAACAAGAAAATTAGCAGTAACTACACTACTTCTCCCCCTTTTTGATCATAAGAAAAAAGAACAATGAAAATGTTCCCCCTGAATATGATCTCCCCCTCAATTAAACAATGTATGCACTAAAACAAGAGATCATTTTATTCAAGAAAACAGTAAACATTACAAGTGCACATAAAGCAAGACATGAACATGATAAAACATCCTAGGAATTCAAAACAAACTAACATTAAAGCAAACTAACATAAAATCCTAAATCTAAAATTCAGAACTGGGTGGTGTTTTTGGAGGTTGAAGATTAAAGTGATTTTCAATGTTTCCAAGAGGAGTATCAAGGTCATTGAACTAGTTGATCACAAATTCTTCATGATTTTGTTTTCACTCATATATCTGTTCAAAGTGAGTTTGTTGAAAGAGACACATATCCTCCAGTTGTTTAGACAGGTTTGCAAAATGCTCCTCCATAGTTAGTGATGAAAAGGAAGGCATTTGAGAAGGTCCAACATCAGCAGGAGCAGCAACTTGGACTGGGTCAGCCATATGGGCGTCCATATCGTCATTGTCATCTTCTTGGTGATCATGATCCTTGTGAATGATCACGTGGCCACGAGCAACAAATCCCATTTGGCGAAATGTTGTCTCACCAATTTCAGTGCTAATTTCTTGAATGGCGTGAGTGAGTTCACCTTCCACACTTACACCTTTGTATTCTAAAATTCGAGAAATGAGAAGTGCATATGGAAAATGATAAGAATTATAATTCTTGGCCTTTACCATGGTGTCGGAGATGAGTGCTGGCCAATCAATGTGGATGTGATTTAAAATCTCATACAAGAGTAGAAGATCTTGCTCCGAACATTGAGCATGGTTAGTGGCACGAGGACATAGAAGCCACACAATTAAGTAGTGGATCATCCTTTCTTCAACCTTGAATCCACCAATTAGCAGCTGTCGACGATTGATTTGTTGTTTAGGATGGCGCAAGAAAGATTGAAAGGCGAGGAGACGATTGAAGTCCAGGATGCCAAGATGGACTTTGACAGCATCATCCCAGATGGTTAGTTGAGCAATAATCGTCTAGACGTCATCATCCAAAATAATTGGAACGTCTTTCACTTTTGTGGTTATGATGTCGTCACGATAACGCAAATTAAAGTAGAAGACACGGATGAGATCGGGGTAGATGCACCCCTTTTGGTCCACGAGATGAGTAAGTCCTTGAGCACGAAACAGATCTGGAAATTGAAAGCCATAAAATCGATAAAAATCAAGGCGTATGAACTTTACCGCCATGATTCATCGTTCTTGCCAAAAATAGACATATTCACCATGCTTCTCCTCGTTTGAAATCCAACCTTCAATGGAAGCAGGACGAACATTTCGGGAACGAGAGGAAGAAGCACCAGCAGTCCTCCTTCGGTTTCTTCTTGAGTCAGCCATGAAAGAAGTGAACAAAGGGAAACTTGGGAGAGAAATGAAGAAAACTGGTTCAGAGTAGAGTTGAGTAGAGTTCTGGGTGCAAAGGAGTGACCATTAATCGATTATAGGGGGCTATTTATAAGAAAAATCAATAAACTAGTCGTTTTGAGTCGTTTCTAGCCGTTATGATTCTCTGCAACAACTATATTTTTGAAACTGGTCGCGTGATAATCAATTATTGTAAGTGATAATCGATTATCTGCTCATAAGTCACTTTCCAGAAATTTAATGATAATCGATTACTGATGAAGATAATCGATTATTGTTTCTTGAATACCCAGTTTTGGGTTTGAGTAAGGATAATCGATTATGCCATGAGATAATCGATTGTCTGCAATTAGAGACTTTCTCAAAAGCCAAGAATAATCGATTATGAGCTTAGGATAATCGATTAAAAGCGCTAAGTTTTTGAAAAATGCTAAAATTTTAGAAATCTTAATTGTGAGACATATCTAATACTCCTAACTCTCTTCTAAGTTCGTAGAATCTATCTTTAGGCAGTGCTTTTGTAAAGATATCAGCTAATTGATGTAAAGTGTCAATGTATTCAATGTGAAAATCTCCCTTTTGAACATGATCTATCAAGAAATGATGTCTAATCTCAATATGCTTTGTTCTTGAGTGCATTATGGGGTTCTTGGTTAGGTTTATAACACTAGTGTTATCACATTTCAGAGAAATGTGATCAAGGAAGATATCAAAGTCCTCTAATTGTTGTTTCATCCATAAAATTTGGGCACAAGAATTGCTAGCAGCAATGTATTCAGCTTCAGTGGTAGACAAGGCTACACAAGCTTGTTTCTTTGAGTGCCAAGACACTAAAGAACAGCCCAGATAATGACAAGTTCCACTAGTACTTTTCCTATCAATTTTACAGCCACCATAATCTCCATCAGAGTAACCTATCAAACTAGGTGAAGCATCAGAAGGATACCAAAGTCCAAAAGATGTGGTTCCTTTAAGGTATTTCAAAATCCTTTTGACAACAATTAAATGAGATTCCTTAGGATTAGCTTGGTACCTAGCACACACACATACACTTTGCATAATGTCTGGTCTACTAGCAGTTAGATACAGTAAAGATCCTATGAATCCTCTAAAGATGGTTTCATTTACTCCTTCACTAGATTCATCCTTATCTAAATAGCAAGAAGTTGTCATCGGTGTGTTGGATTCTTTACAAGTATCCATACCAAACTTCTTAAGAACTTCTCTACAATATTTAGTTTCGGAGACAAAAGTTCCCCCATCTATTTGCTTGATTTGCAGTCCTAAGAAGAAGTTAAGCTCACCCATCATAGACATCTCAAATTCACCTTGCATTATTTATGCAAATCCCTCACACAAGGAATCATTTGTAGACCCAAAAATAATATCATCTACGTATACTTGAACAATCAAGATATGTTTTCCTACTTTCTTAATAAACAAGGTTGAATCAACCTTTCCTCTAAAAAAATTATTCTCAATCAAAGAGGTACTAAGTCTTTCCTACCAAGACCTAGGTGCTTGTTAAAGACCATACAACACCTTTTTCAATTTAAAAACATGATCAGAATATTTAAAGTCCTCAAAACCAAGAGGTTGACTAACATATACCTCTTCTTTAATAAAACCATTTAAAAATGCACTTTTCACATCCATTTGATACAATTTAAACTTCATCAAAGATGCATAAGCAAGTAACAATCTAATTGCTTCTAACCTGGCTACCGGGGCGTAAGTTTCATCATGGTCTATACCTTCCTCTTGACAGTAACCCTTTGCAACAAGCCTTGCTTTGTTCTTTGTGATGTTTCAATCTTCATCAAGTTTGTTTCTAAACACCCACTATGTTCCAATGATTTGATAATCATCTTGTCCAGGAATGAGTTCCCAAACATCATTCATTTCAAATTGATTTAGCTCTTCTTGCATAGCAAAACACCATTTATCATCTTGAAGAGCTTCCTTTATGTTCTTAGATTCTATCTGAGACACAAAAGCTACTGTTAAGCATAAGTTATTAAGATTATTCTAGTACTTACCCCTTTTGATATATCTCCAATGATGTTGTCCAGAGAAAGTCCTCTTGGTTGTTGATAGCTTTTAGGATCAACCACTTGATGATCATCTTGAGTTTCTAGAGGATATTTTTCATTTAGATACATCTCTTCTAGAGCTTCCCTCAAATAATCCTCATCACCTACAATTGGTTTATTTGACTCAAGAGGGTTCACCTCAAGGTCCACAATTTCATCAAAGACAACATGCATTGGTTCTTCAATTATCAAGGTTCTTCTATTAAACACCCTATATGCTTTGCTAGTTAAAGAATAACCTAAGAAGATTGCTTCATCTGATTTAGAATCAAATTTACCTAGATTATCTTTACCATTATTCAAAATAAAGCATTTGCATCCAAAGATTTTTAAATGAGACACATTTGGTTTTCTACCGTTAAACAGTTCATAGGGAGTTAGCTTAAGAATAGGCCTAATAAGCATCCTATTCAACACATAACAAGCAGTACTAACTGCATTAGCCCAAAAGTATTTTGGCACATTAGATTCATTTAAAAGAGTCCTAGCTAATTCTTCTAGTGATCTATTTTTCCTTTCAACAACACCATTTTGTTGAGGAGTTCTTGGTGCAGAAAAGTTATGAGCAATTCCATTTTCTTCACAAAACTTTTCAAAGGATTCATTTTCAAATTCACCACCGTGATCACTTCTTAGAGTTTTAATTTTCAAATCCTTTTCATTTTGAACACGTTTTGCAAATGATTTGAATGCTTTAAAAGCTTCACTTTTCAAGGTTAAGAAGAATGTCCAAGTAAACCTATTGTAATCATCAACAATCACAAGAGCATAGTAGTTACCACCAAAGCTTTTAATTCTAGATGGACCAAACAAGTCCATATGCAAAAGTTCTAAACGTTTTGATGTTGAAATCATGCTTTTAGATGAGAATAAGGATTTGGTTTGTTTTCTTTTTTAACATGCAGAGCATATTTTGTCTTTCTCAAATTTTAATTTAGGCAAACCAATCACAAGATCTTTTGAAATCAATTTATTCAAATGTTGCATATGAATATGTGCACCTCTTTTATGCCATAGCCAAGGATTTTCCTCTTTAGCAACTAAACATGTTATACTATGACTAGATGCACTTTCAATATCAATCAAGTAAATGTTATTATGCCTAACACCTTGCAAAGCAATATCAGTAGAATATTTAAAGTATATAATGCCTTTATCACTTTCAAAAGTTACCTTGAGACCCTTGTCACATAATTGGCTTATGCTTAGGAGGTTGTGTTTGAGACCTTCAACATATAACACATCCTTTACTGTCAGTGTGTTTCCTCCTCCAATGTCTCTTGTTCCAATGATTCTACCTTTGTTGTTATCCCCATAGGTCACAAATTCTTGCTTTTTCTTCTCCAAAGATATGAACATTTTCTTGTCACCGGTCATGTATCTTGAACAACCACTGTCAAGATACCACAGTGACTTCTTTGACTTAGTGGGTTCCTATAAAACAAATTGAGCAAGAATTTAGGTCCCCAATCTTATTCTGGGTCCTTAGGGTTAGCTCATGCAAATATACATCAATTTACAACTTTAACCCATGCATATTTACCATTTGGAATACCAAAGTGTTTAATGTTGCATTTTTTTGAGGTATGACCATGTTTACTGCAGTAAAAACAACAAACCTCATGCACTTTATTTTTCACAAAAGTCCCTTTTTCTACCCAAACTCTACGAGTTCTTTTAACTTGACGTCTCTTATGTTGATGGATATTCTTGTTTTTAAAATTGCTCTTTTTAAAACCATTTTAATATGCAAACAGAAAATAAACATGTATGCATGAAAATAAACATGTATGCATGAATTTGATCAATGGCTAAAACAAAATACAAACACTTCAATGGAATATATGGATGAGTATGTTGTTGGGGTTATCAATTTCATCTTATCCACTCTCATATACTTTAGGAATTCAACATTCTTTTCATCATTGTTAATGCCACTCTCTAAATTACCTTGCAAGAAGGCCTATCCCTAATTACGAGTTCATACGATTCCTAGCATTCCTAATAATTAGTTCTTTTAGTGCAGGAGCTTAACGGCAACCAATATACTATTGGGAGAAATTCCCCGGATCTAGACTTCCCCGTACGTTCCCGTATCGACAAAATCAATAATCATGCATTGAATGAGTTAAACAAAGCAAGCATTGAGCAAAGAGGAAAAACCCTAACTAATGATGAAAGAAAGCATGTATCTCAAATAAGATGTTTAAACACAAATTCCATATATGAGAGTTTCACAAGATTACATTGATTCCCCAACAACAATACAAGGTTTAGTTCGCCATATTCATGGTGAAACTAGATGAATAATAATGAAAGAATGAAAGATAAAACCCTAGAAAGGTGAAGAGGTAGCCTGAGCATCCAAGATCCTCCTTCAAAGGGATGGAAGAGAGAGTGTTTGCTTCGTTTCTGCCAAAGATACAAACCCTAGGACGTCCTAAAGCGTGAGTTGGTTTCTTCCCCTCAGCGGCCATTTTGCCCCTCAGCGGATCCCCCGTGAGCTTCTGAGTGCCGCTCAGCGGTAAACTGCCGCTGAGCGGCAGTTGCGGCTTCTCCTTTTGCACTTTTTGATGTCTTTTCTTATTTCATCTCTCTCCTTCTTCACTTCTTTCACCAAATTCACCTTAAAACCTGCACAAAAACACTGAAATCAAGCATAAACCTGTCCAGCTCTCTTACTTCTGAAAATATGAATAAAAGCATGATTTCAAGCTAGTTTCTAAGTATTAAAGGTTGCTTTTAGTATAAATTTCAAGCATGAAAATAACAGTTTTTCAGCTGTTATCACCTATTCTTAGGATAGTCAGTCTTCACATGTCCTCTTTCTCCACATCCATAGCATTTAACGCTTGATGGAGATCCTTTATTATCTTTCCTTTCTCCATGGTATTTGTCTTTTCCCTTCGTTCTTTATAAATTTAGCAAACTTCTTAAACATAAGACTCATGTTTTCCTCATCGTCATTGGAATCATCGTCCTCAATTCTTTTAGAACTTTTTCCTTTTGAGATTTCAGACTTGAAGGCAAGCGTCTTTCTTTTGCCTTGATCCTCTTCTACAGTTAATCTTATCAACTCAAGCTCCTGCTCACGAAGCTTTCCAAAGAGAATCGCCATTGACATCTGAGTGAGGTTTTGAGACTCCGAGATGGCTGTCACCTTTGGTTGCCAAGACTTGTCCAATGATTTCAATATTTTCACATTCAATTCATCAATGTCAAAAGTCTTACCCAAACCTGTCAAGTGGTTCACAATGTGAGTGAAACGCTTTTGGACATCAGAGATTGTTTCACGTCATCTGTACCCTCATGTGTGACTCTAAGGACTTCCCACATTTCCTGTGTTGTCTTACACACTGAAATTCTATAAAATTCATCAAGTACCACAACAGATGAAATAATGTTACAAGCCTTAATGTCAAGTGTGCTGTGAGAGTTTTTCAAAGAGAAAAGTTTTCAAAATTGTTTTACTCTGTTATAAATTCGATTACATACGCATTGCATTCGACTGAGTTTGTTATTTTTTGAATAATTGTTAATGCTTGATATAACTGTCACAACGACTATATTTTTAAATATGTTGACCAAGCATTAAATGAAATTCGACTACATTAATTGTACATTCAATTAACTGCATTGATTAGTCCTAACTGGAATAACAGAATTGCTATATTCGACTACATTAGTAGCTTAGTCGATTAAAATGTGTCAGAGTTGTGTTTATCTATATATTGACGCGAATTTGGTTTCTGTTAGAACTTTTGTGAATCTAATAATTTGTTATATCTTTTGTAGAAAGTTCATTCTTATTAAAAGAGAGAAAGAGCTTCAAGAAACAAGAAGTGACCATGGTGATCATCTACTTTTGGATTCTTGAAGAGCAAGTTAATTGCACGTACAAAGACTGATCATATCTGCACATTGGGTGTAACTGAGATATTAGAGTCTACAATCTTGTGAAGATTGGACTGAGGTTCCCTATTGTGATTACAGGAAGAAGAGCGTGCTGCATTCTTGACTTTCAGGGTGGCTCAAAGGGTTTGGACTGCAGGAGAGGGGATTCTTGCTGCTAGTTTGTTTGTATACTGCCTATATTTTGATTAGAGGGTTAGAGATGTGTTTTATATTTTTGACGTGAGGTCACTATAAAAGCCTTTTTGTAAAAAACCTTGATCATTATAGTGCATTGGCTTCCTATGGTTGGAAGGACACTGGATGTAGGCTTGCCCAATTCACTGGATGTAGGCTTCACCAATTCACCACCCCTCCTCTTAGTGTGAGAAATTGAGCCATTCTTTTTTAACAAGGTTGAAGTTAACTGCTACTTTTCCATGTTTTCTTGGCTGATTTTTTAGTGAATTAAATCATTTCTCATTTATTGGAGTTCCTTAAGCTTGAGTTTGAAGTTAGGAATTCTTTTGTGTAGTTTTGATTTGATGAAATAGCTAGGAATTGGTTGTTTTGGCAGGTTTGAATGAGTTGTTATAGTGTTCAATAATCCTTGGTTTGTGTTCATCCTTTCCCTTTGTAAATTGAGTCTTTTCTTTTTCTTTTTAGTTTTAGTTTGTTCCTACTAAGAGGCCAGTTGTCTAATTGTGGGGGTGTGATAACACTCTAAATTTCCTAAATCAGATGTAAGAAAATGAAATGTGATATGCTATAGTATTGGTAAGATATGGAAATGGAATAACATACATGGAAGAATGATTTGAAGAGTAACAATGGTGTTGATGGATATTAATGAACACAAAAGTAATGGAAATGGGGTATGATGCTAAATGCGATACATGCAATGTTCAATCAAATTACTTCGTGTAAGAAAAGTTATAGGTAGTTTCTCTTACCAAGAGGGGGGTGTTAACACTCCGACAAGTGTAGCGAATCGTATAAAGTAATATTAAATGGTAAGACCAAGTATCGTTTCCCAAGAGACTCACGACACTATACAGTTATGTAATCGCTTAACCAATTAAGACTTAAGAAGAATCTTTGGGGTTTTTGAATGCAAATGCAATAAAAATAAACATGAATGCAAATTTGATCAATTGAGGCTAGACACAAGGGTGAATGATTGATATTGAAAATATGAGATGAATATGTTGTTGGGGTTTAGATTTCACCAAATCACTCTCATGCATATAAGAATTCATATTCTTCATTAATGTTAATGCCACTTTCTAATTTACCTTAAACCCGATGTCTCGGTGAAGAAAGCCTACTCTTAAATACTAGATCACAATGCTTTGTATCCCCAACAATTAATTATGCATTACATTCGCACAGAAGCTTAAAGGCAACCAACCCTCCTATCCCTATGTCTAGGTAATATTGCTTTTGGGAGAATTTCCCCAGTTCTAGATTTTCCCATATGTCTCCATATCGAAAAAATCAATAATCATGCAATTGAATGAGTTAAACAAAGCATGCATAGAGCGTAGAGGAAAAACCCTAACAGTTAATGAAGTAAAGCATTTATGATATAAATCAAAATTCAATACATGAGAGTTTCAAAGGATTACATCGTTTCCCAACAACAAATAAGGTTTAGTTCCCCATTATCAAGGAGAAACTATATGAACAATGGAATGAAAGAATGGAAGAGATAGAAAAACCATAGAAAGAGAAGAGGAGAGATGTCACATCCCCATATCTACCCCCAAGGGGTGAAAAGTGTGTTTCTGTGCTCAAGCCATCAAAAGATACAATCCCTAGGACGTGCAAGTCCTTAAATAGAACATAAAAATAACATAAAACGGTTCCAAGCCAACGAAACTGGCGCTCAGCGCCCCAAAAGGGCGCCCAACGGTAGCTACAAGCCATCATAACCCTAGTGACACTCAGTGGTGGCGCTCAGGCGTGAGACCAAAGAAATTGGCGCTCAGCGCCCTTTTTCTGGCCTCTGGTTGACTTTTCTGCACTTTAGTTGACTTTTCTGCATTCTGGTTGACTTTTCTGTATTCTAACTATTTGGTATTTTAACTCTTCTTTCAAATCATTCCAATAGCCTAAAAAATCAAGGGAATTTAGTGATAAAATCATCAGGTATAACCTCAACTCTCTTATTCACAAAACTAAAGCAAAAACAAGAGTTCAAGCTAGTTTCTAAATCATAAAGGGTGTTTTTAATATCAAAACTAAGTATAAAAATAACAGTATTTGAACCGTTATCAGGGGGTGAATTGGTAATTAATAAAAACACTTTCTTTTTAAATCTTTTTGGAAACTTTAGACGATCTTTAAAGTGCACAATACAATTATGAAAGTAATGCAGACTAGTACAAAAATATCGTATAACGTCGTTATTTTTTGGCCTTTCATGTCGAATTCGAGGTCGACGTCATATCGAGAGACCTAAAATTGACGTCGAATTTAAAAAATTCGACGTTAATCAAATTGAAATTGATTTTTTTCAATATTCAACATTAAACAATTTTTTTGTTTTTTTTTAAATTAATTGTGATCCATTTTTACAACTCTACAAGACTTGAAAAGTAGAAAAACAACAAATTTCAATTTTTGGTATTTTATAAAGCATGAACTATGAATGTCTAGTATAGTATCAACAACAAACAACAACAACAAACAAAAAACAAGTTCAATCAAACAACAACAAAAAATAAGTTCAACCAAATAACAACAACAAACAAGTTCAACAAAAAACAACAACAAACAAGTTCAACAAATAAGTTCTTCAAAATGAAAACGAAAACTAACCTTCAAAAGGTGGGTTCGTCGGAATAAAGTGTTTCCACCAGTGAGAGAGAAAGCAGAATTCGCCTATGAAGGACAAGAACACAAAAATAATCGGTCAAAACAAACGAAAATTATACATAAAGTAGTTAATTAAGATGAATTTGTATCAATTGAAAGAAAGATTACATGTGATGGTCGTCAAACTTCGTCCAATAAAAGTTTGAGAAGAGAAGAGGGTCTTGCGCGCTAAGATAAAGTGAATGAATTTTCAATCTCCCGCTTAAATTAAAAAGGGGAAACTTTTGGCTGACAAATAATACGTCAAAGCTCCTATAAATTTGACGTATTATATGTGGTTTAAAAGAAAAAAGAAAAAAGAATTAAAAAGGGGTTACTTTTTGGCTTCTAGCTGACAAATAATACGTCGAAGCCCTTAAAGAATTTGACGTATTATTTGTTGTTTAAAAGAAAAAAGAAAATGAATTTAAAAGGTTGACTCTTTGGCTTCTAACTGACAAATATTACGTCGAACCCCTAAAGGATTCAATGTACTGTTGGTGGTTTAAAAGAAAGAAGAAAGAAAATGATGCGCTGGTTTAAATAATTACCATCATAGAACGTCGAATTGAATGAGGCTTCGACGTTCTACAATTACATTTATTCACAAAAATGCCACCGGTCATTTTTAACGTAGGTTATTCAGTGTTTGGACATTGAACGTGTGACGTTATACGCTACTTTTACACTAGTGACAGTAAAAAGATTAAGGATAGAAAACAAACACAGTCTTTTTATCCTGGTTGGCCTTAATGCCTACATCTAGTCTCTTTCAATCAATGTTAGATTGAAAGACTTTTCACTATAAAGATTTGAGTTTTTACAACAAGACTTTACATAGACCAACTGTCAAAATGTAAATCTCCTCTCTAACTCACCAATCTAATATAGCACAAAACACACCCTGCAGAAGAACAATCCTCTTCACTGCAGTAACCCTTTGAGACCCTTCTCAAAGTACCAAGAACGCCACGTTCTTCTTTCTGGCAACACGCATAGGGAAACAACAATATGTTAATTGCAAAACAAAATTTTATCAGTAAAGAATATGCCTTAATTGTGCAGAGGTTGATCAGCCAACAAACATTCAATGTTATCCTTCAAAATCTTCAATTCTCTTACGTCTTGATTCTTGGAGAACATGTACGCCTATAATAACTCTTTCTGAACTCACAGATATCAGATATGAAATTTCAAATGATCAAAAGTTGTTAATGTAAACAACTACGCGTCAATATATAGATTTCCTTATGTCTGACGCTATTAATCGATTACAAAAATAATGTAATTGGTTACACTTATAACAGAGTTATATTAAGAACACATTAAAATAGATTTAATTGAATAAGCAAATAATGTAATCGATTTCATGTTAACAGTAAGTCAAAACATTTAAAATATGACCATTATTACAGTTAGACTTTGCTTGAAAACAATTTTCAAAGTATGCGAGACTTAACTGATTTCGTAAAGAGTGTAATCGGTTAAGTTATACACTTAGACATTTTTGAAAACTTTTTCTCCTCAAAAACACATCATTGTACATTTCAAATAGGTGTATGCAAAGGCACAAGTTTTAATTGATTTTACAATTAATAAATTCGATTGAAACTTGTGTAGTTTGTCATAGTTTTAAGTATAAGTTATTTGATGAACTTAATTGATTACACAAAACAATTTTCAAAGTATACAAGACTTAACTGATTACGTAAAGAATGTAATCGGTTAAGTTATACACTTAGACATTTTTGAAAACTTTTTTCTCTTCAAAAACACATCACTACACATTTCAAATAGGTGTATGCAAAGACACGAGTTTTAATCAATTACTTCATACAAATTTGCTAACATGAGAATGCATACTGCAGATGTAAACATGTGTATGACCATAATGAGTATGCAGACAAATCAGTTTTAACAATCATATGTATAAAACATAAAGACACATTTATGTTGTTGTCATGGTAACATATATGTGTTGTCATCATAAAAAACCAGACACATGGAAATTAGGCTTAGCATTCACATTGCTTCCCTATCAACACTTCTCTACTAAAATAGATTAACCAAGGTGAAACTAAGAAAATCAAAGAACTCAAAATTTACTCATTTGTTTGAAAAATTTATGCAAAATTAATAAGAATACAACACTGAAATTGGACTTAGTTTAACAATTATGAAGTTTAACAAATCTCAAGAAGATCTCTTGAAAATTTAGGTCCACTTTAGAATCCTGTTGCATCCAAATCAGATGTAGAAATATGTATGTTTTCCTTCTAAACTCTAAAAAAGACTCCAATTACCAATTATATATTTTTCCTATTCTACAACATCTAGAATGAACTAAGCTATTTGACTAACATATCTTCAATCAAGTAAGGAAAAAATAAAAATAAAAATATAAACATTAGAAGTAAACTACAACTACAAAACGTGATGAACTAGGAAACAATTGCTAAAGAAAGTATAAACTTGCCAGAAAATATAAAACAAAGCATAATCGTATTAAAAACTTTAAAAGAAAGATAAAATCAACATGAATTGAAATTTCATTAAAAGTGAAAACAAAATTACAAGATACCTATATCAGAAATTGCAACAAGAGATCCGCGGATTGTCAAAGATCCTTGATCCTCTTGAACAAAATCTAGACTCAGAGAACTCTAATCTATGAAAGCAGATAAACCTAAAGCTAAGAATATGAAACTGAAGAAAACGAAGAACCTTAACCCTAAGCGCAACGGTTGTCACCCACTGCGTTCTACTCTACAAGAACCTAGGGTGACAAACTCCACGAGAGTAGAATAGGTTGCCACGAGAGTAGAATGAAACTATAATATATGAAAGCAGATAAACCTAGGGCTGGAATTGAATAGCGACATAAACCCTACGTGCGGTGTCAGTCACCCACCACACTTCTTTCGAGTGGAGTTTTTCACCCTCCACCGTTACACATTGTCTAACTATATACAAGTTTCTTTTTATAGAGAAAACGAAAGGGGGGGAAAATTTGGAAAGGGCAAGAAGACGTCTTGACATTTCGCGCTTCTTTGATCGGACGGTCTCCGTTCATCTCGCTCTCCAAGCCTTCCGATGACTTTCTACCGATTGAACTTCCCTGCACGTGCCTTGGTCTTCTTCCTGCTCTTTGAGTAAGTGGCACGAGCCATGAAGCTTCCGAGCTCTACTTTTCCTCTCTCGCTCTTTCTCTTTTCAAAACCCTGGCTCTTTCTCTTTTTCTGCCAAATGAATCACAAATGCGAGCTATTCCCAGTGCAGCAGCCGAAACACACACGATGTGGTCTCACAAATTGGATTTCAGCCCATGTAAAGTGTTGCGGCCCAAGTCAGCACCAAATCCAACAGCTCAATCTTAATTTGCAATAGCCCAATGCAGCAGCCCAATATAGAGAATCTGTCCAAACAGCCTAATCTGCCAAAATTTGAAATAAAGAAGGGTTAAAATGAAATTAAGAGAAATTAACCTATTCTAGAAACTATTTTTATTTTGTTTTCTTTTTTATCTACAAAAGAAAAAGAAAAATCTATATACTTCAAAGCTAATTTTATTTACCTAAAAAGAAGAAATTAATTCTATTTTTATTTAAAAGCTATTTTTAGGTATTAAAACTGATCTATTATATTTCTAAAGAATAAAAGACTAAAGAAGCTGAAGAAAAGACACTACAAGAAAAATGGCAATTATATACGGATTTTTATCCGTATATAATATGAATGTTATATACGGATTTTATATACGGATCTGTGGAATAGCCTTACATACGGAAAAATTCGTATATAATGAGGTAAAATGTTATATACGGATTATCCGTATATAATATCAGTGGGTAAAGTTGGCGCGTGTAAGCGGGACCTTTCCAGGGATAAATCCGTATGTAAGACCGTATGTAAGTTGACAAAATATTTACCCGCTGACTTTTTATACGGATATAGAAATAATTAATAATTAAAAAATAAAACTAAATAATATAGAAGTATCACTTTTCTCCCTCCCTCCCTCGAGCCAAGTTTCTCCCTTTCTCGAGCCCTAGCTATTCGTCCTTCTCAACTCGTACCTATGCCTCGTTCTCGTCATTAATCTTCCTCACTCACTGCAACCTTCTCCCTCGTTGAGGCTTATTCTCCCTCATGGAGCGTTCTTCTGTATGCTACTGCAACCTTCTCCCTCGTTGAACCTCTCTCAAAGGCTAACTTGAAGTCTCCTCTGTCGAACGCAGTGAAAGGCTCTTCTATCGAACACACTAAAGGGCTTGGAAGCGTTTTCCCTAAATGTGGTTGTGCGTCGTTGCCTGCCGAAACAATCTCGTTCAGCAAACACTGTAGGACGACCTCCGTGGTTAGTTGAAACCTTCATCTGGTAAGTAATCCAAATTTGCTTCATTTTCATAGTATCTATAATGTTACATTGACCGATTATTGTTCTTGTTTTTTTGGAGGTTGGAAATCCCGAATTTTGAAACCCTAGGTTGGTTTATTCCCGTTGGAAGAGATAAGGTGGAGCTCCAATTGCCTTCTGCACCTGCCAGGTATTAATTCATTAGACTTGGGTTTGTGTTTAATTGATATTATTGAAAATGGGTATTGTCTTCTCATGATGACCGTCTATTTTAGTTCTGTTGTGTAAAAGTCATGGTGTGAAAATTTTGGTTTGTTCTGTGTACAATCTTGACCCTCTTTCAGTGATTTTAGAAGATGTGATTCCCAATTAGAAAAGGTTCCGGGTACTGCATGTAGTTTTCTGTCTTTCCAAAATCTAAGATGCAGATTCCTTAGCTCTAGTGCTAAAGACATTAAGTTATACCCAAATTCCCAACAGTGAATTACCTCATCATCTAGTTTGATGCAAATGCAATCAGTTCCCTTCCTATTCCCTTCTTATTGGCCAATTCTTGTTGAGATAACATGTTCTGTGAATCAAGTTCTATCTACTGTTTTAACAGAGAAGTTGTGGCTCCTCAGTTCCAAATTCAGATTCTTATGTCAATCATTGAAAAGAAAAAACCCCCTTAATTAATCTGTCTTTGAACATATCATGCTCATTACATCTGTTTTGCTTGTTAATGGAGATAATTATCCTCATATGTGGTAATGAAGTTACTTAACTTCATGGACAAAGGGCTCATTTTTTTTAAGGTTTTGAATCCGACTTTAGTAAGTTCACACTGATCAACTTGGATTAGTCATGGTTGAACATGTCATTTGCAATACCAAAGATCCCAAAAAAAAGATAAAAATCTGAACTGTCTTGAATGCACTGCACCACTGGATCACTGATTGCATAAACTCTTCTGGGTGTATTGACTTCTGCTGCCTTTGTACATATTTTCTGTGTGTTCTGAGTTTTTCTACATATTTTCCCCTTTACTTGAGGAAAAGTTTGAGACATGGGCAAGCAAGGGCCTTGCTATCACTGTGGAGTTACAAGTGAGTTCTTGTCTCTCCAATATGAAATCTTTTGTCTGCAGTTTTTCCTGAGAGTTATTGGTTTTTTGAAATTTGTCTCTTTGAATTTGAAGTTTGTCTTGGAACCGATGGCATGGATTGTGATTTTGATAAGAAATTGAGATGCGTGGAAGGGAAAAGTTCTGCCCAATTTAAACAAATGGGATAATTTAGTTTAATGTTCTTTATTTGGATGTATTAGAATTCAACCATATAAACATTCCTGTTGCCCAGAATATTTGGAAATGGAAGTTCTGGAAAATTCAATTATATTAACTTCCTCTGTTGATGTGTTCTGTGTCTCATTCAGTGGGTCTTTGCGTTCCTTGACTATGTCTGAAGTGTGTGCAAATGTAATTCATGCAAATTTAATCTCGGAATGGATTGAATATTACAACGAACCTTTTTCTGTTTTAGGCACATTTTAGGCTCACACTTTAGGCTACCCAGACTAGCTAGAATTAGGAATTTTATTGTGCTTTAGTTTTTTGATATATTCTTTATTTTAGAGTTTGATTAGGATCATACTAAACATGTTAGCTATTAAGATGATGCATTTAGCCATTAGTAAACATTCACACCCTAATTGCAAACATATGCAGAACTACCTTGGTGTTCTTACTTTAAAACTTGTTCATCCACTTTCCAATTACTTTTTCTGTTTTGTTGATTCCAGTAGGGATTTTATTATTGAAACATTTTTTTTAATGTTAGATTGATGTTGGTATCATGTTTATACAGTTTGAAGTCATTTTACACAATTTGACTGATTAAGTTATTTTCTTTGTTCACATGCGTGTATAGAATTAGGCATTTTCTTCATTCTTCCTGCGCATGCCACAATGAAAGAAGTCTCCACTTTTCTGAAAATAAGGGAAAGTTGCACCCGATTTCCTACGTGTATTCCCATGCCAAATAAACAAATAATTTCCTTTGAGTGTGTGGGTTTCTTCTCTTCTGTTTGCTTCTGACCACTGCACCACCGTGAGACTTTTCTCACAGCCTCCTTCTCTTCTTTAAGACCATCATTCACTTCCTTGCTCCCTTCTTGCTACCGTGGGTGTGCCTCCATATGGACATCGTGCTTGCTGGCGTCTTCCACTTCACTTCTACACACGGCTCTTTTATTTTCTTCCAAGTAAAATGCTCCCTTCTGTGTGCTCTCCCATACGGCTGCTGTCTCTACTTTTCTGCCCTCCACTTTCTACGTGCACCATTTCCAAAAGAAGACAAACATTTGCTCTCCATTACCAAATAAAAAATTGATTAATTTCTTTTCTCTATGCCTCCTCTGCCTCGACCGTGTGTTCTCCAACGTGGTTACTGCTGGAACAGTTGGGACGTCATCCATTCTCCATTTCCCGTCACAGCCTTCTCTCCCTGCGTGTGGATGGCTGCTGGACAAAGCCTTCTACTGAACCAAACTGCTAGTTTTGGACGCTTGTTGTTGCTGCCTTTGCTGAGACACCATCTCCGTGTGTTCCTATGATCCAGCTCAACGTGTGCACCATCTTTTCTAGCAAAGAAAATGATAATAAAAACTGAACCATAACCCTTCATCTCTCAACGTGCTGGACCGTGAACTTCTGCTTTGACTTTAAAAGAAATACAAAACGGTGCTCTCCATTGGATGTTCACGTTCCAGCTCTCGGTGGCTGCTCCGTTTTCTCCTCTTCTAAAATCATGGCAGCCACAGTTTCATGTGCGTAAGGGCTGCTGGACTGCTGTAGTGCTGGATGTAGAACTTGTGAGCTTTTTCATGTGGCAGCCGTGTTTGTCTATGCGTGGGATCTTCTTCAAGTTGAGTTGCACATCACGTAGATACCAATTCCACTTTTTCAATTTGTCTGCAAGTGTGGGCCGTGTGGTTGTTTTTATCATTCAAAAGCTTAGAATTTTAGAGCTCCTTGGATGTGACCTTTCAAAGTGGTGGCCCCCTCCATCATGTGCATTGGCCGTTTGCTTTCATAAAAAAGAAATGACAATTTGCTTTCCTTACGTGTTGCTTCTTTCTCCAAAATGAAAGGCTTCTTTTTTCCAAGCTAGCGGGGCCATTTGTTTTTCTTTATTCCACTTAACATATATTACTTACTAGCATTCTTAAGATAAGGCCAATTCTTAAAAATGATGAACTGTTAACTCATAATATGAAGAAAAAAAAATAAAAAAATGGTTTTAAAAAAATGATTTTTATGAAAAGAAGTTTAAATAGTTAAGTTGGTCTATTTATTATATTTTTAACTTTAATAAAATATCTATACTTTATCTCATTTTTCCTACTTATACTTTGAAACCAAATCACTTTGTGTACAATTTGCAATTCAATTATTAGATGGCTTTCTACAGGTCATAGCTGCCTCTAATGACCAAACTAAACATTCAATTATTAATTAAGACTTATTATTTACCACTATTGTTCTTGACTTTCCTTCCTGGTGGCTGAATTCGCAATCAACTAAGTCAATTAGATTAAACACAGCATAGGCTTATTAGTTAAATTATAATGTTCATTTGGGTTAATGTTATGGTATAAAGTTATCATAATTAATTATGGTATTTGAAGTATTATGGTCTGAACTTTATTTTTCTTATAGTTTTATCTTTTAAAATTATAGTTTTTTCTTATAGTTTTATAAATGAATCATATAGTCAGATTTTTCAACTACATCTTTGAATCAAAAGAGAGGAAGCTTATAAATAGTTTATTGAACCAAAAAAACTACATTTTTCTGTCGATGGCTTCTACAGAATTAATTAACAGTACTTCTTTTGGATGTTGATGAGCTTGATTTAGGTATTGGAAAGTGGACCACTGCACGTTCAAAGACAAGCTAAAGTATTCTAGGCGGACCCATGTAAGTTTGTACTAACTCTATCACATTATAAACTTTCGTTTTTTAAACCTCATGTGTAATGATAATATTTATTCATTTAACAGTAACAATTTGTTGCAAAATTTTCTCAAATTAGATCTGAGACTGCATCTGTTGGTGTCTCAACATCTTCTCCTCTAGACCCTGCGGAGGAGGAAAGATTGAGAAACAGATGTTGGTTAGAGGCTGCTGGTGGAAAATACAAGGGACGCGTATACGGCATTGGAAATGTCACTTCCCAAGATGACTGTGTTGATAGTTACATCCAACAGACACAGGCATCTTCTACTGCTCAACCTCAAAATTCAGAAGAAATTCTTAACCTGAAATCGCAGTTACAACAATATGGTCAGCAGCTTCAAAAGTTTGAAGGCTTTATTGGCGTCCTCCTGCCATTCCTTCCGCCTTCAGCAACCGCAGCTGCACAACAATTTTTAAACCTTCAAAATCCTCAAGTTCAAAATGACGTACCCAATACAGTCCAACCAGAACAGCAACCTCCAGAACAGCAACCACCACACCAGCAACCACAACATGAACAACCAGAAGATGGAAATGATGATTACATGCATTATTAGGAATTTTATAGAACTTATTTCCATTACTGTTGAACTTATTTAGAACCACAACTACAATCTGTTTATGAACTCCAAATGTTGCAGTTGTATTTACATTATACAATATTTATGTATTCATATACAATGTTTTCTTTGTGGATTAAGTGTAAACCTTATTAAATTTATATGTCAATGTGCAATGTATAATGTCCAGGTTTGCTTGTAACAATGTTGAATGTTCACTACAATGTCCAGGTCTGCTTGTATATTGTGCATGGAGAACTGTTATATACAGAGAATTTATTTAGCTCTCGTTAAACCATTATATACGGATATATCCGTATATAAGTTATATACGGATATTTCCGTATATACGTTATATACGGAAAAATCCGTATATAACTTATATACGGAAATTATATACGGATTTTTCCGTATATAAGTTATATACGGATTTTTCCGTATGTAAACTTAGCTACGATGGTATTATATACGGATTTTTGTCCGTATGTAATCCGTATATAAACACAGAATATATACGGATTTTGGGTCTTATATACGGATTTTTGCTGTATGTAATACATTTTTTTCTTGTAGTGAGAATTTTAACATAGAAAAATAGGTAAATTTAGAGTGTTATCAACCGCCTATGTTAAGTCTTGTCAGGCTCCAATGGTTTGGTTTTAGTTCGAGCCTCAAATGAGCACCTTGTCATGATCAACGTCTACCACTATTTTTTTTTTGTGCAAGCCGGAGGACATTAAGCACCTACAACTCACACGTGACACATCCTAATGTGGCTTCCTCATTTTGGTCTTCAAACGTTCAATCAAAAACTGAGCGGTCTTGCTTGCTAGGCCATTCGACCTCATAACCTAAGCTAGCTTGATATTAATTGTCTAAACTTGTAAATGTGTTTGTTTGATTGGCTACATTTTTTTAGACCATTCAAATTCGAATTGTTATTTTTCTTAAGTGTAGATGACAAGACTCTGCATACAAACCACTTGGCCAACCTAAAGCTTACTTCTCGATGAGGAACGTTCTCCGTGAACTCTCACTTGAGTTTCATCAGCCTATGGGAACGTTCTAAGTGAACTCCTAGAGCTTATCGCTCGGTGAGGAACGTTCTTCGTGAACTCTCACTTGCGTTTATTAAGCCTAGGGAGCTTTCTAAGTGAACTCTTAGAGCTTACCCCTCAACGCGAAATGTTCCCCGTGAACTTTCACTCGTGTGTATTCAGCCTAGGGAACGTTCTAAGTGAACTCCTAAAGCTTACCGCTCGGTGAGGACCGTTCTGCATGAACTCTCACTGTCGTTTATACGACCTAGGGAACGTTCCCAGTGAACTCTTAGAGCTCATCAATAAAGCAAAACAGAGAGGAACAAAGACTTAAAGCACATCAAAATTAGATTCTCTAATACAACGCGAACGACCTCTCTCAAGTTCACAATAATCCTTGCGCACATTTTCCAATAAAGAGTTTGCTTGGGCTGGGGGCTTGTGTACTGAATGGTCACTCGGTCAGCCAAGGACTGGGCGACTGACTATCCAAGAAGGAAATGACCGACCGGTCTTGAACAATCATTGATTGATAATTAATCTGAGAATAACAGGCAGTAAATGAGAATAATAGTCATTGATTGGAAATTAATACGAATAATGAAAGTCCTTTATTAGTAATTAATGGGTCAGACCTAATGGTAATGAATTCTGATTAATCATCTTTATTACAAGATTATTATGCAAAGTCATTCACTTAAGCGTTAGAGTGCCTTTTACATGTACCCTCCTACACAGCTTAGACAAGAAGGGAAAAAGAGCAAACACCGCAACTTAAATAATGGAGAACCCTCAAAAAGCATTGAGCTTTGAGTAAGAAATCTCAACCCATATCCGAAACAATATATATGCTTATTTTATTTAAATAAAAGTTATAAAATAACTTAATAAAAGAAATGTGAACCAACTCTATTCATCGTAATGCTAACAAAAGTTTCAATTTTTTTAAAAATTAATTAGTAAGTCTACTCACATGGTAACGTGCATCAGTCTATGCAAAATTCGTCATATTGACACTAAGTCCCTCTAAAAAAACATGTAAAAAATAATTTTACCCTGTTAAAAATGTTAAATTAATTAATTATTATTATAAACTTAGACTGAAAATAGAAATAAAGATTAACCTCCATTGTCCCATTACGAGAATATCCTTTAATATGTTTTATAATTTTAAACTCTCATTCCCTTAAACTTTGATGTTGTAATACATTCACTAGTCCAGTCAAGGGAAACGACAGTGGTTATTTTCGCTCATAGGCAGCGGTTCCTAAACCGACACATATACAGGCGAGGCAAAAAAGGGTAGGCTTTTTGCCTCGGTTCAGAACCGAGACAAAAAAGGGTAGGATTTTTCCTCGGTTCACAGGTAACTGAAGCAGTAAGGTTTTTTTTAAGAACGTTTTGCCTCGGTTCCTTCTGAATCTGAAGCAGTTTGAAGGCGGAGCCCATCTCTCCCTATGCTTCTAAATTATTCAATTAACGTGCTTCGGGTCCCCAAGAGGTAGAATATCAGGATTCATTCAAAAAGTAATTTTTAGGTGTTAAGGCATCGGTAGGATTTTTAACCGAGGTCATACGATGTATATGTCTCGGGTCCCTAGTGAACTGAGTCAGTAGATCAAGATTCAAAAAGTTGTCAGGCCAAAATTCAAATCTGCAAGAAATTTTCAGGATGTTAGACATCGATTGAAATTTTAACCGAGGTCATATGATGTATATAACTCGGGTCCCCTTGAACCGAAGCAAAAAAGTTCGACTAAACTACGAAAAGACCACCACGTTTTGATAGGCTTCGGTTGCTCCTACCGAAGCCTATTGTGCGAGTTTAAATCCTCTATTTTTACTAGTGATTGTAGAAGTTATAAAGTTTGGTCCATTACATAATAATTTCTATAATAAATGTGTTGCAGAATTTTTGAGGTTAGGATACAAAAAGTCATGTAATCTTTCTAAACCTAACAACTTTCAAACTTTTAACAAAGACCAAATCGTTAGAAATAATTAAATCTTTAGAAATAATTAATTCAATGTAAACATCTCATATTAATATTTGGATATATTTATAACTTGATAAATATTTTTGTATTAAAAACACTCGAAAATAAAATTACAATAATTTAATAATTACTTTTAAAAGTATAATTTGCTAAATATATTTTTCTCGTATCTTCACTCATTTCCTAATGTGATATGGAGCCAAAACAAATAGATATTATTATTTAGGGAAACTAATCCTCTGCCTCATGAATCAAAGATACTCCGTATTCATACGAAAGAAAAAATATCTTATATATGCAATGAGACATAAGTTGTAATCAATGTCTAGTCAAAAAGCAAAATAGGTAGTGGAGGGCTTTCGAATGCAATTAGGAATTTGGGAGGAGTCTTGTGTCAATCAGTTACGTGTAAATGATGCATGATTGAAAGGATATGAGGTGAGTCTTTTCTCCTCTTTGATGTAGATTTCCTCACGAAGAAGGCACATATCAATTAGTGAATATTAATGTTAAGAATCAACTTTCTCTATATTGTGTGATTACAAAGGGCAACTTTAGATGATGATGTTTTCTAACACCATATGCATGCATTATTGAAACCTAGATGACAAGTTATCGTATCATCTATTTTTATTGACCATCATTTGACTTTATGGTTCAAGAGACTTAGATAACGATACAATGATTTTTGTGTTAAGAAGTAAATTTTAAACTTAACTCAACTCTACAAAACTGGTTTATAAGGTGAGGTTTGCATTCACTTATATATTATAAATTGACCTTAACTTTAATCGATGTATTCTAACACATCTTCTCATGTCAACGTATATACATCTCGAGCATGAGAATAGACATTAATAGATTGTCTCACAATAGCCCGATAGTGGTTGAAACAATATATCCAAAAATCTCGCTAGAATAAACTTTAAACGGACTTTGATATCATGTTAAGAAGTGAACTTTAGGTTTAATTCAACACTACAAAATCAGCTTGTAAAATAAGATTTACATCTACTTATATACTATAAGTTAATCTTAACTTTAGTCGTTGTAAGACTTCCAACACATTTTGATTTTTCGGTTCCTTCGTTTTATATCAGCTGGTCAACTAATAAACTATAAGCCTAGTTTCTGATTTCTATTTTGCATCTAATTAATTTGATTTTTACTGGTTCGCTAAAAGTGAAGCACTGTTTCTAATCACAGTAACTCCATTTTATGGGCGGATCAATTCCAATACAGGAATCAGTTGCATAAACTGCTTAAAGTAATTATTGCTCTGCTATTGGAATAAAATAGGTTACCAAGATTGACCTTTTAACTTCAAAGTAATCGAATTCAAAAAATGCCGTGTGTTTCAGTGCAGTGTTCTGACAAGAAAGAGATTGTGTCCAGTTTGTTTTGTAATTAGATAAACATACTGAAATTCTTTCATATTTTTGTTGCATTTGTATGTTGCAGAGAATAATTTATTTTATAGAGAATTTAAAATAATTTATGGTAAAATGTAATGCTTAAATATACAATTCCAAAACTTGATAAAAACTTAACATAAATTATTTTAATTAAAATATTATAATTTTAAATTCATAATACTATTGCTTTTAACCATCTTTATGTACACACACACATGTATATATATATATATATATATATATATATATATATATATATATATATATATATATATATATATATATATATATATATATATATATATATATATATATTCACGCTCTGATCTGATCTTAACTGAAATATTTTTAACCCATTGTCCGCATGAAATTTCATCAATTTGATTTTACTTTTGATGTTAATAGAATTTTTATATTTTATTATGATTATTTTCGATCGCTTTTGTCAATTTTTTATTGATATAAGTTATTGTTACTTATTTTTATTAACGTCGATATTCTTTTAGTTGATATAAAATATAATTTATTTTATTTTTAGTTTATTTAAGTTTAGATTACTTTTCAATTAAAATACTTATTATATATGTTAAAACTATTTATTATCAATACTAGATACCTTTTCTTTAGTAATATTAATATAACTATATTTAATTGATGTAAACTAGATTTCTTTTTTTATCAAGACCAAACTACTATTTTGTGGATGTAACATTAATATTATTTATCTATTTGAGTTAATATTTGTGAGAATTTTATCAATTAATATCAGTAATATTATTTTTCGGTGAATGTCTCCTAAATTTTTATTTTCGTTGATTGATATATATATATATATATATATATATATATATATATATATATATATATATATATATATATATATATATATATATATATATATATATATATATATATATGAAATTGTTTTTCATTAGTGTAAAAAAGGTTTTGACGTCTGTGTTTTTTTTGGGGTTTTAACCTCCCATAAAATATCAACGTCATATTGAGAGACGTTAAAAATAAAAAATTTGACATTAATTGACGTCGATTATTACTATTTTCCAATGTTAATGAATCTCGGACATAGAACAATATCCAACGTTAATTAATGTTGAAAACTGGTAATATTTGACATTAATCAACGTCTTTTTTTGTCATTGTTTGACGTTAATAAACTTTTTTGTATTTTTAATTAATAATGATCTATTTTTACAACTCTATGAGAGATGAAAAGTAGAAAAACAACAAATGTAATCCAATTTTTGGTATTTTATACAGCATGAACTATAAACTATGAACTATAAAGCAAAAGCACAAAAGCCTATGACAATAATAGTATTAACTTGTGTTTTTTGGTATTGATAGCTATGGTTATAGGTTTTGGTTGGATTTATTTTACCACTCCTTAGAACCCATATTTGAGGAAAAAACACTAGGGACCCTTATTTTGGGTCTGTGTGAAGTATAAAAATTATGTGGAAAGTTAATTGCATAGATCTTTAAACCATAACATTTCCTCCGGTTGGCTGATTTGCTAATATTATATATGGATTTCGAGTAGAAAAAGTTTTCAATCACGTCTGCGGACCCAATTGTTCCTTCTAGATTTTAAAAAAAATGTTGTTTTCTATTTTTTTTCATTGTTTTTTTAAAACATTGCAAAAATATTTCACATACTTAGACTTTGAATTTTGATCTAAAACCTTTCGTGGGGGGTTCTCGTGATATTTTGGTGCTTTGAACAAATTTTCAAGTCATTTCAAGTTCAACAGTACAACAAAAAAGTTCTTGAAAATGAAAACGAAAGCTAACCATCTTGAAGGCGGGTTCGTCGAAATAAAGTGTTGTCACTAATGATAGAGAAAGGAGAACACGCCTATGAAGGAAAACACGAAAATGATCAATCAAACAAACGAAAATCATACCTAAAGTAGTTAATCAACATGCATTTGTATAAAATGAAAGAAAGATTATATGTGTTGGTCGCTAAACTTTGTTCGAGAAAAGTTTGAGTAGAAAAGAAGAAGGTCTCGCGCTAAGATATAATGAATGAACTTTTAACCTCTGTTAACTCATTGGCAAGTGTACCAAATCGTATCAAGTAATATAAAATGGTAAGACCAAGTATCGTTTCCCAAGAGACTCGTGACACCGAACAATCGTATAATAAATTAACTAGTTAAGACTAAAGAACGATTCCATTGAATGAAATTTAATGCAATAAAAGTAAACATAATAACTTGAATGTAAAATTGATCTTTTGAAGCTAAAACATGAATGAATGAATGGTATTGAAATGATATGAGATGATGATGTTGTTGGGGTTGGATTTCACCTACTTCACTTTCATGCACATTAGAACACATCTTCTTCATTGGAATCCTATGTCACTTACAAAATTACTTAGAACCCAATCCCTTGGCGTAAAAAGCCTAGCCTTGATTATTAGACAACAATCCCTTGAAGCCGTAATAACCAATTCTACATTAAGAAAAGAAGCTTAAGACAACTAAACGTCCTATTTCTATCCCTAGATAATAATTCTGTTAGGTGAAATCCTATCGATCATGGTTCCTAAGTATTTCCCAATAACAAATAAATCCAATCATCGAGCTATGAATGGCCAAAAACATAACAAGCATTAAGAATAGGAGAAAATCACTAGCATTCAATGAAAGAAACATAAAATATTCAAAACATGTTCAACTACATGAAGTTCAAATGTTACACCTTTCCCCAACAACAAATGAATTTAGCTCTCCATTGTGATGGAGAACGTTGGCTTACAATGGAAGAATGTAAATGATATGGAAACCCTAGAAAGAGAAAAGGAAAGCTGCCACATGCCAAATATTCCTCCAAAGGGTCAAAAATAGCGTTTATGTGCTTCAGCCGTCAAAAGATGTGAACCCTAGTGTGTAAAAGCCTTTAAATAGATCACAAGTGCCACATAGCCCAGCGTCACTAGCGCTCAGCGCCCCAATTGGGGGGCAACCAGGCAAGACTGCGCGAAGAGTGGCGCTCAGCACCCCTTGAGTGGGCAACAGGCATGTTGCGGTGTAACTGGCACTGAACGCACTAAAGAAGGGCAACCAGGCGTGGTTGCGTGGCTGATGAGTCAATATTTTCTTGACTTCACTTAGCTTTTTGTGCTAGATTTAATTAAGGAATTGTGCTTGAATGTCCAGTATTTCTCCATTTTTTTTAATTATGCTTAATTTGACCAGAAATTCTTATTTTAATTAATTTGAATTATCTAGGACTAATTATTTGCATTATTAATTGTAGGGAAATTGTTGGATAAAATTGAGGGATTAATTTCTTTTGGAGATGCACACAGGAGCACGCTAATTTTACGGCCCACCTAAGTTGAAGGGTTTTTGGCTTAAAAAAATGAGGTAGCATGGATGAGGGGGATTTTGAGGTCCAGCAAGTGAAGGGGTTACGAAAAGAAGAAAAGCATTGCTGGACCCATTTTGGGCATGAACAGAAGCGGTGCTGGAATGAGAAAAGAAGGAGGTGATATATTTTTTATTCAATTTGAAAAGCACATTCCATTTGGTGAGCTGCTGTTGTCACGTCCAAGAATAGGGATGTGGTCATTGATTTTGGGTGAAGAAAAATTCATTTAATTTAGCTTTTAGAATTGGTAGTGCTGATTTCATTTTGAGAAAGCAATGTTACGGGAAGCAAAGAAAAAGCAGCAACACGGCCCATGGCAATTCAATTTTGATGTGGGTTTGGAAAAAGAGGGTTGCATGTGCAGCAAAGAAGAAGTGTCACGATCTTGGCTTGGTCCAAGAGCAGCTGGTTCAGCAGGGTGACATTCAGCAAATTGAAATCCAGAAGCGGTCCAGCAAGGGAGTTGCACGGATTAATTTTTGGTAGCACACAGCAGCACATGTCCAGCAAAAAAAGGAGAAGCCAGCAGCAGCTGCCACGACCCAAAGCAGAAGAAGTAGCACAAGGTGGGCTCCTTCACGTCCAGCTTGGGAGGTGTCACGGCTTGCCATCAGCATGTAGGAGAGGAGTCACCTTGCTTCAAAAAAAGAAAATCCAAGCAGGTCCCGTCCAGCAAGCCTTCAAACCCAGCGTCCAGCAAGGCATGGAGGAGCACACGTGGAGGCTCACTTTCCTTTTGGGCTTGGAGGAGAATGGAGGTGCAGCGGTTCAGCAGGCCTTCACGCGGACAGCTACTGGCACAGGGGGCCCATGGACAAATGAAATCGGAGCGTCCAGGCGCATGGGAGAGGAAGTGTGGTCCAGCCGCCACCTGGTGAAAGAAAAGAGAGGATTCATTCACATTTTGAAGAGGGGGGTAGCATGCTGTTACGGGGAAGAGACCTGGAGAAAGAAAACACAGACATCAATTCATGGAGGGCTACGGCTAGCTAGAAGACACACGTTGGCTGATTTTTGCATCTGAGGAGAACAAAAAGCTATTTCATTTCTTTTGCTAGAAGCCAAGCACACACAGAGTTTCATTTCTTTTCTTCTCGCAGGAACCAAACTTGTTTCCTTATAATATATATAGATATATATTGAAAGGATTTTTATTTTTGGTGACGTACTTCATTAGATGTGCTGCCACGTGCTTCATTAAATGTTCATCATCATGGAAGATGGTTTTTTTTTCTTTGTTTATTTTACAACTTCATTTAACTTATACATTGCTGATTTATGTGCTGCTTTCAATTGCTTCCTAGTCTTTTGCATTCAACATTTCATTTCCAAGCTACATCTTCCGTTTGTTTATTAGTTGACGTGATTCCATTTTAATTTACGTAGATGAGTTTAGATTTCTTTATTGCATTTGAATTGGGTGATGAGTTGTCTTAATTTTTTTATTGCATTTAATTTGGTTCATATGTTCATTTCATTTTTAACCAAGTGTCTCTTTATTATCTGTTGTATTTTAATTAGTTTACACATTTTGTTTTAGAACGGTTCAGTTTACTGTTTTCTTTCACTATGTTGTCTATTCTGTTCAGTTTCTTTATTTTCCTGCATTTTCAATTTTCGTACTTGCTTCAGAGACGGTTCGATCTCAATGTAGAAACGTTCGGTCATTTGTAGGACCATTCGGTCTTTATGCTTTGTTCATTTATTTCAATGTTTTCACTAATGTTTGGCTGTATTTAATTTCCAGTTTTAATTTAGTTCATTTCGAATCACAAAAACACTTTCAAAACCCCCCACTACGTGTTTGTCCTAAGACCCGAACCACATTTGGTCCTTGAGAGACGACCTAGGAGTCACTTCCTAGCACTATACTGCATTCTTTAACGCACATAAAAATTGTTGGGCCGCGACAGCCGCATTAGTGGCCTTCACCGCTGAGCACCCTAGAAGAGGGCAAGCAGTCGTCCTTGTGCGACCACTAGCACTAAGGGCCCCTAAAGAGGGCAACCAGGCGTGATTGTGTGACAACCAGCTCCTAGGTGATAACGGTTGAAAATATTGTTATTTGTGATGTGATATTGATACTAAATGCACCCTTTTCTACTTAGAAACTTTCTTGAAATCATGTTTTTCTGTTAAGTTGTGTGAATAAGAGAGCTGAGGTTGAACATAAGGAGTTTATGACTAAATTCCCTTCTTTTGGCAGTAAATGAGATATTATGGGAAGCAGAGTTGAAGTGCCAACGAGATGGAGCTCGGAAAGAGCTGAAAAAGCATCAGAAAGAAAGAAGGCCCGAACCTTGAGTGCCCTTTTTGGAGCCCTTAGCGCCAAATCCTACCGCACACCTCCTGGGCGCCCTTTTTGGGGTGTTGAGCGCCACTTTTCCTGAAGAACCATGCCTGCTTACCGCTGAGCGCCAAAAGTGCCGCTGAGCGCCATTTAATTGGGCTTGAGCCTATTTTCTATAATTCTTAATAAACTATATAAGGGTTTAGTCGACCTAGGGTTAGTATCTTTGGACAGAAAGAGGCAAAATCACACTTTCTTCACCCCTTGGAGGCGGATTTTGGATGCAGAAGCTCCTTTCTTCAAATTCTAGGATTCTATCTTTCAATGTTTTTCATCTAGTTTCACCATGTCTATGGTGAACTAAACCTCCATTGTTGTTGGGGAACCGATGTAATCCCTTGAAACTCTTATGTATTGAATTGATTCTTGATTTTGTATGCTTTACTTCATTAATATTAGGGCTTTTCGTCTTTACTCTATGCATGCTTTGTTTAACTCATTCAATTGCACGATCATTGATGTTATCTATATGGACACATATAGGTAAATCTAGAACTGGGGAAATTCTCCCGGAAGCAATATTACCTAAACATAGGAATAGGAGGATCGGTTGCCTTTAAGCTTCTGTGCGAATGTAATGCATGAATAATTACTAGGGAGACAAGACATTGGACACTAGTGATTAGGAGTAGGCTTTCTTCACCGAGACATCGGGTTTAAGGTAAATTATAAATTGGCATTAACATTAATGAACAAAGATGAATTCTTGAATACATGAGAGTGGATAGGATGAGTCGGAAACCCTAACAACATAATCATTCATATTTTACATCAATCACTTTTGCATCTTTCAATCCAATTGATCAACACATGCATTCATATTTATTTTTCAATATTTGCATCTAAACCTAAAAGATTTTGTTTACAAGTCTAATTTAATCAAGAAATCGCATAACTGTTTAGGCCGTGAGTCCTTTGGGAAACGATACTTGGTCTTACCATTTTATTATTACTTGATACGATTCCGTACACTTGCCGAGTGTTAACAGATAACGATTTTAAATATATTATTTCTGATGTGATTTTGATACTAAATCCATCCTTTTCTACTTAGAAACTTTCTTGAAATCATGTTTTTCTGTTAAGTTGTGTGAATAGGAGAGTTAAGGCTGAACTTGATAATTTTATGACTAAATTCCCTTGTTTTGGCAGGAAATGAGATAATATGGGAAGTAGAGGTGAAGTGCCAAGGAGATGGAGCTCGGAAAGAGCTGAAAAAGCACCTGAAAGTAGGAAGGCCCGAGGCTTGAGTGTCCTTTTTGGCGCCCTCAATGCCAAAGCCTATCGCACACCTCCTGGGGGCCTTTTTTAGGGTGCTGAGTGCCACTTTTCCTGAAGAAGCACGCCTGCTTGCCCTCCAAGGGAAGCTGAGCGTCAGTTTTAGTACTGCACATTGCCTGGTCACCCTTTTTGGGGGCGCTGAGCTCCACTTTTTCTGAACCATGCCTGCTTGCCCTCTGAGGGAAGTTGAGCGTCAGTGTTGGTATCACAACACGCTTGGGCGCCCTAAGTAGGAAGCTGATCGTCAGCAAGATGGGCCTGGGCTTCATTTTTGTCTTGATTCCACTCTATTTAAAGGACCCAGATGCCCTAGATTTTGTATCTTTGGCAGAGGAGGCACAACAACACACTCTTCCACTCTTTGAAGGCGGATTTGGATGCGGGAGCTTCCATCTTCAACTGTTAGGGTTTTTCTATCTCATTCTTCTCCATTGTACATCTAGTTTCTCCATGACAATGGAGAACTAACTTCTATTTGTTGTTGGGGGATGATGTAACCTTGTGAACTCTCATGTGTTTGAATTGATTCTTAATAATTTATGCTTCTTTCATGAACTGTTAGGGTAATTCTTCTGTGATAAATGCTCGCTTTGTTTAACTCATTCATAGCGTGATGTATGAATTGCATGAGTGTCGGGAGGTTCCTTACAATTCATATTCTTGTAGAATTATTCCCAAGAACAGTATTTCTCAGGGATGGGGGTATGAGTCTTGGTCGTCTTAAGCTCCTGATCTTCAGAATTAATTATTAGGAATTCTAGGAATCGTATGAACTAGTAATTAAGGATAGGCTTTCTTCACTGAAGGATCGGGTTTTGAGTAATTTAGTGAGTGACGTTGACTTTAATGAAAGAAGAAGAATTCTTATATACATGAGAGGAAACTTGGTGAAATCTAACCCCAACAACATATTCATCTCATAACCTAAACCTCATACGTTCATCGCTGGGCTCTCTTCAATTGATCAAAACTGCATTCATATTTAATTTTCTGTATTTGCATTCTAAACCAATGATTTCATTCCTTTTAAGTCTTAATTAATCGAGTTATCACACAATTGTCTAGTGTTGAGAGTCTCTTGGGACATGATACTTGGTCTTACCATTTTATATTACTTGTACGATTTGGTACACTTACCGAAGTCTCAACACCAGGGCCCCAGAAAAGGGCAACCAAGCATCCTTGAGCCCTCTACAACCTTCTATTCTAGTGCTTCTGCTGTCCTTCCTGGGTTGTAACTCTTTGATACTTTGCTCCTCTTCCAAAATATACCAATAACCTACAAAATTGAGGGAATTAGCGATAAAAATCATTAAGTATAACCTCGACTAACTTATTCACAAAATTTAACTAAAAACAAGAGTTTACGCAAGCTTCACAGTCAAAGAGAGTTGATTTAGTATTAAATTGCATCACAGATAACGGTAAAATCAACCGTTATCACAACTCCAAACTTGAAACTTTGCTTGTCCTCAAGAAAAATGTAACCTAGCTTAAACAACATAGCCATACTACAATGGTCTAACACACCAAAAAGCATTTTCTTCTAAGACAAGTAATCACTCATGTTTGCCCATCATAGAAAGATCAGTCAAGATATACATGTTTTAACCAATCAAGCTTCAATTATGGTGCTCACATAACGAAAAAAATACACAATTGATGCAAAGGTCTTATGAGTGATCAACAACCAAGCAAAATATCCTATAGTGCATGGAACCATTCCTCACCAAAGGAAGTGTTTCACTCAAGCTCAAAGGTGTATAGTGAGGTGTCTCTTTCACTCTACCATCACAATGTCACACAAATCAACTTTGCCTTTCATTTAAACAACATCAAACACATTCACAAGCAAGTTATCCTCACAAGGACTTTTTAAGGCTTGTATTGTGGCTTGGCTAAGAAGAAAACTGGTTTTTGTGGACAACAAAGTTCCTTGAGTTAAGAGAGTGAACAATTTATTTCATAATTTAACATTAATCTCTCTTACTACTTTTCTCTTGAGAAACCACTTCTCAACTTAATCCCAACTTTTATTCATTGAATTCATCCTTCTCTTCTTCTTTCTTTCTTCTATTGCTAGGTTTGGGAAGGGCGTGAGTGTTGGAATCGTGAGTAGAAGGATAAAAAGGTCGGCTCAGGAAAGTGGGAGAAAATCAAAACAAAATAAGTTCCAAAACATCGTGTAATTATGATTAGAAACTGCCACATTGTATGAACGTCGAAGCCCCACCAAATTCGACGTTCAAACATCATTCACTGAAAAAGTAGAAAATCTCTTTGGATTCTTAAGAACTCCATGCTAACTAAACGTAGACTTTACTATGATGAATAATGACATAGGACATCCTTGAGCACAAATCTTTGACATTAATATCCTGAACGTCGATGCCCCGCACAATTCGACGTTCAAACATCATTCACTGAAAAAGTAAAAAATCTCTTTGGATTCTTAAGAACTCCTTGCCGACTAAACATAGATATTTCTATGATGAATAATGATATAGGATGTCCTCGAGCACATATATTTGACATTAACTTTTTGAACGTCAAAGCCCCGCCGAATTCGACATTCAAACATCATTCACTAAAAAAGTAAAAAATCTCTTTGGATTCTTATGAACTCCTTGCTGAGTAAACGTAGACATGTCATTGAGCAGTCTTTTGCATCGAATGCACTCAACATTCGACGTCAACATTATAAATTTAATTTTTTTGCAGTTATTTCCACCATAAGAAATCAAATAGCTCTGAAATCTAATGGTAGAAGACAACTCGAAGACAATTTAAAAAACGATTCATACATAGTTGAATGTTGAAGCTGAACATCTTCTTTATATAATTATTTTAGATCATAAAATTTTTTCAGCATTAAACATATTGTGAACCGTATTTATTTTTCCCAAGCACTTTCCTTTCAGTAAGATAACTTAATCATTTCTTCACTGTAAAAAGCATTTGGTTCACTTGAATATCAAAGGCCACCTTCATGTGAACTGAGACATGAATGAGGCACTTTGACATTCAATCGAGCAAATTGCAATTTAAAGAACATACGTGTTTAGATATCTAAGGAAAAGAAAATGCAAAGGAGATAAAAAACATGAATCCTAATATGTCAAATATGGAAACAGGAGGCATGGATTATGTGAAATGCAAGCTATATTTATAAATGAACTAATGACATACATCATGTAATTATGCTTAGTAACTGCCACACTCCACCTTCTTGTATGAACGTCGAAGCCCCGCCGAATTCGACGTTCAAACATCATTCAATAAATTTCGTTTCATTCATTTAAAAAAAAAATAACGCCCCGCTCCCCAGAAATTGTCTACTTTTGAATCACCCGCGAAGAAGGTGAGATTTGGAGGGCTTGAAGTTAAAAAGTTTGATGTGCCCCTCTATATTCATATAATTCCACTCTTAATTTTGCTAAGTTGATATAATCGATTCTAAGTAATAAAGAATCGATTCAAAGCGTTATAAATTAAGAAATGCAAATAATGTTATTTATAGTATTTTCCTAATAATATTATTCAAACTATTTTTTTATATCATAATCATTTATACTAATAACTAATTATAATTATTAAATTATTCAAAATAATTTATCTCAATGTGGCAAATAAAAGTTGTTCTGAGAGTTTGTTTGATCTTTGATCGTCGTTGACTTTTTAAATTCGAGTTTTTTTATAAATGCTTATGTGGTAATCGTGATCACTCCGTTTCAAATGTACAGACCAATAAAATAGTGACACAGTATATTGTCAAAAAAGTTGTTAACATATAGTTGGTTCCTAAAAAATTTTTGTTTTTCCTAGAATTCTGACAAATCTCTTTCATGACCTTGCTTGTCGGTCTCAACTTTTTTAAATTTTACTTATGGTTCATAAGACAAAGATGGAAACGCCACAGTATAGGTATAAATGTTTAAGGCACCTAATTAAACAACCCTAAAAGAAATATTTTCCAAAAAGATGTTAATCTTTGATAAGATTCAGAGAACCAAGAACCAAAAGAATCCTCTATCAACATTGCAAATGCAAATTTATGAATTCCAAAATGTCTACATATGTATTTGGTGTCCCTATATATAGGTATAAATGTTTAAGGACCCTAAGAAACCCTAAAAGAAAGATTCGCCATATAGATGTTAATCTTTGATAAGAAAAATACAATTTATTTTTGTTAACATATCATTGGTCCCTAAGAAATTTTTTGTTGTTCCTAGAATTCTGACAAATCTCTTTGATGACCTTGCCTGTCCGTCTCGACTTTTTTAAATTTTACTTATTGTTCATAAGACAAAGATGGAAACGCCACATTATAGATTTAAATGTTTAAGGCACCTTAGAAACCCTAAATTAAATATTGGCCACAAAGATGTTAAATCTTTGATAAGAATCAGAGAATCAAGAACCAAAAGAATCCTCTCTCAATATTGCCAAGTCCCTAAGAAACCCTAAATGTTTAAGGCACCTTTGGTCTTATTCTCCGAACATTCATTTTGGGTCAACCAGTCTCCACCGTCAAACTTAACCTGCCTTAATTTTCGACCCAACCCATTCTTAATTTTTGGTCTAGATCTGTCTGACTATTCCCCATACACGTGGTCTCTTCTCGATATTTGACCTGGTATGATGCATCTTTGTTGTGAACTTGTCTAAATATTTTTGGATAATTATACTTTGACAACATTTTTTTAACAACATTTTTTTCTAACTGACCTATCTTCATTTTTGTCCAAAACATTCTATCTTAACACCTTTAGTTTATCAGTCAACTTATTTTTTTCTCAAACTTATGGTATTATAATTTAAAAATGAACCAAAGTCTTTTAGTATAATCATACTTATATTTAACCTAAAACATTTATTTCAAATTACTTTAAATAATATAATAATATTTATTACGATTTTAATTATTGTGATCTATAACTAAATTCAATTCTCATAAAATATTATTATTATTATTTTCCATACGAAATTAAATTATATTTTAAACAAATAAAATTTTATTCTCTTTAAATTTCACCGACGAAAGCACAGAAAAAGAAGAAAACCTCGAATATCGGTAACGGTGCATTTCTAATGGGAGGTTATCTTAAAATGTAAATATTATACTGAAATATAATGGTAATGGGAGGTTATCAGCGGTTTTATAAAGGGAAAGAGAAAAATAGGATGGCGGGAGGATGAAAAAGAAAACGTCGAATACACTAAACTTCGACATCTTTTTCTAATGTCTTCTGGGCTCCAATTAGTACGTCGATGACCTTTATAATTCGACGTCTCCTTTGTAATTTTTAAGCAGAGAAGTTATGAAGTTAAGAAGTCGAGATTGTGAAAGATGTTCATATAATTCTATTCAGAAATGGCTTCTCCATCGTCATCATCAAGAGGAAAAGAGAAGGTTGCCCGGGTTACAAGAAACCCAAGCTCATCTGGATGGATAAGTGATCGAGACACGCGAGCAAATTTTTTATACTGGTCACATATAAAAAATGTAGTTCCTCACAAGTATCTGGACCTCCAATTGTTCAAGAATGAAGGGTTCCTTTTTCAAGAATGGATTTCATATCAAGGGCTTACTAATTTTGTGCATATGAAAGGACATTGCTATCCAGATTTGGTAAAGGTTTTTCACACAAACGTGACGGTTGTAAATGGGGTCATTCACTCAAGGATCAAAGGTGTTAACTTTACTATTGACGATAATGTTTGGTAAGATATTGCTGGACTGAAAGCTGAAGGTTTAGATTCTCACATCCGTGATTCTGAGTCAAACAAATTTTTAACAAAGAGAGCTATATATATAAACTACTTAAGATATCCAGGAAGGTACAGGGTTGATAAGCAGTACCTACATGATGACTTAAACAAGGAGGAGAAAATGATTGCTTATGTCCTGACTTGGCTATTGCTGCCTGGAAGATTGAACGAGGACAAAATGTCAACAGAAGATGTATTTTTGTTGAATGCTATCAAGACTAGAATCCCAACCAACTGAGTTGCGGTACTAAAACACCACATGATCGCTGCAGGAGATGATTATGCACGCAAATTCCCTTATAGAGTATTAATCAGCAAGGTGTTGGAACTCCAAGGAGTATATCTATCTGAAGAAATTGGTATACCAAGTCTGTCATCTATTTGGCTGAAAAAGACTGTGAATGGATGGTTCTTCATTGATGAGCAAACTGTTGGAAGTCCACCTACTCTTTATCAAGATCATACAGAAGATTCTGATGATGAAGACTCAATGGAATCTTCTTGATAATTATTTTAGACCCTACTTTTCTATGTTTTTTGTTTTTTATTTTGTAATCATGCTAGTAAGCCACTTATGGTTTCTGTATTTCTTTCGGTTTTAGATTGAAATGAAATGAATATTTTAATTTAGTAAACGATTTATGAATTGTGAATGTTGATTGTGATGTATGTGGACTAACCCTTCACGTCATTAATTTGAAGTTCAGAGCTCCCCATTAATGCTCCCATCATCCTTAAATTCCCTTCACGTCGCTGCCCCGCTGCCTTCGACGTTCTATGAGAGGGGAAAAACAAAATATATCCAAATGCACGGTACATTTTGATCCAGTAAAATGTACTTCTTCGAAATGTACATTTTGATCCAAATGTACGTCAATTCCAAGCCGCATTTGACGTTAAAACATCATTCAGTGAAAAAGTAATAAATATCTTCAGATTCATTTTAGATACTGTGTTTTAAGGAGGTATAGGACGTCGATTATCACATAAAATGGATGTGAAAAATGACTAACCTCCAGGTCTTTGCATCGAGGGTACTGGACATTCAACGTCAACTATGTAAATTGATTCCAAATTTAGATTGTCCATAAGTTGCACCCTCTCTTAGAAAAAAGACAACTCTGAAATCAAATAGAGGAGTGCAACTTGTGGACAATTTAAAAAAGAATCATACAATTTTAAATGATGAAGTTGAACAACATTTTTCTATAATTATTTCAGATCTCAAAATTTTTGCAGCATTAAACATATTGTAAACCATATTTCTTTTTCCTAAGCACTTCCCTTTCAAGACATGTTAACCATTTCTGTACTACAAAAACATTTTGTTAACTTGAACTTGAAAGTGATCCTTCATATGAAATGACGATGAATGAACCACTTTCAAGTTCAAGTTATCAAATTACAATATGAAGAACAAAAATGCTTTGATATCTAAGGAAAAGAAAATGCAAAGGAGATAAAAAACATGAATCCAAATATGTTCAATACGGAAATAGGAGGCAGGTATTATGTGAAATGCAAGCTATATTTATAGATGAACTGATGACGTACATCGTGTAATTATGCTTAGTAACTGCCACACTCCACCTTCTTGTATGAACGTTGAAGCCCTGCCGAATTCGATGTTCAAACATCATTGATGCGGCTGTTGCGGCCCATCAAACTTGATGTGCAAATAAAGAATGCAGTATAGTGCTAGGAAGTGACTCCTAGGACGTCTCTCAAGGACCAAATGTGGTTCGGGAATCAGGTCAAACACGTAGTGGGGGGGTTGTTTAAGAGTTCTTGCGATAATAAATGAACTAAATTAAAATGGAAATTAAACACAATCGAACATAATTGAAAACATTAAAGTGAATATTAAAATTTAAATAAAGAAAATAAAGTGGGGGGGGGTTGTTACATTTGCTGGATGTAACACCTTTCTTTAGTCCAAGCACCTCCCTTGCTGGACCGTGGACGTGTGCTGATGGGCTGTGTGGACGTGGCAACATGTGGACGTAGCAGCTGCTTTTGGTCTTCAGCCCATGAGCGTGCACCTCTCCAATTCAAGAAAAAAAATATCAATGCCCCCATTTCACGTGTTGGACGCTCAAAATCCCCTCATCTGTGGGCTCCCTCCTCAAGAGAAAGAAGTTTCCTCGTTGGCGGTACAGCTCATGCGTGCTTCTCCCTCAACTCCATGCAGCCCACTTTTAATATAAAGAATGGAACCCTTCTTTGTTGGATGCACCCCTTAGCTGCTGTGTGCACCGCTTGTTGCTGGAGAGTCTTGAATCATGTGACAGCCCTCTAAATGTCCCAAAATAATATCCAACAATTTCCCTGCAATTAATATTTCAAATAATTAGTCTCAGATAATTCAAATTAATTAAAATAAGAATTTCTGGTCAAATTAAACACAATTAACAAAAATGGGAAAATACTGGACATTCATGCACAATTCCCTGATTAAATCTAGCACAATAAACTAAGTGAAATCAAGAAAATAGTGACTCATCAAAATAGACCACACTTAGTCTTTTGCACTCCTAGGCAAAATCGAGACGTAGATCAAGGAATAGTTCAGAGGACATCAAGGGTACGACACAACATCAACGCACAGAAAACAAAGACTCACAAGGAAAAAAATAGAATTACACAGTTCTCAAGAAATGTGGACAAAGAAAAGCAGTAGACAATATCCAACACAGAATCACAGAAAGCAGATACTCATGAAATCATCCAAGCAATTCAAGACATGGCAAAATGATCAATCAGCTCAAGAGATGAATCAAAAGCAACGAAACCTCACAGATGCACTATCAGTGTTTCTCTCAAGTGTCTAGGGTAAATAATGTCAACTCGATGCACTCAAGAAAACAAGCAACAACAAACTTGGCGAGCCTCTAATATCAACACTCAAACATATGCATGTTCAAATCAAAAGTTCTTTTATGGATGTAATGGGGCCAAGGACATGGGAGGATAAATATGGATGAGAAACTACAAACCAAAAGAAATAGAGGAGCAATGGGGAACAAGTGTAAACATAGTCAACTCACACCCAAAACCTCTAATTCAATCCTCTTCTTGACTCCATTATTCACAATTTTTTATACATTTTTTTTCTCATTTTTCTGTAAATTTTTTTCTTTTCTCATCTTGTCTCTTTTCTTTTCTCTCTACTTACGACACAACTGTAAGAGACAAGATACACAACATATTTACAAACACAAAAACAAGAAAAGGAACCAACTAGCCAATTCATAAGAATCCCCAGGGAGACCACACTTGTTCCCAAAACACTTCCAAAGCTCCAAAATTCCCTAAGGTTAAGGTGATCATGGTTTTTCACTTAGGGCTAGTGTATGAGCTTCAAAACAAATAAATGAGGAAAGTATAGGCTCAAAAGGGGTTATCAAAGGATTAGAACAAGGTAAGCTTATTTGGCTAGAGAGGCTCAAGAACAAAAATGCCTTTATCACTTCCAAACATGCATATCAATCAAGAATTATCAACAAGAGTCAAACCAAGGCATATGCGCAAGCAATCAAGAGACATATCACACACAAGAAAGAACATTAAGTGGCTCAAATTCTCACACAGGGTCAATCAATTCAACCTCTCAAATATCATAATCATCTTCCCAAGCAAAGAAAAGCAAAGATTTCAAGAAAAGTATCAATGAAGTGAAGGTAAGTCTACAAACTAAACAAAGTCCAGAAAGCAAGAGAAACATGCAAAACTGTACATAAGACACGACAAAAATGACCTAGAAAAGGAAAAATTTAACCAAGAAAACAGAAACTAACGAAGAAAAATCAGAATCTCCCCCAATAGACCACACTTAAACTACATAGTGTCCTCAATGTGTCATAAGTATAAGATCAGAAATCAGAACAGTGAACAGATCATGGACAAGTGCAATAAAAGTAGGGAAAGGGGGAGAAGGGAAAAAGAAATTTCCCCTGGTCATGATGGCAGTTGCCAATTTTGGACTATCAGGGAGATGTCTTCCACCACAGGATCTAGCAAGGAAGTTGTGAGGAAGAATTGCTTCATCCTTCAGATTTGATCTAGCAGAGAGATATCTTCCACAACTGGATATAAGAAGGAAGGATTGTTGATGAGCAGGTTCAGCCGGTGCCTATTGATCTTCAAGTTGTTTTGTAGGCTCGCACCTTTGTCTTCCATTGTGGGTGTTTATCTATCAAATTCATGTGTACCTCCTGCAACATGGTTAGTGCAATGTGGCTCCAAAGAAATGACATGCAGAGGTATAACACCCAATTCCAAATTATCAGACTGAACCTCAATTATACTCTCAGAACATGAATCACTTTCAAATTTAGAAACAATATCAACCACAGACTCAGATTTAAGTTCAGTGCATGGAGAATAAACATTCGGATGTGATAGCAAAAAGTGGTTCTCATCATGCAGAGAGAGAGAATTAAAAACAGACTCATCAACAATATAATCATCAACATACCTATCAACAGCATAATCATGAATATCACAATCATCAACCGAATAATCAATTTGAGGTATGTTTACCTCCACTTCCCTAAAGATTGGAAAAATGGTGGAAGATGAAAATGGTCTACCTGGCTCAAAATTACTACTTATACCTGCCTGGTCCTCAAAATCTTCATCAGTCTCCTTAGGTGCAATAGTAGGGACATAGGAAGGTGGAAAAGTAGGTGGCACAGTGAGCACATGACTCTGGTTCCCATCCCCTATGTGGATGACACTAACATCATCAGGAATCTTAACAGTCTGAAATGGAGATACCTCTAATTCTTGAGACTGTTCCTGATTAAGCTGAGTGGCCATCTACCCTATCTGATCATTCAAACTCTGAATGGACGCTTTGGTCTCTTGCATGAACTCAATGTTCTGCATGGCCATCTGCCTCAGTAACTCCTTCAATGTAGGCTCGAAAGTAGAAGGCTGAGGAGCTATTTGGGCAGGAGCATCATATTGCTGACTCTGGTATTGCTGGACTGGTGGTTCTGGATAATGATGTTGTTGTGGGGTATCCTGCCATCCCAAGTTAGTGTCGTTCCTTCCAGGATTATTGCTGTAACCATACTGAGTAGGGAAGAATTCATCCAAGAACAATCGCTTAAGATCTTCCCAAGAAGTGATACACCCTGAAGGAAGACAATAAAGCCAATCCCTTGCTGCTCCTTGTAATGATTGCAGAAATGCCTTTAAGAACATATCGTCATCCTGGACATGTGGAGGTTTCATTGAAGAGCACATGATGTGGAAGTCTTCCAAATGTTGATGTGGGCATTCACCTGCAAAACCATGAAACTTAGGCAGCAAATGTGTCAGTCCAGTCTTGAGAATGCAATGAACATCATCCTCAGTAAGAGGAACCGGTTCCCAAAGAGAACTCTCAGAAGTCGGAGGATGAGCCATATTGTTCTCAGCATAAAAATCAGCAGAATATGAATTACAATCAGAGTAACATGCAGAAGGAGAATCATAATCAGAGGCACTGGCAGAATAAGTAGTATTCACAAAATCAAAATGGGTAGACATGGAAAAAGAAAAAAGGAAGGTAGAAAAGAAATCCTAAAAATTACCAAACAAACAAAACACAACACAATTAAAGATGCGACACGCACACACAATAACGCACACAAAGAACATAACATCACACTCACAACACAAGACAAAACACAACACACACTAACAAAACAAAAGACCTAAGACTGAACCGTTGATCCCCGGTAGCGGCGCCAAAATTTGATGCGGCTGTCGCGGCCCATCAAATTTGATGTGCAAATAAAGAATGCAGTATAGTGCTAGGAAGTGACTCCTAGGTCGACTCTCAAGGACCAAATGTGGTTCGGGAATCAGGTCAAACACGTAGTGGGGGGATTGTTTAAGAGTTCTTGCGATAATAAATGAACTAAATTAAAATAGAAATTAAACACAATCGAACATAATTGAAAACATTAAAGTGAATATTAAAATTTAAATAAAAAAAAAAGAAAAATAAGTCAGTAAAGAAAACTTAGGAGCATTTAATTAAACATGCATATGCGTAAGGAAAAATGGAATGAAAACATAAGTTGGTGAATAGAAAAAAAACTCTCAGACGACGATAAATCATAAGTGCAATTTTGCTTTAGCCATGAAGGCACCGTGCAGCATGAAACAAGACTTTAATTCCATCATGTGAATTAATTAAAGTGCAATAATCCAACGCTAATTAAAAAGATAAATCTACAACCGTGTTGTACTTCTCCATGCTCCAAGAAAATAATTTAATGTCCGCGCTTTCTCTTCTTTAAGCCAAAAATGAATCCCAAATTTTCTTAGGTGGCGGCTCCTCTAAGCTGGACGCGTGCACTCTCCATTTCCTATCCACCTTGCAGCTGCTATCTTCATGATCCATGGCCTAAAAACCGAAAACCGAGAGTGAGCGACACTCTATCTTGCTCCACGTTCCGTGTGCTTCCAAAGAAAGAAAATGAATGTGCTCCTCACTGTCCGTGCTACCTTACAGCTCAATTCAAACGTAGAGAAGAACTCAACCGTAACCCTCCATTCTCTGAACGTGCTGCTACCTTTTTTCCAAAATGAAAATTACCTCCCCGTGGCAGCTGGACCACCCCATCTTCAAAACAGTGTTCCAATCATCCCTAACTTACTACGCATGCCTCTGGACCGTGGTGCTCTTGGATGTCCGTGATTTGCTGGATGTAACACCTTTCTTTAGTCCAAGCACCTCCCTTGTTGGACCGTGGACGTGTGCTGATGGGCTGTGTGGACGTGGCAGCATCTGGACGTAGCAGCTGCTTTTGGTCTTCAGCCTGTGAGCGTGCACCTCTCCAATTCAAGAAAAAAAAATATCAATGCCCCCATTTCACGTGTTGGACGCTCAAAATCCCCTCATCCGTTGGCTCCCTTCTCAAGAGAAAGAAGCTTCCTCGTTAGCGGTACAGCTCGTGCGTGCTTCTCCCTCAACTCCGTGGAGCCCACTTTTAATATAAAGAATGGAACCCTTGTTCGCTGGATGCACCCCTTAGCTGCTGTGTGCACCGCTTGTTGTTGGAGAGTCTTGAATCATGTGACAGGCCTCCAAATGTTCCAAAATAATATCCAACAATTTCCCTGCAATTAATATTGCAAATAATTAGTCTCAGATAATTCAAATTAATTAAAATAAAAATTTCTGATCAAATTAAACACAATTAACAAAAAGGGGAAAATACTTGACATTTAGACACAAGTCCCTGATTAAATCTAGCACAATAAGCTAAGTGAAATCAAGAAAATATTGACTCATCAATCATTAAGAAAAACATCAATAAATTTCGTTTGATTCATTTAAAAAGAAAATGACGTCCCGCTCCCCAGAAATTGTCTACTTTTCGATCAACCGCGAAGAAGGGGAGATTTGGAGGGCTTGAAGTTAAAAAGTTTGATGTGCCACTCTATGTTCATATAATTCCACTCTAAATTTTGCTAAGTTAATATAATCGATTCTACAGATTCTACGTAATAAAGAATCGATTCAAAGCGTTATAAATTAAGAAATGCAAATGAGTTTTTAATGATTATTTATGGTCATATTAATGACAACGTGGCTTGATATTGATCACACGTTTGTTAAAATACTAAAAAGCGAAGAAATAATGTATGAGAGGGGTCAAATTTGTTTTTCTAATAATGTTAATCGTAGTATTTTTTGATATCATAATCATTTAGAAAAATGTTTAAGTCAACCTAAGAAACCCTACAAGAAATATTTGCCACAAAGATGTTAATATTTGATAAGAATCAGAGTTGTAAACCAAAAACCAAAAGAATCTTTCCCCAACGTTGCAAATGCATATTTATGACTTTCAAAGTGTCTACATATGTATTTGGTGTCCCTATATATAGGTATAAATATTTAAGGCACCTAAAAAACCCTAAAAGAAATATTTGCCACAAAGATGTTAATATTTGATAAGAAAAATACAATTTATTTTATTTTCTATACTACTTATTATTCAGGAGATAGTCCTCTATCCTACCTTTGGCTCGGGTCAGCCCATTCCAACCAGTCTCCACCGTCAAACTTAACCTGCCTTAATCTTCAACCCAACCCATTATGTCTTAATTTTTGGTCTAGATCTGTCTGACTGTTCTCCATACACGCTGTCTCTTCTCGATCTTTGACTTGGTGTGATGCATCACTGTTGTTAACTTGTCTAAATATTTTTTTTTCTAACTGAGCTATCTCAATTTTTGTCAACGATATTCTATCTTAACCTTTAGTTTATTAGTCAAATTAATTTTTTCTCAAACTTAAAGTATTATAATTTAAAAATCAATTAAAGTCTTTTAGTATAAACATACCTTTCTTTAGCCTAAAACATTCATTTGAAATTACTTTTAATAATATAAAAACATTTATTATGATTTTAATTATTGTGATCTATAACTAAAACACAATTCTCATAAAATATTATTATTATTATTTTCCATATGAAATAAAATTAATATTTTAAAGAAACAAAATTTTATTCTCTTTAAATTTCACCGACAAATCGTTCTTATATTTTATAATATCTAAATATTACAAGATAAATTTAAACAAATTTATATAATATAAAAAAAAATTGTAAATCTTATCTTAAAATATAAAGGAAAAAAGCACAGAAAAGGGCGGGAGGCTGAAGAAGAAAACCTCGAATATCTGTAAAGTTGCATTTCTAATGGGAGGTTATCTTAAAATGTAAATATTATATTAAAATATAATGGTACTGGGAGGTTATGAGAGGTTTTAAAAAGGAAAAAGAGGCGTGAGGATGAAGAAGAAAACGTCGTATATCCGCAGAATACGACGTAACCTTTGTCTTTTGTCAAACTCTTTGTCTTCTGGCTGACAATTAGTACGTTAAAGCCTAGTAAAATTCAACGTAACCATTGTATATTTTAAGTTTCGAAGTTGAGAAGTTAAAAACTACTAGATTGTGAAAGACGTTCCAAGAATTCTATCCAAACATGGCTTCTTCATCATCATCATTAGAAGAAAAAAGAAGGTTTCCCGGGTTACAAGAAATGCAAACCCATCTAGATGGATAAGTGATGACGAGATCCGAGGAAAGTTTTTATTCTGGAGAGTTATAAATTATGTAGTTCCTCAAAAGTATGTGGACCTGCAATTGTTCAAGAAAGAAGGGTTCTTTTTTCAAGATGGATTGCATATCAAGGGGCGTACTGATTTTGTCCAAATGAAAGGAGATTGCTATCAAGATTTGGTAGAGGTTTTCTACACAAACCTGAGGGTTGTAAATGGGGTCATTCACTCAAGGGTCAAAGGTGTTAATATTACTATTGACGATAATGTTTGGTCACATATTGCTGGACTGAAAGCTGAAGGTTTGGATTCTTATATCCGTGATTTTGAGTCAAACAGATGACTAACAAAGAGAGATATATATGTAAACTGCTTAAGATATCCACGAAGGTACACGGTGGATAAGAAATACCTACATGATGGTTTAAACAAGGAGGAGAAACTGATTGCTTATGTCCTGACTTGGCTACTGCTGCTTGGAAGATTTGTCGAGGACAGAATGTCAATAGAAGATTTATTTCTATTGAATGCTATCAAGACTAGAATCCCAACCAACTGGGTTGCGGTACTAACAAACCGTATGATAGCTGTAGGTCATAAATATGCACCCAAATTGCCATATGGAGTATTTATCAGTTAGGTGTTGATACTCCAAGGAGTAAATGTATCTCAAGAAGTCAGACTTGTATGCAACAAATCACAAAAAAATGGTATACTAAGTCTGTTTTATATTGGGATGGATAGGACTGTGAATGGATGGTTCTTCAAAGATGAGCTAATTGTTGGAAGTACACCTATTCCTGTTGTAGATCATACTGCCTTCATTCCACAAACTAATTTTGAGAAATATGTTGTTGATCAATTTATGAAGAAGTCTGAAAGGGGTGAGAGAGTTGAAGATACTATTTTCAGATGGGAGAAGAAGGGAAACAAGATTGGCATTGGCTTTTAAACTGAAGATTCTGATAATGAGTCAATTGATGAAGATTAAATAGAATCTTCTTCGTAAGAATAGGGACTACTTTTCTATGTGGATTTTTTTTTTATATTTTGTAATCATGGCATTAAGTCACCTCTGGTTTATGTACTGCTTCAGTTTTATTTTGAAATGAAATGAAGATTTATTTTCATAAACGATATGTGAATTGTGAATGTTAATTGCATTGTTATGTGGACTAACCCTCAATCTAGTTGAAAAGAGAATATTATGTTGTTCTGATATTGATCAGAAACTGATCACTGGTTTAAAAGTGTAAATTTCAATACACTGCTAACTTGAATCGATTAAGGAAGAAGCAAAAAGAAAAAATTTCACGTCTGATTTTAAAGAAAAAAGAATCATAAGAGCGCCATATTTTGCTATTGTCGGAAGAATAAAACGTCGAAGGCCCATCGAATATGATGTTCTATTAAGCACACACTTAATGCCCCCAAGTACTTCAATTCCCTTCACGTCCCAGCCCGACAGCCTACGACGTTCTATGGGAGGGCAGAAAAGAAAAAAGATCCGAAAGTACGGTATGTTTAGGCGGAAGAACAAAACGTCGAATTCCAATAGAACTCGACGTTCTATTAATGCTCTCTTGTTTAAAAGAAAAAACTAAAAAGAAATAAAAAGGTACAAACTTGTTGCTTCCAATACTACGTCCAAGCCCCTCAAAATTTGACGTAACCTTTGCAATTTATAAAAAAAGATTAATAAAAAAGGCGTACTGTTTTAAGAGAAAACGTCGAATGGTTTGGGACTTCGACGTTGTTTTTAAATATAGAGTCAAATTTTTGTTGTATACGACGTGAAAGTTTTTTATTCAATGTAGAAAAGAAACATAGTCTCACTGTTTATTCGCGGTTCCATTTCTGCTTGAATTTTCTTCTTGGTGGACGACTGCGATAAAGAAAAAAGGTTATTTTTAAGTCGTTTCTATCTTTGTAATATCATTTGGTTCTCATTCCTAAGGTTGACTGATTGTTTTTCGTTTATCTTTAGACTGTTTTTCATACGGGGTTAGCGAACTTCTTCATCTTCTCCAGTGACACCATTTGAAGTATGTTTTTTTTTCTTAAAATACTCTTACGTATGATGTATGTGCTCGTGTTTGTGTTGTGTTTGTCGATTGTGGACGTATGATATCTATATGTATAATGATACTATGATAGTTTTTTTCCTTCAACGTATGATATTTGTGTTCATTCGTTGTCAGCGAACTTCGTCATCTTCTCTAGTGACACTATTTCAAGTTTGTTTTTTTTTTCCTTCAATATCTCTTACATATGATATATGTGTTCGTGTTTGTCGATTCTGGATGTATGATATATGTATAACGATAGATACTTGTGTTCGTGTACGTATACTATGATACTTTATTTTTTTCCTTCAACGTATGATAGGTATTTATTTTTGTTTTCACTACGTAAGTTAGTTTTTTTTTTCCGTGGATTCTTTTCGTTCAGTGTAGTAGTATGGATAGAAGCTGGATTCATCAGCATCATATTAGTGAAGAGTATGAGCGAGCGGTTTCTGAGTTCATACAATATGTTAAAGAACACGCAAAACCAGTGAACGGGGCATATTTTTGCCCTTGTGTTCGTTGTCTCAATCAAGTATATGAAGACTTGGACAACATTCGTGATCATCTGTTCATCTATGGAATAATGAGAAGTTATACAGTTTGGACTTGGCATGGGGAAGTATTATGTAAGCCAACAACTTTAACAGGTTCGGATTACGTCGACGAATGGATGAGTGATCATTTAGACGAAATGGTAGTGACGTTGGCGAAGAAAATTTTGGAAGAGCTCATTTATACGATAGTCTTAAGAACAATTCGGAGCAAGAGGTTTATCTAGAATGCATCAATTTTACAAGGTTATCGGCTACTTTGAAATTGTTTTGTTTGAAAGCAAGAAACAGATGGACTGATAAAAGTTTCATGGAATTGTTGGAGTTGCTGAAGGAGATGCTACCAGAAAATAACATGTTACCTATCCGTAATTATGACGCGAAGAAAATTCTATGTCCAATGGGTTTGGAATACCAAAAGATACATGCATGTCCCAATGAATGTGTATTGTATAGAGATCAGTATGCTTCAATGAAGGTGTGTCCGACGTGTGGTTCGTCACGATTTAAGAAGAAACTTGATGGAAATAACGATGAACACAATGAAGGTCCACCGGCTAAGGTCATGTGTTATTTACCTATAGTACCTAGGTTGAAACGATTGTTCTCTATTAAAGAAGATGTGGCACATTGATGGAAGAAAATGTGATAATCTTCTTCGACACCCAACTGATTCCCCACAATGGAAGAATATTGATGGCACATTTCCCGAATTTACTGCAAAGCCGAGAAACTTAAGACTTGCACTTGCTACCGATTGTATGAATCCTTATGGCAACTTAAGTAGCAAAAATAGTTCATGGCCAGTTATTTTGATGATTTACAATCTACCTCCTATGTTGTGCATGAAGAGAAAATACATGATGTTGTCTATGATCATATCGGGTCCTAGACAACCTGGAAATGACATTGATGTTTATCTAAAATCGTTAATTGACGATTTAAAAATATTGTGGGAAGAGGGCGTCGAGGTCTTCGATTCATATTCAGAAGAAAACTTTCGTTTGCGTGCAATGTTGTTTTGCACCATAAATGATTTCCCAACATATGGGAACTTGAGTGGTTTCAATGTTAAAGGTCATTTTGCATGTCCGATTTTTGAAGAAAATACTAGCTATCTTCAACTGAAGCATGGGCAGAAAACTGTGTACACAAGACACGGAAGATTCCTTCCTCGAAATCACCCTTACCGTAGATTGAAAAAAGCCTTTAATGGAAGTCCTGAGGATGATGTAGTGTGCAGACACGTAATGGGGAAGAAGTATATGACCAGGTGAAGAACATTGATGTTGTCTTCGGAAAACATAAAAAGAAGACCGTTGAGAAAAACATTTGGAAAAAGCGATCAATATTCTTCAATCTTCCATATTGGTGTAAACTTGATGTGCGACATTGCATAGACATGATGCATGTTGAAAAAAATGTATGTGATAGTGTTGTTGGGACTTTACTAAATGTTAAAGGAAAGACAAAAGATGGAGTGAAAGCACAACAAGACTTGGTTGACATGGGAATCTATTCTGAGTTACATCCGCAATCCATAGGAAGACGCACCTATCTTCCTCCAGCTTGTCACACTCTTTCAAAAAAGAAAAACAAATTTTTTGTCAATGTTTACATAATGTGAAGATTCCACAAGGTTATTCGTCGAATATTAGTAGCCTTGTTTTTATGAAAGATTTGAAGTTGGTTGGTTTAAAGTTTCACGATTGTCATGTCTTAATGCAACAACTTTTACTAGTAGCTATTCGAGCCATTTTACTTGCCTCTGTTAGAGGTATTCTCACACGTTTGAGTTTGTTTTTCAATGCCATTTGCAAGAAAGTTGTTGATCCTCGACAGTTAGATGATTTGCAAAATGAGGCCATCAGACTATTGTGCCAATTGGAAATGTATTTCCCAACCTCATTTTTTGATATCATGTTTCATTTGATTGTCCATCTAGTGAGAGAGATTCAAATATTTGGGCCGGTTTTCTTAAGGTAGATGTACCCGGTTGAAAGATACATGAAGATCTTAAAGGGATATGTTAAGAATCAATTGAGACTGAAAGCTTCGATTATAGAGCGCTACATTGCGAGGAAGCCATTGAATTCTGCTCAAGTTATATCCCAAGTTGTGACCCAATAGGACTTCCAAAGAAAAGACATGAAAACATAGGTGAAGGAAAGGGAGTTTGAGGAGTAAGGATTAAAAGTGTTAGTGGAAAATAAGTTAATCAAGCATATTTGTACATTTTAAATAACACAAATGATGTTATTCCTTACATTTCACAACACATTGATGAAATTAAGTCAGCACATCCACGTATGAGTGAAAAGTGGACACTTAATGAACATAACAAATCCTTTTTAGCTTGGTTTAAGAAAAAGATTTATGCGACTCCGAATGTTTCTGAAAATCTATTTAGACTAGCTTGTGGACCTAACACTGATGTAATCACTTTCGGCGGCTATTACAAAAACAATTACTTGTTATGTTCAAAGGAGGAAGACGATAAAAGTAGAGTTCAAAATAATGGAGTTACCCTACAAGCTGAGGCTGTACACTTTTCCAGTTCAAAGGATAAGAATCCAATTACAACATCAATAAGTTATTTTGGAATAATACAAGAAATTTGGGAAATTGATTATGTCACTTTTAGAGTTCCAGTTTTCAAGTGTAAATGGGTTGACAGTAATTCTAGTGTGGTGATAGAAGACCTTGGATTTGTTTTGGTGGATCTTAACAAAATGAGTTACACGGATGAACCATTTATTATGGCTAGTCAAGCAAGACAAATATTCTATGTCATTGACCCAATGAATCATAAATGGTCAGTGGTATTGGAAGGCAGAGCCATGCACACAACGGACGATGAAGACACTCTAGATATACTTGAGACAAACTCCTTCTCATCAAGAACCATTGAAAATAAGGTCGATGATGTACTCGATGAAATACATGCAACTCAATGTGATCACAACGAAGGCATATGGGATAAATAGGTGTCTTAGCATTGTTTTAATTACTTGTACAATTTATTTATTATGTTTGTTCTAACTATAATGTACTAATACTTTGTAAACATGTATGACGAGCTCTAGATCAGGTCTGACGGGAGGAGGGGGTAGATCTGTGACTCAGATGCCTGATGTCATATCCCATCTGGTTAATGAGAAACTAGTGACGGTGGAGTTTGATCCCCGAAAATTTGTGGCTATTGGGGCACATGCAACATCGTTCAAAAGTTACTTGGGCGTGATGGCAAAAGCACATGTCCCTATTGTCGCTACTGTTGGGATGATGTCCCATAGGTTGACAAAAATCTACTATGGCAGGATATTTTGGTATGTTTAAGATGTTTTACTTCCATCATTGACTTAATTTTTTTGATCATGCTTTAACATTAATTTTGTTTTTTAACAGGAAAAGTGGAATATCCCTAATGATGAGAGGATAAGGAAGAAGATTTTATCCCACATTGCAGTCCGGTGGAAGGACTTCAAGACGCGAATGACACGTCAATACATCTTTGGCTCTAAACAGAATGACACTCCTTGTACAAAATATAAAATAACTGAGGAGGAGTAGGTGCAGTTTAAAGAATATGGACTTACTCTTGAGTGGCAGGTATGTTTTTTAATATTTTGCTCTAGTCATACAAGATGTTAATTTGTGATTTATGCTTAATGATTTTCATTTTTTCATAGGTGAAAAGGATAGCTGCCCAGTAGAGGCAGAAGCTTAATGATACACCACACGTACTGTCACGTGGTGGTTATGCGTTATTAGAAAAAAATGAGAAAACGTCGCACTGAGGAGTTAGGTCTTGAGTCACCTGATCTAGCACCTCCACCAGCCAGACATGAATTGTGGAAGGCTGCACGGACAAAGTCCAATGGCCAGTTTACATCCTAGTCTGCTCAGGAGATACCCCAGAGAATTGTAAGTGGAAACTTTTAATTGATTACCATAGTTTAAAAAACATTATGTAACAAACTTTTTAATGTGTCTAGCTTCATTAAGATATGCAGGATGATTTGGTTGACCAACAGAGTCAAGGCACATTTGTGGCACAAGGTAGGGAGGACCTCCTAGTAACAGCCACAGATCGGCTAGACCGTCCAGGTCGTGTGCGTGGTGTTGGAGGAGCTATTGGATTGAGGGACTACTTTGGCCCTAAACCAAGAAGCACAAATGTCGTGACTCAGGAAATGGTTAGTAGCATCAGGCAACAGGTGCAAGTCAAATTATAGGAAAGTATGGGTGAACGCTTCATAATGCTCGAAGAAAAACTTGCGATGATCACCCAACAACAACAACAACAACAACAACAACAACAACAACAGCAAGAGCAACAACAAGAGCAACAACAACAGTCACAACAGGAGGACAACCCTACAGATGATCCTACTGCACCTCGTGTGAGCACCAAAGGCTCATGCTCTACTGTAGATCGTACTGATTACAATATTCAGTATGAGATTTTGGTTAATGAAGATCCTCTGTGCGTAGTGGCCGTGGGATGACAGATTGTAGGAGGCCAGACAATTGATGGCACTCCTTTAATTCCCACTCACGCGTGGGCAATGATTGATGATCCAAGAGACCCCAGGCTCGAGTGTCATTGCCTACATCTAAAATCCAATTCGTGGGGGAGGCCTTAGGCACATTTATAGCTTGGCCTAAGACTATGATCATGCCATATTTTGGCCCACCAGTGGTATTACTTTCTTCTTTTTATTGTCTTAAATCTTCAAGTTATAATTAAACGATTCCTAACTTTTGTAATTGTGAGTTGCAGGTCTATCGTCCTGAGAAACAACCAATTGCTCAACCTGTGAACAAGGCTCGTGAGGAAGCAGAAGACCATGATGCTATATCCATATTGACCCCCAAATTAAATAAGCCGAGAAAAAGACCGGTAGAGATGTTGTGGGAGTTAAGAACATTTGGCCTCGAGTGCCATGTTCCATTGTATATTAATTTCAATGATGTTTATGAGATCATTGGTGGAGAAAAAATGCTCAACATTTCATGCATACAACTATGGTGCATGTAAGTTTTTTATTTGTTATTTTCAAATTTGTATATTAGTATTATTACTTTTTAATAAATATACTTAGCTTTATTCTTACAGGTACATGAACACCATTGTAGTTGAATCATGTCGGGCGTCAGTTAATGGCTTTCTTGATCCTCAGGCCATTCAACCATCTGGAAACACATTAGATTTCAGAAAATCATATATTCAATCATGGATGACTGAGTCTAACAGACAGATATATATCGCGCCATACATTGATGCGTATGTTATTCCCAATATTGTCAACTTTTATCAAATTTTAATCAATAAACTAACTCACTAGTTGTTGGTACATGACAGGGGCCATTAGCAACTCATGGTTATCATTCCAAAAAAAGCACAAGTTGTATGGTTTTGTTCTCTTCATACGAAGATTAAAGCGGAGTTGAAGTCCTTAATACAAACGTAAGTATTACACTCATTCTTATCAATTCATTATGATATTAATATATTAACTTATGTTTCTAATGTTTCAAATGTTTCAAATTTGTTTAGATTTGTGACTAGGACCAGAGGACATCAACTTGAAATTATATATCCTAAGGTTGGAATTCGTTGATCTTTAACCTTTAATTTTCGTGGTCAAATTTTAACCATTACATTTGACTAAGTTCTTTCACATGTTTAGTGTAATAAGCAAAATGATTCCTGAGCATGTGGCTACTACATCATGTCATGGATGAAGACAATCATCCGAGCAGAAATCAGAGGGGAATGGACTGAGGTAAAAATTTACATTTGAAAATCTTACAAATATCAACAGACTTTTGACATTAAAATGAACATAATAGTAAAGTTTCCTTGATTATGCAGTAGTTCAACACTACCTCTCAATTGTCCACTTCAGTAATAACGACGATAAGAGAAGATTGGGCACGATATTTGAATAAACAATCTAACATAATGTTCTACCATAATGTTCTAACATCCAAATCATCCAATTGATCTAAGATCCAAATGATCTAACATCCAAATGTTCTAATATCCAAATGTTTCTATAACTATGTTCAATAACAAAATAAAACTAATAATCTACATAGTTATCATCAGAATGATCTTCATCATCTTGCTCCTCTATAGATGGCTGGATTGGTGTGGGTTGGACTGATGGGGGCTGAACTGATGAGGGTTGGACTGATGTGGGCTTTTGAGGGACGGCGGGTGACGGGGAGGGTCGTGGCTGGGTCGTAGGGATAATGAACTGATCTTGTGAAGTTTCAGGCAACAGTCTCATGACTAGGGCCTTAAAGTTTATAAACTCTGCTCTTAAATCAGTGATTTCTTGGTCACGTTCCTTCAGTGCCTGCGTGAGGCGGACAACAACCTCGTCAGCAATAATGGTGGAAGAAGAAGGTTGGTGCTTCAGAGTACCTCCTCTCGATGTTGTATAGTTTGCAGCAAGTTGTCCTACACCGTACACTCGTCCCTTTTTCTTCCCATCAACGATGTCGACCCAACACTTTTTCAGATCTAACCTGTGAAAGTCTCGTAGAAAATTCTTCTTGTTCAAACATTAAAAGCAATGTTAGGGAATGATAGAATTTCATAAATGAAAAATTACTAATAGTAACAGTGTTATTTGCTTACATGAGTCTTCCGAGATCTTTCATCAACAAATTTATTAGTGCCATTACGAACATGAGTCTATGCAAAGACCTCATCAACATGGACCGCCCGTCCCAAAGCTTGTTCCTGTAACATAATTTAGAGTTAGAAGTGTACATATTAAATAAAAAATACATAAGTTATATATGAAAGAAACATAAAAGTAATGAAAGTTTACCATACGAATGGCATGCTCATAAATCGTGATCGACACACCAGTATGCAAGGTGCCACCCTTTTCAGAAGCTCTGTTCCTCTGGGCTTTGGCACACTTATTGCAAAACTCTACTGAATCCCAATGAGCCAGTAAAGAGTTCCAAATGTGCTAGCCCAACCAGTAAGGGCGCTCTCCTGCATTATGGGCATCCCTAAACATCTATGACCATTAGTGTAGAAAGGACTTTAGACGTCCGTTCTTTTGGCCTTTTGACGTCCGACGTTCCCCCGACGTCTTTGTGGGTGACGTTACTCAGGCGTCCGTTGTGTCATGCTGGACGTCTATATAAACGTCCGTTGTGTCAGGCCGAATGTCTATATAGACGTCCATTGTGCAAGGCCAGACGTTTATATAGACGTCCGACCTGACACAGGGCCGCGACCACCACCTGCCGGAATTGTTTTGTGGTAGGGCTGGGGTTTGACGTTTGTTGTGCACTGCCAGACGTCCCTTTGTGCACTCGGTTGACTGCTTCTATAGATAAGGCGGAGCCTCCTTGGCTCAGCATCAGCCAGCGCTACTACAGCGCTTCGCTAACTCGAAGCCTCTCGGTAAATCTAGCTTCGATAACGCTCGGCTAAGTCTTGAACCGTCGCGCGTTCGCTTTTTTAGTAGCAAAAGCACTTATCTTGCTCCCGCTTCCTCGGATCTGCGCTCGTCAAGCCAACTTTGCTTTTTGGGAGGTGAAACTACGGTTGAAGCGGACATTTCCGGGCCGGGCGGGAGGTGAAGGCCATAAGATTGCCCTCCATAAGATAGCCCCCCTGCTTGCAGAAATGAATGGATCAGAAGGGGGGGCTGGGTTCTAAATAAGTGAAACTCTCGACGTCCGTTGTGGAGGGGGACGGACGTCTATAATTATATAAACGTCCGTCCCCGGTATTGGACGTTTCGGGTGCTGACAGGGTGGTTGAAGAATTAACTGTCTTCAGCCCATGAAACGTCCGTGCAGGAGGGGGACGGACGTCTATAATATTATAGACGTCCGTCCCCCTCCACACGGACGTTTAAGTGGCTGAGAGACAATTAATTCTTCAAATACCTGTCAGCACCCCAAACGTCCATTGTGGAGGGGGACGGACGTCTATAATTATATAAACGTCCGTCCTCCGATATTGGACGTTTCGGGTGCTGACAGGGTGGTTGAAGAATTAATTGTCTTCAGCCTATCAAACGTCCGTGCAGGAGGGGCACAGACGTCTATAATATTATAGACGTTCGTCCCCCTCCACACGAACATTTAAGTGGCTGAGAGACAATTAATTCTTCAAATACCTGTCAGCACCCCAAACATCCGTTGTGGAGGGACGGACGTTTATATAATTATAGACGTCTGTCCCCCGATATTGGACGTTTCGGGTGCTGACAGCGTGGTTGAAGAATTAAGGTTTAATGTCTCCATAAGTCCCTATTTTCATCCAGAATATCAAATAGGACCCTTTTTTTTTTGGGTCTCAATTGGATCCTTATTTTTGTAAAATTGAATCAATTACAGGCTTGCCATTAAATTGATCAGACGACGTTAAGGAAGGAGATATGTGACGCGCTGACGGTGTAATTTTAACTGACGTGGCTTTAAAAAGGTGTGTGAAGTGTATTTTTTTTAATTTTTGAATTAAGAAATAGAGTGCACGTTGGGAAAATAAAATTTAAGTACGGTAAACTTGAGAAATCAAATTAAATTAATAGATGAGTTTTAGGGTTCTGGGAAACTTCATTCCTTTTCTCTTTTCTTTTCTTAAACCAAAAACTCCAGCAGTGGGAGTATGGCGGTGCACGCAGGAAAATTCTTCCTCTTCCTCTTCTTGATTCTTTGTACCATGGTTGCGGCCTTGTAGGGGAGAAGATCTAATTGTGGTTTTCGGTAGTGGCGTGTTTCGCTTTAGAGCTTGTTTCTCCTTTCAACCTTGTTCAAACTCGCGGAGTAGGAAGAGTAGACGTCTTCCTTCCTTCTCTTCTTCTTGGTTCTGCTAGGGTTTTTGTAGGTAGGGGATAAGCTTACCGGTGGCTAGGACGCGAACCCTTCCACGTGGCACGGTGAGGGTGCGACAGCGATGGCGTCCCGGCGGTGCTCTGAGGGGGTCGCGGAAGCTTTCCTCCTTCGAATCAACCCATAATGGTGGATGCAGGTTCAGTTCTGACCATCACTCCTGACGCATTGATCTCTGGCGACAACAGCAAGGGCGAGTGATTGCCTTATCCGGCGATGACAACGTCAACGACGAGTTGTGATTGAGAAATTCTTGACTCTACAATTTAGGGTTCCTTTTGTTATCTGATTTTGGAGATCAGGTTTTGCTGAAAGTGGGAAATTAGGGATTTTCTGATGTAATTGAAATTGCAATGTTTGAATTGGGATCTTGATTTCTGTTTTCGTTTCTGAGCTTCAAATTGATTTCTCAGTTGCTGGGTTGCACTGATTTTCTTTCTTTTCCCACTTTGCCCTTTAGGTAAATATGATTTCCCCTGTCTAAATCTGATTTCCCCTGTTTGCAGTCTTTTTTTAATACAAAATACAATTCAAACATGTTTATAATGCCACGTCTAATTAAACTATGCCACGTAATTCAATATTAAACGGACGTTTTCCCAATGTAACGGCAAGCCTGTAATTGATTCAATTTTACAAAAATAAGGACCCAATTGAGACGCCAAAAAAGAAAGGGACCTATTTGAGATTTTGGACGAAAATAGGGACCTATGGAGACATTAAACCAAGAATTATTTGTCTTCAGCCCATCAAATGTCCGTGCAGGAGGGGCACAGACGTCTATAATATTATAGACGTTCGTCCCCCTCCACACGGACGTTTAAGTGGCTGAGAGACAATTAATTCTTCAAATACCTGTCAGCACCCCAAACGTCCGTTGTGGAGGGACAGACGTTTATATAATTATAGACGTCTGTCCCCCTCCACAACAGACGTTTCGGGTGCTGGCAGGTATTTGAAGAATTAATTGTCTATCAACCACTGAAACGTCCGTGTGGAGGGGGACGAACGTCTATAATATTATAGACGTCCGTGCCCCTCCTGCACGGACGTTTGATGGGCTGAAAGGGGAGTTCAACGTTCATTTTTTCAGCCTCTTAGACGTCCGGGCACCTCCCACGGACGTCTATAGTATTATAGACGTCCGTCTCCCCTCACAATGGACGTCTAGAGTTTTACTTATTTACGAATATGCCACCTGTCAATTATTTACGTTGGGGCTTTTGTGGACGGACGTCTATGGGGGGACGTTAAAAGCCAATTCTGCACTAGTGGACAGCCGATGAGATGCTTTCATGTGGAAATTTCTTTGTATCTGTGTTTCATGTTCAGGTTTCCACTGCACCTTCATTTGTAACATTAAACAAAACAAACATTGATTAATCAACATACTAAAATAAGAATGACAATTAGTTTAATGGATTGTTCACCTGAAAACGCTGCCAGAATGGATTTTTGTCGTCATCAGGTATTGCTCCCCAAGTAGGCCATGGACTTAAAAACTGTTGCTTAATTGATCGTGTGATGGCTTGGGAAGCAACCCTGGATGGAATAAACCTGCATAATAAAAGTCATTTGAATTAAATAAATCTTTAAACATCAAAATGGTTAAAAAAGGGATTAAAATCTTACCCCTTACCATACGGCTCAATCCATGATCGGTCATGGAGGGGCGAGTCAACACCTTCACCATCACCAGCTGAATCTGGATCAGCAGATGGTGGGACAGTCTCAGAAGGCGGTATACAAGATGAGGAAGGTATAGAAGTAGGGTTAGGGGTAGGAGTGCGGGTAATAAGCACAAGGAGAGGAGTGGGGGTTATAATCACAGGAGGAGGAAAAGGGTTTGCTGTAGGAGTAGGAGAAGGGTGTACTGTAGGGGTAGGAGAAGGGTGTATTGCAGTGGTAGGAGTATGGTCTACTGTAGGGGTACGCGGAGGGTGTATTGTAGGGGTAGGAGGAGGCCCCACAGATGATGGACCAGGGGCAGCAGTTGTAGCTAGTGTAGCAGGCACCCTAAGTACATACTTTGGTGCTTGTCGTTGCCTTTTTTTAGGCCTTGATACCCCATTTTCCTTTATCAGGACGTTCTGAAACTTGTTCTGTCATTACTGCATTGAAATGGTTAGAAATAAAGTGAAACAATAGAAAAGAATAAGGAAGGATCAATATAAATTAAAATGATCCCTAAAATAATTGCATACAACTTTTAAGATGGTATTTTACATAACTCTATTGAAATGATAGTTCAATTTGCTACAATAGATGTCCAACATTCAATCATCGTCATCATGATCTTCATCTTCTTCTTCATCATCATCATCATCATTTTCTTCTTCTTCTTCATCACCTTGTATTGCTGCTTCTAATTCATCTCCATCACCATTAGGGTCGTGCAATGCGGTTATACGTTCAACTTCAATAATTTCTTGTGGTTGTAACATTTGGTCAAGTTGGTAGGCAACATCTTCCTCAACCTCATTTGAGTCAATGCGACCTCTAGGTTTGGTTTGTATTGCTATAGCCCAACCACGCTTGTCAATATTGTGGAATGGTGGATATAGCACATAATAAACATGTCTGACATTAGTTGCTAGAATGAAAGGATCAAACGGTCCATATCTTAATCTCAAGTGGAGTTCAACAATGTTAAACCTAGGATCCACTCTAGTACCAGCTCTAGAAGGATCAAACCATTCACAATAAAAAAGTACTACTCTGTTTGGAGAAGTAGTGTTGTTGTACTCTATCTCATATATTTTATGAATGATGCCGTAGAAATCATCATAACAACCCTCTGTTAGGCCCTTGACGTACACACCACAATTTGTTGTTTTCTTCCCTTTAGATCATTCATGTGTATGAAATTTGTAACCATTGGTGAAGTAAATGTGTCATTCTTTCACACATCTCATTGGCCAATTGGAGAGATGTCTTAACTCTTGAACCGTGGGAGTTAATTCCTGATTAAAAACCTACAAAGATACCAAAAAGACTTTAAAAGCAAGAGTCAAATTAACCTTGGTCAAAACATAGGAAAAAGTACAGACCTGATTTCTGAACCATTGGGGAAACTCTGAGTGTATTCTAACAGAAGCATTTTCTTCTGCGACTTGCTCAGCCACAAGAAATGAGCTGGTACAAATGAAATGAATTGGTGTATAACAATTTAACCATTGCAAAGGTAAGAGTTGGATGATGACATACTCAAGGTACGACTTCACTTCACTGCAATTGATCAAGACATGGACATGAGCAGAGTTGAATTTAACATCAGTTAACCAATGAGTGAATTCTTTCCCTGCATGATGGCCTGGTTGTCAGAATATTGATAATGAACCTTGACGTGGTTCAGCTTGCCATTGCATTTCATTTCTGACATTAGTGGGGAACAACATAAATTTTTTTAAATAATGTGAACAAAAATACGTTGTCTCTTTGTGCAAGTAAGCTGCACAAATTGAGCCTTCTACTCTAGCTTTATTTTTAATTGAACGTTTAGATTCCCCCAAGCCAAGCTTCATATGCAAGATGAATTGGAAGATGGTCCATTGAATCAAAGAATGCAGGAGAGAATATTCTTTCTAATTTGCAGAGAATAATTGGGATATTTTCTTCCATCTTTCTAAGAGAATTTTCCTTTAGTGTCGTACAACACAAATCTTTAAAGAAGTTATTGATTTCTATGAGTGGATTTAACACATACATTGGTAAACAACTGAATGCAAGAGGGATGAAAGTCTCCATGAATACATGACAATCATGACTCTTCAACCCTTGAATAGTACTGTTCTAAACATTGGCACATCTGGACAAGTTAGAAGAATATCCATCTGGCATTCTAAGCTCTTTGATTCATCCACACACTATTCTTGCCTCGTCTTTTGACATGGTGTAATTTTCTTTTGGTTTAAAGAATTGGTCATTACCTTGCGCCTTCAACACTAAGTCTTTTCGTCCACAATACAAAGGTAAATCTTTTCTTGCTTTGTCACTATCTTTTGTCTTACCAATAATTCATAACTATGTTGAAGACATTGTCAAAGAAATTTTTTTCAATGTGCATGACATCGAGGTTATGTCTTAGCAAGTTACTTTCCAATAGGGATGATCCCAAAATATGCTTCTTTTAGTCCAATTATGCCATTCTCCAAACCCTTCTATCCTATTCTGACCTCATTCAGTGACTTTTGAAATAGAATCATGTTTTAACTGATGTAGCACATATAATCAAGGTAGGCATTATCTCATTGCCTTATATGATTCATAAATGGCTACAAATGCACTGTAACTAGAGAAAAGAATCAAACCTTAGCTGGAAAACAAATTTTGCACTAGAAAAAGTCCCTAGTTTGGTGGTTTGATACTAAAAAACATATGGAAGTGATTTAAACACACAACTAAATGTTCGAGAATCTTTGTTTGATGATTTTAACTGTCTTTAAACTCTAAAATGACTTATAAACAGTTTTGAAAAATGATCATTGAGGCATTTTTACAAACAATTTTGAAAAATGATCAAAAAGTTTTGAATTGAGTTTGATTCAACTTGATTTGTGTTTATTTGCTTTATTAATATGATCTAGAGCGTTTCCTAAGTTACATTTCAGGGCCTACTTCATTTATAAACTTTTCTTAATTGCGTATTCAATCTTGGGCTATCTAAGTTGTCAATTTCAAGTCTAAAATTTGGTGTTGTCCAGTAACCAATTATGGTGCAGTTTATGATCTGCTTTGGTGCTAATTTCGTGTGATTTTTTATTAATGTGAAGACTTTGTGGTTCAATCCAGTTTTACAAACCTTTTACAACTAAGGTATCACCTTAGGAATTGAAGAAGGAGCCGAACTCATGAACTTAGAGGGGTTGTCCAACAAGCAAATTTCTCACATTCCAGTAGAATCATGTTTTAACTGATGTAGCACATATAATCAAGGTAGGAATTATCTCATTGCCTTATATGATTCATAAATGGCTACAAATGCACTGTAACTAGAGAAAAGAATCAAACCTTAGCTGGAAAACAAATTTTGCACTAGAAAAAGTCCCTAGTTTGGTGGTTTGATACTAAAAAACATATGGAAGTGATTTAAACACACAACTAAATGTTCGAGAATCTTTGTTTGATGATTTTAACTGTCTTTAAACTCTAAAATGACTTATAAACAGTTTTGAAAAATGATCATTGAGGCATTTTTACAAACAGTTTTGAAAAATGATCAAAAAGTTTTGAATTGAGTTTGATTCAACTTGATTTGTGTTTATTTGCTTTATTAATATGATCTAGAGCGTTTCGTAAGTTACATTTCAGTGCCTACTTCATTTATAAACTTTTCTTAATTGCGTATTCAATCTTGGGCTATCTAAGTTGTCAATTTCAAGTCTAAAATTTGGTGTTGTCCAGTAACCAATTATGGTGCAGTTTATGATCTGCTTTGGTGCTAATTTCGTGTGATTTTTTATTAATGTGAAGACTTTGTGGTTCAATCCAGTTTTACAAACCTTTTACAACTAAGGTATCACCTTAGGAATTGAAGAAGGAGCCGAACTCATGAACTTAAAGCTTCTTTTGTGTGTGTGTTGTTAGCCAAAGCTACAAGCCAAATGGTCATCTGAACCTAAAGCTTCTTTTGTGTTGTATTCAAACAACCAATTTGGAAACACTCTAAAGTTTTTTTAATGTAGAAGAAACTTGGGAATTGGAACAAAATTTACTTTAGTTGTTGAAGTCATATTGCTCTGATTCTAGTCAAGTTGCTTTGATGTAGAAGACATTACTAAACTGAAAAGGCTAATCTAAACCTACACATTCTATGATCTTAAAAACATGGTAAGATGTCTCATGGCTAATTCTGACTGATTAGAACCAATGGAAGAGGTCATTGTACATGCTTTATTTTTTCAAATTAATCATTCACAAATTAAAGTACCAAAACAAACCTCTTACATATTTGGCAATTAGTTTCAAACCATTCACAAAAAAGTTTGACAAACCTCAATGTTTACAATATCATAAAACTTCAATCAACATAACTTAACATTCAAACTCAACATTCACAACATTTTAGAACAAGATAAAATTCATGAAATAAGAATGAAAATAATAGGACATAATTACAATCATGCAATTTCAGTTTAGGTCCCCATACCTTGGCATTTCCTTTCCTTTCCTAGTTAAGTCTTCTCCGTAGACTCTCTTCCTCCCTTTCTGGCCACAATTCAAACTCCTTTAAAAGCCCACCCTAACACATCAAATGGAAGTTCCTTTAAAAACTCCTTTAAATGTCCAGACATAATTGAATCCAATTTTAGGAAAGTACAATCATTCCAAATAGCCTAACACTTTAACATATATAATATTTTCGTAATGAACTTCCTAACAAAAACCAATAGTGCTCTGTACCTTGGTTTTCCATAACACATTATGGCAAATTTTCAATAAAATAAAATCACATGCAACCCATCCTCACATTGCCACAATGACACCCACTCTTCCCTTTTCAGAAACTCATCTGCTTCAAATTATTTAGTATTACTTAATATTGGTTCAAGAATATTACCTTTTAATGATTATTAGAGAGATTATTACAACTATAAAAAGTCAAAGACCCCATAAAAATTGGATTAAAGGTCTTTGTTCCTTATAAGTAGAACAATTAAACTTACTCTAAGTTGACAATTATCAGTTCCATATGTTCTCTAAACTGCATAAAAGACTGCATGTGCTACATCTTAGGAATATTATATGAATTAACTAACTGATTCTGATTACAATTTTCTCTGAAAATTTTCCATTTCACACATGCTTATAACAAAATATAAATTAAAGTATTCAACATCAATATTAAGGAGCAAAATTGTTTATTGTATCAAGGATACAAAATATACCTATTACTGTTATCATTTTAAAGATAATTTATGTAGTTGTTGAAGTTTCAAACTGCAATACTCTGCGAATGGCTGTGCGAAGGATGAAGACGACGTCTGTCAATGAAAGTGTGCCAAGGAGCTTCGAAGCAACCAATTTGGGGGAAAACTGGCAAGGGTTCGCTAGCTTGAAGAAGAAAGCGAAATTATTTGGCTCGAAAAATGAAAGATGGGGGAGGGAAACCCGTTTTGGGGTTTAGTAATAGAGCATCTTACCGACGGTCATATATCCTTTAGTAACTTAATTCACCAAGCCAATACCGACGGCCTAAAAGAGTTCGGTAATATTCTGCCAGAAATCATGCGTTTTCCTGTAGTGAACATTACTAAAAAATTGGCGTCCTCTTTGAATTTCGACGGGAACATTACGTCTATTATTTTCCATATCGACGTTAAATTTACGTCACTTCCCTCGTACATAAGATGACAAATCTTACTATAAATATAAATATTTATTCAAATATTGAACGTCAATCTCTTTACTAATTGTCCTATTAAGGTCATCCTGTGATATTCGACGTAAAAGTTACGTCACCCGCTATGACGTCGGTCGTAAATTCGTCGTTAAAAATAAAAAATAACCGACGTAATACGCTGTTTTTGCACTAGTGTGAACATTGAATGTTATAGAATAAGTTTATCAGTCCATGGGTGATTAGAGAGGGCAAGTTGAGATGATGATATTTTCAAAAAATATGTGAAGTGAGAAATAACATTGGATATTTTCTTATAAGAACGTCTCATAAACAAATGATAAGTCAGCTATTGGAAAAGAATGGGTTACAAAGATTGACCCTTTAACTTTGGTGTAGTTGAATTCAAAAACTGCTGCGTGCTTTAGTGCAGTGTCCCGAGAAGAAAGAGACTGTGTATATTTGTTTTTTTAATTAGATGAACAAATTGACATTCATAATTTTTTTACAAATCTTGTAAATGTTTGATTTCATATACATGAAAATTGTCCCCGAGAAAATTTGCACTGAATAATTTATTTCTATGAAAAAACTAAAATATTTGAAGAATAAATATAATTCTTAAATAACTAAACAAGTTAAAAAAATTGATAAAAAATAGTTTAAACACTAATAAATAATTTTAAAATTCAATTAAAATATAATTTAAAATTCAAAGGACTGTTATATATCCACTTTTTATCGGATCTCAATTGAAATGTTGTTGGAATATTTAGTTAAATCGGTTATTTAATGGCGGTTTTTATCGCTATTATTCTATTTTCCGTCAGTTTACTCGCCGCCATAGAATTTGATTCAAAACAGTATAAATGTTAGAATAATCATCATTAAATTTGTAATTCTTGTTTTAACTGTCTCTAAATTAATTTATAAAAAAAAATTATCTAGAATTTAATAGCGGTTTCAACTATCGGAAAACCATATTTCTTTTAAAAAGATTATTCAAAATATTTAGTGGCAGTTTTAACGGCCTCTAAATTAATTTTAAAAAATTTCATGTTATGTTTAATGGCTGTTATATTTGTTAGAAAAATCATTATTTTTTTATTCAATATTAAGTGAGGAAGGTAAATGTTAATAAAAATAATAATTTTTATAGAATCAACCTAGATTGTATATTTATATTTTCATTAAAATAAAACTTATTTCGATATATAATAATATTTAATAATAGCATAATATGGTATTGTTGTAATAAATAATAAGTTTTACATCTTATTATAAATAATAATCATTATATCAAGCTATTTTGATAATTATGATATGTAAATATTGTTTTAATAAACATAAATTTAAGCTATTTAGAATGAAAAAACTTAGTAGAACTTATTCTACTCAATTTTTTAGTATATTTATTTTTTAGTAAACTTAATTACAAAGTTTTAAACTTTTTAAACTTTTTAAACGTTAATGTAAATAACTTTGATTCATCTTTATTAACATTAGTCATGTCCTTTTAGTTGATATTACTTTTTGTTGATTTAAGTTAAGACTGTTTTTCAACTAACGCAATGAAAATATAGGTTAAAATTATTTCGGGACAAAGATTACATAAGCTATTCTTTAATAATATTGACATGACTATTTTAACTTAAGGGTTAAATATGTTTTTAGTCCCTAAACTATTGGCCGTTTCTGGTTTTCGTCCCTCTTTCAAAATAAGGTATAATTTGGTCCTTATTCTTTTCGAAACTTTGGTTTTAGTCCTCGAAAACTAACACGGTTAAAAATGTGCTGACGTGGCTAACGGTAGACTGACACATGATTTTTTTTTCAAGTGTTTCTCACCTTTTCTCCCCTTCTCTCTCTTCCTTCCATCTTACACCCAACTTCATCTTTCACAGCATCCCTGGTTACATCTTTCTCATGCAATATTACAAAGTCATTTGTTGCAGTTAAGACTTGAAGCTGATGAGGTAAGCTATATCAAAATTGTAAAAAAGCCTCAGTTATATTTGGCTTTTACCTAGCACAGGTGTTTCATAAAATGAAAACCACTTTTACAGTATATGTTGCTTCCCTCTAATTGTTTTCTTTTCAATGTGAAGAATTTCTTGAATTTAACTAGTTAGTCAATTTGCAGTTATATTCCATGCTTATTCGTTTTGGTTCGCAGAGAAATATCTGATATCATTCCCAACATCTTTTTCTTTTGTACCGAAAAAACCTAAATTTAAAGAGGAAGAAATTAGTTCACAAGATTTTATTTGAAATCCAGCCACTGAAGCACAACTACTATGATCTAAAATATGCCAATTTCATTTGGTTAGCACAAAGAGAAATTATTAAATTACGGTACTGTTTTATGTCTTCAATTCGGCTTGATCTTGATATGACTATTTCAATGAGTGTTTATTGCCCTTTTCTATGACAATGTTTTTCTTGGAAATCGTACTTTTGCCGAGGGGAGGCAATGGCATCTGCAGGCACTCAGCTTAGGGCCATAGTGAAAGCTAAAATAGTTAGTTGCCTCATATGTCACAAGTCATGATTTTTGTCCATTTTCGACTGTTGGAAGACTATTAATTGGTTTATGGGTGAAAAACATTAGGTGCAAATATAAGTAAACCAACCTTCTTGTTCATTGCCTTTTTTTATTATTCATTATGTGCACTGCTCATGAATCTTCATATATGATCCTGTGATGGAATCGCATTTGGTTGATCTAATTGGCATTTAACTTACAGACAAGGCGACACTTTGACAGAGGTGGGTTTGAAAAAGAAACAAGTGGTTCTAATTCTCCTACTGCTCAAGCTGTTGCTGACGCGTCACCGGGATCTGAGAGTAGGGCGAAATGGGCGGGATCTGACGGAAATGCCGAAGGAGCAGGCGCTTATCTCTCCAAGATTCACTCTCTCTCTCTCCAACAAGAGCAACAACAAGAAGAAAAAAAAAGCTCTGTTTCTCTCTATGATTTCTCTCTCTACTTCCACGATGATGACTACTACACGGATTTCATGACTCCTACGCGTGAATTTAATTTAATAAGAATTTCATTTCGCCCCAATTTGCATGAGAAAGATGTAACCAGGGATGAAGTTGGGTGGAAGATGGAAGGAAGAGAGAGAAGGGGAGAAAAGGTGAGAAATACTTGAAAAAAAATGGTGTGTTAGTCTACCTTTAGCCACGTCAGCACATTTTTGACGGTGTTAGTTTTCGAGGACTAAAACCAAAGTTTCGAAAAGAATGAGGACCAAATTGTACCTTATTTTGAAAGAGGGACGAAAACCAGAAACGACCAATAGTTTAGGGACTAAAAACATATTTAACCCTTAACTTAATAATGTCAACTAGATTTATATTTTATCAAGATCAATACTAATATTTTATCAATGCAAATTAATGATGCTATTGAGATTACTTATCTATAGATGTAGGTTAAAATTATTTTTGAGTTAACGTTTGTGAGAACTTTCTCAATTAATATAAGTAACACTATTCTCTTTTTATGATTGTGACCAAAATTTTTATTTTTGTTGTTTTAACTTTTGGTGATTATTTTATGTCTAATTATAATTAAAATATTTTAGCTTATGACATCCCAAAATACAGTGTCAAACCATATAATAGAATAATCATATATTAATAATATTACAGTTCAGTTCTGCATTTAAGGAGTACGATTATGGCCGAACAGCCTTACAACATACTACAAAATTTTAAACCTTTATAACTGGAAACACCAGACCGAAAGGTTTCCAACATTAAGCCTAGACCGAACGGTTCTACAAAATAGAATCACTTCTAAAGACCGAACGGTCCTATGGCTCAGCTTTGACTTCCACCTCTTCCAAGGCTTCCTCCAGCAAGCAATCTTCCCCCTCTGCTCACATCCAAGGGATGATCATTGCAACATGAATAAAGACCACAAAATAGACAAAACAGACAAGACATGAAATAGGGTAAGCTTATGTAATTTAATTAATGGAACAACATATATATCACATAAGTCTGATACAAATAAATAAGTCAATTGTACACAATCAATCATACATTATTGCATGCAATAATCAACCACTTGACTCTGATTGTCCAGACTGTATGAATTCTGTGTAGCTACGACGTTTATGCACCCAGGTGATGTAGTAACTGGGATACCCTCAACAGCTGCCACCCGAGGTTAATCCTTTCCGTCCAAGTTAACCTTATGGACTAGGACCTCCTGTCATTCCCACACATGAGTTACTCCTCTCTATGTGAGAATGAGTAATCACAGAATATCAGGATAAACGCCGCTAAGCTTTGCCCACATTCATACTTTACCATTCAAATTTTATTTATTATATATATATATATATATATATATATATTATAAATACTTATTTTAGTTTAAAGAAATAATTTAGTTTTAAAAGAGAATAATTAAATTGAAAAAAAACAATTAAATTAAAAAAAAATCACTTGAAAGATATATAAAAAATAATTTCCTATCAATATATTATATATATATATATATATATATATGTATATATATATATATATACTATGTGCCCGCACAACTTGACATGACCTGTGCGGATTATTCTAAAACGTGTTACTCTAACCGGTGAGGCAAATAAATAGGGCAATGGACCGACCATCAAGAAACTTTAAGTACAATGTCGAATTAAGTTTACAAGTTAAGTATATTTATCAGGGTTGCGATTACGACTATGGTAATTGCAAGCCCACTTCAAATCCTATAAATATGAGTTTGAGGTAAGGAGGTAGGTGATTGCATTTATTAGGAATTTAAGATATTACTTTGATAAGTAATTGGCTTATTTACTAACTTAAAGCGTGAGAGTGCCTTTGATAGGTATTCGCCCATATGGTTTGGAGTTGAAGTATTAAGAACTTAGGAGAACTCAACATGAGAGATCTAGATTAACTTCGAACGATTTGGAAAAAGTGTGAAGGAGTGTTTAATAGTGATCCTCAGCCCCATACCTGAAACAATATATATTTATAATTATAATTATACTTTTATGACTATCTTTTAACTCTAAATAAATATAAAATATGAAATTAAATTATGTAAGATCTTAAAAAATCATGTTTTAGAAGTATGTGTTAAATAATGAGACTCAATTATTTTAATATTAAAAGTTTAAAATATAAATATAATTCTTATAAACGAGTTTAAAAATATAAAATCACATCATATCTCTAAACTTCTTTCTCTAGAGCTCTTTATCCTCTCTTTAAGTTCTCTATGCCTTGTTCATTTGTCTGAAAATCAGAGACTTCCTTAATAATCTTTAAGGTGAGATCTTTAACTTTATCTGATCAATTTCTGCCAAAGTGTAAGTTGGTTTCTATTTTTTTTCTTAATTTGTATTCTTTTCCGTGCATGTGAGCTACTTTAGTTTCATGTGAGCTGCTTTAATTGCATAATTGGGCTTCTTAGCATACAACTTATTCTTCATAGAATCTACTATTGCATTATACAATCACTACAAAATTCTACAATTTTAGTAGGGGTTATTTTTAGCGTTACCAGAGATTTCAACCGCCGAAAAATACAATTGCCGGGGTTGTAAAAACCCTGGGAAAAGTTGCGTCGTTAAATAATTACCGACGATTTTTTCAAAACCGCTGGAATTGGCGGGGGTTTTGCGAAAACCGCTGGGAATAGCAGGGGTTTTGCGAAAACCGCCGAAAATGGCAGGAGTTTTGCAAAAACCGCCAAAAATGATAGGGATTTTGCGAAAACCGCGAGGAATGATAGGGATTTTGCAACAACCGTCGGGAATGGAAAGAGTTTTGCAAAATCGAGGTTCCAAAATCACTAAAAATGTATACAAATTAATGTTTTTTAGTTAATTATGATAAAATCTTCTTCTAGCCTGATTAACATCTTTGTGATACTATTGATGGGATTAGGAGTCGTAAGAATGAAGCAATAGTGGCAGGAATGATGCAACTAACCCAAATCGAATCTTTGATACCAATAACCATTAAATTGGATTAAATTTTTCTACAATTTGTCCTTATCAAACAATAACACTTACTCTTTTCAATTCATTCATTAATGCATGATAATGAGAGATCACTATTGCAGAAAGGGCATTTAACGTCTGTTATTTTTGCCTTTTAACGTCAGGTCCAGAACCGACGTCTTTGTGGGTGATGTTAATCAAACATCGGACTCAACAGGTCCGACGTCTTTATAGACGTCAGTTACTCCATGATCAGACGTCTAAAGGGCTCTATAGACGTCAGACATTGCATTAACCGACGTCTACTACAGCTCGTGTCTTTGGGTAACGTAGTAGCACCTTCTTCCTTTGCTAGTTTCGTCATAGAAAAGGTTGTGTCTTTTGTATCTCTTGTGACATTTCAACCGAGAACCGAATCTGGGTCCTTACCTAGTTCCATTAAAACAGCCAATGAAAACGAACGGTGACAATAGAACTAGGCAAGGACCGAAGTTTGGTTTTGGGTTGAAACTCTATAAGACATCCAAAAGACGGTAGCTTTTCTTACGAGGAAACTAGCAAAGGGAGAATGCGGTACTATGCTACCCAAAGACACGAGAAAAACTACACCAAAACACAACAAAAACTCATTTTAATCAGTTCAAATGAAAGATAATCAACCAAAGACTAATATAATCGGAATAAAAGTACGTTTAAATAGTTCAAAAGAGACAAAAACGCACCTGGAAAAGCAATGCCGCGGTGAGAAAAGGTGAGAAGGAAGACGATGAAGTGCTCATAACTGCGGGTTTGATGTCTGATTTAACAACAAACTAGACGTCGGCTCCCTAGGTGAAGCGACGTCTATTCTAGCCTAGAGGTCAGGGCCCTCACTAATAGGACGTCCAAAACAATTTTTCACCTACCCTGTCAGGCCATTTAGTCGTCAGATGGTGGGATCTGACATTTGTACGGCGGAAAAAAATAACTTTTCATCCACCTGTCAGACATATACACGTTCGTTAGGAGGGGCACCAACGTCTATAATATTATAGACGTCGAGGACCTTCCTAACAGACGTCTATATGCGCACTTATTTACGAAAATGCCACCGGTCAATAATTTACGTTGGTTATTTTGTGGTCCAACGTCTACGAATGACGTTAAAGCCCAATTCTGTACTAGTTGATAAATGTAATAATACTACTCCTTCAAATTCACATATAAGAAATATTTAATCTTACAATCATTAAAGATGTTAGTTTTTTAAATTATATATAGAAATATATATCTCACAATAGTTCTAATCATATTTTTAATCACATTACAAATATTGTTAGTATAATAACATTGAATTGAATTAATTAAAATTTTAACCCATCAAAAATATATTTTTATTCTTTTGTTTAGTTGAGAAAAAAATATATGAAATAAAAAAAATTAGCTGACTTTTCAAAATTACCACTATATGAAAAAAATAATAAACCACTTTAGTTGTCATGAAAAAAAAATGAACCCATTCATATCAATAATAAAATAAAAAAAGTAAACAAGACCCAAGTGCATTTTTCTATCAAGGACAAACCAGACTACAAAAAAATCACCAAAACTGAGAAAATAATGTTAGTTACATTGTAATTCAACGTCCAAAAGTTTATAAGAATAAAGATAACTAAAATTCTGATAAATAAAAATCAACTCATAACACTAGAACTGATTGACCAAGCTAAACACCAAAAGAAAACAGCCAAGTAAGCAACTTTGAGATGAATTCTCTCTTTTTTCGACAGTAATTTCTACTCTTTTTCTCACATATCTCCCTTTTGTTTTATTCTCTCTATTTCATTCCTCGTTTTTTAGTAAAGGGAGCATAAAGAAATAAATCTAATGGATCCAGTAATTACCCTGTGTAAAGCGTGCAAAGTATATGTAGAATCAGGCATGTATTAATTAATAACTATATTAACGTGTTATATGTCAATCCACCTCCCTACTAAGTCAGTTGCCATGAGAATCCTTTGCTTCCTTTGCTTCCCTTCTGTTAAAATAGAATGACTCAATTTCTCACACCAAGATGGGGAGAATTGGGAAAGTATAAAATTTAAAACTTTCAAAATCTTTTTCACCAAAAGAGATACCTATATACTTTTCTTGAAACGCAAGTTAAAATATTTTCAATGCAGCGGAAATTTAATCGAATGCGTGTAAAGTATAATCGATTGAATGTAAGAGAGTATGGATAAGAAAGATCAAATGCTGAGTTTTTATACTGGTTCGGCCAAGCCTACATCCAGTGTCCTTCCAACCATAAGAAGTCAATACACTATAATGATCAAGGTTTTTACAATAAGGTTTTTATAGAGACCTCACGTCAAAAATATAAAACACCTCTCTAACCCTCTAATCAAAATATAGGCAGTATACAAACATATTAACAACAAGAATCCCCTATCCTGCACTCCAACCCCTTTGAGGCACCCTTAAAGTCAAGAACGCAGCACGTCCTTCTTCTTGTAATCACAACTGGGAACTCAACCCAATCTTCAACAGATTGTAGAACCTGATCTTGTAGTAGACACCCAAATGTGCAGATAGATCAGACTTTGAAAACTCAAAAATTCTTGCCCTTCAAGAAATCACAATTAGTTGATCACCACGGTCAAACTAGTTTCTTGAAGCTTTTTCTCTTTCTATAAACTTATCATTTTTCTGCAAAAGAATATGAAAGTGTTAGAATCACAAGAGTCTCTTACAAAAATCAAATTCTCGTCAATATATAGATGAACTCATATCAGACGCAACATAATCGACTTTACTACTAATGTAGTCGAATATACCAATTCAGTTATAACAGATAGTAGCAGTCAAAGCACTTAATTGAATTCACAATTAATGTAATTGAATAACATTTAATGCGTGGTCAACACATTTAAAAATATAGCAGTTGTAATCTTTAAACCCCTATTGATGTTAAATCGATTTGATCTCAGTCAGAGTCGATTTCTGTAGCATATTTCAGATTATCCAGTTTCATCCAGTCAGCAAGTGATATTCCTACAAAACCTTTGCAAGTCTTTCCAGATCAAGCATTTTAGAATCAATGTTATACAAGAATTAATTTGTGAGTATGCAAATGTATGAAAGTAACAATAATCAATAATTCATTCGCATAAAAGCACAGTGTAATCGATTTAATGAAGTTAGTTTGGTTCAATTTACTGATATACTCTTTGAATCCCAGATTTGATTAACACTAAATTCTGATTTCATTGATATTAAATCAAAAGTATAATCAGATCAACCAAAAAACAAAGGACAATGGCATATAATGCAAACTTCATAAATCAAAACAGAAAAACATAAAGCTTTAGAATATAATTGCAGATTCATTAAACGTAGATCTTTTTCTTATTTTTCTTCAGATATGTCTTGAGAAGCATGTCACTGTTACTTTCTTCAACGACATCTTCTTCCATACTTTTATCTTCCTACAAGTCTTATGTATCATTTTTTTAGGTGTATTGCCTTCCCCACCTGATTCTCCTTCAGTTGCACCCTCTTCATCTTGATTTTTCAACTTCAGATGTTCTTTTATTTCAACAATGTCATTTCTGGTCTGCTGCCACATGATCTTAAGAGATTTCATTTCTTTTAGTAGAGTCCTTTCAAACTCTGACCTAGCCCTATATGGAATTAAAGGGGATCCTTCTGCTTCTTCGTCTTCTTCAACAACCTCATTCTTGAACACCCAACCCTCTAGAGTATGCTGCATGCCCATTTTATGTAGAGCAGACTTGTTAATCAAGTTATTTATGTTGTATGTTTGACATGATTCATCAACACAGTCAACTCCGAAATGAATGAGAATCTTGGAAATGAAAACACAATAAGGCAGCATTGCTGATTCTAGTCTGGTTACTTTTAACATGTTGTCCGAAATAGTTGCAGGCTAGTTTACCTAGATATTTTCTTTGAAAGCCTTTAGCAAGTACAAGTTTTCAGTTGTGGTCTGTGCATGGTTACTTCCTCTAGGCATTAATATCCAAGAGATAACAAAAACATCTAGTTGATCATCCTTCTTCATTCCTCCATTCTTTTAATGAGAGTAATCATAAACATCTTCAGGGTTTCTTAAACTATCCTGATATATAGAGAATTTATGAAATCCATCCATACCCAAATGACACCTTTCTCCTTCTATTTTGAAACTTACTACATCACTCCATATTTCATCTGTAAGTTTGATGTCTACTCCTTTAATTCTTGAGCATATCGTCCCTTCACTTATCTTTAGATTGCAATAGAACACATTTACTAATTCTGGATACCAAGGATCGGCCATCTCAACAAATTTCTTCACCCCTTGGCGTTTTAGCCAGCCTTGAAATTGGAAACCTTCGTTCCTAAATAAGCTAAGTTTCAAGAATTTATGCGTAGTTAATTTCCTCATTTTCCAGCAATCAACAAACTTGGATTGACCTTCATCATCTCTAATCCATCCTTCCAGCTGTGATGGTCACCTCAAGATTTTAGTGCCCAAGGTCTTTACTCTTTTTCTTTAAGGTGAACTACACGCCACTTATGTTTAGAGAAAGATATTGATCACATCATATCAGAAAGACAGGATTCAAATTGTTAAAAAAGAATGGCTCAATTTCTCACACCAAGAGGGGGGGGTGAATTGGTGAAGTATAAAATTTAAAACTTTCAAAATCTTTTTCACAAAAAATGATGCCTTTATAACTTTCTTGAAACTCAAGGTAAAAGACTTGTTTATGCAGCAGAAATTAAATCGATTGAGTAAAATAAGAAGTTGAGTGAATAAAAGAGTGTAGGGATAGAAAGATCAAACATTGAGTTTTTATACTACTTCAGTCAAGCCTAAATTCAATGTCCTTCCAACCATAGGAAGCCAATGCACTATAATGATCAAGGTTTTTACAACAAAGCTTTTATAGCAACCTCACGTCAAAAATATAAAACATCTCTCTAACCCTCTAATCAAAATATAGGCAGTATACAAACAGACTAGCAGCAAGAATCCCCTCTCCTGCCTCCAAACCCTTTGAGCCAAATTCAAAGTCAAGAACGCAGTACGCTCTTCTTCCTGTAATCACAACAGGGAACCTCAGTCCAATGTACACAAGATTGTAGCCTCTGATCTCTCAGTTACACCCAATGTGCAGATATGATCAGTCTTTGTACGTGCAGTTAACTTGCTCTTCAAGAATCCACAAGTAGATGATCACCACGGTCACTTCTTGCTTCTTGAAGCTCTTTCTCTTTTTCTGTAAGAATGCACTTTATGCAAAAGATATCACAAACTGTTAGAGTCACATAAGTTCTTACAGAAATCAAATTCGTATCAATTTATAGATAAACACAACTCTGACGCATTTTAATCAACTAAGCTACTAATGCAGTCGAATGTAGCAATTTTGTTATTGTAGTTAGTAGCAATCAATGCAGTTAATTGAATGTACAATTAATGCAGTCGAATTTCATTTAATGCTTGGTTAGCATATTTAAAAATATAGCACTTGTGAAAATTATATCAAGCATTAACAGTTATTCAAAACATAACAAACTAAATCGAATGCAATGCGCATGTAATCGACTTTATAATAGAGTAAAACAGTTTTGAAAACTTTTCTCTTTGAAAAACTCTCACAGCACACTTGAAAAATTTTGTGCATTGACATGAGTTTTAATCGACTCACCCCATAATGAAATCGACTTAAAACTGTTTTGCCAAGCAATTTAAGTTCAAAAAAAGTGCTTGTGGTTTTTCTTTTCCAAAAACATGTGTCATGCATTCATGTACAAAATCACATATATAATACAGTGAAAAGCAATGACTAACATAAACAAAACAATCATGTTCTCAAAATTAATATAACATGTGAGCATAGAACATGTAACACCAACTACATGTGTGTCATTAATTATGTGTTGTCATCATCAAAAACTCAGATATCACTAAGATTGTGGGTTCAGCTAAACCAATGCTCCCCCTATCAACAATCTCAACAATCTACCTCTTTTTTTATGATGCAGAACCATGATTAATAATCAACCTTGTTGCATAACTATATATAGATTATCAATCAATCAACCAAAAATTCTCCCCCTTTGGGCAATAGCAAAAAAGGTAAGCACATAAAGGTATTGATAGACAGATAATCAAGCAAACAGAGATGCATCAGATAATCATAAAACAAGTAAGGATGCTCCCCTGTCAAGAATGTTCACATGAAATTAAGATATTCTCCCCCTTAAATGAAGGCATGTGAAATATATCAATCATATGCAATGCTCTCCCTATCATTATGCATATTTCAATCTCAAAATCCAGATTCACAATGTAGTAAACAAAAATTATCAGAGCATATATCAGTGTGAATAACACAATATCAGATCAGATAAATCACAATAATAATATGTAGATACTGATTCAATCAATCAACACATTTCAAACTCTTACCATCTCAGATATGTTATGCAGCAGATAAGCATAGAGATATAAGATTAAGTAATCAACATCAATTAAAGCAAGATTTAAAGATACCAGATATTCCAGTTTTGGAATCTTTAAACTCCTGTTGATGTTTAATCAATTTGATCTCACTCAAAGTCGATTTCTTGCTATAGCATATGTCAGATTACCCAGTTCCATCCAGTCAGCAAGTGATATTCCTGCATAACCTTTCCAAGTCTTTCTAGATCAAGCATTTTAAAATCAATGTAATACAGGAATTAATATGTGAGTATGCAAATGTATGAAAGTAACATTAATCAATAATCCATTCACATACAAGCATAGTGTAATCGATTTGATCTTTTCAGTTTAAATCAATCACATTTTTAACCATAAATTATGATTTCATTGATATGAAACAAGAAGTAGAATCAGATAGAGACAAAATAAAGATGACATATAAAGTCATCAAATACAAGAGAACACAAGAAAATATACTAATAATAGAAAGAAAACTTCTACAACCAAAACAAACCAAGATTGTGATCACAAAACCTTTAATCTGTTTTAGATGACTCCACAATCTTCTTATCTGCACTATTCTTCTCATTTTCAGAATCATCTTCATAGGTGTCACCAAATGCATTTATCCTTAGTGCATAATCCATTTTCATGTGCAGTTCAGTAAAAGATTATTGAAGCATTACCAATTTCTCATCAAGACGCTTAAATCTTTCATCTACAAACTCCTCAAATCTTATTTCAGGTTTGAACTTATATCTGGATGCATCAACATTTACAGGATTCATTTCATCAGTACCAGGAATGTATTCATCCTTGAATAACCAACCATTTTTACCTTTTCTGAAACCCACAGAATTTAAGAACAATTTTTCTAAAACGTTTCTTTTGTTACAACATATTGTCATTTCATTTGTGATATCCACGTTTTGGATTCTTAGTATCCTACTAAGGAAGACAACATATGGTAGATGATATTCCTTCTGCTTTGCACACTTTATCATATAGTCACATATTATTGATGACCAATCTGTTTTTGTTCTAGTTTGCAATGCATACAGTAAATGCACGTGTTCAACATTCAGGAGAAACTAATCTTCACATCTTGGGAGTAAGATCCAGGTGATCACGTATGCACATAAGCTTTCTTCTTTGCTTAGATTCTCAGTGTTGAAGGAGTCATATTTCCCTATGATGTCTAGACTGTTTAAGAAGTTGTTGTAAATGTCAGTTTTGTTAAACCCTGGTATCCCTTGATGGGCCTTCGGTCTTTCAGGCTGAAATCCAACAACATATTTCCAAATGGAGTTGTCAATGTGAACAGTTAGACCCTTTACTCTGGATGAGAGATAGTTTCCTTCTTTTTTTAAATTTGCACAGAATACCTTTACAAGATTTGGATAGTTTCCTTGGAGTTCAACAAATTTGGTCAGACTGGCTTTGACAAGCCATTCTTGAAACAAGAAACCCTCTGCACGAAAGAACAGGATGCTTAGGCATTTGTGTCTGGTCACTTCTTTGAACCCCCACTAGCATATGAAGTTAGTCCGTTGATCATCATCACTGAATCAACCAAAAGGATTTGCTTTCCTAGGTGAGAAGATGGAGCGGCCAAATCCATAAATAGTTCAATGTGAAAAGACACTTGAAATATATGCGGGTTTGTGTATCACAACTATGAAGCAGATACAGAGCATGCAAAAATTCTGAAATTTTCAAAACAAAAAAATTTCTGAAATAGAGACTAATAATCGGTTTTCTTAAAGATGAAGTCGATTTAATGTTCTAACAGAGTGTTACCAAAAATAGAGAAACACATACACATAAATTATTCGACTCAACACTTAATACAATCGATTAAAAGTCACATAACAGCGTTTTCACATAAAACAAACAATTCAAGCATCATCTAGCAAGCATGCATATAGCAATCAGTCATTCAAACACTTATGAAGTATGATGCATGAAAAAGTTTAGATACAATTACCACAACCAGTGACTCAAGAACTTGTTTATTTCATCATGATAGTTCATCCTTGAGTTGAATACTGCTTCAGCAGCTACTACTCCTTTCCTGCACAACAGTTAAACGGTTATGACGCTGGTACCCATTTGAATTTGGGTCCTGCCTTGTTAGTAGCGGGAAGTTGTTCCTTGGGAATCCATTTGTATTTTCCCTTTGGAACACCAACATTTCTAAAATAGCAGTTTCTAACAGTGTGGAAAATTGTGTTGCAGTAAAAGCATGCATTAGTAGTAGGTTTACAACTTGTACTTCGGTCTTTACTCTCTTTGCAGATTTCAGAGCTTCTTCAAGATCTTTTTCAAGCTTTTCATTATCCTGCACAAGATTATCAATTTTGTATTCATAATATCTTCTCTCAGATGATTATTGAATCACTTTATACTAAAGTCGCATGGCCTCTGCATGAATTTACTGAAATGCATCCAGTACCATGTGGTACTTGACTTCTATTGTTTCATTTTCAAATTCACGATCATTATCATCATCAGATTGTGTAGAGCTTGCCATAAAGCATAAGTTTGACTCCACTTCAACACTATTGTCATAATCACTTGAAGAGTCTTCATCAGTGTTTTCCCAAGCAATATAAGCTTTCCTCTACTTCTTAATCCTGTCCTGAGGATACTTGGAGAATTCTTTCTGCTTGTTCTTCAAGTCTGGACAGTCAGGCTTGATATGACCATCCTTTCCACATTCATAGCATTGAACAGAGTTGCTTCTTGAGCTCTTCTTTCCTCCTCTTGAGAAACATGCATTGTTAGTTGTAGAATTTTTATTTTTCATCAATCTGTTAAATTTTCTTACCATCATATTCATCCTTTCCTTTTTTGGTATATTTTTATCTGATTCAGTTTTAGGTGCATGAATCTTTGTAGCTTTCTTGATTGTGGCCTTTAAAGCAATTGATTTCTTTCCTTCAATTTCTTCTTCTTCCTTTAGCCTTCCAAGCTCTAATTCATGTTCTCTGAGTTTTCCAAACAATGTAGCATGTTTCATGCTGGTCAAGTCTCTTGATTCAGATATAGTAGTGACTTTCGGTTGCCAGCTTTTATTGAGGCTTTTCAAGATCTTTATGTTGATTTCTTCTTTATCAAACACTTTCCCGAGAACTATGAGGTGATTGACTATGTGTGTGAATCATTTTTGTACCTTATAGATCGTCTCTCTTGCTTTCATTCTGAACAGCTCATACTATTGTATAAGAGAGTTCTTTCTGGCCATTTTTACTTCATCTGTTCCTTCATGCGTGACCTCAAGAACCTCCCACATTTCCTTGGCAGTCTTGCATTGTGATATCCTGAAAAATTCATCCATTGTTAGTGCAGAAGCTATTACATTCCTAGCCTTAGCATCATATGTGCTCTACGGTTTTATCAACTTGAGTCCACAGAAAAGTTTTTCAAAACAATTTTTCCATCCACAATTTGAGTGGGTTCATATGGACCGTTTAGAGTTGCCTCCCAAACTCCTTTATCCATGGATTGAAGAAAGATTTGCATCCTAATTTTCCAAAAAGCATAGTTTTCTCCAGCAAATAGTGGTGGTCTATTTGTGGATGCACCTTCACCAAAGGTTTGAAAATTGAAAGCCATTTTCCAGGATCAGTCGATTTAATGAAAATAGTAATCGACTAAATTTTCAAATATTTTATGAAAACCAGCTTTGGTGCCAATTGTTAAAAACGAATGACTCAATTTCTCACACCAAGAGGGGGTGAATTGGTGAAGTATAAAATTTAAAACTTTCAAAATATTTTTCACCAAAAGTGATGCCTTTATAACTTTCTTGAAACGCAAGGTAAAAGACTTGTTTATGCAACAAAAATTAAATCAATTGAGTAAAATAAGAAGTTGTCTGAATAAAAGAGTGTAGGGATAGAAAGATCAAACACTGAGTTTTTATACTGGTTCGGCCAAGCCTACATCCAATGTCCTTCCAACCATAGGAAGCCAATGCACTATGATGATCAAGGTTTTTACAATAAGGCTTCTATAGCGACGTCACGTCAAAAATATAAAACACTTCTCTAACCCTCTAATAAAAATATAGGCAGTATACAAGCAGACTAGTAGCAAGAATCCCCTCTCCTGCAGTTCAAACCCTTTGAGCCACCCTCAAATTCAAGAATGCAACACGCTCTTCTTCCTGTAACACCCAATAGGGAACCTCAGTCCAATCTTCACAAGATTGTAGCCTCTGATCTCTCAATTAAACCCAATGTGCAACTATGATCAGTCTTTGTACGTTCAGTTAACTTGGTCTTCAAGAATCCAAAAGTAAATGATCACCGCGGTCACTTCTTGTTTGTTGAAGGTCTTTCTCTGTTTCTGTAAGAATTCACTTTCTGCAAAAGATATCACAAACTCTTAGTTTCAAAAAAGTTCTTACAAAAATCAAATTCGCGAAAATTTATAGATAAACACAACTCTGACGCATTTTAATCGACTTAGCTACTAATGCAATCGAATGTAGCAATTTTGTTATTGTAGTTAGCAACAATCAATGCAGTTAATTCAATGTACAATTAATGCAGTGGAATTTCATTTAATTGTTTGTCACCATATTTAAAAATATAGCTATTGTGATAGTTATATTAAGCATTAACAGTTATTCAAAACATAACAAACTCAATCGAATGCAATGCATATGTAATCGACTTTATAATAGAGTAAAACAGTTTTGAAAACTTTTCTCTTTGAAAAACTCTCACAGAACACTTGAAAATGTTTGTGCAAAGACATGAGTTTTAATCAACTCATCGCATAACGAAATCGATTTAAAACTGTTCTTTTGCCACACAATTTAAGTTCAACAAAAGTGCTTGTGGTTTTTCGTTTCCAAAAAAATGTGTCATGCATTCATGTATAAAATCACATATATAATACAGTGAAATGCAATGAACAACATAAACAACACAATCATGTTCTCAAAAACACATATAACATGTGAGCATAGAACATGTAGCACCAACTACATGGGTGTTATTAATTATGTGTTGTCATCATAAAAAACTCATATATCACTGAGATTGTGGGTTCAGCTAAACCAGTGCTCCCCCTATCAATAATCTCAACACAAATGTATGCTGAGAAGGTTAATGACACGCTTCTGTGTTTTAGGGTTTAAATCTAAACAAAATTAAATTTGGAGGGAACATTAGGAATTCATTTTCGCTCTAAAATTCTAAGCTTTATCGATTTAACTAGATGTTAAATTTTTCAAAATAGAGAACACACAAAACAGAGATTATTAATCGATTTCATTAAAAAGAAAGTTGACTTAATGTGTTAACAAAGTTTTACCAAAAACAAAGAAACACAATTAGAGATTATAATCGACCTAGTTAATAACATAATCAATTAAAATTCGCATAACAATGTTTTCACATAAAACAATAAATCAAATAGCATATAACAAACATGCATATAAAAATCAATCATACAAATGCTTATAATGCATGAAAGAGTTTTGTTACAATTACCACAATCAGTGACTCAAGAATTTTTTATTTCATCATTGTAGTTCATCCTTAAGTTGAATACTGCTTCAACAGTTACTGTTCCTTTCCTGCACAACAGTTAAAAGCTTTTGATGTTGGTACCCCTTTGTACTTGGGTCTTGTCTTGTTAGTAGCAGGAGGCTGTTCCTTGGGAACCCCTTTGTATTTTCCCTTTGGAACACCAACGTTTCTAAAATAGCAGTTTCTAACATTATGACCAATTGTGTTGCAGGAAAAGCATGCATTAGTAGTAGGTTTACTCAGATCAATATATTTGTTTAAGTTTAGCCTATTACTTTTGGCCTTATAACCAATACCTTGTCTGTAGATAGCTCTTCCAGATGATCTTAACAGAACATCAAGATTTTCTTTGCCTTGAGTAAATTTTGCTAATGTGTTGGTTAAGTAGTAAATTTTCTCAATTTGTACAGGACAGTTACCACATTCTTTCTCAACAACTTATATTTTGGTCTTGACTGTCTTTGTAGATTTCAAAGCTTCTTCAAGATCTTTTTCAAGCTTTTCATTATCCTGTACTAGATTATCAATTCTGTATTAATAGTCTCTTCTCTTAGAGGATAATCGGTGCACCTTATACTGAAGTAGCATGGCTTCTACATGTATCTCTTGAAATGCATCCAATAACATGTGGTACTTGACCTCTATTGGTTCATTCTCAAATTCACGATCACTATCATCATCGGATTTTGCAAAGCCTACCATGAAGCACAAATTTGACTCCTCTTCAACATTGTAATCACCATCACTTAAGAGTCTTCCTCACTGTTTTCCCAGGCAATATAAGCTTTCCTTTGCTTCCTGTTCTTGTCCTGAGGATACTTGGTGAATTCTTTCTGCTTGTTCTTCAAGTCTTGACATTATGGTTTGATATGTCCTTCTTTTCCACATTCATAGCACTGAAGAACGTTGCTTCTTGAGCTTTTCTTTCCTCCTCTTGAGAAACATGTGTTATTAGTTGCAGAATTTTTATTCTTCATGAATCTGTTAAATTTTCTCACCAGCATATTCATCATTTCCTTTGCTGGCACATTTGAATCTGATTCAGTTTCAGGTTCAAGATTCTTTGTAACTTTATTGCTTGTGGCCTTTAGAGCAATCGATTTCTTCTCTTCAATTTCTTCTTCCTTCTTTAGCCTTCCAAGCTCTAATTCATGTTCTTTGAGTTTTTGGAATAACGTAGCCATGTTCATGTTGGTCAAGTCTCTTGATTCAGATATTGTAGTGACTTTTGGTTGCTAGCTTCTATTAAGGCTTTTCAAGATCTTTATGTTGATTTCCTCTTTGTCAAACACTTTTCCAAGAGCCATTAGATGGTTAACTATGTGTGTGAATCTCTTCTGTGCTTCATAGATAGTCTCACCAGCTTTCATTCTGAACAACTCATACTCTTGTATAAGAGACTTCTTTCTGGCCCTTTTCACTTCATCAGTTCCTTCATGTGTGACCTCAAGAACCTCCCACATTTCCTTGGCAGTCTTGCATTGTGATATTCGTAAAAATTCATCCATGTTTAGCGTAGAAGCAATAAAATTTCTAGCCTTAACATCATACTGAGTTCTTCGGTTCTCATCTTGATTCCACTCTGGAAAAATTTTCAAAACAACTTTTCCATTTAAAACATGAGTTGTCTCATATGGACCGTTTAGAGTTGCATTCCAAACTCCTTTATCCACGGATTCAAGAAAGATTTGCATCCTTATTTTCCAAAAAGCATAGTTTTCTACAACAAATAGTGGTGGTCTATTTGTGGATGCACCTTCACCAAAGGTTTGAGAATTGAAAGTCATTTTCCAAGATCAGTCGATTGAATGAAAATCATAATTGATTATGTTAAAATAAAATGGCTTAATTTTCTATACAAAGAGGGGGGTGAATTGGTGAAATACAAAAACAATATTTTCTTTAAATCTTTTTCGCAAAGTAGATGACTTTAAAAACTTTATGAAACACAAAGAAAAAGATTTTTAACTGCAGCGGAAATAAAGTTGGTTAAACGCAGTACAGAGTCGATTAAGTAAAAGTGTAGAGATAGAAAAATCAAACACTGTTTTTTACACTGGTTCGGCGATCAAGCCTACATCCAGTGTCCTTCCTCACCAGGAAGCAAATGCAGTATAATGATCAAGTTTGTAGAATAAGCCTTTTATAGAAACCTCCACGTCAAAAATATAAAACACCTCTCTAACCCTCTAATAAAAATATAGGCATACAATACACAATGACCAGGAGCAAGATGTCCCCTCTCCTACCGTCTTCAACCGTTTGAGAAATCCCTCAAAGTCCAGAATGCAGCACGTCCTCTTCCTGTAGTCAGAACAGGGCAACAACAATAATCTTCCTAAGATTGAATTCCTGATCACCAAAATAGACACCTTCAGTGCATATTTGATCAGACAGTCAAAGCACACAATCCTTGCTCTTCAAGCTATCTCCAAAGATGAACACCACGGTCCTCTTTAAGAGTTCTTGGAGCTTTTCCCAAATCTGTAAGAGAACACTAATCTGAAAATTATCACACAATTCGTTAGATTCTCAAAACTTCTTAATGAATTCAAAATCGCGTCAATATATAGATAAACACATCTCAGACGCATTTTAGTCGACTTAGCTACTAATGTAGTGGAATATCACAATTCAGTTAAAGCAGTTAGTAGCAATCAATGCAGTTAATTGAATGTACAATTAATGCAGTCAAATCACAATAAATGCTTGGTCAAACATATTTAAAAATATAGTCGTTAGACACTTTAAGACAAGCATTAACAGAATTTCAAAACATAACAAACTTAGTCGAATGGCTTACGCACATAATTGACTTTGTAACAGTTAAAAACATAGTTTTGAAAAACTTTCTCTTCAAAAATTCTCACAGCACACTTTGAAAAAGTTTGTGCAACGCCACGAGTTTGAATCGACTTATACTTCATAATGAAGTCGACTTAAAATTGTTGTTTTGCTACACAATTTAAGTTCAACTAAAGTGCATGTGGTTCTTCTTTTCCAAAAAAAATTTCGTGCAATCACAAATTAAATCTGACATATATAACATAGTGAATTGCAATGATCAACACAACACAAACATGTTCTCATATAATCATAATCATGAAAGTAATGAACATGTAACACATAAACACATGTGTTATTAATTATGTGTTGTCATCATAGAAAACCATAAGCACTAAGATTGTAGGTTTAGCTAAACCAGTACTCACCCTATCAACAATCTCAAAAGACTAGTTTTTCAAATATTTTACGAAAACTATCTCTGGTGCCAATTGTTAAAATAAATTGACTCAATTTCTTACACCAAGGGGGGGTGAAGTAGTGAAGTATAAAATTTAAAACTTTCAAAATCTTTTTCACCAAAAGAGATGCCTTTATACTTTTCTTGAAATGCAAGTTAAAAGATTTTCAATGCAGCGGAAATTTAAATCTCACATATATAACATAGTGAATTGCAATGATCAACACAACACAAACATGTTCTCATATAATCATAATATTGAAAGTAATGAACATGTAACACATAAACACGTGTTATTAATTATGTGTTGTCATCATAGAAAACCAGAAGCTTGGAGATTGTAGGTTCAATTAAACCAATGCTCCCCTATCAACAATCCCAACAATCTTCCTCATTTTTTATGATGCACAACCATGATTAATAAACAACCATGTTGTACACAACAATATAGATTATCAACCAAATATCAATCCATATATCAATATAATTCTCCCCCTTTGAGCATTAGCAAAAAAGGTATGCAAACAGGTATTGATATTCAGATAATCAATTATTTCAGAGATGCATCAGTAAATCATAAAGCAAACACAGATGCTCCCCTTGTCACAGATAATCACATAAGAAAGAATGTACTATCCCCCTTAAGTATAGGCATGTGAAATATCTAAAAAATATGTAATGCTCCCCCTGTCATTATGCATGTTTCATATTCAAAACCTAGATGCACAATGCAGTATTCATGGAATATAACAGATCATTTATTAACATTTGATAGATTTGTATCAGTTAGAAAACATGTAAGCATATCAATGCAATATCAATACAACAATCTCAGTATAATGTCTCAAACATTTCAATCAATTATAACATAGAGATATAGCATATATAAAACAATCAACAATATGTAATCAATATAGAGATAATAGTATTCCAACTCATGGAATTTTTTAGCCCCTGTTAACCACAGTCAATTGTCCTAAATTCATAATCAACTTCATTGCTTTTTATTAGAGTTGAATCTCCAGTATTGTTTATCCAGAAGCAATGTTCCTACAAAAACCTTTCAAGATCCTTTCCAGATCAAGAATTTTAGAATCATTGTAATGCAAGAATTATTACAGTTATAATATGCATGTGTAAATGTATGAATGCAACAATAATCAGTAATAAATTCAACTTCATACATAACACAATTGATTATAATCAGATTAAGTCACTATTATAGTATTGATTTATGACAAACAAAATATTTGATTTCATTAATATTGATTTGTAATTACAATCAGATAACCAAAACACAATATGGCATAAGAAGCCAACTACAAATTAACACGAAAAACATTAAGCAAGTATCTAGAAAGACACAACCTAAACACAAGACAATCAAAATGTATGACACTAGACTGTAAACACAAGACCCCTATTCTGTTTCAGATGACTCTACAATCTTTTCTTCAACACTGTTCTTTCCACTTTCAGAATCATCAATAGAAGTATCTCCAAAAGCATCTATTCTCAAATTGCAGTAAAATACTCTAACAAGTTCAGGATACCATTGATTAGCCAATTCCACAAACTTCTTTACACCCTGGCGTTTTAGCCAGTTTTAGAACTGAAAACCTTCTTTTTTGAAGAAACTTATCTTCAGAAATTTGTGTGTAGTAAGACTCCTTATTTTCCAACGATCAATGAATTTTGATTGAATGTTGACATCGCTCATCCACCCATCAAGCTGTGAAGCTCTTCTTATGTTCTTGATACCCACGATTTTCACCCTTTTTCTCTGAGATGAGCTTGAAGCCATTTGTGGACAGTGATAGGAAGAGCTTGCAGAGAATTTAGGAATAGAGGATTCAAATGCAGTAGAGAGAGTACATGACAGGCTATCTCGTTCTAGGTTTTAATAAGCCGAAAACAATTTGGAGGGAACGCGGAAAGATTCATTTTTGCACCAAAACAGACATTATCAAATTTCAAATTTTCAAAACTAAAGAATGCACCTAACAGAGAATTTTAGTTGATTTTATTTCTGCCAAAGTTGATTCCATGTTTCACTTAATATTTCAAAACCGAGAAACACAACACACAGAACATATTTGACTTAACAAATAATTGAATCGATTAAAAGTTGACCAAACTCATTTTCACAGAGAATGGTTACTCAATCAAGACATGCAACACACAATCATATTAACAATTATGATGCATGATGCAGTAAAATAAACACTTTTTTTACCCCTTGCAGAATCTCATTTTCATTTGATTTCTTTAATTCCATTTCATCTTTGAGTTTTGCACTGCTCCATCTGTTACTACTTTCCTGCAAAACAATCATAAGGTTTTGATGATGATACCCATTTGAACTTGGGTCCGGTCTGGTTAGTTGTAGATAGATGTTCCTTGGGAATCCACTTATATTTCGCTTTTGGAACTCTAACCTTTCTGTAGTAACAGTTTCTAACAGTGTGCTCTATGTTATTACAGTAAAAACATGCATGTGTAACAGGCTTACTGATATCTGTAAATTTCTTTGTATTTGCTCTGTTACTCTGAGCTATGTAGCCAATACCTTGTCTTAATACAGCTCTTCCAGAGGCCTTCAGTATAGCATCTAAATTGTCCTTGCCCTGTGTGAATTTTGCTAACGTGCAGGTCAAGTAATGAATCTTTTCAACCAATACAGGACAGTTCTGGCATTCTTTTTCAACATGTTTTGACTTAGCATCACTCTTCTTTGCAGACTCTAATGCATCATTTAAATTCTTTTCCAGTCTTTCATTCTCCTCAACCAGATTGTTGATTCTATGCTCAAAGTCTCTTCTTTCAGATATAAGTCGATTGACCTTATATTGCAGTCGCACAGCCTCTGCATGAACCTCTTGAAACGCATTACGCAACATGTCATATTTGACTTCTACAGGTTTATTTTCGAATTCCTTATCATTGTCATAATCATTGATTGCAGATCCAGCCATGAAGAAGATGTTGGATTCTTCTTCAACATCACAGTCTTCATCACTTGAAGAATCTGAATCATTATTTTCCCAAGCAATATATGTACTCTTTTGTTTCCTTCTTTTCTCTTGAACCAATCTTTTGTTCCCTTTCTGGTTGCCTTTCATATCTGGACACTCAGACTTGCTATGTCCTTCTTTTCCACATTCATAACATTAGATGGCAGTGGTTCTGGACTCCTTTCTTCCTCTTGAGAAACCTGCATTGTTAGTGTAAGAACTATTATTTTTCATAAAATGATTGAATTTTCTTACCACCATACTCATCAATTCTTTGTCAGGCAAATCAGTCTTTGAGTCAGATTTTGGTTCAGTACTCTTTGAAGCTTTTCAGCTTGTGGCTTTGAGAGCTATTGATTGTTTTTTTCAATTTCTTCTTCCTCCTTCAGCCTTCCAAGTTCTAACTCATGCTCTTTGACTTTTCCAAACAAGGTTGTCATGTTCATGCTGGTCAGATCTCTTGATTCTTATATAGCAGTAACTTTCGGCTGCCAACTCCTATTGAGGCTTTTCAAATACTTTTCCTAAAGCCATAAGATGGCTGACAATGTGTGTGAATCTTTTCTACACTTTATAGATTGTCTACCCTGCTTTCATTATGAATAATTCGTACTCCTGAATGAGTGAATTTTTTCTGGCTCTTTTCACCTCATATGTTCCTTCATGAGTTACCTCCAAGACTTCCCACATTTCTTTTGCTGTCTTGCATTTAGATATCTTGAAAAATTCATCCATTGTTAGTGCTGAGGCTATTACATCCCTAGATTTAACATCATACTGTGCTCTACGGTTCTCATCTTGAGTCCACTCAAAAACATTTTTCAAAACAACTTTTCCATTCAAAACATGAGTGGGTTAATATGGACCATTTATGATTGCATCCCAAACACCTTTGTCCAAGGATTCAAGAAAGATTTGCATCCGATTTTTCCAAATAGCATAGTTTTCACCAACAAATAGAGGTGGTCTATTTGTTGATGCACCTTCACCAAAGGTTTGAAAATTAGAAGCCATTTTCCAAGATCAGTCGATTTAATAGAAAACGTAATCGACTAGTTTTTCAAATATTTTATGAAAACCAGCTCTGATACCATTTGTTAAAAGAGAATGGCTTAATTTTCAACACCAAGAGGGGCGGCGAATTGGTGAAATACAAAAACACTGTTTTCTTTAAATCTTTTTCGCAAAGTAGATGACTTTAGAAACTTTCTTGAAACACAAAGAAAAAGATTTTTAAGTGCAGCGGAAATAAAGTTGATTAAACGTAGTACAGAGTCAATTAAGTAAAAGTGTAGGGATAGAAAAATCAAACACTGATTTTTATACTGGTTCGGCAAAGCCTACATTGAGTTTCCTTCTTCACCAGGATGCAAATGCACTATAATGAACAAGGTTTTTACAACAAGGCTTTTATAGAGACCTCCACATCAAAAATATAAAACCCCTCTCTAACCCTATAATCAAAATATAAGCATACAACACACAAAGACTAGCAGCAAGATGTCCCATCTCCTGCCGTCTTCAACCCTTTGAGAAACCCGTCAAAGTCCAGAACACAGCATGTCCTCTTCTTATAGTCACAACAGGTCAACAACACCAATCTTCACAAGATTGAATTCCTGATCACATAACAGACACCTTAAGTGCAGATTTTATCTGACAGTAAAAGCACACAATCCTTGCTCTTCAAGCTCAGTAGTAAAAAATTGATTTATTACCGCGCACATTATGCATTGGTTCACCAGAACCCGAAGCATAATATTGCACGGTGGCATTTTTGAAATTATATCAACAGTTTAGGCCTCGATTGCAACAGAACCGCGACCGTATATGCCTTACGGCCTAGGTTCTGAAAGGAACCGCGACCTATTGTCCTTGCAAAATTCTGACACTCCCACCAAGTCAGCCCTGAAATAAATTTGCAGGGGAATAGGCCTCAGTTTTGAGGGGAACAGCGACCTATTGTGCTTGCAAAATTCTGACATTCCCACCAAGTCAGTTCTGAAATAAATTTGGAGTCAGACCGTCATGGAATAGGCCTCGGTTTTAGGGGAACCGCAACATATTGTTCCAGCAAAATTCTGACATTCCCGCCAAGTCAGTCCTAAAATAAAATTGGAGTCAGACCGTCATGGAATATGCCTCGATTTTGGGGGGAACTGCGACCTATTGTCCCTGCAAAATTCTGACATTCCCCCCAAGGCAGTCCCGAAATAAATTTGGAGTTAGACCGTCAAGTAATAGGCCTAGGTTCTCAGGGGAACCGCGGCCTATTCCCTGATCTGAACAAATTTTAAATATTTAAGCGAATAGACCTCGATAAGGCGGGGAACCGCAACATTAAGGTTGAAAAAAATTTCAAAATTGCCATTTCCAATCAATTTTAATTTTTTTTAGGAGAATAGGCCTGGGTTATGTTGGGAACCGAGGCCATATCCCCTCTATTACCGCGGTTTTCTAATGACCCGCGGTAGTAACATTTGATTAGCTTAAAAAAATATTACAGAGAGTGAACAGTTTCATCGTCCTCGAACGCGAACAGTTTTCTTCTCCAGCGATTTTCTCTGCAACTTCTTCTTGTCGCCGCGATCTTTCTCCCTTCTTCCTTACGCCACCGTTGTGTCGTCGTCGTCACTGTAGAAGGACTTCCTTCCTCCTTTTTCATCACCTACATTTGTATCGGATCAAATTTGGCATTGGTCGCCAGAGTTTTTTCATTTTTTTTTAGTTTTTGGGCTGGTTTGATACGTTTTTTTATTGATTCGGATTATCAAACTTACGTTGTGTTATTTTTTTGTAGGTATTCTGTTTTTTCTTTTAAATTTGTTTTGTTTCATACCGTAGGTTGTTCCATCTTCTCCATTATTGTGTGGTTTTTCACGCTCCCAGGTTCGTATTATTTTGTTTATTAATTTTCATTTTTTTAATTTTTAATTTTTTATAGATTGAATATGAATAATTATGTGTGATTGAATGTTTGAATTGATAATTTGAATGCTTATTAATTGTTTGATTGTATGATTGTATTATACTATTTATTAATTTTTATTTTGTTAATTTTTAATTTTTTTTTGTGTTGAATATGAATAATTATGTATGATTGAATGTTTGAATTGATAATTTGAATGTTTATTAATTGTTTGATTATATGATTGAATTGATTGTATGTTGAATATATTGTATAATTGTATGATTGTAATTTTGTAGAATATTTACGTATGGATCGAAATTGGATTAATTTACCATGCATTAGTGCTGAGTACGAGAGAGGGGCAGAGGAATTTATACAATTTGTGCAACGTAATGAGGGTAGAAGTGATGATGAAGTGAAGTTTAGATGTCCTTGTGTGAACTGTTTGAATGCGAGAAAGTTGAACGCAACCCAAATTAGAGAACATCTTTTCTATAATGGTTTCCTAAGATGCTATAGAACATGGATATGGCACGGCGAAGAAATGCAATTTCCGACTAACTCCCAAACTGAAAATGTTAATGATTCCAGCATGGAAGAAGATCGATCAGATGAAGACAAATTAAAGGACATGATCCGCGATGTTGGCGCAGAAAATTTTGCCAAAGCTCATGTGCATGAGACGATGTCGACTGATGCGGAAACACCTTTGTATGTCATTTCAACTAAGTTAACACGTTTGTCAGCGGTGTTAAGGCTCATGAATTTGAAGGCGACTAATGGATGGACTGATAAGAGTTTCACATAATTGTTGACATTGTTGAATGAAATGCTGTCAACTGGAAATACACTACCCACTCGTAATTATGATGCGAAGAAAATTCTTTGTCCGATGGGTATGGAGTATAAAAAGATACATGCTTGTCCCAATTTTTGGTCAAAAAAAGTAGTGGTGAAAGAACACCCGTGAATGTTAATGTGATCATGAGTGTGGTATCTGGCCCAAATGCAGATGACTTCCGATCATACCTTGGAGTAGTGGCGCAATATAGGATTAATATTCTTATTCCATCTTTTGACCATGTGTCCTAGGTTGATCGGAACATTATATGGAACGATATATTGGTAAATTAATTAATATAATTTGAATTACAGTTTATTTATATTGATAATTTTGTACTATACAACTTTATTATGTTTATTTCATATGACATTTGACATTCCAAATGTCACAACACTTAAAAATAAGTGTTTATCAACTATTGCTGAAAACTTCCGAGGTTTTGAGAGTAAGTTGACCTCGAGATATATACTTGGAAGCAAAAAAAATAAGTCTCCATGTCAAACATATAAGGCCGTTGATGAGGAGACTTAGCGCCTCTTTGTACAGAGTCGGACATTAGAGGAATGGTAGGTTAGTATAGTTGATATTATTCAATTCCTCATTAACAAATATATATCATATGAACTAATTAATTAAACATATGTGACATGCAAAAAGAAGCAAAGCACAAGGAATAAGTGCTCAAAATAAAAAACCCCACCTATTATCTTGTGGTGGGTATAGGAAGCTTGAGGAGAAAATCCTCAAGCAAAAGGCAGAAGCTAGATCATCATCTGAGGGTGGTAGCCCCTAGCCTCCTTCTCCACCTCCTCAGCATGAGAAATGGAAGTTGGCTCATTTAAGATCATCGAGCGCCTACTCTTTTGACACTGCACGGGAAATATCTGAAAGAATTTTAAGTTATCACTGTTCCTACAATAATAATAATTTCATTATATATACTACCTTGAACTTTTTTAAGAATAATGGTGTTTTGTTATGTTACATGACTCCTTGGTTGAGCAGAGCTCCCAAGGTCATTCACTCCAGAGGGTCGCCAGGATATTCTTACCACTGCAATTGGACAACCTGAGCACCCTGGACGTGTGCGTGCTGTTGGAACTGGAGTAGGCATTCGAGATTATTTTGGGAGTTCTTCTCGTCAGACTTCATATGCATACAGCGAAGCACAAGAACGAAGGTTGACACAAGAGATCACAAAAAAGCTTTGAGTGGACCTTAGGGAGGAGCTTAGGACAGAGCTTAGGGATGAATTGTATAATGAGGTCACTATAGAAGTGACTGACAGAGATATGCGCCAGTTCCAGCAGCAATTTGAGAGTTATGGCATGTGCCCGATGCCATCTCCTATACAGGAACAAGAACATGTTGTGCCTCCCACAGGTAAAATTAATGAACATTATGTTCAATAATTTATATGTTTAGTATAATCTAACATTTACTCTAACAGGGAGAAGCGACAAAGGAAGTTGTTCATCACCAACCGTCCCAGGGGATGACATGGACGGTGTTAGTCCATGTCTACTATACATTTTAGATGGCACCGGGACGATGTTGGTAGCTCTTGGAACAGTGTTTCAGGCAACGACTGTTGTTCATGGTATGGAGCTATCAGAGGATGAGGTGAAGGTCTCAGTAGACGACATTATCATACTAGATGCCTTAGTTCCTCTGCCCACAAATGAGATTTTCATTGTGGCACAGGCATTCCAGTCTTTTATCGCTTGGCCTAAACACTTGGTTGGTTCGGTTTCTGACGCTCTGGTATGCAATTCTACTTTACACTTCTCAATTTTAAAGTTTACATGTTATTGATGTCAAAACTTATCTTATTTTTCCATGTAACAACAAACGCATGCACAGGAGAAGATTCGTTTATCTGAGGACGATCTTCTTGGTGCATTGCAGCAACTTGCTGACATAATTGGAAATAAGCCTTTGGAGGTTAAATATGATGCTAATGTATTTGGGAGAGGCTCTGAGGTCCCAATATACCTGCATAGCCAAGATGTTAGAGAGCTTGCGTCGGGAACAAAAGAGTTGAATATTACATTATTTCAACTATGGATGATGTAAGTCTATGAGCAATTATTTATATAAAATTGATTTATATATCAAGTATACTTATATCAAAGGTAATTTTTGATTTCAGGTATATGTTTGGTGTCAGTAACAACTTGGGGTACAATGATATCTATGGGTTCATTGATCCCAAAGTCATTCATGAAACAAATGATTTTGATGAGATCACAACATATCTCACAAGCAGATTTGCAAGCGGGAAGAAGATACCTTTTATTCCTTATATATCTGGGTAAGTGAACTTTGTTAACATAATAAAGTTCCATATGTGATTTTAATATATAATAATTAAGTTATTATGAATTTCAGGCGCCATTGGAAGCCACTTGTTATTTATGTACAGGAGAGTTATGCTTTATGGTTTTGCTCATTGCACAAGTCTCCTCCCAAACATCTCAGACAAGCAGTTGATTGGTAAGAATCTCAATGTTTGGACTTTCTTTGTTATATAAATGAATGGTAAAACCTTTCTTTTATATATAGTTCTATTTCAGCAAGTATGATGTTGGTTGGGATATCAATTGCTAATAGTAGAAAGCTTGCATGGATTGCTCTCAAGGTTTGATATATGCTAAAGCCATACTTTCTTATAGTTGATTTGTTTTAATGATTTTCACTAACTATTTACAACTATGATGATATATTCTAGTGTAACAGACAGAATGGGTCATATGAGTGTGGATACTATGTAATGTATTGGATGACCCACATTATTCGTGCCTATATCACAAGAGGCTGGGAAACGGTAATATTTAAATTTAATGAATTTTGATTTTCTCCAACATTTGGAATTCATATACACTAATTAATAAAAGTTCTCTTGTGCAGAGATTGAAGACTGCTACTCCAATTCCTGAGAAGTCACTTACATTCCTGAGGAAAGCAATTGCAAAACATTTAGTTAGATTATATAATAGTTCATAGTTATTAGATTTAAAATACATTAGAACATGTTGATTATAGTTAATAGACTTTGTACATTATGTGATGTAAATGTTGATTATTATGTTGAATCTGTGTTGTTAATATTGATTGATATTCAGGTCTATTTTTGTGATAGTGGATATCAATAAAACAGACCTGCTATTAAAAAAAATTGCAGGAGAATAGGCCTCGGTTGTGCCAAAACTGAGGCCAAAGCTTACACGAAAATTTTAAAAAAATAGGGTTTTGGCAACTGTTCAAGCAGGAACCGATGTCATATCCCCAGGTCATTACCTCGGTTGTGGTAAAACCGAGGCCAAAGGTTACACGAAAATTAAAAAACAACAGGGTTTTGGCCCCGGTTCACGCAACAACCGTTGTCATATCCCCCGGTTATTACCTCGGCTGGAACCGCGACCTAATGTGTCAGACCTTTTTACCTCGCCTATATATGTCGCGATTCTAAAATTGAAGCGTATATTAAAAAACAACCACTGTCGTTTCCCTTTGCTGCACTAGTGGTTATCTCCAAAGACGAACACCACGGTCTTCTTTAAGAGTTCTTGGAGTTTTTCCCAAATCTATAAGACAATACTAATCTGAAAATTATCACACAATTTGTTAGATTTTCAAAACTTCTTACATAATTCAAATTCGCGTCAATATATAGATAAAACATCTCAGACGCATTTTAGTCGACTTAGCTACTAATGCAGTCGAATATCACAATTCACTTAAAGCAGTTAGCAGTAATCAATGGAGTTAATTGAATGTACAATTAATGCAGTCAAATCACAATAAAGGCTTGGTCAAACATATTTAAAAAAATATCCGTTAGACACTTTAAGACAAGCATTAACAAAATTTAAAAACATAACAAACTTAGTCGAATGGCTTGCGCACATAGTCGACTTTATAACACCTAAAACATAGTTTTGAAAAACTTTCTCTTCAACAATTCTCACAGCACACTTTGAAAAAGTTTGTGCAAAGCCACGAATTTGAATCGACTTATACTTCATAATGAAGTCGACTTAAAATTGTTGTTTTGCTACACAATTTAAGTTCAACTAAAGTGCATGTGGTTCTTCTTTTCCAAAACAATTTTTGTGGAATCACAAATTAAATCTGACATATATAACATAGTGAATTGCAATGATCAACACAACACAAACATGTTCTCATATAATCATAATCATGAAAGTAATGAACATGTAACACATAAACACATGTGTTATTAATTATGTATTGTCATCATAGAAAACCATAAGCACTGAGATTGTAGGTTCAACTAAACCAGTACTCACCCTATCAACAATCTCAAAAGACTACTTTTTCAAATATTTTATGAAAACCATCTCCGGTGCCAATTGTTAAAATAAATTGGCTCAATTTCTCACACCAAGGGGGGGGTGAAGTAGTGAAGTATAAAATTTAAAACTTTCAAAATCTTTTTCACCAAAAGAGATGCCTTTATACTTTTCTTGAAACGCAAGTTAAAAGATTTTCAATGCAGCGGAAATTTAATCGAATGCGTGTAAAGTATAATCGATTGAATGTAACAGAGTAGGGATAAGAAAGATCAAACGCTGAGTTTTTATACTGGTTCGACCAAGCCTACATCTAGTGTCCTTCCAACCACAGGAAGCCAATGTACTATAATGATCAAGGTTTTAACAACAAGGTTTTTATACAGACCTCACGTCAAAAATATAAAACACATCTCTAACCCTCTAATCAAAATATAGGAAGTATACAAACAGATTAGCAGCAAGAATCCCCTCTCCTCTAGTCCAACCCCTTTGAGGCACCCTCAAAGTCAAGAATGCAGCATGTCCTTCTTTCTGTAATCACAACAGGGAACCTGATCTTAAGTAGACACCCAAATGTGCAGATAGATCAGACTTTGAAAACTCAGTAATTCTTTCCCTTCAAGAAATCACAATGAGTTGATCACCACGATCAAACTAGCTTCTTGAAGCTTTTTCTCTTTGTGGAAACTTATCACTTTTCTGCAAAAGAATATGAAAATGTTAGAATCACAAAAGTCTCTTACAAAAATCAAATTCGCGTTAATATATAGATGAAGTCGTATCAGACGCAACATAATCGACTTTGCTACTAATGCAGTCAAATACACCAATTCAGTTATAACATATAATAGTAGTCAAAGCACTTAATTGAATTCACAATTAATGCAGTCGAATAACATTTAATGCTTGGTCAACACATTTAAAAATATAGCCGTTGTAATAGTTACATCAAGCATTAACAGATTTCAAATCAGTAACAAACTTAATCGAATATATATCGCATGCAATTGATACTGCAACAATATTATTCAAAGTTTAGAAAACTTTTATCTTTGAAAAACTCTCACAGCACTCCTGAAAAAGTTTGTGCAAATACACGAGTTTTAATTAATTCACCCTATAATGTAATCGATTTCAAACTATTGTTTTGCCACACATTTAAAGTTCAACATTAGTGCTTGTGGTTTTCTCATCCAAAAACATGTGTCATGCATTCATGTATAAAAACACATATATAACACAGTGAAATGCAATGAACAACACAACAATCAACACAATCATGTTCTCATATACTCATATAACATGTAAGCATATAACATGTAAAACATAAAACACATGTGTTATTAATTATGTGTTCTCATCATCAAAAACTCAGATATTACTAAAATTGTGGGTTCAGCTAAACCAGTGCTCCTCTTATCAACAATCTCAACACCTTCCTTGAAGCCTTTGTATCGTTTCAATTTGAAATAGGTAAATGTGTTAAAACCAAAAATAAGGTTGCAATTATAGATAAAAGTTCACATCTATGCAAATGAGGGGAGTTGAAACGCTCAATTAATCAGTCTACCATTGATGAGTCAATATTTTCTTGACTTCACCTAGTTTATTGTGCTAGAATTAATCAGGGAATTGTGCTTAAATGTCCAGTATTTTTCCGTTTTTGCTAATTGTGCTTAATTTGACCATAAATTCTTATTTTATTTAATTTGAATTATCTGAGCTTATTATGTTCATTATTGATTGCAGGGAAACTTTTGGGGATACATTTTGGGACATCAGGAAGAATGCAAATAAATTCAACACTGTCCACATAGACATTTTATAATTAATTAAATTGTAATTCAGTAGTTTAGAATTTTTGAATCAACTCTCACATTTTTGGGTCAATTTTTAGTAAAGTAGACTAGACCCAAAAGTGGAGGTGAATGACTTGGCACCTTAGGGTTTTTTGTGTAGACCCCACCCTTATTAAAAGGTGACACACGGCCTTTAGGGCAGCGCCACCCCCTCACGGAGGATTCCCACTCTCTCATTCTCGCCTTGGTTTTCCTGGAACGCTGTTTTCAATGGAAAAAAAAGAAGAGCTAGTGTTTTATTCCTTTGGCTGAATTCTCATTGCCTTTTCATTTTTGGTTTTCATGCACTGTTGATTGATGTTTAGTCAAGCAACTGTTACGGAGATGTCAGTTTGAAGAAGAGGCACATTTTATTTTAAATGAATGGGGTTGGACGTGAAAGAAGAGGAGCAGCAGCAAGAGCTGGACGGAGGGATTCATTTTTCCTTTTCTTGGCTTGAGCTGCTGCATCCAACACGTTGAGGAAAAAAAATGTTTGCTTTCATTTTATTGGTGCTGATTTCAATTTTGGAACAAAGGAAGAGACACATGTTTTCCTTTTAAACTCTCGGTCACAGCAGCGAGAAATGAGTGTTCCTTTTCTTTAGAGAATAGTAGCAAGGTGATTAGATAGGAGTAGGTGTGTACGGTGAGTAGAGCTAATGAGGCACATGGGTGATTAAAAAGGGAAGCATTTTCATTTAGTTTCTGGAGAAGGCAGCAGCTCGGTCACTTCTAGAATGTAGCATCCACGCGGGCTTGTAGAGAAGCGTTGCACAAGGGATTCATGCATTATTCATTTTTAGGTGGTGTCACGGGCAACAAGAGGGCACACACGTGATGATTTCATTTTCCTTTGAGAAACAGCTTACTCATTTCATTTTGATGCTATTGTTCATGCTTTATCTTTAGAGCTTTTTTCGTGATGAGTTGCCCTTTTCAATTCTTTATCTTACTCGTTGCATTTCCATTTTATTTTACTGTTCACGCTCTCTTGCATTGAAATATTATTCAATTCACATCGTGCTTCATTATTGGAGTGTTGCACGGTGATTTTTATTATTCCAAAAGCAAAATTTATTTTTCTTGTAATGAAGCGGTGATTCAATTTTCAATTGCTTCGGAGTGGTGTTTTAAGCGTTGTTTCTTTTTCAGCTGCAATATGTTTTCTTGCTTTATTAGTTTAAGTGTTGCATTTCATTTTATTCCAAGCTTGATTCCAATGTGCATTTAATTTGTTAGTTCAACATTGCAATTTAAGAGCATTGATGCGTTTGTCATTTAATTCTTGCATGTTAATTAGTTCACACATCTTGCTTTAGGACCATTCAGTTTACTGTTTTGTTCACTATGCTATCTATTCTGTTCGGCTTCTTTATTTTCCTGTATTTCCAATTTCCTCACTTGCTTTAGAGACTGTTCGATCTCAATGTAGAACCGTTCGGTCTTCATGTTTTATTCGTTTATTTCAATGCTTTCAATTATGTTCGGTCGTGTTTAATTCCCAGTTTTAATTTAGTTCGTTTCTAATCACAAAAACACTTTCAAACCCCCGCACTACGTGTTTGACCTAAGTCTCGAACCACATTTGGTCCTTGAGAGACGACCTAGGAGTCACTTCCTCGCACTATACTGCATTTTTCATGCACATCAAATTTGGTGGGCCAGGACAGTCGCATCAAATTTTGGCACCGTTGTTGGGGACCAACGATTCGGTTTTAGGTCTTTTGTTGTGTTAATGTGTGTTGTGTTTTGTTTTGTGTTATGAGTGTGATGTTCTGTTTTGTGTGTTCGTTATTGTGTGTGTGTGTCGCATGTTTAATTGTGTTGTGTTTTGTTTGTTTCATAATTTTTAGGATTTCCTTTCTACCTTCCTTTTTTTCTTTTTCCATGTCTACCTATTTTGATTTTGTGAATACTGTTTATTCTGCCAATGCCTCTGATTATGATTCTCCTTCTGCATGTTGCTCTGATTGTAATTCATATTCTGTTGATTTTGATGCTGAGAACAATATGGCTCATCCTCCAACTTCTGAGAGTTCTCTTCGGGAGCCAGTTTCACTTAATGAGGATGATGTTCATTGTGTTCTCATCTCTGGAATGATAAATTTGCTGCCTAAGTTTCATGGTTTTACAGGTGAATGCCTACATAGACATTTGGAGGAATTCCACATTATCTGCTCTTCAATGAAGCCTCCACATGTACCGGTTGATCACATGTTCTTAAGGGCATTCCCACATTCATTACAAGAAGCAGCAAGGGATTGCTTGTATTGTCGTCCTCTAGGATCCATCACTTCTTGGGAAGATCTTAAGCATATGTTCTTGGATGAATTCTTCCCTGCTCAGTATGGTTACAACAACGATTCTAGATGGAATGACCCTAGTTGAAGATGGTATGATGCCCCACAGCAATACCAGAGTCAGTAATGTGATGCTCCTGCCCAAATAGCTCCTCAGTCTTCTACTTCTGAGCCTACATTGAAGGAGTTACTGAGGTAGATGGCCATGCAGAACATTGAGTTCATGCAAGAGTAGAGCATCCATTCAGAGTTTGACTGATCAGATAGGGCAGATGGCCACTCAACTCACTAAGGAACAGTCTCAAGATTCAGAGTTACCATTTCAGACTGTTGAGGGGTATGTTCATGATTATATTATTGATGAAAATGCTTTTTATTTCCACTCTTTGCATGATGAGAAACAACTTTTGCCATCCTATCTGAATACTTCTTATCCATGCACTGAACATGAATCTGAGCCTGTTGTTGATATTGTTTCTAAATTTGAAAGTGATTCATGTTCTGAGAGTATATTTGGGGTTCATCCTGTTACATTGGGATTGGGTGTTATACCTCTGCATGTCATTTCTTTGGAGCCACATTGCACTAACCATGTTACAGGAGGTACACATGAATTTAACCAACAAACGCCCACGGTGGAAGACAAAGGTGCCAGTGTACACAACAGTTTGAAGATCAATAGGCACCGGCTAAACCTGCTCATCAACAATCCTTGCTTCTTAGATCCAACTATGGAAGACATTTCCCTACTAGATCAAATCTGGAGGATGAAGCAATTCTTCCTCAAAACTTCCTTGCTGGATCCAATGGTGGAAGACATCTCCCTACAAGTCCAAAATTGGCAACTGCCACCATGATCAGGGGAGTTTTCCTTTTCTCTTCTCCTCCTTTCCCTACTTTTATTGCACTTGTCCATGATCTGTTGATTGTTCTGATTTCTGATCTTATGCTTATGACACATTGAGGACATTGTGTAGTTTAAGTGTGGTCTATTGGGGGATATTCTAATTTTTCTTTGTTAGTTTTTGTTTTCCGTGTTAAATTTTTTCTTTTCTAGGTAGTTTTTGTTTTGTTTTGTGTACAGTTTTACATGTTTCTCTTGATTTTTGGACTTTGTTTGGGTTGTATATATGTCTTTCACTTCATTGATACTCTGATTGGTTGGAAATCCTTTTCTTTTCTTTGTTTGGAAGGATGATTATAATGTTTGAGAGTTTGAGTTGATTGTGATAAATACCCTGTGTGAGATTTGAGCCACTTTATGTTCTTTTTTTTTGTGTGATATGTCTCTTGATTGCTTGCACATATGCCTTGGCTTGACTCTGTTGATAATTCTTGATTGATATGCATGTTTGGAAGTGATAAAGGCAAGTTTGTTCTTGAGCCTCTTTAGCCAAATAAGCCTACCTTGTTCTAATACTTTGATAACCCCTATTGAGCCTATATTTTTCCCATTTCTTTGTTTTGAAGCTCATACACTAGCCCTAAGTGAAAAACCATTATTACCTTAACCTTAGGGAATTTTGGAGCTTTGGAAGTGTTTTGGGAACAAGTGTGGTCTCCTGGGGGTTTCTGATGAATTGGCTGGTTGGTTCCTCTTCTTGTTTTGTGTTTAGAAATATGATTTATATCTTGTCTCTTACAGTTGTGTGCTAAAGAGAGAAAAGAAAAGAGATAGGATGAAAAAAAAGTGAGAAAAATAAAAAATTTGTGAATAATGGAGTCAAGAATAGGATTGAATTAGAGGTTTGGGTGTGATTTTATTGTGTTTACACTTGTTCCCCATTGCTCCTCTATTTCTTTTGGTTTATAGCTTCTCATTCATATTTATCCTCCCTTGTCCTTGGCCCCATTACATCCATAAAAGACCTCTTGATTTGAACATGCATATGTTTTGAGTGTTGATATTAGAGGCTTGCCAAGTCTGTTGTTGCTTACTTTCTTGAGTGCATTGAGTTGAAATTCTTTACCTTAGACACTTGACAGAAACACTGATAGTGCATCTGTGAGGTTCTGTTGCTTTTGATTCACCTCTTGAACTGATTGATTATTTTGCCATGCTTGGAAGTGCTTGAATAATTTCATGAGTATCTACTTTCTTTGATTTTGTGTTGGATATTGTCTACTTCCTTTCTTGGTCCAGATTCCTGGAGAACTTTGTAATTCTGTTTCTGTCCTTGTGAGTCTTTGTTTTCTGTGTGCTGAGTTTGTGTCACTTCCCTGATGTTCTTTGAACTATTCCTTGATTCGCATCTTGATTTTGCCCAGGAGTGCAAAAGACTAAGTGTGGTCTATTTTGATGAGTCAATATTTTCTTGACTTCACCTAGTTTATTGTGCTAGAATTAATCAGGGAATTGTGCTTAAATGTCCGGTATTTTTCCGTTTTTGCTAACTGTGCTTAATTTGACCATAAATTCTTATTTTAATTAATTTGAATTATCTGAGCTTATTATGTTCATTATTGATTGCATGGAAACTTTTGGAGATACATTTTGGGACATCAGGAAGAATGCAAATAAATTCAAGACTGTCCACATAGACATTTTAGAATTAATTAAATTGTAATTCAGTAGTTTACAATTTTTGAATCAACTCTCACATTTTGGGTCAATTTTTGGTAAAGTAGACTAGACCCAAAAGTGGAGGTGAATGACTTGGCCCCTTAGGGTTTTTTTGTGTGGACCCCACCCTTATTAAAAGGTGACACACGGCCTTTAGGGCAGCGCCACCCCCTCACGGAGGATTCCTACTCTCTCATTCTGGCCTTGCCTTTCCTGGAACGCTATTTTCAATGGAAAAAAACAAAGAGCTGATGTTTTATTCCTTTGCCTGAATTCTCATTGCCTTTTCATTTTTGGTTTTTATGCACTGTTGATTGATGTTTAGTCAAGCAACTGTTACGGAGATTTCAATTTGAAGAAGAGGCACATTTTATTTTAAATGAATGGGGCTGGACGTGAAAGAAGAGGAGCAGCAGCAAGGGCTGAACGGAGGGATTCATTTTTCCTTTTCTTGGCTTGAGCTGCTGCATCTAACACGTTGAGGAAAAAAAATGTTTGCTTTCATTTTACAGGTGCTGATTTCAATTTTGGAACAAAGGAAGAGACACAGCATAGAGCTCATGAGTGTTCCTTTTCTTTAGAGAATAGTAGCAAGGTGATTAGATAGGAGTAGGTGTGTACAGTGAGTAGAGCTAATGAGGCACATTGGTGATTGAAAAGGGAAGCACTTTCATTTAGTTTCTGGAGAAGGCAGCAGCTCGATCACTTCCAGAATGTAGCATCCATGCGAGCTTGTAGAGAAGCGTTGCACAAGGGATTCATGCATTATTCATTTTTAGGTGGTGTCACGGGCAGCAAGAGGGCACACACGTGATGATTTCATTTTCCTTTGAGAAGCAGCTTACTCATTTCATTTTGATGCTATTGTTCATGCTTTATCTTTAGAGCTTTTCCGTGATGAGTTGCCCTTTTCAATTCTTTATCTTACTCGTTGCATTTCCTTTTTATTTTACTGTTCACGCTCTCTTGCATTGAAATGTTATTCAATTCACATCGTGCTTCATTATTGGAGTGTTGCACGGTGATTTTTATTATTCCAAAAGCAAAATTTATTTTTCTTGTAATGAAGCGGTGATTCAATTTTCAATTGCTTCGGAGTGGTGTTTTAAGCGTTGTTTCTTTTTCAGCTACAATATGTTTTCTTGCTTTATTAGTTTAAGTGTTGCATTTCATTTTATTCCAAGCTTGATTCCAATGTGCATTTAATTTGTTAGTTCAACATTGCAATTTAAGAGCATTGATGCGTTTGTCATTTAATTCTTGCATGTTAATTAGTTCACACATCTTGCTTTAGGACCATTCAGTTTACTGTTTTGTTCACTATGCTATCTATTCTGTTCGGCTTCTTTATTTTCCTGTATTTCCAATTTCCTCACTTGCTTTAGAGACTGTTCGATCTCAATGTAGAACCGTTCGGTCTTCATGTTTTATTCGTTTATTTCAATGCTTTCAATTATGTTCGGTCGTGTTTAATTCCAAGTTTTAATTTAGTTCGTTTCTAATCACAAAAACACTTTCAACCCCCCCCACTACGTGTTTGACCTAAGTCTCGAACCACATTTGGTCCTTGAGAGACGACCTAGGAGTCACTTCCTCGCACTATACTGCATTTTTAATGGACATCAATGATGGAATCCTGCCTGATGTGTTTTATCAATGTCCTCTTTTTTTAGTTTTTACATTTTGTTGTGCACATAGTTTAGCTTGTAAGGAGTATGGGTTACTATAAATACCCAACTCCTCTCTTGTATTGGCACTTTTGAGATTAATGAGAATTGAATTTTCTGAAATCAGAAATTATTCTCTCTTGAAAGTCATAGGCTAGAGAGTCCAAAGACTCCCTCTAGCCACCTTTCAAGCACACTCTCTCACTTCCATTTTTCATTTCCATGGTGCTTACATTTTCTCTGATCCTCCACTAAACATTACTCTGCTGCCACATCTTCAGCTTTTCGTGCGCGCCTCAGCCACGTCTCCATAGCGCACGCTTCAGCTTCTCGCATCTCGTTTCTCCATTTCACAGAAACCACAACTTCATTCGCGTCTTCAACCTCAGATTTCACCTTGCATCTTTCTCGAGTCCGTCCACTCGAGAGTTCCTCCGTCACCATTCCACATTCCACTTCTATTATACATTGTTTCTGTCATTGCAACCCTAGATCCAGGTTTTTCACCAAAGCTCATCTTCTCCGCTAGGGTTTCGTCTCACTTCCTCCTTCATTTTCATTATTCCTTCATTTTTCACCGAACAAACCTTATTTCGTCCGTTCATCCTTCTTTTCCACCGTTCAATCTCCATTTATCACCGTTTAATCGGTCCAAATCGAGTCTATCCCCACTCCTAGGGTTTCATTTGTGCCTCTCGGGTTTCCATAGATTAAATCCTAGATCCTAAGGTTCCATGTGTTCAACCTCAGTTTTCCCTTTGATCTCTAACTTCTATTCCATTCCGCTGCGTCTTTACTCGTCGGAGAAGCCTCGAGGAGTCCGAATCGTGCTCGCACAGCTTCTATCGTCATCTTCTCGGGCGCTCGTCCATCAATCAAATTTGGTGGGCCGCGATAGTCGCATCAACCATACTTTGAATTAAAGCTTCTAAGACATAGACCTTAAGAATCGAAAAGCTAAAAAGTCTAAGCAAATGAAAAGTCATCTTAAAGCATAAAAACTACATTAAGACTTTTACTTTCAAATATGCTGAAGGTAAAAAAACCACTAACCTTTACTTTCAAATATGCTGAAAACATTTGTTCGTTGGAGGGGTAATGACACCCATTTTGAGTATTGAATTGTAGCATCCTCTGTCTCTTAAATTGATAGGAAGTCTTTAAACATGTGTCTGTTTTAAGATCATTTGACTCTGAAATCCTCCTTGTATAAGACAACATTCCTTGGTACTCAGGCTCTTGATCCATCTCAAGGGGCAAAGGCATTCTGGCATGAGTCATTCCTATAAAAGGAGCATATCCCTAATGGTAAAAAAATATTACTTGGTTACTTATCTGCTATCCAAATATGACCAATGCTTTAAACAAGAAAATAGATCAAACATAATGAAACAAATTTACAGCATAATACGGATCCTGATAAAAATTTGTAGCACATGTCTGTATCAAAAGATTTAAAGAGTTCCAATCCATTCCACAAAACATGCAACAATAAATTCTACTATACATATTTTCTATAAAATGATATGCATGAGTCAGCAAGTATTTATGCTATTAATGTACTCTATATTTGGACCATGTTTAAATGTTAAAAAAGTGATGAGACCAAAGGAAAAGACTAACAATGGAATGACCAACAAGTTCTAGCTACGGTGTCTGAGTAAGGCATTCTTCACGCATGGATGGTGCAGATGAGGCAGTATGTTGCGTTCCTTGCTGTTCTTGCGCATAATTTCCTACAAAGTAAAAAATATAACGTATTAATAGTTGGAAGAATGAAAAAGTTACAAAATACAAAATTAAAAAGTACCAATTCATTTGATTAAGTTCCCTAATTTCATTTCCATCATGTGTCTTTAAATGGTTAAATGATACTCTAAACACTTGGTTCATTAGGAGCAGCAGGCTGCGATTCTTTAGTGGCATCATCATCTTCCTCATTCATCCTGCTATTGGACAAAGACTGACCTTCTTCATTGGACTCAGAATCACCATTAAGGCACTCAAGAGATGAGGAATTGATGCATTCTCAAGCCAAACCGCTCCTTCTCAAGCAACCAAAAACCATGTATAAGACAACATTCCCAATAATCTCTGTTAAAACTTGAAAAAGATAAGTTGATATAAACTCATTAACTACATAAGAAACCAGATGACCAATAAAAAAATTATTCACTTAAGGGTTCCTAATAAAAAAGAGAAATGCTACACATTTCAATACATTCTTTGTTACTTTTTTAGCAAAAGATTGAATATGCACAATATTAGAGACATAGGCAGACAGAGACATGTAATTACCATTATCAAGATCAACGGGAAACATTAAGAGTCATCATCAGGTTCTGTCTGCCAGGTAAGTACGAAACATTCAGCGACTTTGCAAGCGTGGAGGCTATTTCCCTAGATGCTTCAATCCTCCTGAGTTCAATCAACCCCATTCCAGCCGAAGCAGTAGCGTTGGAGATTAGCTTCGTCGCATCGCTCTCTCCCTTGGCATAGATAATCGCGGTCCGCCGCTCCTACTCGGCCTTCATCACCACGAACTTGGACCGCTCAGCCTCTTGCTGCGCCACCTGCTTCTGCTCCATCGCTCGCGAGAACTCGCTGTCGTAGGAGAGGTGCGATTTTTCTACCAGTCCAACCTACATAAAATCAATCAATCAATTAGTACACGACTCGCAAGCTCCTAAAAAATGCCATTGGAGAGCTCCTCAAAATCGTCAAGGTCGGTGAGTTCCTAATGCTTGAGTATTTGAAATTAGGGATGTAGAAAAAGAAGAAGGCAAGGGAATTAAGGATTGCAACGTGAGGAAGGGTTTTAAAGATAGAGAGGTTGAGACGCGAAGGTGAAGATGGAAACTACTAAGTGAAGAGAGTAAAAAATATTCGAAGCTCTGATGAAAGTAGAAAGCAAAGTACTAGAAGCCCTCCTTTACATGCAAAATATTTTGGATATTGCTGATGATTTGATAAAGAAACCTCTGAAAATATATTTAAAATAAATAAATTAAATTTAACTGCGATTTTGTATTAAAATTGTCGATAATTTATAAGAGGTTTTCAAAACCTAGGGAAAAAACCCCCTACTATTCAACTTTATTTTTGTAGTGGATCTACCCATCTTGCTCACCATTGGAGAAGTCTCCTTCTCACCCATGCTTACTTTCTCACCCTAACATCTTTTTCTTCAAAGCCCAATTCTTCTATTCCATTAATAAGGCCAGATCCATGAGTTTTGATAATGATTCTATGTTGTACAACTTTAGTTCGACTTCAATTCTACATGGAGTCCGTTTAGAAAAATTTCTTTTAACATCACCCTATCCACATTCTTCAAAGGGGCTGAAATCATCTCAAATTTTTTCCTATACTCCATTATTGTCCCAGTTTGCTTTAACGCTCAAAAATGGCCCAAAAGGATTTTGCACTAAGTCCAGTTGAAACCTTTGAATCACTACCTCCTTGAATTGGACCCATCTTGGTGAAGGTGTTTGTTCCTCCTACCAATGGTACCAATTCAATGCCCAGTCCTCTAATGCTACTAACACAACACCCATCTTTTTATAGTCATCCATATCCACCTTGAAGTAGCGTTTCACTTTGTTAATCCATCCATAAGCATCATCACCAACAAATATTGGAATCTCCAATTTTCGCCCTCTATAATCCCCCTTCGATGGTCGACTCCCACTCCGCGAATCCTGAGTTCTGGAATAGGGTTCAAAAACTCATGATGAAATAACTCGAGTACCTTGACTCTCCCCCTCCGTGTATCGTTTTAGAGAACGTCGTTATCATGATCGACACCTCGTATCCCTTAGACTTTTCTCTTTCAACAGTTGCTTGATTTCATCCATTTGGATTTGACTCTCATGCTTCCATTCAAGCATACTTTTCTCTAGATTTTCAATCCTTGACTCCATTTGATGGAAACCTAATTAGGCAAGCCATCCAAAGGAGTACTAACTCATGCTAAGGCTAGGAAAGGAAGTTGAAGAAGAACTTTTAAAGGCTCTTTCTTGATTTTCTTTCTCTATGTCTTAGAAGGATTCCTCTTTTAATACTATATGGTTGTTTATTTTGTAGGATACAATAAAAGCAAGAGCCATGGTCAACCAATCAGATTTGGGAAAAGCACTTCAAGGGATCAGCACCAGGGCCGCTCCAACGCCCTCAGACAAGGGGGGCTCCAGCCCCAGCATGCTTCCCGTGACCTAGTTGACTTGTCCTTCAAGCTTGTCTTTTATTTTGAATTTTGGAGGGAATTTAGCTCAGAATTGAGGCCCTTCTTCGCCTATAAATAAGAGGGCATCCCCTTTGTATTTTCACACTTTTGAGCTTAGTGAAATGCTGTAGAAATTAATTTCCAGCCCTATTGCTCTTGAGTCACTCTTGATTTTCTACTTCTCCACCATTCCTCTAGCTTCCTTCCTCTGTAGGAAGGCCTTCTGAGCTGTGAGGCCTCAACCACACACTTCACTTCACCTTTAAACACTTCAAACACTTCACTATTTTCCATTTTCCGCTGCACCTATTTCCATGGTTGTTCTACTCTGGTTTGGAACTCCTCCTTGCGTGAATCCAACTAGAAGTAGCTTCCATCAAGTGGTATCATGAGCTGTGGTTGTCCACGCATCCATAGCTAAGTTGTTCCTTCCATTTTCTACACCAATTTTTAACCTACATGTGTTGTTCTGTTTTCATCCTTTACCAGTTCACTGTTTCAGTCATTTTATTTTTGTTTTGTGCTTAATTTGTATTTCCAGTCTCTGATTTCTTGTTTCCATTGTGTGTTGATGTGTATCCTTCATTTTAAACGGTGAATGTTGTTTGTTTGAGTCATTTCCAGCTTAATTTCTTCAAATCTGTGTTGTCTTGGTCATGTGCAAGTGAATATTGCAGTTTTAATTTCTTTCACTGTTTTGGTATTCTTTTCTACTGGTTTAATTTGTTTTTGCTTGAGTTCAAGTGCTAGACAAGCTATATATCTACCAATGAAGGCAATGAGAACTTGTTCTAGCCTTGGTGATACAAGTTGAAGCACTAGAAATCAATTCTGATTTCAATACTGTGTGAACTCTGCTGTAGGAAAATTTATTTCTGTTTCAATTCATCAATATTTACATTTTGATGAGAGGGTCGCACCTCCCAACAAAAGTTGTGCATAAAAGAATGCAGTATAGTACTAGGAAGTGACTCCTAGGTCGTCTCTCAAGGACCAATTTTTGGTTCAGTCTCAGATCAAACACGCAGTGGGGGGGGGTTTGAAAGATTTTTTTTTTTTTGCGATTGCGGATGAACTTGAATAAAACACGAATGCAAACATAAAATGTAAATAAATAAAAACGATATCAAATACAAAATTTAATCATTGGTCTATTAAGCTAACATTACAACTAAATTAAAGAAACTTGTATGACCCACTCAAAAAGCAATTGATAAAATAAAAAAATTAAAATAAATAAAAAAAACATATTATTCAACTAGAATAAAAGAAGCTACAGTTTAGCTATGAAAATGGAACGTTGATTGCAGTAACTTGCCACCCACTTCCATAACCGAAAACAATAATCTAAAAATAAAATTTCGTGAACAGTGAGCTAGAAAAATGAATACGCTGCTTCCAAACTAAATGCATTTAAATGTATATGGTATAAAAGATTCTCGGTGCTAGCATTAAAACATAATAAATCAACAAACACATATATTTAAAACCAAACAAAACCACTGCTTAAGCAAAGCAAATCCTAAATGAAGTCAGCACCGAAATTTTTAAAGCAAGCCATATAATAAAATGCAAATAAAGCCCTTGTTGGTTTCTTCTAAGTGAAAATCACCATTTAATTCCCTGTGCTTCTAACAAGAATGAAACGTGTTTCTCCTAGCCAAACCGTGACACCTCCTTTCCAACTCCACGTGTGCACCGCTGCACATTCAGCTGAACGTTCCCATGCTTCTCACTATCCCATTCAATAAAAAACATCCTCGAAAAAAAGTCCCTGGAGGTGGCGGCTGGAGCCCTCCAAGTGTACACACCCAAACCTCTTCTCCCCCTCTTTTACTGTAGCCCTGGACCGAGTGAATCATTTTTTCTTCCAGCACCACGGTTTTACTTCTCTGCTGGACCGTGAGTGCTTATCTTCTTTTTCTCCCTGTGGCAGCTAGCTAAAAGAAAAACCCCTGCTGGACCATGTGCTGGATGCACCCCCTTCTCTCCTCAACGTGGCAGCTGGACCGTGAGCTCCCTGGATGTGCTGGACGTAGCACCCTTCTCCATTCAAGCACCGTGTATCCAAAGCTGCTCCTACTGGACCAAGGCCAAGTGAATGTCCGCGTGTCTCAAGTGTGGACGTGGAAGCTGGACGTGTGTGCAGCTGCTTGCTGGATGCACCCCGCTGCTGTCCAAGTACCTCCTCAACGTGCACACCAATTTACTGCAAGCATGGGCCGCTGCGCCTCCAATGTGCTCATGGGTCGTGACCCTCTTCCGTGTGGGCGTGAGTTTTTCCAAGCCATGAGTGGTGGCCCTCCTTCTTTGTTTAATTCAAAATGCTTGCCAAAATAAATGGGTTGCCGTGTGGTTTGTGTTACGCATTCTTTACGTGAAATACTGGCCTCAAAGTAATAAAATAGAATAACACTTCTCCCAACCAAAACCGTGAATGAAGCGTGGTCCCTCCATCATTTCACTTCTTCAGCACTTTGCATTTTGGAGCTTGCCAACGTGACTTGTCCATGGGCCATGTGCTGGACGTGTGCCCCCTTCCAAAATTAATTTTCCAATGGACCTTAGCTATTACAAATTCAAGAAAAATATTTATCAACACACAGAATAAATAAATGCAGTGCAAGTTCTTTTAAGCACACTGTGTGAATGTTTTTCCAAATGTCCCAAATTATTATCCAATAATTTTCCTATAATTAATAATGCAAATAATTAGCTCAAATAATTCAAATTAATTAAAATTTGAATTTCCGATCAAATTAAGCACAATTGGTGAAAACGGGAAAATATCGGATATTTAAGCACAATTCCCTGATTAATTCTAGCACAATAAACTAAGTGAAGTCAGTAAAATATCGACTCATCACTATTGAAGGATGCTAAAGGTGTGGCAGACCATAACAAGCAATGAGATGCAATTTGCATAGCTTGGTTGTGCATAAACACTAGCATGTCACTGTTTCAACTTTATTCTAGCTTTTCATTGTGCTATCATTCTTTGCTTAGTCCAGCCTGAGTTTATTCATACTAAGCACTTTAATTCTAGCTTAGTTCAGTGTGATAACATTCTCTGGAGTCATTGTGTGTGCTCTCTAGCCTTGTTTCCACAAGTTTCTTAAATCTGGTGCAATTTTGGTGGGAATTTGCTGCATAAATAGGCTATAGCAAGGGTGAATTGTTGAATCTTGCTATTTGTAGGCATTTATAACGTTTGAACAAGTTTAAATTGTCATTCCAAAGTTGTCTACACTGTTCATTTGGTCATTTTCCAGCCTATATGCAGATTTGCCTTTTTTAAACCTTAAAATTGCCTTTAAAATGGAAGTGCACCAGTGAATTCACATTGCAATCTGTTTTCCAGCTGTTTCAATGTTTAAACATCTTTAAAATGATGATACAAAGTTGTTTGATGCATCAATTGAACTGCTGAATCACTTCCAATCAATTTTGGGTTTAAAACCACCATTTCAGTCCACTTTTTCTGGTGCAGAAATCATTTTCCAGCAACTGTTTTGGTCATTCTTGTTCAAATTCATTTCTGGTTTGTAGTAAAAGTTGGTTCAGTGTTTGAAAATGAAAAAAATATGATCAAAAGAAGTAATATCAAGTGTTAAAAGGCTTAAAGAACCGTGCAATCCAGTTTACAAGCCCTGAAAGTCAAAAACACAAAATCTGAAGTTCTTTGGGACATTTTATCAAACACTTTTGGGTTTAAAACCACCATTTCTGTCCACTTTTTCTGCTGCAGAAATCATTTTCCAGCAACTGTTTTGGTCATTCTTGTTCAAATTCATTTCTGGATTGTAGTAAAAGTTGGTTCAGTGTTTGAAAATGAAAAAAAAAATGATCAAAAGAAGTAATATCAAGTGTTAAAAGGCTTAAAGAACCGTGCAATCCAGTTTACAAGCCCTGAAAGTCAAAAACACAAAATCTGAAGTTCTTTGGGGCATTTTAGCAAACACTTTTGATCATAAGCTTGATTTACATCCTGTTTTGGAGTGGCTAAAATACACCAGAAAAGCTTGATTTGCAACCTGTTTTGGAGTGGCAAACAACAGCAGCCAAAGTTTGAAGCCTACAATAGTTTTAGGCATTATTTTAGGCTTGTTTAAGTCACTATATCACAGAACCTTTGCTGTCTCAAGTTGATTTTTGGTTTTTGGCTACGTGACTTGGGAAAATGCTCTTGAAGCAATTCCAAGATCACATTTGAACATTGTAATAGTTTAATTTCGTTTCTTTAGTATGGAAGTGTGTCAAGGGGCTCCAAGTGTCACTTGCACTTTCACTTAGGGTCGTTTAGCATTTACATTTTGCATCTTTATTGCTTTCTTTAAATTGCTTGTTTGATTCTTTTTGTTTTAAGTCTCCGTGGTACATAGGATCGCATAGCATGTAGATAAACCTTCTTTTGGTTTTTAGGAGCATTTCATTAACATTTGAAAATATTTTGAAGAATTTCTACTAAGAAACTAAGGTAAAAGATAACTCTAAGGAAACTCTGGCTAGGAAGAACTTGGTTTCTAAGCTTGTCCAATTATGACTTACCTCTTCTTCCTAGGAGCTACTTGGAAACATTTTTTTACCTCTAGAATCTCTTTAGAAATCCTTCACCAAAAACAAAGAAAGATTGTGAAAACCTTTTCACTCATTACTTGTGCAAGTTTTTGAAAACCTTGTGAAAACCATTTTTACATACTTGACAAGGATGAGTCAATCTAGTGTTCAAGGAAGTGTGAGACCTAAAAGTGAGAGCTTACAACTAAGAGAGGAATTTGAGCAAAAGTTCCAACAAAGGGACAAAGAGATAAGTGAGCTCAAGGATATGATTGGTCAACTTTTGATCAATCAAGACAAGGGTAAAAGGAAAGAAGGGTCTACACATAGAAAAGGAGAATACCTTGGAGATACATCCTCTCCACCTAGTGAGCATGAGCAATATAGTAGTCATCACAATGATGACCACTATCAAATACCTCCTAGGAGAAATCATAGAGAGAGAACATTACCCAAGGGAACCCAATATTACTCTTCCTCCCTTCCATGGAAAAGATGATGTGGAAGAATATTTGGAATGGGAGATGAAAGTTGAGCAGTTGTTTGAGTGTCACCAAATAGATGGTGAGAGGAGAGTAACAATGGCCTCTTTGAGCTTTCAATGCTATGCCTTATATTGGTGGACTGCCTTGGTCAAAGACCTGAGATTGAGACACCTACCTTTCATTAGGTATTGGAATGAGTTGAGGTCTGCCTTAAGAAGAAGGCATGTACCAACATATTATGATAGAGAGTTAATGGACAAGCTCCATAAACTCCAACAGAGAAACATAAGTGTTGAGGAATATAGACAAAAAATGGAATTACTCATGTTGAGAGCTGATATAAGAGAAGAGCCAAGGATAATAATTGTCAGGTTCTAAAGTGGACTCAACTATGACATAAGAGATAAGGTAGAACTTTTACCTTATAATGATCTCAATGAGTTAGTCCAACTTTGTGTTAGAGTAGAGCAACAACTGAAGATGAAAACTTCCTCTAAAAGAGACTACTCTGAATCTTCCTACCCTAGGAAAGAGTCCAAGAGGGAGGGTGAAACCTCCAAATCAAAAGAAGAGGGACCTAGGGAAAAGGAAAAGGAAAAATATTCCTCTAAAGAATCTTCTAAAAATGATAGGGTAAAAGAGACCAAGTGTTTTAGATGTGGTTACAGATGGCACTATGCTTCTGAGTGTCCTAATAAAAGGTCTACTTATATCCTAGGACATCAAGATGAAGATGAAGATTCTTCTAGTGATTCAAATACTTCCATATCTGAGGAAGAAGCCTTACCTTTTGAAGGAGAGTTGTTATTGGTGAGAAGACTTCTTGGAAGTCAACATATAGAACTAGAACAATCACAAAGAATCTATTCCGCACAAGGTGCAAAGTTTTTTAAAACACTTGTTCATTAATTGTGGATAGTGGATCCTCTTGTAATTGTTGTAGTTCTAGAATGGTGGAAAAGGTTGCCTTAACTACTATTCCTCATCCCAAGCCTTACAAGCTTCAGTGGATAAAAGAGGATGAAGAAATATTAGTCAAAACACAAGTAAACATACCTATCTCCTTTGGAAACTATGAAGAAATAGTTTTATGTGATGTTGTGCCAATTGATGCTGAACATGTTCTACTAGGTAGGCCATGGCAATATGATCATAACTCCACTCATAATGGCTACACCAATAAGATAACTTTTCTCCACAAAGGAAGTAAAATAACTTTGATTCCTCTTACACCTCAACAAGTGAAAAAGGATGAAATAAAAATAAAAATGAAAATTGAAAAAGAAAGAAAAGAAGAAGACAGGTTGGATAAACAACCTTCTAAAGGAGAAAAGAGAAAGGAGAAGAAGGTATGCATGCTTTTAAATTCTTCATCCAAAGGTAAATACCTTGAAACTTCTTCTCAAAAACATCACTTTGTTTCATTATATAATGAAGGGGAATTTTCAAAACAAAGTGAAAGAAAAAATAAAATAAAGGCCAAGGACACTTCTAAGAAAATCTTTTTCAAAGATAAAAGGCCTTCAATCTGTATTCTTTTCTTTGGATACATCTTTTTAATATTCATCTTTGTTATTTGCTGTAGATATATCTTTGATCCAGGAGGAAAGTACTAAACCAAAGTTGTGCTTCTTTACCTTTCCGATTTGAGGACAAATCGTTCTTCAAGAGGGAGGGTATGATGGAAACCTAATTAGGCAAGCCATCCAAAGGAGTACTAACTCATGCTAAGGCTAGGAAAGGGAAGTTGAACAAGAACTTTTAAAGGCTCTTTCTTGATTTTCTTTCTCTATGTCTTAGAAGGATTCCTCTTTTAATACTATATGGTTGTTTACTTTGTAGGATACAATAGAAGCAAGAGTCATGGTCAACCAATCATATTTGGGAAAAGCACTTCAAGGGATCAGCACCAGGGCCGCTACAGCGCCCTCAGACAGGGGCACTCCAGCTCAGATGCACCAAATGCACTTCCTAGCTCACGTGCGCTCCAACGCCCTCAGATAGGGGGGGGCTTTAGCCCCGGTGGAGCAGCCTGAAGCACGTTTTGGCAACACTGTCCATGTGACCCAGCATACTTCCCGTGACCCAGTTGACTTGGCCTTTAAGCTCATCTTTTATTTTGAATTTTGGAGGGAATTTAGCTCAGAATTGAGGCCCTTCTTCACCTATAAATAAGAGGGTCTCCCCTTTGTATTTTCTCACTTTTGAGCTTAGTGAAATACTGCAAAAATTAATTTCCAATCCTATTGCTCTTGAGTCACTCTTGATTTTCTACTTCTCCACCATTCCTTTAGCTTCCTTCCTTTGTAGAAAGGCCTTCTGAGCTGTGAGGCCTAAACCACACACTTCACTTCACCTTTAAACACTTCAAAGACTTCGCTATTTTCCATTTTTTGTTGCACATATTTCCATGGCTGTTCTACCATGGTTTGGAACTCCTCCTTGCGTGAATCCAGTTGGAAGTAGCTTCCATCACCATTGTTGCTCTTGTAGTAACCATCCAAACCCCAAGAATTTAGGCTCTAAATACCAATTGATAAATACCAAAAATAAGGAAACACAATATAGCTAAATATTCAATTTATTAGTAAAGAAAACAAATTGTATATCCCAGGGGAAAAACTACAGATCTGTAAAGCAAGAAAAAAGTATCTCTAGATAGTTAGAGAGTGTCTAGTCTCTCTCAATTCCCAACCAATAGAGCCCTCTCCTCCATTATCTTTCCACGCCTTATACCCATACAACAGAACTACTCCTTTCCTACTATGCCAGCTCAACAGTTTGTTACATGGAAGGATTCTTCTCATTCTCTCTCTTGCCATTTTGATCCCCTACTTTGATATTTCTTCTTTGTTTAATAACACACACCTTAGATATTTTGGGTTTGGACCTAAGTATTTTCGGGTTCCTATCATATCTACTATATACTTCTTTTTCTTAATAAATACTATATATAATAAAATATTAATTGTACATTGAATGTAAAAAAATAGGAATTAATCATGATCCTTTTAAAAGGGATCACTATTCAATGGTACGGAGGTCCTATAGTGCCTAAGTTTTAAGAAAACAATTTGACATGCTTTGATACCAATGAAAAACAAAAGTGTGAAAATTGATATGTTAAAATTATCTCATAAAAAAAAAATTGTACTTGTACTTTATTTTATTATAAGGCTCTTTAAGTGTAGTTTTCTTAGCTTTGAAATAGTATATGATAAAATAAGAGATCCACGTGAATGACAAAAATTAATGTGTTTATGTCAACAATTTGAGTTTGAATCTTCTATAAATATTCATGTCTATTAAATCTTACTCCAATACTATATATCAAATGAACATTTATTGGAGGAAAAAGAACTAATCATCTTCATCTGCAGAAATGGTGTCCCAACCCATTTTCCATCAAGCCCTTTTGCCATTTCTTTTCTGTATCACAACTCTTTCCTTGGTTGTTGCCCATCCCACAGATGGCTTCACCCGTCTTCCATCACCTAGCTCCAACTTTCAGATCCAAAAGCATTACGATCTTCCACAAAACAAGTGTTACACCTTTTCAAATGGAGTGTACAGATTTTGGGTATACACGAACGACACGTCTAGCACCGGAACTAGAGCACGATGTGAGCTTCGTATCGTAAGACTCAACTTTGACCTTGTTTTAATAATTCATTCATTAGAAATACTGTTACTTTATTTCATACCCCTTTTTCTGTTTTCTTTCTTCGCCTATCCATTTCCACTTTTTCTATTTTTTTTATCAATTTCCATGAAGATATTGATTCTTGATAATCATGAATCATAAACATCTTGCAGTGATGTATATATATGTTGCAATGCAGTGAGCTTCAACATTTTAGTGACTTTAATGTCATAGCAAAACTTAACAAACCATCGAGTTCTTTAGAAAATGTTTTATGAAGATGACTCGTCATTTACATTCATTTACGTTACAAAAAAAAAAAAACCTAATTAGATTTGGCTTTGCAGGGGAACTATTATGCATCTGGTGTGTTGCAATTTGAAGGGTATTTCTACATTCCCAATGGCACAACCGGGACGACCATCCATCAAGTAGTATCCAGTGGAGTCTCCGCTGCCACTGCCACAACCTCTCAGAGTACGGTCTATCATGGATCTCTCACTCATTTCTTATCACCTACTCTGGAAACAAACATCTACGATAAATGGTACCGTTTTAGTTTGATCCATGATGTGGGTGCCAACAACGTCAAGATTTTTATCAACGGGGTACAGAAATTTAACGGAAATGGTCAAGTAGCCGGCTCTCACTACATGAAGATAGGGGTTTACGCACATGAGGGTGCTTCCCACTACGTGGAATCTCGATGGAGGAATATCAAGCTTTTTACAAGATAATAGAGATTGAACGAGCTCTTGCTTCTGTTCCAAGTTCTATAATAAGGCAAGTAATAAAGAGCTTGTTTAATTAGCTATATGATCCTGAATAATTTACTTGGACTCAGAGAAGCAATGTCTAGAAATCTACATCCTATTCCTAGGTTACCCCTCTCTACCCAGTCATTGGTTGTTTTCTTGTATTGTGTCTGTCATTTCAAGCTTATATATTTCATAATTAACCGTTCCAGAGAAGTATGTGCTTGTCATTCAAAACTTTCTCAATAAACATTTACATTTTCCAACACTGAAAACAAAACAAAAAAAAAACTGACACACACAATCGTATTATAAAAATAAATTATACTTTTATTAATAATAATTTTACGATCATATGAATACAGCTATTGTTGATGTTAATTTCATTATTATAAATAATATTTTCAAAAGCTTTAATATTGTGATTTATAAAGAACAATATATACTAAATTAAATAAAAGATGAGAAGAGAAAGATTTTTTTTTACAAACACGTTATTGCAGTTAAACATATATTATACTTAATAAATTAACTTGTCAATCTGGTTCACAATTAGAACCTTAAATAGTTCAACTTCATTCGAGAAAAGCAGTACATGAGGTTGAACACATAATTGATTGACGATAAAAGAGTTACTATGATTTTTTAAAAAGAAAAATATGTGATTGAACGAATCATACTCTGGGGATAAAACATTTAATAGTTTAATTCCAATTGAAATATCATTAATCAAATAATGATAAATAATAATAAGTGTTAAAAACAAAATATTACAAGTTTATCTATACTCATGTATAAAGATTTTTTTTCAGTGTTCACACTTTGTTTGTCAGATTTATTTTTTAAATATTTTTTCTTAAACTAAAATAATTATTTTAGAAATTTAATATTTTTTTAATTTGAACATTTTTAAATTAGTTATTTTTTTAATTATAAAATTAGCTATAAAATAAATAAAAATTATTTACAATAAAATTATAAAAAATTTTCTATATTTAATTTTATAATATAATAATTACAATAATAATAATAATTTTATAGTTATAATAAGGAGTGACCACACGTGGACTGTGTTTAATTAAATATGTTAACAACATTTAATATATATTTATACATGAATGTGAACTTAAAGTAACATATATTGTAATATTTAAAGTTGGAAGTTAAGGAAATGGGTTCTAATACAATTTTTTTCCCCTTATTCATGTTTAGGGAAATCTTTGTACTAGATAACTCATTATCTACCACTTTAATGTAAGATATTCAGTAAAGCGTAAAATTGATTACAGCAAATACATTCAATAAACCAGAGAATCCTTTAAAAGAAAAAAATAAGTATAACAAATACCTATTTTTACAAATAATTATTATGATTCTATTTTCAGAAAAAATAGTTTCTTGTAGTGAAAGAGAGAGGCAAAGAATCCATGATTCGGCCCATTTCAATTTATTGGGCTGTCATTCAGAAGAAAATAAACATGTATGATGCACACAATTTGACAATTGCTTGCTGCACACTCCATCAGTTCTTTCTGCACCCATCAATATAAGGAAAATACTTACATATTCTTCATTGCATCACGCACCCACTTGCATTGCCGCCACCACTGCCACCATAGTAACCGTACTGGAGAAGAAAAATAAGAAAGAAAATGCTAAAAGAATCCATTCTGAAAAGATTTTTCCGGAAAATATTTCATATGTTGCCGAAAGTTTTTTGCAAAACTTATTGCATTTGGGGATGCGCCAGAAAATTCATTTCGGAATGTCTAATATGCATTCTGGAAAGTGTATTTGGGAAATCTGTTCCAAAAAGTATGTTCCAGAGCATATTTCATGCATTCTAAAAATTTCATTTAGAAAATTGTTTCAGAAATTTTGTTCCAAAAAATTTTGTTCGAGAAATATAATCCCGGAAATTCTGCAAATCCTGAAAATCCTGTTCTGGAATTCATGATCCGAAAGTAATTTTTATAAGGATAAAATGATCGTTTTCAAAAATTGATAAGGTGTAGGAAGAAATTGCCATAGAATTTGCTTGACTTCCAACCTTTCACTAGACAAGTACAATGTCAGCGTTTTACAAGGTAACAGCATCTTCACAAAACCTCACCATTAAATTAAAATTGTACCTATTTCGGCAAATTGATGTAAAGAGATTCAAATGGAAGAAAAGTGAAAATCGAGAATTCTATTAAAAAAGATCTAGTGATATGTATATATATTACTCTTAAAAGTAACTCCTACAACTTTTATGTTTTCTAAGTTGCATATACTCAATCTTTCTGCAAATTACGTTATCCATATTTGACACAAATTTTATTTGTGGTAGTTTGGGAATAAGTTTTAAATAAAGTATTAGTTTGTAAAAATTGTAATCATTATCTAAATAAATTGTATTTATTGTTTTTAATGCATAATGTTTATATTATTCATTTATTATTTTAGAGCAAAATTTTGTCCAATTGGGTTCAAGATTTGATGGCATACTCTCAAGTTATGGACAAACATATTCAAGAAGCCTTGAAGTCATATGTGGAAACATGGACCCAAACTCTTATCATGGATTATCCTTCAATTCTTAGTAGATTAGGTTTATTTTAGTTTTGTATCATGGTCTAAGTAGTATAGCAATTCTCTTTTGGACCTTATATAATAGGTTAAGTAGTGTAAAGTTTTGGTCAACTTGCATCAATAAAGGTTAACACCTAATGTTGATCCAAGAGAGACCCATATTCTATAGTTGACCACATGAGTCAATATTTTGTCTTTGTCTCAGTGAGCAAAGGAGAAGGGTGACTGACCTTTGGAAGAGAGTGACCATGTGTCATGCTCTTAATAGGGAGAATTTTCTATAGGTTGTGGTCATATGTAATTCAAGGAATGAAGAGGATTCTCCCATGTTAGTGGCCATATGTCCTCTTTCTAATGGAGTTGAATTTTACCTTGGTCTCCAAGCTAACCAAGTTGAGATTTTTAGGGTTTTGCTTGTAAAATTTAGAGATACCTTAAGCCTATATATTGAGGTGTTTCCCCATATAGATTAACCTTTGATTTGAGTATTATTATGGTGTCAAATTTTTTGTCATATCACTAAACTTAAGTCACCAAGACTAAAGCACCCCTTATAGATCTCCTCTAGTTACCATTCCTTAAGAGTTGGTCCAATCTCTCTTAAGAGCACACCAAGCACCACCATAGCCTCTCCCCTTGCTTGAGTCATGTAGCTTGGAGGAGTTGCCACCATCTAACCACATCAAACGCATCATATGTGCACAATATTCCCATCACCATTAAGCTTTTACAACTACCAACCCATTTAGAAGTCTCCACTTTGCTTGAGTCATATAGCTTGGAGGAATTTATTTCATCATTTGGTAATCAATGGTTAGGTATTTTTTGTTTGCCATTGTGTTTTCTTAACCTTGTCTTGTTGGAGCTATCTTGGAATGGTCCAAATTATCCTCCCTTACACACAAAATAGTTATAACAGTAAATGTTGACGATTTTCAAAATCAAACTACATTTAGCTCAAAGATACAAGAAATATGTGTCTATAGCCAAATAAAATCCTTTTGATCCTAGTTTCTAAAGAAAAAAGGATTCATCTCATATAGAGTTTTGTAAAGAAAGTTATGAGGAAAACAGTTAACAAAGGTCCAAGTTTCCAGAATGTTGTCATCAACGTTTTCCAAGTTCTGTTTTTGGTAGTTTTAGCTACTGTTTTATGCTTTCTAAATTCTCCTTAATCTGTTGGATAACATGTTTACATGTCCCTAGCTTTCTTGAGTCTTTTCTTCATATTTTCCATTTGGTCATATCATATGTTTCGGTCATTTTTATGTTCAAATAATTTCATGTTGTCAGAGTCATGTCTAGTCTTTTTTATATCTCTACTTCATAGTTTAACTTTGAAAAAAATATATGTTCATTTTCAAAACTTCACCATATATGTCCCTTTGATTGTTTTTATTTTGCATCTTTGAGTTCATACTTGTTATTAGTTTATTAGCAAGTTTATAGAGTTAGGTTTCCATTATTTTTGCTTGAGTTTCATATTATTTTGATTTTAGTAGGTTTCTTTCCATTTTGTTTTGCTTTTTGTTTGTGTGCAAAATATATGTTGAATATATGTTGTAGTGGTTTTGTTTGGGTTTTAGAAAAATATTGAGAAAAGTAGAAAAAGAAGTTCATGAAAAGAGCAAAAGAAAAATCAAGAAAAAAGTGATCAAAATGAGTGCACTAGAACCATTACTACTACCTTCTTTTGGGTGTTATATGCTTGCATTTGAATTTGTTTTAGGGGCTGTAAACTTTCCAGTAGCTTATTGTCTTGGGTTTGAGCTAAAAGAATGACTATACGCATCGTTAGCATTCAACCAAAGAGAACAAGAAGCATGTCAATCATTCTTTAATTATTTTTTTTTTCTTTTGTTCATTGTTGATGAATCGACAAGTGTACCGAATCGCACAAATAATATAAAATGGTAAGACCAGGTATCGTATCCCAAAGGACTCTCAGCACTAGACAGTTGTGTGATAACTTGATTAATTAAGACTTAAAGAAAAGGAGATCATTGGTTTCAGATGCAAGGACAAAAAATTAAATATGAATACAGTTTGATCAATAGCAGAATAACACAGTGATGAACGAATGTTGTTTTTAATATGGGATGAGTATGTTGTTGGGGTTAGATTTCACCAAGTTCCCTTTCATGTATGTAAGAATTCTTCTTTATGCATTAATGTTAACATCACTCACTAAATCACTTAAACCCGATCCCTCGGCGAAATAAGACTGTCCTTAATCACCAGTTCATGCAATTCCTATCATTCCTAGTAATTAAATGTGAAGATCAAAACCTTTAAGACGACCAAGACTCATACCCTCATCCTTGAGAAATATTACTCTTGGGAGTAATTCAACAAGAACTTGAACTGTAAGGAACCTCCCGGCACTCATGCAATTCATACATCACGCTATGAATGAGTTAAACAAAGCATGTAATAAGCACAAATGAATTACTCTAACAATTAATGAAAAAGCATATGTTATTAAGAATGAATTCAAATACATGAGTTCACAAGGTTACATCATCCCCCAACAACAAATAGAGTTTAGTTCACCATAGACATGGTGAAACTAGATGAACAATGGAGAAGAATGAGACAGAAAAACCCTAAAGTAGAAGATGGAAGCTCTCGCATCCAAATCCGCCTCCAGAGAGTGAAAGAGTGTGCTGCTACGCTCCTCAAGCCAAAGATACAAAAACATAGGACGTCCAGGTCCTTTAACTAGAGTGAAGACATAACATAAACAAGGCCCAGGCTCATGTCACTAGCGCTCAAGCGCTCCACTTAGGGCGCCTGGGTGGTGAGATGTAGTTCCTGACGCTTAAGCCTCAAAGATGACGCCCAAGCTTCGTTCTTCTGGCGCTCAAGCGCCCCAAAAGGGGCGCCCGGGCGGTGAGCGACACTCTTCTACGCTGAAGCCTCAAAGATGGCACCCAAGCTCCGTGCTTCTGGCGTTCAAGTGCCCTAAAAGGGGTGCCCGGGCGGTGAGCGACACTCTTCTACGCTTAAGCCTCCAAACGAGGCGCCCAAGCTTCGAGCATTCCTCCCTTCTGGAGCTTTTCCATGCCTTTCTAAGCTCCATTTCCTTGGCACTTCATCTCTACTTTCCATATTATCTCATTTCCTGCCAACACAAGGGAAATTAATCATAAAACCATCAAATTCAACCTCAACTCTCTTATTCGCACAACTTAACATAAAAACATGATTCCAAGAAAATTTCTAAGCAGAAAAGGGTGCATTTAGTATAAAAATTACATCACAGATAACGGTATTTTCAACTGTTATCATTCATCTATTCTAGTGCCTTTCCTTATGTTTTTCTTTTGTGTGTTTAGACTTTGTTTCAAGTCATTAATTTATTAATCGGCATTCTAGGTTACTCAAGGTTTTGTCATATGAAATTCCTTTTGACTTTAGATTTAATTTTTTCAAGCTTTTTCTTGCTTTAGTCTTCTTTGGCTTCTTGGTTTTGGTGACTTTTTTTTGTGTCGACTCTCTTTGCAGGAAAACCAATTCCTTAGGCAGCATCTTAGGGGGTGAAAACCTTAAGTGGATCCCAAGCCTTGGTGAGAGGACAAGAAGATGATGAGTGAAACACTTGGAGAGGAAGAGCTAAGCTTGGTAGTTGTAATCTTTTGTTTGCTTATGTGTCTTGGAGAAACCTTTGGTGTTTAATCTCATCTCCTAATTAGAACCTTATACTCTTTTAGTAAATCGTTTTTAATTGGTGAGTGCTTTGGAGGTTCTAAGTGCCTTCTAACCTTACCATTAGACCGCATAACTTAGTTGTTTATTTTTCTTTCCTTAAATTGCTTTTATTTGTTTATAGTTTAGTGTGAGTATATCTTTCTTTTCAAATTTAATTCCCTTTGAGAAATTTGGTACTAGAATGCTTGAGGTAAACTTTGGCAAGCTAAGTAATCCTTAGCGATTTACCTATCTTTCCTACAAGTGAATTAGTGTTCTTGCCTCCTTAATTCTCTTAAAGAATTCCTTTTGAAGAAAAAGTTTTTGTTTGCTTCTTAATACAAAAATCCTATTTTTGATGCATAAGCATGTTTATGGATTCTTCTTACCAAATTAGTAGTGTGATGAGTATATATTTATGCCCACGTTTTAGGTTTAATTTCGAAATTTTGATGGAATTTTTGTGTTTAAATGATTGATTTGAATAAAATTTATGACAATTGGACTTATCAAGTTTGAGAATCAAAAAGTCTTAAAAATTGATTTTTGTTGCATAAATTATTTTTTAATATTATAATATTTATTGATGCAATTGAAGTTAAAGTTTGATTCAATCAAGACATGAAATTAAATTGTTTTGAGTTACAAAATAAGTCCAAAATTAGTAAATTCTAGAAAGAAATATACAAGGAGATGAATGAACCCCTAGTTTCATATATACATTCTTTCAACAATGGGCCATTTTACTATTACACCTCCCTGTTTGTCTATTTTCACCTTTCCTATCACTCACAAAATCATGATAACTAGATGTTGCCACGTGTCCATAATCAACCACTAAAAAAACAAACTAATGAGATGTAGACATGTGGCATGATCTTTGTACTCACAAGCGAACCAACCAGAATATTATGCCACATCACCATCCTTTCCATCTTCATCTTCAACCTTTCTCCAACAGAACCTTAGCCCCTAACAACGATGCCAAATTTGATATGTTGTTGTTGACGCTATCAAATTACTATTACTTAAGAAGGCAATTTTAGTATTCCCAAGTTAGTAGTTAACAAACTAGATACAATTAAGTTAGTCTTAAGTTGTATCCAAACGAATATAGAATTGTTTTTCAATAATTGATTCTTATGAAATCTTACTCAAAGGGTTAGTAAAACACAATGCAAAAACTAAAAGATAAAAGTAAAAATCTATCCTCATGAAATTAATATTAAAGATTTTTAAGTGTGGATTTAATGAAATAACAAATAAAATACTTTAAAACAATTATAGTAAAAATAGGCCAATTCACTTTTGTAAAATAGTTTCATCATCGGTTATTCACATATTATTGTTCAATTGATTATTGTTTTTCATTTCAAATTACTTAAAGTAGATTCTTAATTAATTTATTCGCTATCCTACTTTTAACCAAAGTAGATTGTCAATTAAAAGCAAGATCGTTTTAGATTATTCATAATAAATTCAGCCAAAGTACATTCTCAATTAAATCCTATTATATTTAATCATATCTATTTTTTATCTCTTAACCAAATTAAAAGTTAATGAATCAAAGTACATTATTGACTAATTATTGTTAAAGTTTTTACCACTAATAAAAGTACATTCACAATCAAAATTAAAGACCTTTAGACTCATATGATCAATACACATATACATAAAAACACCTCACTTATTAGCTACGATGTAAAAACCATTACTTTTTACGTTATTGAGAGATAAAATACATAGATGAAAGATAACCCAAAGCAATAATAAAAAGAACAAAGATATTATTTCAACCTAACCTCAGAATACATGATGAAATTATAGAGGAAAATCCCTTTGAAGCTTAGCCTTCAATGGATGGATTGGAATACAGGATGAATAAAAATAAAAGTAAGAGAATGAGAGATGTGTGTGATGACTGCTACACCAAAGCAGAGTTGTTAATGTCTCCTTTCTGCTTTCCCTTGATCTCTTTATATAAAACTTGATTGAGCTTGGATTCTTGTTACCAGTGAGGAGCATTGGTACTTTGAAGATAAATGATTTTGATGATACTGCAAGTGATAAAACTCGAAGAATCAAGTTATAATTGTTTTAAAAGCACTTTCGTAGTTTGCAAATGTATTAGGAAAGATTTCAACTTGTAAACACTTAGAAATCTCGTATCTTTAAGTTAGTTACGTATATAATCGATTATATGGTAGAATAATTGATTATCATGAGCCTTCTTGAAAAACCATTTTGCTCTGGAATAATCGATTATTACTCCAAATAATCGATTATCACCGGCCCTGATGAGAATTGCACAAGTCCTTGGAATAATCGATTGTTCCTTAGAACAATCGATTATCACTTTTTGAAAACCCTATGACGGACTTAAATAATTGATTATCACTAACAGTTGTAATCTGTCTTTTCACTTCAGACCAATTGTCTATATATAGTTGTTTTTAAAACCCTTAGAGGGTTAACTCTGAGCTTTTTAAGAATACAGTATAACTAAGGAAGTTCTAAAAAGCTGGTTCATTGCATTGCCTGGTCTCGTGAATAGGAGAAGCTCGCGCTTTATGGGTCAAAAGTCGGAGCAGGTCTCTTCGAGTTGGCAACGCTGCTGTTCTTCTAGTTCGTTGGTTGAAGGAAGATTCTGACCACACTGTTCCGGTTCGTTGGTCGAAGGAAAGTGTGATTGCTTGCTTCCGGTTCGTTGGTCGAAGGAAGCACCCTTCCGGTTCGTTCGTCGAAGGAAGGTTTTATCTTTCTATTTTATTCACTCTATTGTAAATCTGTGAAACTGATTTTTAGTGAAAACGTTAATCACTTTTTATAGTGATTAACAACTGGACGTAGAATCTTTTGATTCGAACCAGGATAAAAATTCTGTGTTGAATTAATTCTACTCCCTACACTCTTTAGTATTTGCACTTTAGTCTGTCTTGTTTGACTAGCTTTGAAATTTTGACTAGGGTTAATCATTTGACCCAAGGAAGACTTCACAATGAGGGACTGCCACATTGGAGTTCCTTCTTGCACCTTAAATTAGGGTTTCCACGTTGGAGCTTCACAACTGTGTTAGGGTTCTATGTTGCCGTGTCCTGATTTGGATATTATGCAGGTGAAGCTCGTGATTTGGATATTATGATATTGCAAATAAGGAGGCAAAGCCAACAGTGGTGTGAACTGGTGTGAGGTTGCTACGATGCATTCTTTTTCATCTTTGGTTGCTGCTAGTGTGTCACGATGGTTAAATGACGGAGGCACATTTTGTAAGACCTAAGGAAAATGTAGAAATTGGAAGTGATGATGTCATATGAATTATGTATGTTATTAATTATATTTTCATGTTTTCACAAATTGTTGTGTAGATTAGTTAGGTTCAAAACTTTAGATACATTGAACCTAGACCATTTTAGGAGACATGACTCTAATTAAGGTAATTAGGCAATCATAATATTAACATATATTGGCAAAAACCAACATTAGTTTTGACATTAAAGCTAATTAAGAGTGAAATAGGAAAATAAGGATCTTAGTGTTAATGAACTAAAACAAAAAAGGAAAGGGAGGATTGTGAGTGATCAGGTTTTGAGAGAAAAGATATTATGATAAATGAATAAGAGAATGATAACAAGGGAAAAAGGGAGTAACATTTTGGAAAAGGAAAACCTACGTGAAAAACTGAGAGAGCGGCTGGAAATTTGAAAGAATGAGTGGTAGACGGTAACAAGGACATTAGATTAGAGGAGGAATTGGATGTATTGTGAAACCTTGGGCAGAGAAAAGATATTAGAGTCGTTAAGGTATGAGGAAGTTGACCATGTCTATTTCTATTGAATTGGAACATGTTATCCTATTTTCCTTTTTGTAAAATCAATATATGGGTATATTGTTTGATCCTGCTGATGTGATATTTGTGTTGATGATTCTGAATTGATACACTGGATATATTATTCTAGGTACGTTATTTGCCTATGCCTGTTGTGAAATTGAGTAAGAATATGATATATGATTGAATGTGGTTTGTTGTCTTGCATTATAATTGAAATTGCAATGCTTGTGATATTATGAACAATGTGTTTAGACCCATGTTTCTTGTCTCTAACCATGAGTGTTGGGGAGAGCAACTAAGTTTGTACCATCCCTATAGTATAATAGACTCTAGTATATTTTCTGTGTAGTAGAAATTGTCCTAGTTTGCCTGGCCTAATAATTGTCATCTTTTGCCACTGATCTTAGTTCGAGAATTATTTCAAAGGGACTGGTTTGGCTTAAAATATGTATATGTTGAGGTGTAGAGTGTGTAAGTTTTCAGTGGATATTTTTGGGTAGATTAATGACTCACTAATTCACGTTAATTAGGTGGTCCTAGTATGGTTATTTTTTCAATGACTATTTTAACAGTCTTATTATATTTATAATGGGAATATGGCATGGTTAAGATTCTAAATTTGCTGGGGTTTAAGGTCTAGATTGGTGCACATATAAAATGTTTTAGCTTATCAAATTTAGAGCATAGACAAGTATGTGTGAGTGAGATTTTGGCCTTATAGGTTAGCAAACCTGGTGTTTAAGTTAGAGCTCTTCAAATCATTTAGACCCTTGCATCTATTTGATCTGTGGTGGGTTAATGTTGTTTTACTTGTTGGTTTTAGGGTGTGATGTAAAGTTAGTGTAATGAGAGCATTGTTTTAGTTATTATAAGGTTTTGTCTTATATATTAGCTGCAATAAGGTGTATTTCTCTAGTAGTTTAGTTGTTGTAATGTGTTTCTGCAATGTTTTCAGTTGATATAAAGTGTACTTCTAGTGGTTTAGTTGCTATAAGGTTTTTGTTTAGTGTTCAGTTGCTATAAGATGTACTTTTTAATGGTTTAGTCATTGTCATGTTTCTTTGCAGTGTTTCCAGTTACTATAGAGTGTATATTCTAGTGAGATAGTTGTTATAAGGTTTGGTTTCATATGTTGGATGGTATTTTCTAGTGTTTAGTTTTTGTAGTGGTTGTTTCCCATTTTTGGTGTGGTGTTACATGTGCTTAAGTCCTCTTCCATGTGTCCAGATTATTAAACTACGTTAGCAGAGTGCCCAAACAGTGGATCCAACCGAGCTCCCAAGTGCTAAAATCGAGCTCCCGAGTGTTGAAACTCAGTTTACACTATTAAAATCGAGCTTCTCTTTGTCAAAACCGAGGTTCTCTTTATCAAAACTGAGTTGTCCTTTGACAGGGTTGAGCTACTTTGGGTCTGGGTAAAGTTGTGTTGTGTCAAGGCAAGGATGGGGTGTTGAGACTAAGTTGGCTAGGCTAGGGTGTTAGGCTGTGTAGCAGGGTTGTTTGGCCGAGCTCACTCAATTGTTTCTTGACCTCAGTTTAGAGGATTTAGAGCTCAATTTTCCACATGGTATATGTCATTTTAGGGGTTTTTGGGGTTGACCGAATTGATGGACATGGTTGTCGAGTTGTTTAAGAAAGAAGTCGAGCTTCTTGGTTGATGGTTGATTTGTCTTTTCACTAGTGCAAGAACAACATATTACGTCGGTTATTTTTGGCTTTTAACGACGAATTCGCGATCGATGTCATAGCGGGTGACGAAAATTTTACGTCGAATATCACGAGCGACGTTAATAGGACAATTTGACGTCGAGTAGATCGAGATCTGACGTAAACCTAACGTCGACATTGTGCAACGACATGAGGTTACGTCAGTTAGGAAAGAGATTGACATTCAATATTTGAATAAATATTTATATTTATAGGAATATTTGACGTCAAGTATAAGGGGATGGACATAAGGTTAACGTCGAATTTGTCTATATGGGACGTTACTATCGATGTTTGAACGTCAAACGGTGTATACTTCGACGTTACCTTGAGTGTTTTTTTTTTAGATTTGATTCGGTTTAGCTCATTCAACCAAACCTAAAATACAGAAACCAGTTTTCCAATTCATATATATTCACAGAATTAATTAATTTAAACCATGTTATCATCAATTCATCAATTCCAATTAAATAATAAAACTAAAAGACGCTAATGCTATTATCAAAACTTTAAGGAACCTAGTTTTCCATTCATCTATTCACAGTATTCATCTATTAATAGTTTAAAAGCTGAACAAGTAAGCAAATGCTACTATCATGAAAGGAAAAACCTAAAGCTATAGCTATTTAAAATGTTTATTCAAATATCGTCCCCAATCCTCTCTTATCGTCGTTATTACTGAAGTGGACAATGGAGAGGTAGTGTTGAACCGCTGCATAATCAAGGAAACTTTACTATTATATTCATTTTAATGTCAAAAGTTTATTGATATTTGTAAGATTTTCAAATGTAAATTTTTACCTTAGTCCATTCCCCTCTGATTTCTGCTCGGATGATTGCCTTCATCCATGACATGATGTCGTAGCCACATGCCCAAGAATCATTCTGCTTATTACACTAAACATGTGAAAGAACTTAGTCAAATGTAATGGTTTAAATTTGACTACGAAAATTAAAGGTTAAAGATCAACGAATTCCAACCTTAGGATATATAATTTCAAGTTGTTCTCCTCTAGTCCAAGTCACAACTCTAAACAAATTTGAAACATTTGAAACATTAGAAACATAAGTTAATATATTAATATCACAATGAATTGATAAGAATGAATGTAATACTTACGTTTGTATCAAGGACTTCAACTCCACTTTAATCTTCCTATGAAGAGAACAAAACCATACAACTTGTGCTTTTTTTGGAATGATCACCATGAGTTGCCAATGGCCCCTGTCATGTACCAATAACTAGTGAGTTAGTTTATTGATGAAAATTTGATAAAAGCTGACAATATTGGGAAACACATACGCATCAATGTATGGCGCGATATATATCTTTCTGTTAGACTCACTCATCCATATTTGAATATATGATTTTATGAAATCTAATGTGTTTCCAGATGATTGAATGGTCTGAGGTTCAAGAAAGCCATAAATTGACGCCCGACCTGATTCAACTATGATGGTGTCCATGTACCTGTAAGAATAAAGTTAAGTATATTTATTAAAAAGTAATAATACTAATATACAAATTGGAAAATAACAAATAAAAAACTTACATGCACCATAGTTGTATGCATGAAATGTTGAGCATTTTTTCTCCACCAATGATCGCATAAGCATCATCGAAATTAATATACAATGGAACATGGCACTCGAGGCCAAATGTTCTTAACTCCCACAACATCTCTACCGGTCCTTTTCCAACTTATTTAATCTGGAGGTCAATATGGATATAGCATCATGGTCTTCTGCTTCCTCACGAGCCTCGTTCATAGGTTGAGCAATTGGTTGTTTCTCAAGACGGTAGACCTCCAACTCACATTTTACAAAAGTTAGGAATTGTTTAATTATAACTTGAAGATTTAAGATAATAAAAAGAAGAATATAATACCGCTGGTGGACCAAAATATGGCATGATCATAGCCTTAGGCCAAGCTATAAATGTGCCTAAGGCCTCTCCCACGAATTGGATTTCATATGTAGGCACTGGTACTCGAGTCTGGGGGTCTCCTGGATCATTAATCATTAGCCGCGCGTGAGTGGGCAATAAAGGAGCACCATGAATGGTCTGGCCTCCTGCAATCTGTCGTCCCACGCCCACTACGCGCGGAGGATCTTCATCAACCAAAAACTCATACTGAATATTTTAATTAGTACGATCTGCAGTAGAGCATGAGCCTTTGGTGCTCACACAAGGTGCACTAGGATCATCTGTAGGGGCATCCTCCTGCTGTGATTGTTGTTGTTGCTCTTGTTGTTGTTGTTGCTGTTGTTGTTGCTGTTGTTGTTGTTGGGTGATCATCGCAAGTTTTTCTTCGAGCATTCTGAAGCGTTCACCCATGCTTTCCTCTAATTGGACTTTCACCTGTTGCCTGATGCTACTAACCATTTTGTGAGTCACGGCTTCTGTGCTTCTTGGTTTAGGGCCAAAGTAGTCGCTCAATCCAATAGCTCCTCCAACACCAAGCACACGACCTGGACGGTCTAGCCGACCTGTGGCTGCTACTAGGAGGTCCTCCTTACCTTGTGCCATTAATGTGCCTTGACTCTGTTGGTCAACCAAGTTATCCTGCATATAATAATGAAGCTAGACACATTAAAAAGTTTGTTACATAATTTTTTTATGAACTTTGGTAATCAGTTAAAAGTTTCAACTTACAATTCTCTAGGATATCTCCTTAGCAGACTAGGATGTAAACTGGCCATTGGACTTTGTCCGTGCAGCCTTCCACAATTCATGTCTGGCTAGTGGAGATGCTAGATCAGGTGACTCAAGACCTAACTCCTCAGCGCGACGTTTTCTCATCTTTTTCTCTAATAACGCATAACCACCATGTAACAGTACATGTGGTGTATCATTAAGCTTCTGCCTGTGCTGGGCGGCTATCCTTTTCACCTATGAAAAAAGGAAAATCATTAAGCATAAATCACAAATTAACATCTTGTGTGACTAGAGCAAAATATTAAAAAACATACCTGCCACTCAGGAGTAAGTCTAGATTCTTTAAACTGCACCTAGTCCTCCTTAGTTATTTTATATTTTGTACAAGGAGTGTCGTTCTGTTTAGAGCCAAAGATGTATTGACGTGTCATTCTCGTCATGAAGTCCCTCCATCGGACTGCAATGTGGGATAAAACCTTCTTCCTTATCCTCTCATCATTAGGGATATTCCAATTTTCCTGTTAAAAACAAAATTAATGTTAAAGCATGATCAACAAAAATAAGTCAATGATTGAAATAAAACATCTTAAACATACCAAAATATCCTGCCATAGTATATTTTTGTCAACCTGTGGGAAATCATCCCAACAGGTAGTGACAATAGCGACATGTGCTTTTGCCATCACGCCCAAGTAACTTTTGAACGATGCTGCATGTGCCCCAATAGGCACAAATGTTCGGGGATCAAACTCCTCCGTCACTGCTTTCTCATTAACCCGACGGGATGTGACATCAGGCATCTGAGTCACAAATCTACCTGATCCAAAGCTTGTCATATTTGTTTACAAAGTGTTAGTACATTATAGTTAGAACAGACAAAATAAATAAATTGTACAAATAATTAAAACAATGTTAAGACACCTATTTATCCCATTTGCCTTCGTTGTGATCACATCGAGTTGCATGTATTTCATCGGGTACATCATCAACCTTATTTTCAATGGTTCTTGATGAGAAGGAGCTTGTCCCAAGTATATCTAGAGAGTCTTCATCATCAGTTGTGCGCATGGCTCTGCCTTCCAATACCACTGACCATTTATGATTCACTGAATCAGTGACATGGAATATTTGTCTTACTTTAATAGCCATAATTAAATGGTTCATCCGTGTAACTCATTTTGTTAAAATCCACCAAAGTGAATTCGAGGTCTTCTGTCACCACACCAGAATTACTATCAATCCATTGAAAATTGGAACTGTAAAAGTGACATAATCAATTTTCCAAATTTCTTGTATTATTCCAAAATAACTGATTGATGTTGTAATTGGATTCTTATCCTCAGAACTGGAAAAGTGTACAGCCTCAACTTGTAGGGTAACTCCACTATTTTGAACTCTACTTTTATCGTCTTCCTCTTTTGAATAGAATAAGAAATTATTTATGTAATAGCCGCCGAAAGTGATCACATCAGTGATAGGTCCAAGAGCTAGTCTCAATAGATATTTAGAAACATTCGGAGTCGTATCAATCTTTTTCTTAAACCAAGCTAAAAAGGATTTGTTATGTTCATTAAGTGTCCACTTTTCACTCATACGTGGATGTGCTGACTTAATTTCATCAATGTGTTGTGAAATGTAAGGAATAACATCCTCTGTGTTGTTTAAAATGTACAAATGTGCTTGATTAACTTCTTTTCCACTAACACTTTCAATCCTTACTCCTCGAACTCCCTTTCTTTCATGTATGTTTTCATGTCTTTTCTTTGGAAGTCCTATTGGGTCACAACTTGGCATATAACTTGAGCAGAATTCAATGGCTTCCTCTACAATGTAGTGCTCTATAATCAAAGCTTCCGGTCTCAATTGATTCTTAACATATCCCTTTAAGATCTTCATGTATCTTTCAACCGGGTATATCCACCTCAAGAAAACCGGCCCACATATTTGAATCTCTCTCACTAGATGGACAATCAAATGAACCATGATATCAAAAAATGAGGGTAGGAAATACATTTCCAATTGACACAATAGTCTGAAGGCCTCATTTTACAAATCATCTAACTGTCGAGGATCAACAACTTTCTTGCAAATGGGATTGAAAAACAAACTCAAACGTGTGAGAATACCTCTAACAGATGCAGGTAATATGGCTCGAATAGCTACTGGTAAAAGTTGTTGCATTAAGACATGACAATCGTGAGACTTTAAACCAACCAACTTCAAATCTTTCATAGAAACAAGGCTACTAATATTCGATGAATAACCTTGTGGAACCTTCACACTATGTAAACAATGACAAAAAAATTGTTTTTTTTTAAAGAGTGTAACAAGCTGGAGGAAGATAGGTGCGTCTTCCTATGGATTGCGGATATAACTCAGAACGGATTCCCATGTCGACCAAGTCTTGTTATGCTTTCATTCCATCTTTTGTCTTTCCTTTAACATTTTGTAAAGTCCCAACAACACTATCACATACATTTTTTTCAACATGCATCACATCTATGCAATGTCACACATCAAGTTTACACCAATATGCAAGATTGAAGAATATTGATCGCTTTTTCCAAATGTTTTACTCAACGATCTTCTTTTTATGTTTTTCGAAGAAAACAACAATGTTCCTCACCTGGTCGTATACTTCTTCCCCATTACGTGGTTTGCACACTACATCATCCTCAGGACTTCCATTAAACACTTTTTTCAATCTATGGTAGGGGTGATTTCGAGGAAGGAATCTTCGGTGTCTTGTGTACACAGTTTTCTGCCCATGCTTCACTTGAAGATAGGTAGTATTTTCTTCACAAATCGGACATGCAAAATGACCTTTAACATTGTAACCACTCTAGTTTCGATATGCTAGGAAATCATTTATGGTGCAAAACAACATTGCACGCAAACGAAAGTTTTCTTCTGAATATGAATAGAAGACCTCGACGCTCTCTTTTAACAAGATTTTTAAATCGTCAATTAACGGTTTTAGATAAACATCAATGTCATTTCCAGGTTGTCTAGGAACTGATATCATCATAGACAACATCATGTATTTTCTCTTCATGCACAACATAGGAGATAGATTGTAAATCATCAAAATACCTGGCCACGAACTATGTTTGCTACTTAAGTTGCCATAAGGATTCAGACCATCGGTAGCAAGTGCAAGTCTTAAGTTTCTCGGCTCTGCACTAAATTCAGGAAATGTGCCATCAATGTTCTTCCATTGTGGGGAATCAACTAGGTGTCGAAGAAGATTATCACATTTTCTTCCATCAATGTGCGACATAAGATTCTTCGCATCTTCTTTAACAGAAAATAATCGTTTCAACCTAGGTACTATAGGTAAATACCACATGACCTTAGCCGGTGGACCTTCATTGTGTTCATCATTATTTCCATCAAGTTTCTTCTTAAATCGTGACGAACCACACGTCAGACATACCTTCATTGAAGCATACTGATCTCTATACAATACACAGTCATTGAGACATGCATGTATCTTTTAGTATTCCAAACCCATTGAACGTAGAATTTTCTTCTTGTCGTAATTACGAAAAGGTAACGTGTTATTTTCTTGTAGCATCTCCTTCAGCAACTCCAACAATTCCGTGAAACTTTTATCAGTCCATCCGTTTTTGCTTTCAAACAAAACAATTTCAAAGTAGCTGATAACCTTGTAAAATTGATACATCCTGGATACAACTCTTGCTCTGAATTGTTTTTGAGACTATCGTATAAATGAGCTCTTCCAAAATTTTCTTCGCCAACGTCACGTACCATTTTGTCTAAATGATCACTCATCCATTTGTTAACGTAATGCGAACCTCTTAAAGTTGTTGGCTTATATAATACTTCCCCATGCCAAGTCCAAACTGTATAACTTCTCATTATTCCATAGATGAACAAATGATCATGGATGTTGTCCAAGTCTTCACATACTTGATTGAGTGTCAATACCGAAATTCGTCCGGATTGATTTTTGGCTTTACTATTCTCCTATGTTTTATTATTTATTTATTTTTTATTTCTATTTTTTATTTTATTTTATTTTTATTTCTATTTTCGTTTTTTATCTTTTATTTATTTATTTTTTGTTATCTATTATTATTTTGTTTTTATTCTATCTTTATTTATATAATTTATCTTATTTTATTTTATTCTCCCCTTTATTTATTATTTCCTTTTTAATTTTGTTTTGTTTTACCTCTTTATATTTTATTTTATTTTAATATAATTAATATAACTAAAAAAAAGAAAAAAATGTGTGCGGAGCGAGAGGCGACATAAACGATTTTCTGTAGAGAGCAAAAGTGGTGGCAAAAGCGGTTTTGGCATACGGATTGGCAGAGACAATTTGGACATACGGAATTGGCAGGGATTTCGGCACAAAAAGCACAGAGGGAGATGGAAGGGGAATCAGCACAAAAAGCACGAGGGAAGGGTTAAGAAAGAGATATAGATTTCTTTCGAGAGGGGATCATCATCCATTTTTTTTCTGGAAACAAGAGATATCATTCACAGAGGGAAGAGAAGGAAGAAGCCAGCCAGCCAAAGGAAAAGGAGAGACCCATTGGAGACACAAGGTTGGCAATAGCAAACAGATCTTCAAGAGGTAAGTAATGTCTTGCACTCCATGTTTTACTGAGTTGGTTACTTGCCCTTGAACATGTCTCAATTGTATTGTTGCTAAGTTTGCGTATGATTGTTGTTGAATACATTCCTAGTGTTATGGATATTTGTATATGCCCATTATTACCGAACATCATCGCGACCCTCCCTACACCCACTTCTATCCACTTCCATGGTCCTATTGCTCTCCTCTAAGCGAGTCCATCTACTCAACCAACAGCCAAACGAGATTCGATAATAGACAACAAAACTATGCCCCCGCGGCTCTGTCCATCTCCAATCGTCAACAATGAACTTGAATCATTAAACTTGATATTCACCAGAAAAACATAGAAGAAAGAAAAATAACAAAACAATATCTTCGTCTTCACATAACCATTCCATTCACCCATTGGAACCTCCGTCCCAACTCACGCATAACACCATCCTCAACCTCAACCTGCATTGCACAAAGCCACAGCCAAGAACAATGAACAAATCAATATCCCAGCCAAACCCCTCATCCTTCCCTAGTGATTTCGGCATAGAGTCATTTCCACCTTCGGCCAACCGCACGAAATACTCACACCCAAGGGCACTCAAGAATCAACTTCTTGTTTGCTCTCTAATCCTGACAAGAAATTGTTGCGGTCTTCAACGTTTGACACCACCATTTATCGGAGTGGCAAGAAGATCGTTAACCTAGTAGAAGGTGGTGGCGCGGGGTCGGTTTGAGGAAGTGGTGGCGCGCGTGCAGCGGAGGCAAAACCCTCCCTGGGTTGCTGTTCTCAAATGCGGAGAAGAGGGAAACGGATTGCCCCCTTTTTCGAACGAAGAAGAGAAAGAGATGGGAGAGCTTGGCGCTTTGCGCCGCAACTCGCGACGGCCGTCGTCGGTGGGGGTGAGGACGCAAGATGGGAGAAACTCTCACACACGGAGATAGTGAGGAGGATGGAGGGCTAGGGCTAGAGGATTCATCACGCAGGGAGCAGCCGCCACTTAAGAAAGGGGGATTAATTTTTCTAAAAAGAAATGTAGCGCAGAGGGAGAAGAGAGTTGCTGCTGTCACATCCATAAGGGAGAGCTCCAAAGGTGCTTCACGGAGAATGGATGGGAGCATGGCAGTGCACGGTGATTGATAAACTTTCATTTATCTTTGAGAAAAAAAGAAGTGTTGTTATGTTTTCAATTGGAGAAAATAATTTTAATTTTTCTTGGAAAGTGGCACATGCGGTGATTAGATGGTGAGCGCCTCTGTTTTTCCTCGCTCAGAGGGGAAGAGACCCTGGGTCTCATTTGAGTGAAGTGGCGTAGAGAATGGGAGAACCCCTAAGGGTTTCCTGAGCTGTTGAAGAACGAAAAGGCCTTGGGCCTGTTTCTGACCCAGCTTTCAAAAAAATAAAAAATAAAAAATGAAAAATAAATATAATAGAAAGCCTTCCCGTTCGCGTAACCCCCATTCCTCACCCACACACCCCCATACATTCCCTGGGCCTGGGCTCACACCCATCTCATTCCTAAAAAATAAAAACAAAGGAAACAAAATTTCTTTTCTTGCCTGTACCCCCTATTCTCACTTCCTCACCCCCTTTCAGCTTGGGTTAGGCCCAATCTGTTTATGAAAGGAAAAATGGTTTGGACACCCCATTTTCTCATTTAGGCACCCCCATTGTTTGTTTTATCTTTATTATTTATTTATTTATTCATTTTTTGTTATTTATTTCATTTATTTTGTTTCCTACTTATCTTATTTCATTTATTTTTTTATCTATTATTATTTTAAATACCTACTTATTAAAAAAAATATATTTAATAATATATAAAAATAATATATATATATATAAAATTACAAAAATGTTTTAAAGGTGAAGCATACGTGTGATCGCTCGCGTCCTCCTTGTGCCAAAAACCTTATCTTCTTTCTTAAATAAAATTACAAAAAAGTTTTAAAAAGTAATTAACGGTATGAGTGCTCGTGTGATCGTTCGCATCGTCCTAGTGCTTAATACCGTTATTTCTCTTTTAAAAAAAATAATTAAAAATATTCAAATATCGTTCTGAAGGTATGAGTACTCGTGTGACCGTCCGCGTTGGCCTAGTACTCATTACCTTCTTTTTCTCAAAAATGCCAAAAATATAAAATCTTCAAAAACTAAAAACATCCACACTTTCAAACAACAAAAACAATCTTTTCGCCAGAACTACGTGATCCTTGATTCTCTATCAAAAGTGGAGATACGTAGGAGCAAGGTTAGTCCTTGTTAGGTTCACTTCCCAAAAATCCAAAATCATTTAAAAATAAATTTTCAAACAATTTCCAAACAAACTTCTCAAACGGTTCCAAAAGAACTACGTAATCCTAATTTCTCATTTTGAATGAGAATACGTAGGAGTAAGGTAAATCCTTGTCGGGCCCAAAAAACTAAAAAATATATTTTGTTTCTTTAGAGTTTTATTTTAGGGGATAGTTAAACATTTTGAAAACCACATCATATTCGCGTATTTAGTTAAAGGTACTGCCTTAGGGCAGGCGCTGTAGGGTGCTAATACCTTCCCTACACGTAACCGACTCCTGAACTTAGAATCTGATTTTCGTAGACCATGCCTTATCATTTTATGGTTTTTCCGTATTTTTTCAGAATAAACTATGGTGGCGACTCCAAATCTCTTTTTCCAAAACCCGTTCCTTTTTTTGGATCGTCATCCCGTCGCGATTCTGGTTGCGACAAATGGCGACTCCACTGGGGACTGTAGAGATTAAGCCATTTAATTAGATGCGCGATTTCGATGTGGTTTTGCTTTATGTTTTCCCTCTCCTTTTCTTTCTCTATGTTTGATATAATTGCATGTGAGTTGTTCAGATTGCTCTATATTGAAATCTAGGGTAGAAAACATGTTTATATCTGCCTGGGAACTTTTCTGGTTATTTTGCAGGTGAGAGTTATGACATTGCATTCTCCCTTCACACACACATTATGCATATCATGAGTGAGACCCTATGCCCGGGTCTGAGTGCAACTTAGAAATAGAGGGGTTGTGTAACGGTGCCACTTGGGACATACTTCCTGTTTGGCTATCGTGAGAACCCAGCTAGAGTCTGTTCTCTTCATTTCTGTATCCACACCTAGTTGATTACTCGATTGTTGTGGAAATGCTATGAAGGGGGCCATAGCTCTAGTGACCATTGATCTTTAGGTTCAGGGGACTATCCTTGTGAGATTGCATGTACTTGACCTCGAATCCAAAGTGTTGAACCTCTATTAGGGCACAAAGGGAGAAATGTAATTCCTGTAACTCATACCATTTGTTCTTTTTCGAAAATAATGACTTCGCATTCTCATACCATGCATGCATTTTTTTGTTAGTCATATTGTTTTACTTAACTATATTTTCATGCATCATGTTCATTCATCATTTGGTAACATGCTGATTTTAGGGGAAATCACAGGTATTCACTTGATCTCGTACAAGATGGAAGTTGATGCAAGATCTGGTGCTACACAACAGACCGACTTCGTCGTGTTAAGAAAGAAATCTCGCTTGAGGACTCAAGGTGGAAACTTGACAGGGCTGATACACTTAGGCAAAAGGTTAAAGACCATAAAGAGAGAAACCTTCAAGAAGAAGTATGGAAATCTGTTGAGTCTAATGGAGGTGGAAGTACAATTGCCTGCTATCACAGCCCTTGCACAGTTTTACGACTCTCCGCTAAGATGCTTCACCTTTCAAGATTTTCAACTGGCGCCAACTATAGAGGAGTTTGAGCACATCCTGGGATTGCCACTAGAGGGTACCACTCCGTATCAACACTTGGAGCATCACGCCTCCATCCCTACCATTGCCGCCATAATGAAAGTGCATCCCAAAGAACTTGAAGACAGGTTGGTAACTAGGCATCAAGTGCGTGGACTGACACAAGGATATTTGGAATAGTACTTGCATCATCTAGCTGATGGGGAAGAGTGGGAGACTTTTATGGACGTGTTAGCCCTTACCGTGTATGGCGTCATGTTGTTTTCCAAAGTAGAGGACTTTGTGCATTATACCGCAATAGATGTCTTCATGGCTAAAAAGACAAGATCAGAGAACCCTGTAACAGCAGTCCTCGCAGATGTTTACGGGACCATGAGTTTTTGCCATGAAAGAAAAGGGAAGAAAATTCTTTGTTGTTTGCCGGCACTGTATGCATGGATGACTGCGCGTGTATGTAAGGGGGCGGTTGATGTCAGGTGTCCATCGAAAGATCCGTCACACTAAGGGCCTAAAGACAAAGGAGGAAATGAGTGGGCCCAATTCTTTGCTGCTTTGAATGGAGGAAAAGTAAAGTGGCGTCTTCCTTGGCTTGGGATTAAACCCTCTATCCATCATTGTAGCAGCTTTCCCAATGTACCCCTCATAGGTACACGATATTGCATCAATTATAACCCTGTTTTGGTTCAAAGGCAATTCGGACATCCCATGAAAGGGGCCCATTCACTAGGCTATCTCACCACATTGTTCATCTATTATGAGGATGGACACTTCACTGAAACGTTGAGGAAAGTTAGAAGTGCTTGGGAAAGCGTTATGCAAGCAGAAAAGGATCTAAGGTTGGGAGTGGTGGACGACAAAGTTAGTTACCATACATGGATCCTGGAAAGGGTAAAGGAAGTCAAACTGCCTTTCAAGCCAATCAGTGATCAGCCGGTTAATGAAGGGCCCTCCCAAGACCTAGAGAGTGAAGAGATGAAGGAGATGAGAGTAGAGATGGAAAAACTGAGGGAGAGGAATGCTAGGTTGGGAAAGGAATTACAAATTGCGCGCAATGATTTTGTTGATATGAGGAATGATAAAGAGGAAAAAGCACGGGCCTATGAAGAAATTGTCAGAAGTCAGAATGCCGAAAGAGATTATACATTCCGATTAAAGCAAAATATTGCAGCCGCAAGCAAAGAGCTGGCCATGAGAGTGAAGGAGAAGAATGCGGCGTTGGAAGAGGGAAAACAGTGGAAACACCTCTACGAAGAAGCCAAAAGAGATAAGCGAGAAGCCCTGAAAAGACTAAGAGAAGCGCAGGTTCAGGTAGAAAAAGCGAGATATGAGATGAAAAAATGGCCACGTCGTTTGAGGCAGATATGAACCAGGAGCGTTGGCGGCTAGCAGAAGCAGAAGAAGGCCATCAAGCCATGATAAAACAAATGGAGGATTATATTGAGGAGGAAGAGGAGCGATGAAGGTCAATAGAGTTTGAAGAAAGGCATCAAGCCATGGTGAAGCGAATGGAAGATCACATCGTAGAGCAAGAAAAGGCTGTGAAGCATTGGAAGGAAAGTTTTTCCCAATTGGCTATGTTGGCAAACGGAGCAATTAAAGACATCCCCAAAATGGTGTTGGACGCCGAAGCAAGTACCCACTTTTGTAACCCACCAGAAGAAATCGAACTTTTTATTAATCATTGTAAATGGTTGGTAGGCGAGATGAAATCCTTCATCGCTAGAGCTCAGGAGTGATGTATAAATGAGATCCTTGTATTTGGTGCCTTTAGGCAATGTATTGAACTGAATTTTCTTTAAATGAAAGATGCGGGATTTTCATCAATAATGTTATCGTGATCCTGTGATTTCCACCTGTCACTAGCATGCATCATGTTTTCTCTTGTTTAGCAAATCTCATTCTCACCTAATTTAAATTGATTAAAATAATAAAACAGTACAAGTGAGAGAAACAACGGCCAATTTTCCACGACATCCCTACAGGACTCGGGCCAATTCAAGGGTCATGGAAAGCTGGGAGGAGTCGCATGAATCCATCAAAGCTGATGTTAGCCAGTTGAAAGACCAGGTCGGCCAGATCTTGGCAGCCCTTGAATCCCTAAAGACTTCTAGGGAGTCTTCATCTGCACGAGTTGAGGGGAATGCCCACTTTTATCCCCCTATGTTCAACGTTGTAAGCCAATCGGTTCCTTTCCCGATGTATGGTTTACCTCCAGGTTACACTCCTCCCATAGGAGAGTACTCAGAAGCAGAGCACGCTTCATTCTCCTTTCTCACAACTATGAATGTACCGCCGATCGGCACTCAAGGACCTGTTTCAGTGTCAGTTCCCATGGCGAATATAGGGATGACTGAGACAAACACAGTTGAAGGAACGCGAGTAACTGTAAGACCCCACATGGTTACTGGAGAGAACTCTTCAGCCAAAGTCATACCGCACACCGTGTTGCATGGGGTAGTTAGTAGCGTCGATGGAGCTAAAAGTAGGCTGGAGATTCTAGAGGAGAGATTGAGGGTCATTGAAGGGGTTGAAAGCTATGGATTTGGAGATGTTGCAAGGCTGAGCTTGGTTCCTGGGGTGAAGATACTGCATAAGTTTAAAGCGCCGGAGTTCGAGAAGTATAAAGGTAATACATACCCAAAAAGCCATCTGACCATGTATTGTAGAAAGATGGTTGCATACGCTTACGATGACAAGCTACTCATCCATTTTTTCCAAGACAGTTTGGCTGGGGTAGCGTTGAACTGGTATACCCACCTTGAGCCATCTCGAATCCGTTGTTGGGCGGACCTGTCAGTCGCTTTCGTGAAGCAATATATATACAACACGCATGTCGCACCGGACCGACTGCAGTTGCAAAATATGGCCAAAAAGGACAGTGAAACTTTTAAGGAATATGCCCAACGATGGAGAGAGTTAGCTGCGCAAGTTGAGCCACCTTTATATGACAGGGAGGTGGTGGCAATGTTTGTGAACACTCTCCAGCCGCCATTTTATGAGCACATGGTCGGGAATGTATCTGCCAATTTCGCCGATATCATTATAATAGGCGAAAAGATAGAAATTGGGGTTAAAAATGGGAAAATTGCATATGGCCTGTCCTCGACTGCAAATTACAAAAAACCCAGTTTCAATTCAGGAAAGAAGAAGGAAGGGGATGTACATGCAGCATCGACAATGCCTGTGTGGAGAGCTCAAGGTCCCACTCATAGTTATCGACTATACTTGGGTCAACCCCCTTATGCAACTAACGCGACATTTGCTCATCAAACCAGGCCTCAACAACAAGGGTATTATCAACCACAACTACCCCCAACTGATACTTGAAGGGTTGGGGCAAACGCGGGTCCAAATCTGAATGCGGGTCAAAACACTTATCCAAGAAGGAACCAGTTTATTAATTTCACCCCTATCCCTAAAACTTACACAGAATTGTTACCCCACCTCGTCAAAAGGGGTTTGGTTGTTATCTGTCCGATGAAGCCTATGCAGCCCCCATACCCTAGGGGTTATGATGCAGATGCCAAATGTAGTTATCATGGGGGAGGCGTTGGTCACTCAACTGAGAGGTGTTTGGCTTTTAAACACAAAGTGCAGGCTCTAATCGACTCTAGGTGGTTAAAGTTTCAAGAAGATAAACCTAGCGTCGAGACTAATCCACTATCTAGGCATGGGAATTCCTCGACGAATGCCATCGAGGATAAAAAGCATGAGTTGATAAGCGACGCGAGTGAAATCCGAAGTTCTAGAAAGTTTATTTTGAAGGCGTTGATAAAAGTGGGCCTTTTAAAAGGTGATTATGATGTGGGTATAACGTGTGCGCTCCATCCGGATGATGGGTACTCTATTGAGGAGTGTGTTGAATTTGAAAATATTCTGCAAGACTTGCTGGACAGAAGTTTGATGCAAGTATGCTACAAGGATAAGGAGGGGGAAGTGTTTACACAAATTAGTGGGGAACCTGACATAACTCTGCCTGAACCGTTAGTGATACATTTCACTAGAACCACCCCTACACCAGTGGCTAAAGGAAAGTCGTCTGTCGTCATGTCGTCTATCGTCTTTCCTTACAAAAACGAGAAGGTTGTCCCTTGGAGGTATGGAGCACATGCGTTAGATGAGGGAAAAGGCGCAGATCCAGCCATTGAAAACATATCGGGCATAGGTGGGATGACAAGAAGTGGTCGAATCTTCACACCATCAATGGTGACAAAAGAAGGAACCAATAATAATGAAACAACAATGGCCGTGTATGCAGGCCATTCTTAAAAGGGAAGTGTATGCAGGCAGAAGAGACCCCTGACAAGGAAGAGAAGAAAGAAATATACGAAGAAGAGGCTTGCGAGTTTTTAAAATTCATACAACAGAGTGAGTATAAGGTGGTGGAACAGTTGAATCGCATGCCCTCCCGAATTTCCTTGTTAGAATTGCTCATGCATTCTACCTCTCACAGAAAGTTGTTGATGAAGATACTTAGCGAGGCTCATGTGGAGCAAGGTATTTCCTTGAACAAGTTTGAGGGTATTGTTGGCAACATCATCGCTAATAATTACCTCACCTTTACTGATGAGGAGATACCCACTGAGGGGAGAGGGCATAACAAGGCTCTTCATGTCTCTGTGAAATGTTTGGATCACGTTATAGCACGTGTCTTGGTGGACAATGGCTCCTCCCTGAACGTCATGCCAAAAATGACATTGGAGAAGCTACCCTGTGATGGAATGCATATGAAGCCAAGCTTTATGATTGTGAGGGTGTTTGACGGTAGTAAGAGGGAAGTGATGGGAGAAGTGGAATTGTCGGTCCAAGTCGGTCCTTGTGTCTTTTAAGTGACATTCCAAGTTATGGATATCCTCCCGGCTTATAGTTGTTTGTTGGGTTGCCTGTGGATCCATTCTGCAGGAGTTGTGCCTTCCACACTGCACCAAAAGCTGAAATATGTCATGGGAGATAAGTTGGTGATAGTATCAGGAGAGGAGGACCTCCTTGTGAGCGGACCATCGTCCACACGTTATATTGAGGCGGTTGAGGAAGCTCTTGAGACAGCTTTCCAATCATTGGAGATTGTAGGAAATGCCTATATGGAGCCATTCCTAGTAAACGCGCATCTGTCACGTGCTTCTATCATGATGGCCAAAGTCTTGATTAAAGAGGGGTATATGCCTGGTAAAGGTTTAGGCAAGCATGGGCAGGGGCGAGCTTTCCCTCTAAAGGTCATTGAGAATAAGAACAGATATGGCCTAGGGTACAAGCCCACCAAAATGGACAAGAAAAGGTTAATGGAAGAAAGGAGAGAGCGTAGCCTGGCTCGTGTAGAAAGACGGGAACCCAAGGTGGAAAAGATTCGTATTGGTGACATCAGGAAGAGCTTTCGTAGTGCTGGATGGGTAAACGCGGGCCAAATAGCAACCGTGGAGGATGAAGATGGGTCTGAAAGCTCAAGTTTCGTGCGAACCTGCTCCCCAGATGCACCACTCAACAATTGGGAAATTCTGGACTTACCCGTGATGCTTAATTTGAATAAAATGTAATAGTTTTAATTAATCCTATAGCCTCACCTGGGGCTTCAGGATTCATGACTTACGGGTTGACGGTTTAGTTTTTGTGCTCAGCGTGATAATCAAATCGTGTTTGTTTGTGTTTTATCATCATTTGGCATTCTTCATCATTTTTCCTGTTTATTTATTCCTTTTTCATAAATTTAAATAATGCAGATATGATAATGAAAGTTTTGAAAATAACAATGTCGATATTCCTAATTTTGAGCATCCTGTCAATAATACGGAAGATGATTGTGAAGATGATCCGGAACCCTCTCCAGAACTCTTAAGATTAGTGGAACAAGAGTCTAAAGAGATAAAACCCCATCAGGAAGAGGTTGAAATACTCAACTTAGGAGAGGAAGAGGAGATAAAGGAAGAAAAAATCGGTACTGGCATGAAAAAGGAAGTGAGAGAAAAGTTGCGTGCCCTTTTGAAGGAGTTTAAGGATGTCTTCGCTCGGTCTTACAATGACATGCCAGGTTTGGATACCGATATTGTGCAACACAAGCTCCCACTTAAGCCGGAATGCCTTCTAGTCAAGCAAAAACTAAGGACAATGAAACCAGAAATGGCCTTGAAAATTAAGGAAGAAGTACAGAAACAATTTGATGCAAGATTTCTGGCTGTGGCGAGATACCCACAATGGGTAGAAAATATTGTACTAGTGCCTAAGAAAGATGGTAAAGTTCGAATGTGCGTTGACTATCGTGATTTGAACCGTGCAAGTCCGAAGCATAACTTCCCGTTACCGCACATCGACACTTTAGTTGATAATACGGCCAAGTTTTCGCTATTTTCATTCATGGATGGTTTCTCGGGGTATAACCAGATTAAGATGGCGCCTGAGGACATGGAAAAGATGACCTTTATGACGTTGTGGGGAACTTTTTGTTATAAGGTGATGTCTTTTGGGCTCAAGAATGTCGGGGCAACATATCAAAGGGCGATGGTGACATTTTTTCATGATATGATGCACAAGGAGATCGAAGTTTATGTGGATGACATGATTGCAAAGTCTGAATCGGAAGAAGAACATGTTCTCAACCTGAAGAAATTATTTGAGAGATTGAGAAAGTATAAGCTCAGGTTAAACCCCGCCAAATGCACGTTTGGAGTGAAATCTGGGAAATTGTTGGGTTTTGTGGTTAGCCAAAAAGGGATAGAAGTTGATCCTGACAAAGTGCGAGCGATAATAGAAATGCCTACGCCTAGAATGGAAAAGGAGGTTCGAGGTTCTCTAGGTAGACTGAACTACATTGCTAGATTCATCTCCCAATTAACCGCTACCTGTGAGCCAATGTTCAAGCTGTTACGAAAGAATCAGGTTGTGGTTTGGAACGAAGATTGTCAAGCCGCTTTTGAGAAAATCAAACAATACCTGCAAGAACAACTGTATTGCGTCCACCTGAGATAGGGAGACCACTCATTTTGTATTTAACTGTATTGGAGAAGTCAATGGGATGTGTACTGGGTCAACATGATGAAGCTGGGAAAATAGAGCATGCAATATATTACTTGAGCAAGAAATTCACAGACTGCGAACAATGATATTTGTCGTTAGAGCGAACTTGTTGTGCATTGGCGTGGGCTGCTCATCGCTTAAGGCAATACATGTTGAGTCATTCTACCTGGTTGATATCCAAGATGGATCCTATCAAGTTTATTTTCAAAAAGCCTGCTCTCACTGGAAGGATAGCTCGGTGGCAGATGCTATTGTCAGAATATGACATCGTATATGTTACTCAGAAATCCGTCAAAGGTAGTGCTCTAGCGGAATACCTGGCTCATCAACCCATTAGCGATTATCAACCAAGGCAACCTGAATTTCCCGATGAAGATATCATGACTCTATTCGAAGAGAACGGAGAAGATCGAGATGAAAGAGGATGGATAATATTATTTAACGGAGCCTCGAATGTGATGGGACATGGAATAGGGGCAGTGCTTATTTCTCCAGAGAGGCAGACATACCAATGACAGCAAGGTTGTGCTTTAATTGTACGAATAACATTGTAGAATATGAGGCTTGTGCTATGGGTATTCGAGCGGCAATCGAATCTAAGGCAAGAGTTCTAGATGTATACGGAGATTCAGCTTTGGTCATGCACTAGTTGAAGGGAGAATAGGAGACTAGGGATGCAAAATTAATTCCCTACCAAGCTTACATCAGGGGATTGATGGAGTATTTCGATTCCATCACATTTAACCACATATCGCGAGAAGATAATCAATTGGCAGACGCGTTGGCTACCTTGTCATCAATGTTCGAAATTGACCAAGATGCAGAATTACCAATGATTAAAATGAAGACCCGAGAACACCCTGAGAAGGCGTCTGAAAATGATAAAAGGTCGCTAAGGAGATTGGCTGACAGTTTTATCTTAAGTGGGGATATTTTATACAAGAGAAATCACGACATGGTGCTCCTCAGATGTGTGGATGCAAAGGAGGCCGAGCTGATATTGAAAGAAGTGCACAAGGGTACCTTTGGCAAGCACATGAATGGGCACTCAATGGCCAGGAAGATATTGAGAGTTGGTTATTTTTGGTTGACCATGGAAAGTGATTGCTGCACACATGTGAGAAAGTGATGGACGAACGCCCGAGGAGAGGTCGATTGAAGTTGCACGAGCACGAATCTGACCTCCTCAAAGCTTCTCCGACGAGTGAAGACGCAGCGGAATGGAAATGAACCCTAGGAAAGAGGGAAAACTCAAATTGGACACGGAGAAACCCTAAAATGGTGAGAAGACTCAATATGAACCGATTAGTCGGTTCAAATGACTGATTGAACGGTGGGAAAGAAGTATGAACGGAAGAAGTAAGGTTTGATCGGTGGAAATTATGGAAAATATTGTTTCAATCGGTGAAATCGAAGGAAACCTAAGGAAGAGGTGTATTAGGCTTAGAAACTCGAAAAATAGAGAGGAAGCAGAGATCTGGAGATGAGATGAGTGAAGCTAGGGTTTGTAGCGAGATTACCTTAAGGTGCAAGTTGGGGTTGAAACGAGAAATGGAATCTCGCGAGGATGGAGAAAAGCTCTCACGAAAGAGAGAATGTGGCTGTACGTGTCTGATGTATGAGAAGAAAAGCAAATGATGTGGAATGAGGGAGCGGACACGTGCTGAAGGAGGAAATGGAGAGCGCTGATGCATGCGCTAACGAGGTGGCAGCGAAGGAGAGGTAGCGTGGAGATGAGTGAGAAGCACAATGGTTAACGTACAAAAATGAGAGAATGAGGAAGGTGCTTGGAAGGTGGCTAGAGGGAGTCTTTGGACTCTCTAGCATGTGACTTTCAAGAGAGAATTACTTCTGAAGGTCAGAAAATCAAATTCTCATTAATCTCAAAAGTCCTAATACAAGAGAGGAGTTGGGTATTTATAGTAACCCATGCTCCTTAGGAGCTAAGCTATGAAAGGTAAAAATACAAAAGGAGGACTACGTCAAGCAGGATTCCATCAGAAAGTGTGAGAAATGTCAGAAGTATGCAGATAATATCAATGTGCCACCTACGACCCTAAGCGTGTTGTCTGCACCGTGGCCATTTTCGATGTAGGGGATAGATGTCATTGGAGCTATAAAGCCGAAGGCGTCAAATGGACATTGTTTCATACTAGTCGCAATCGATTACTTCACCAAATGGGTTGAGGCTGCTTCTTATGCTAACGTGACTAGAAAGGTGGTGACCAGATTCATAAAAAAGGAGTTGATCTGTGGATACGGGTTCCCTAACAGGATCATCACTGATAATGCCACTAACCTGAACAACCAGATGATGGCGGAGTTATGTGAGGAATTCAAAATTCATCATCATAATTATTCTCCTTATCGTCCAAAGATGAATGGGGCAGTAGAGGCTGCTAATAAGAATATCAAGAAAATTGTGCAAAAGATGGTGGTCACCTATAAAGATTGGCATGAAATGCTTCCTTTCGCTTTACACGGATATCGCACATCGGTACGAACATCAACCGGGGCGACACCTTTCTCGCTTGTGTATGGGATGGAAGCAGTACTTCCATTTGAGGTGGAAATTCCATCCTTACGAGTGTTAATGGAAACTCAACTAGAGGAAGTTGAGTGGGTTCAAGCTTGATTCGATCAGCTCAATCTCATTGAAGAAAAAAGGTTAACAGCAGTGTGCCATGGGCAATTGTACCAAAGAAGAATGAAAAATGCATTTGACAAAAGGGTGCATCCGAGAGAGTTCCATGAAGGCGAACTGGTGTTGAAGAAGATCTTGCCTGTACAAAAGGATCATAGAGGCAAGTGGACCCCGAATTATGAAGGACCATTTGTAGTGAAGAAAGCATTCTCTGGTGGGGCACTAATTCTCACAAGGATGGATGGAGAGGAGTTACCATTACCGGTTAATTCTGATGTGGTCAAAAATTTTTACGCATGATGATTCCGTGATGGGGGATGCTGTTAAGGGATATTGGCATGATCTTAAGTTTGTTGTACTCTGTGTTATTTCATTCAATAAATACTGCATGGTTTCATTCATAATTTTTGTTCGCACACTTCTTGAAATATTGCATGTCGTGTTGAGCTTTTAGGTAAATAAGGGAAAATAAAGATAATGATAATTAAGCACACATGAGTAAAAGCATCGCGGGTATATTCGGTTGGCACAAGCTCGTTCTTGAAGGATGTCGTGAAAAAAAAAACTAAAAAAAAGGAGAATAAAAAATGCACATGTTGAATTCGTTGTCAATAAAGTTGTCCAGGACATAGTACTTTCAAAAGAAAAAAAAACAAATAAAGTTTTGAAAAGCAATAACTTGAAGTGGCAAGGATGTAGAGTCTTCTCCTGATTCAAGATTTCGGGGGTAACTTGTGTTCGTTTCTTGTTAAAGCATCTGCTTTCATATCGCTTGAACCCCTAACCTTTTCATTTCCCTTCGAAACAAAGGATTGTCGTGGATATAATACTGGGGCAATTTTCATCATGGTACCCGTCCCCAATGATCCGCTGATCGGGGAGCACATATAAAAAAATATAAATATAAAATAAAAAAAAAGAGAAGAGAAAGGAAAGTGAAGTAGATGTGTCAACTGCTACAGAATTTCGTCTCATGGTTAAGGTTGTGGAAGGTAAGGCAAGCAAGCTTCAGAATGACGTGTGGCCGTTTTCTTTATCCGAATGATAAAAGAAATTTATCCAATTGCACCCACTTTGAGCCATAAGTCGTAATCATTTTCCATCACCCTAAACAAGAATCATTAGCATATCGATGTCAACCTAAAAGGTACATCAAGGGCATCCAAAATCAATGAGAAAATTGTTATTAAAAAAAAAGGGAAGAATGGGCTCAAAAAGGGCTACAACAGAGGCAACAAAACAAATGACCTAAAGGGAAGGAAAGAAAATAGAGAAATGAATGAAAAAAAAATAATAATAAAAGGATGTCCAGAGTTTTAAACTCTTGGAGACTGGTTGACTCAGCACTTTGCAGATGATTCTTGTTATAATAATTTAACCATTAAACACTTATTTGAGCCTTCATTATCCATTTTTTTTCATAATTGTTTGCCTTTTAGCCACGGTACAAGCCAATTAAAGTCCACGCTGACTGAAGATTGTTTGTCCTGATCTTTCTCACGAAGTTAACTCTGGGAAGGAAGGATGTGGTAACTGACATCATCACTAGAAGAAAAGAAAGAACCTCGAAAATGAAAAATGGAAAAATATAATGTAAAGTCTCCCCGTCAATCGTCATGTCAAGAAGGAACCATCAACTGGGGCAATCCTTCCTACCCAAACCTTTTCACCTCCCCAAATCGTACTTATTGTGCGTAACGAAATTGGGGCAGTCTTTGGGCCCTACGTGTTTCTATGTTAATCGTACCTCCCCAGATGACGAGAACACAAATGTTAATGTTCCCCACAGACAATCATTCAACCATCTACTTTTCATCCCTATTTTTCCCTCACCTTCTCGGGTTCAAGCCAATTTGGATTGCAGGAAGCGGTAAAGAGAATTTGAACTCATGGTTACGCTCTTCTCTTTCTCATTAGAGGACTCACTGTCTCTTGACATTTTTTTTATGATTTCATTTTTGAATGTACATCAAGTTTGACGACGATGTTGACAATAAGTTCCAAACATGGGCAATCTAATTAAGAGAGAGAAGCTAAGAAAAATACAGCAACAAAGCAAAGGTTTCATGTGTTATGCATTCATGCACCCTCATGACATTACATCATACGTTTCATAATAAGCAAGGAAATTTATTAGAAAAATCCTTTAGGAGAAAGGGAAGTTGGGAAAAGGTTAATACGACCTTTGCTTTTAAGTCTCTTCAATGTTTTGCTCAGCGTTTACCAATGTTTCAAAAATTTTCGAATCTAGGTTTTCATTTTATGTTATCGGCCCTCTGCTAGGCAATGGTCAAATCTCGTTTTGTTTTGTGCTACCGGCCCTCTGCTAAGCAATGGTCAAATCCAGCTTGTTGTTCTGTGATATCGACCCTCTACTAGGCAATGGTCGAATCTCGTTTTGTTTTGTGCTACCGGCCCTCTACTAGGCAATGGTCAAATCCAGCTTGTTGTTCTGCCATATCGGCCCTCTGCTAGACAATGGTCGAATCCAGGTTTTCGTTTTATGTTGTTGGCCCTCTGCTCGACAATGGTCGAATCTCGTTTCTTTTTGTGCTACCCGCCCTCTGCTAGGCAATGGTCAAATCCAGCTTGTTGTTCTGCGATATCAGCCCTCTGCTAGACAATGGTCGAATCCAGGTTTTCGTTTTATGTTGTTGGCCCTCTGCTCGGCAATGGTCGAATCTCGTTTCTTTTTATGCTACCAGCCCTCTACTAAGCAATGGTCGCCTTCTTTTATTGCAATCTCACATTTTTCATGGATTCGGCTAATCTTATGTCTCGTATTCATCTTCCTTCATTTCGCCTCCTTAGAAATCCGGACGAAATTAGTATTTCTATCTTTACTTATCTTTTACTATACAATATGAAAACATCACTTTGTCATATTATCTAGTAAAATCTAAGTAAAGAGGGGCAGCTGTTAATACCGAATTTCGTCCGGATTGATTTTTGTTTTATTATTTATTTATTTTTATTTCCATTTTTTATTTTATTTTTATTTTTATTTTCGTTTTTTTATATTTTCTTTATTTATTTATTTTTTGTTATCTATTATTATTTTGTTTTTATTCTATCTTTATTTATATAATTTATCTTATTTTATTTTATTCTCCCCTTTATTTATTATTTCCTTTTTATTTTTGTTTTGTTTTACCTCTTTATATTTTATTTTATTTTAATATAATTAATATAACTAAAAAAAGAAAAAAATGCATGCGGAGCGAGAGGGGACAAAAACGATTTTCTATAGAGAGCAAAAGTGGTGGCAGAAGCGGTTTTGGCATATAGATTGGCAGAGACGATTTGGCCATACGAAATTGGCAGGGATTTCGGCACAAAAAGCACAAAGGGATATGGAAGGGGAATGAGTACAAAAAGCATGAGGGAAGGGTTAAGAAAGAGATATAGATTTCTTTCGAGAGGGGATCATCATCCATTTTTTTTCTGGAAACAAGAGATATCATTCACAGAGGGAAGAGAAGGAAGAAGCCAGCCAGCCAAAGGAAAAGGAGAGACCCATTGGAGACACAAGGTTGGCAATAACAAACGGATCTTTAAGAGGTAAGTAATGTCTTGCACTCCATGTTTTACTGAGTTGGTTACTTGCCCTTGAACATGTTGTTGAATACATTCCTAATGTTATGGATATTTGTATATGCCCATTGTTACCGAACATCATCGTGACCCTCCCCACACCCACTTTTATCCACTTCTATGGTCCTATTGCTCTCCTCTGAGCGAGTCCATCTACTCAACCAACAGCCAAACGAGATTCGATAATAGACAACAAAACTATGCCCTCGCGCCTCTGTCCATCTCCAATCGTCAACAATGAACTTGAATCATTAAACTTGATATTCACCAGAAAAACACAACAGAAAGAAAAATAACAAAACAATATCTTCGTCTTCACATAACCATTCCATTCACCCATTGGAACCTCCGTCCCAACTCACGCATAACACCATCCTCAACCTCAACCTGCATTGCACAAAGCCACAGCCAAGAACAATAACCAAATCAATATCCCAGCCAAACCCGTCATCCTTCCCTAGTGATTTCGGCATAGAGTCATTTCCACATTCGGCCAACCGCACGAAATACTCACACCCAAGGGCACTCAAGAATCAACTTCTTGTTTGCTCTCTGATCCTGACAAGAAATTCTTGCGGTCTTCAACGTTTAACACCACCATTCATCGGAGTGGGAAGAAGATCGTCAACCGAGTAGAAGGTGGTGGCACGGGGTCGGTTTGAGGAAGTGGTGGCGCGTGTGCAGCGGAGGCAAAACCCTCCCTGGGTTGCCGTTCTCAAATGCGGAGAAAAGGGAAACAGATTGCCCCCTTTTGCGAATGAAGAAGAGAAAGAGATCGGAGAGCTTGGCGCTTTGCGCCGCAACTCGCGACGGCTGTCGCCGGTGGCGGCAGCGGCAGCGGTGGCAAGGACACAAGATGGGAGACGCTCTCACACACGAAGATAGTGAGGAGGATGGAGGGCTACGGCTAGAGGATTCATCACGCAGGGAGTAGCCGCCACTTAAGAAAGGGGGATTAATTTTGCTAAAAAGAATTGTAGCGCAGAGGGAGAAGAGAGTTGTTGCTGTCACGTCCATATGGGAGAGCTCCAAAGGTGCTTCACGGAGAATGGATGGGAGCATGGCAGTGCACGGTGATTGATAAACTTTCATTTTACTTTGAGAAAAAAAGAAGTGTTGTTACGTTTTCAATTGGAGAAAATAATTTTAATTTTCCTTGGAGTGTGGCACATGCGGTGATTAGATGGTGAGGGCCTCTCTTTTTCCTTGGTCAGAGGGGAAGAAACCCTGGGTCTCATTTGAGTGAAGTGGCGCAGAGAATGGAAGAATCCCTAAGGGTTTCCTGAGCTGCTGAAGAACGAAAAGGCCTTGGGCCTGTTTGTGACCCAGCTTTCAAAAAAAATGAAAAATAAATATAATAGAAAGCCTTCCCCTTTGCGCAACCCCTATTCCTCACCCGTGCATCCCCATACATTCCCTGGGCCTGGGCTCAGACCCATCTCATTCCTAAAAAATAAAAACAAAGGAAACAAAGTTTCTTTTCTTGCTTGTAGCTCCTATTCTCTCTTCCTCACCCCCTTTCAGCTTGGGTTAGGCCCAATCTGTTGATAAAAGGAAAAATGGTTTGGACACCCCATTTTCTCATTGAGGCACCCCCCATTGTTTGTTTAATTTTTTATATTTATTTATTTATTCATTTTTTGTTATTTATTTCATTTGTTTTGTTTCCTATTTATCTTATTTCATTTATTTTTTTATCTATTATTATTTTAAATATCTACTTATTGAAAAAAATATATTTAATAATATATAAAAATAATATATATATAAAATTACAAAAATGTTTTAAAGGTGAAGCTCACGTGTGACCGCTCGCGTCATCCTTGTGCGAAAAACCTTATCTTCTTTCTTAAATAAAATTATAAAAAAATGTTTTAAAGGTTAAGCACACGTGTGACTGCTCGCGTCGTCCTTCTACTAAAAACCTTCTCTTCTTTCTTTAATAAAAGTAACAAAATATGTTTTAAAGCTTGAATGCTCGTGTGATCATCCGCATCGTCCTAGCGTTCAATACCTTTTTCTCTTATTTACATAAATTAAATAATGGTATGAGTGCTCGTACGATCATCCACATCAGCCTAGCACTCAATACTCTCAAGTCTCCCTAAATAAGTAATTAACGGTATGAGTGCTCGTGTGATCGTTGCATCGTCCTAGTGCTTAATACCGTTACTTCTCTTTAAAAAAAATAATTAAAAATATTCAAATATCGTTCTGAAGGTATGAGTACTCGTGTGACCGTCCGCGTTGGCCTAGTACTCATTACCTTTTTTTTCTCAAAAATGCCAAAAATATAAAATCTTCAAAAACTAAACACATCCACACTTTCAAACAACAAAAACAATCTTTTCGCCAGAACTACGTGATCCTTGATTCTCTATCAAAAGTAGAGATACGTAGGAGCAAGGTTAGTCCTTGTCAGGTTCACTTCCCAAAAATCCAAAATCATTTAAAAACAAATTTTCAAACAATTTCCAAACAAACTTCTCAAACGGTTCCAAAAGAACTACGTAACCCTAATTTCTCATTTTGAATGAGAATACGTAGGAGCAAGGTAAATCCTTGTCGGGCCCAAAACACTAAAAAATATATTTTGTTTCTTTAGAGTTTTATTTTAGGGGATAGTTAAACATTTTGAAAACCACATCATATTCGAGTATTTAGTTAAAGGTACTGCCTTAGGGCAGGCGTTGTAGGGTGCTAATACCTTCCCTACACGTAACCGACTCCTGAACTTAGAATCTGATTTTCATAGACCATGCCTTATCATTTTATGGTTTTTCCGTATTTTTTCAGAATAAACTATGGTGGCAACTCCAAATCTCTTTTTCCAAAACCCGTTCCTTTTTTTGGATCGTCGTCCCGTCGCGATTCCGGTTGCGACATTGAGACAACGAACACAAGGGCAAAAATATGCCCCGTTCACTGGTTTTGCGTGTTCTTTAACATATTGTATGAACTCAGAAAACCCTCGCTCATACTCTTCACTAATACGACGCTGATGAATCTAGCTTCGATCCATACTACTACACTAAACGAAAAGAATCCAAGGAAAAAAAAAACTAACTTACGTAGAGAAACAAAAAATAAATACCTATCACACGTAAGTGAAGACAAATATTTATCGTTATACATATATGATACGTCCAGAATCGACAAACACCAACATATATATCATACGTAAGAGATATTGAAGGAAAAAAAAACCAAACTTGAAATGGTGTCACTGGAGAAGATGACGAAGTTCGCTGACAACGAACGAACACAAATATCATATGTTGAAGGAAAAAAAAACTATCATAGTATCGTTATACATATACATATCATACGTCCAGAATCGACAAACACAACACAAACACGAGCACATATGTCATACATAAGAGTATTTTAAGAAAAAAAAACATACTTCAAATGGTGTCACTAGAGAAGATGATGAAGTTCGCTGACCCCATACAAAAAACAGCCTAAAGATAAACGAAAAACAATCGGTTAACCTTAGGAATGAGAACCAAATGACATTAGAAAGACAAAAACGACTTTAAAATAACCTTCTTTCTTTATCGCAGTCGTCCACCAAGAAGAAAGTTCAAGCAGAAATGGAAACGCGAACAAACAGTGAGACTGTGGTTTTTTTTTACATTCAATAAAAAACTTTCACGTCGTATACAACAAAAAAATGACGTTATGTTTAAAAAGAACGTTGAGGTCACAAACCATTTGACGTTTTCTCTTAAAACAGCGCGCCTTTTTTATTAATTTTTTTTATAAATTTCAAAGGTTATGTAGAATTTGAAGGGGCTTGGACATGTAGTATTGGAAGCCACAAGTTTCTACCTTTTTATTTCTTTTTAGTTTTTTCTTTTAAATAGGAGAGCATTAATAGAACGTCAAGTTCTGTTGGAATTCGACGTTTTGTTCTTCCGCCAAAAAGTACCATACTTTCAGATCCTTTTTCTTTTCTGCCCTCCCATAGAACGTCGTAGACTGGCGGGCTGGGACGTGAAGGGAATTGAAGTAATTGGGAGCATTAATTGTGTGCTTAATAGAACGTCGTATTCGATGGGGCTTCGACGTTTTATTCTTCCGACAATAGCAAAATATGGCGCTCTTATGTTTCTTTTTTCTTTAAAATCAAACATGAATTTTTTTCTTTTTACTTCTTCCTTAATCGATTCAAGTTAGCAGTGTATTGAAATTTGCACTTTTAAACCAGTGATCGGTTTTTGATCAATATCAGAACAACATAATCTTCTCTTTTCAACTAGATTTAGGGTTAGTCCACATAACAATGCAATCAACATTCACAATTCACATATCGTTTACTAAAATAAATCTTCATTTCATTTCAAAATAAAACCGAAGTAGTACATAAAACAAGAGGTGAATTAATTCCATGATTACAAAATATAAAAAAAAATCCACATAGAAAAGTAGTCCATATTCTTACAAAGAAGATTCCATTCAATCTTCATCAGTTGACTCATCAATAGAATCTTCAGTTTCAAAGCCAATGCCATTCTTGTTTCCCTTCTTCTCCCATCTGAAAAGAGTATCTTCAACTCTCTCATCCCTTTCAAACTTCTTCCTAAATTGATCAACAACATATTTCTCAAAATCAGTTTGTGGAATGAAGGCAGTATGATCTACAACAGGAGTAGGTGTACTTCCAACAGTTAGCTCATCTCTGAAGAACCATCCATTCACAGTCCTTTCCAGCCCAATAGAAAACAGACTTAGTATACCAGTTTCTTATGACTTATTGCACACAAGTCTGACTTCTTGAGATACATCTACTCCTTGAAGTATCAACACCTGACTGATAAATACTCCATATGGCAATTTATGTGCATATTTATGACCTGCAGCGATCATACGATCTTTTAGTACCGCAACCTAGTTGGTTGGGATTCGAGTCTTGATGTCATTCAACAGAAATACATCTTCTGTTGACATTCTGTCCTCGACAAATCTTCTAGGAAACAGTAGCCAAGTCAGGACATAAGCAATCAGTTTCTCCTCCTTGTTTAAGCCATCATGTAGGTATTGCTTATCCACCGTGTACCTTTGTGGATATCTTAAGCAATTTACATATATAGCTCTCTTTGTTAGCCATTTGTTTGACTCAGAATCATGGATATGAGAATCCAAACCTTCAACTTTCAGTCCAACAATATGTGACCAAACATTATCGTTAATAGTAATGTTAACACCTTTGACCCTTGAGTGAATGACCCCATTTACAACCCTCAGGTTTGTGTAGAAAACCTCTACCAAATATGGATAGCAATCTCCTTTCATCTGGACAAAATCAGTAAGCCCTTGATATGCAATCCATTGTTGAAAAAGGAACCCTTCTTTCTTGGAGTGTGGCAGTTACTAAGCATAATTACACAATGTACGCCATTAGTTCATCTATAAATATAGCTTGCATTTCACATAATCTCTGCCTCCTATTTTCGTATTGAACATATTAGGATTCATGTTTTTTATCTCCCTTACATTTTCTTTTCCTTAGATATCTAAGATTTTTTGTTCCTTATATTTCAATTTGATAACTTGAACTTGAAAGTGGTTCATTCATCGTCATTTCATATGAAGGAGCCCTTTCAAGTTCAAGTTAACAAAATGTTTTTGTAGTATAGAAATGGTTAACATATCTTGCTAAAAAGGAAGTGCTTAGGAAAAAGAAATATGGTTCACAATATGTTTAATGCTGAAACAACTTTGAGATCTAAAATAATTTTATAAAAATGTTGTTCAACTTCATCATTTAAAATTGTATGATTCTTTTTTAAATTGTCCATAAGTTGCACTCCTCTATTACATTTCAGAGCTATCTTTGTTCTAAGAGAGGATGCAACTTATGGACAATTTAAATTTGGAATCAATTTACACAGTTGACATCGAATGTTGAGTACCCTTGATGCAAAGACCTGGAGTTTATTCATTGTTCACATCCTTTTTATGTGATAATTAACGTCCTATACCCCCTTAAAACACAACATCTAAAATGAATCTAAAGATATTCATTACTTTAACACTTAATCATGTTTTAACATCGAATGCGGCATTTCACAAGATCGAAAAGTACATTTCAATGAAGTATATTTGGATATATTTTGATTTTCCCTTCTCATAGAACGTCGAAGGCAGCGAGGTAGTGACGTGAAGGGAATTGCAGTATAATGGCAGCATTAATGGTGAGTTCTTAACTTCAAATTAATAGAACATCTTATTCGATAGGGCTTCAACATTTTCTTCTTCCGCAATAGCAAAAGGTGGCATTCTTATGATTCTTTTTTCTTTAAAATCAGACATGAAATTTTTTCTTTTTACTTCTTCCTTAATTGATTCAAGTTAGTAGTGTACTGAAATTTGCACTTTTAACCAGTGATCAGTTTTTGATCAATATCAGAACAACATAATCTTCTATTCTCAACTAGATTGAGAGTTAGTCCACATACAATGCAATCAACATTCACAATTCACAGATCGTTTACTAAAATAAATCTTCATTTCATTTCAATCTAAAACCGAAAGAAATACAGAAACATAGGTGACTTGCTAGCAATGATTACAAAATAAAAAACAAAAAAACATAGAAAAGTAGGGTCTAAAATAATTGTCAAGAAGATTCTAATGAATCTTCATCATCAGAATCTTTAGTATGATCTTGATCAAGAGTAGGTGGACTTCCAACAGTTTGCTCATCAATGAAGAACCATTCATTCACAGTCTTTTTCAGCCCAATAGATGACAGACTTGGTATACCAATTTCTTCTGACCTTTTGCACACAATTCTTCTTTCTTCTTCAGATACATCTACTCCTTGGAGTTCCAACACCTTGCTGATAAATACTCCATATGTCAATAGTAATGTTAACACCTTTGACCCTTGAGTGAATGACCCCATTTACAACCCTCAGGTTTGTGTAGAAAACCTCAACCAAATCTGAATAACAATGTCCTTTCATCTTCACAAAATCAGTAAGCCTTTGATATGCAATCCAATCTTGAAAAATGAACCCTTCTTTCTTGAACAATTGTAAGTCCATATACTTGTTTGGAACTACCTTTTTTATATCTGTCCAGTATAAAAACTTTGCTCGCATGTCTTGATTACTTATCCATCCAGATGGGCTTGCGTTTCTTGTAACCCAGACAACCTTCTCTTTTCCTCTTGATGATGATGATGGAGAAGCCATTTTTGAATAGAATTCTAGGAACGTCTTTCACAATATCGACTTCTTAACTTCATAACTTCTCTGCTTGAAAAATACAAAGGAGGCATCGAATTATAGACGACATCGACGTACTAATTGTCATCCAGAAGACAAAGAGTTAGAAAAAGACGTCACATTTTAGGGATATTCGACGTTTTCTTTTTCATCCTCCCGCCCTCCTACTTTTCTTTTTCCTTTATAAAACCGCTCATAAGCTCCCATTACCATTATATTTCAATATAATATTTACATTTTAAGACAACCTCCCCCATTAGAAATGCAACATTACCAATATTCGAGGTTTTCTTCTTCAGACTCCCGCCAGTTTTCTGTCCTTTTGTCGGTGAAATTTAAAGAGAAAAAAATTGTATTTGTTTAAAATATTAAATTAGTTTCATATAGAAAATAATAATAATAATATTTTATGAGAATTGAATTTAGTTATAGATCACAATATTTAAAATCGTAATAAATATTATTATATTATTTAAAGTAATTTGAAATTAATGTTTTAGGCTAAAGATAGGTATTATTATACTGAAAGACTTTAATTGATTTTTAAATTATAATACCTTGAGTTTGAGAAAAAAATTAAGTTGACTGATAAACTAAAGGTGTTAAGATAGAATATTGTGGACAAAAATGAAGATAGGTCAATTAGAAAAAAATGTTGTCAAAGTATAATTATACAAAAATATTTAGACAAGTTAACAACAAAGATGCATCACATCAGGTAAAATATCGAGAAGAGACAACGTGTATGGGGAACAGTCAGACAGATCTAGAACAAAAATTAAGGAGAATGGGTTGGGTCGAAGATTAAGGCAGATTAGGTTTGACGGTGGAGACTGGTTGACCCAAAATGAATGTTCGGAGATTAAGACCAAAGTTCCAGACAAACTAACATAAGTTGAAGGTCGGAATGGGCTGACCCGAGCAAAAGGTAGGATAAAGGACTATCTCCTGATTAATAATTAGTATAGGAAATAAAATAAATTATATTTTTCTTATCAAAGATTAACATCTTTGTGGCGAATCTTTCTTTCAGGGCTTCTTAGGTGCCCTAAACATTTATACATATACTTATATATAGGGACACCAAATACATATGTAGACATTTTGGAAGTCATAAATATGCATTTACAACATTGAGAGAGGATTCTTTTGGTTCTTGGTTTACAACTCTGATTCTTATCAAAGATTAACATCTTTGTGGCAAATATTTCTTTTAGGGTTTCTTAGGTTGCCTTAAACATTTATACCTATATTGTGGTGTTTCCATCTTTTATCTAATGAACCTCCAGAAAAAATTTAAAAAAGTCGAGACGGACGGGCTAGGACATGAAAGAGATGGATCTCTATATTATAAACGGACCGATCACGACTACCACATAAGCGTTTATAAAAAACTCGAATTTAAAAAGTCGATGACGATCAAAGATTAAACGAACTCTTAGAAAAACTTTTATTGGCCACATTGAAATAAATTATTTTGAATAATTTAATAATTATAATAAGTTATTAGTATAAATGATTATGATATCAAAAAATACTATGATTAGCATTATTAGAAAAACAAATTTGACCCCTCTCATGCATTATTTTTTCGCTTTTTAGTATTTTAACAAACGTGTGTTCAATATCAAGCCACGTTGTCATTAATATGACCATAAATAATCATTAAAAACTCATTTGTATTTCTTAATTTCTAATGCTTTGAATTGATTATTTAATACTTAGAATCGATTATATTAACTTAGCAAAATTGAGAGTGGAATTATATGAATATAGAGGGGCACATCAAACTATTTAACTTCAAGCCCTCCAAATCTCCCCTTCTTCGCAGGTGATTGAAAAGTAGATAATTTATGGGGAGCGGGACGTCATTTTGTTTTTAAATGAATCAAACAAAATTTATTTATTTTTTTCTAAATGATGTTTGAACGTCGAATTCGGCGGGGCTTCGACGTTTATACAAGAAGGTGGAGTGTGGCAGTTACTAAGCATAATTACACGATGTACGTCATCAGTTCAACTATAAATTTAGCTTGCATTTCACATAATCACTACTTCCTGTTTCCGTATTGAACATATTAGGATTCATGTTTTTTTATCTCCTTTGTATTTTCTTTTCCTTAGATATCTAAGCGTTTTTGTTCTTCATATTGCAATTTGATAACTTGAACTTGAAAGTGGTTCATTCATCGTCATTTCTTACGAAGGAGCCCTTTCAAGTTCAAGTTAACAAAATGTTTTTGTAGTACAGAAATGGTTAACATATCTTACTGAAAGGGAAGTGCTTAGAAAAAAGAAATATGGTTCACAATATGTTTAATGCTGAAACAATTTTGAGATCTAAAATAATTATATAAAAATGTTGTTCAACTTCATCATTTAAAATGGTATGATTCTTTTATAAATTGTCCATAAGTTGCACTCCTCTATTAGATTTCAAAGCTATCTTTTTTCTAAGACTGGATGCAACTTATGGACAATTTAAATTTGGAATCAATTTACACAGTTGACGTCGAATGTTGAGTACCCTTGATGCAAAGACCTGAAGTTTATTCATTGTTCATATCTATTTTATGTGATAATCGACGTCCTATACCCCCTTAAAACACAACATCTAAAATTAATCTATAGATATTTATTACTTTTTCACTAAATGATGTTTTAACATCAAATGTGGCTTGGAATTGACGTACATTTGGATCAAAATGTAGATTTCAATGAAGTACATTTCACTGGATCCAAATGTACCGTACATTTGGATATATTTTGTTTTTCCCCTCTCATAGAACGTTGAAGGCAGCCGGGTAGTGACGTGAAGGAAATTGAAGTATGATGGGAGCATTAATGGGGAGCTCTTAACTTCAAATTAATGACGTGAAGGGTTAGTGTACATACATCACAATCAACATTCAGAATTCACAGATCATTTGCTAAATTAAAATATTCATTTCATTTCAATCTAAAATCGAAAGAAATACAAAAACCATAGGTGGCTTACTAGCATGATTACAAAATAAAAAACAAAAAAAATTAGAAAAGTAGGGTCTAAAATAATTATCAAGAAGATTCCATTGAATCTTCATCATTAGAATCTTTAGTATGATCTTGATCAAGAGTAGGTGGACTTCCAACAGTTTGCTCATCAATGAAGATCCATCCATTCACAGTCTTTTTCAGCCAAATAGATGATAGACTTGGTATACCAATCTCTTCTAACCTTTTGCATACAATTCTTTCTTCTTCAAATACATCTACTCCTTGGAAAACCAACACCTTGTTGATAAATACTCCATATGGCAATTTGCGTGCATAATCATCACCTGCAGCGATCATATGGTGTTTTAGTACCGCAACCCAGTTGATTGGGATTCTAGTCTTGATAGCATTCAACAGAAATACATCTTCTGTTGACATTCTATCCTCGTTCAATCTTCCAGGCAGCAGTAGCAAAGTCAGGACATAAGCACTCATTTTCTCCTCCTTGTTTAAGCCATCATGTAGGTACTGCTTATCAACATTGTACCTTCCTGGATATCTTAAGCAGTTTATATATATAGCTATCTTTGTTAAAAATATGTTTGACTCAGAATCACGAATATGAGAATCCAAACCTTCAGATTTCAGTCCAGCAATATCTGACCAAACATTATCGTCAATAGTAATGTTAACACCTTTGACCCTTAAGTGAATGACCCCATTTATTACCCTTAGGTTTGTGTACAAAACCTTTACCAAATCTAGATAGGAATTTCCTTTCATCTGCATAAAATCAGTAAGCCCTTGATATGCAATCCATTCTTGAAAAAGGAACCCTTCGTTCTTGAACACATGCAGGTCCAAATACTTGTGAGGAACTACATTTTTTATATGTGACCAGTATAAAAACTTTGCTCGCGTGTCTCGATCACTTATCCATCCAGATGGGCTTGCGTTTCTTGTAACCCGGGCAACCTTCTCTTTTCCTCTTGATGATGACGATGGAGAAGCCATTTCTGAATAGATTTCTAGGAACGTTTTTCACAATCTCGACTTCTTAACTTCATAACTTCTTTGCTTAAAAAATACAAAGGAGACGTTGAATTATAAAGGTCATTGACATACTAATTGTCAGCCAGAAGACAAAGAGTTAGAAAAAGACGTCGAAGTTGTTTAGGGATATTCAACGTTTTCTTCTTCATCTTCCCGCCATCCTATTTTTCTTTTTTCCTTTATAAAACCGCTCATAACCTCTCATTACCATTATATTTCAATATAATATTTACATTTTAAGATAAGCTTCCCCATTAAAAATGCAACGTTACCAATATTCGAGGTTTTCTTCATTTTGTGTGCTTTCGTCGATGAAATTTAAAGAGAATAAAATTTTATTTGTTTAAAATATTAATTTAATTTCATATGGAAAATAATAATAATAATATTTTATGATAATGGAATTTAGTTATAGATCACAATAATTAAAATCACAATAATTAAAATCGTAATAAATATTATTATATTATTTAATGTAATTTGAAATTAATGTTTTAGGGTAAATATAAGTATGATTATACTAGAAGACTATGATTCATTTTTAAATTATAATACCTTAAGTTTGAGAAAAAAATAAGTAGACTAATAAACTAAAGGTGTTAAGATAGAACAATTTGGACAAAAATGAAGATAGGTCAGTTAGAAAAAAAATGTTGTTAAAAAATGTTGTCAAAGTATAATTATCCAAAAATATTTAGACAAGTTAACAATAGAGATGCATCACACCAGGTGAAATATCAAGAAGAGACTGCGTGTATGGGGAATAGTTAAACAAATCTAAACCAAAAATTAAGCAGAATGGGTTGGGTCGAAAATTAAGGCAGATTAAGTTTGACGGTGGAGACTGGTTTACCTAAAATGAATGTTCGAAGAATAAGACTAAAGGTGCCTTAAACATTTAGGGTTTCTTAGGGACTTGGCAATGTTGAGAGAGGATTCTTTTGGTTCTTGGTTCTTTGATTCTTATCAAAGATTAACATCTTTGTGGCAAATATTTAATTTAGGGTTTCTTAGGTACCTTAAATATTTATACATATACTGTGGTGTTTCCATCTTTGTCTTATGAACCATAAGTAAAATTTAAAAAAGTCGAGACGGACGGGCACAGTCAGAATTCTAGGAACAACAAAAATTTTCTTAGGGACCAACGATATGTTAACAAAAATAAATTATATTTTTCTTATCAAAGATTAACATCTTTGTGGCGAATCTTTCTTTCAGGGTTTCTTAGGTGCCTTGAACATTTATACCTATATATAGGGACCCAAAATACATATGTAGACATTTTGGAAGTCATAAATTTGCATTTGCAATGTTGAGAGAGGATTCTTTTTGTTCTTTGTTCTCTCATTCTTATCAAAGATTAACATCTTTGTGTCAAATATTTCTTTTAGGGTTGCTGAATTAGTTGCCTTAAACATTTATACCTATACTATGGCATTTCCATCTTTGTCTTATGAACCATAAGTAAAATTTAAAAAAGTCAAGACAGACGAGCAAGGCATGACATAAATTTGTCAGAATTCTAGGAACAACAAAAAATTTTTTAGGAACCAACTATATGTTAACAACTTTTTTGACAATATATTATGTCACTATTTTATTGGTCTGTACATTTGAAACGGAGTGATCACGACTACCAAATAAGCATTTATAAAAAACTCGAATTTAAAAAGTCGACGACGATCAAAGATCAAACGAACTCTCAGAAAAACTTTTATTGGCCACATTGAGATAAATTAATTTGAATAATTTAATAATTATAATTAGTTATTAGTATAAATGATTATGATATAAAAAAATACTATGAATAACATTATTAGGAAAATACTATGAATAACATTATTTGAATTTCTTAATTTATAACGCTTTGAATCAATTCTTTACTACTTAGCAAAATTGAGAGTGGAATTATATGAATACAGAGGGGCACATCAAACTTTTTAACTTCAAGCCCTCCAAATCTCACCTTCTTCGCGAGTGATTCAAAAGTAGATAATTTATGGGGGGCGGGACATCAATTTGTTCTTATATGAATCAAACTCAAATTAATTGTTTTTTTTTCTGAATGATGTTTGAACGTCGAAATCGAAGGGGCTTCGACATTCAAACAAGATAGTCAGTAAGCATAATTACACGATGTACGTCATCGGTTCATCTATAAATATTGCATCCATCACGTAATCCCTTGCTTCCTGTTTCCGGATTGAACATATTAGGATTCATGGTTTTTATCTCCTTGGCATTTTCCTTTCCTTAGATTTCGAAACATGTCTGTTATTTAAATTGCAATTTACTCGGTTGAATGTCAAAGTGCCTCATTCATGTCTCAGTTCATATGAAGGTGGCCTTTGATATTCAAGTGAACAAAATTCTTTTTACAGTACAAAAATGATTAAGTTATCTTACTGAAAGGAAAGTGCTTGGGAAAAAGAAATATGATTCACAATATGTTTAATGCCGAAACAATTTTATGATCTAAAATAACTATATAAAGAAGATGTTCAACTTCAACATTCAACTATGTATGAATCCTTTTTTAAATTGTCTTGGAGTTGTCTTCTACCATTAGATTTCAGAGCTATTTGATTTCTTATGGTGGAAACAACTCCAAGACAAATTAAATTTATAATGTTGACGTCGAATGTTGAGTGCAGATGCAAAAGAGTGCTCAATGACATGTCTACGTTTAGTCAGCAAGGAGTTCATAAGAATCCAAAGAGATTTTTTACTTTTTCAGTGAATGATGTTTGAACGTCGAATTCGGCGGGGCTTTGACGTTCAAAAAGTTAATGTCAAATATTTGTGCTCAAGGACATCCTATATCATTATTCATTATAGAAATATCTATGTTTAGTCAGCAAGGAGGTCTTAAGAATCCAAAGAGATTTTTTACTTTTTCAGTGAATGATGTTTGAACGTCGAATTGTGCAGGGCGTCGACGTTCAGGATATTAATGTCAAATATTTGTGCTCGAGGATGTCCTATATCATTATTCATCATAGTAATGTCTATGTTTAGTCAGCAAGGAGTTCTTAAGAATCCAAAGAGATTTTTTACTTTTTCAGTGAATGATGTTTGAACGTCCAATTGTGCGGGGCTTCGACGTTCAGGATATTAATCATGTGTACTGCTTTTAAAATGATTTAATTTTGCTACGCGAATCATTTAATTTTTAGTATTTTTTTCTTTTTAATTTTTAATCATTCAATGGCATGTCCTACTCTATGGAGCAGTGGGACATTAATGGTTTGCATTTTCCAATGATATTTTTAACGTCTTTTGTTGGGGGCTGGACGTCAATTAGTTCTTATGGTGGAAAACCCTGCAATACATATTAAATTTATACGATTGATGTCGAGTGTTGACTGCAATCGATGCAAAAGTCAAAAGATTGTGTCAAATATTTGTGATCAATGACGTCCTATATCATTATTTATCATAGAAATGTCTTAGTTTAGTCAGCAAGGAGATAATATCAGAATCCAAAGAGATTTTTTACTTTTTGCAGTGAATGATGTTTGAACGTCGAATTTGGTGGGGCTTCGACGTTCATACAAAGTGGCAGTTTCTAATCATAATTACACGATGTACTGTTTTTATAATGATTTAATTTTTGTCAGCAGATCATCTAATTTTTAATATTTTTTTCTTTTTAATTTTTAATCATGTTTTTCACGTCTTTTGTTGGGGGCTGTATGTCAATTAGTTCTTAATTGAATCAAAAGAGATGTATACTTTCCACTGAATGATGTTTGAACGTCGTCATTTCATCTATAAATATAGCTTAAATTTCGTGTAATCCCTGCCATCCTGTTTCTCTGTTGAACATATTAGGATTCATGGTTTTAAATTTCGTGTAATCTCTTCTTACAAAACACTTAATCTAAAATGAAGACCAAAGATGATTGAAGACATTATAACCAAAACCAAGAAGTAAAAAAAAAACAAAGGAAAAAGTTAACATGAATTTGGTTGTGGAAGTAATGTAGGATAGGTTTTGAAAGGGTCTACATGAAATTCATAAGTGTTAACTTTTTCCTGCGTTTTCCCCATGCCTTCATGGTTAACAAAGAAATGTCTTCGTTTAGTAAAGGAAAAGAAGGAAAACACAAGAAAAAAGTTAACATGAATTTGATTACCGAAGTTATGTGGGATAGGTTTTCAATGGGTCTACTTATTTATCAACGTGAAGGGTATTGGAGTGGTAGGGAAGATTAATTGTGTGACAAGAATGTTACGTCAAATTCGGATGCACTACAAGAAAAATGGTCATTATTGACCGATATTTACATAAGGATTTTAATCCGTATTTAATTTAAGTATTATATACGAATTTTACATACGAATCTTGAAAAATAAGTTATATACGAATTTTATATACGGATTTTATCTACCGATATATCCGTATATAAAATCTGTATATAATATTAGCGCGTTTGAGCGGGAATTTTAGCCAATGATAGAATAAGTAGGTAAAAGGTTAAAATCCTTATGTAATTCCAAAAACTATTACCTTCCGAAATTACATACGGATATTTATAATTAATTATTAAAAAAATAAAAAACAAAACTTATTTTCGTTTTCTCCACTTCTTCCAAATTCTCACAAAGCATGAAACCCTCGTAGGGTTTCTTCTTTTCTCTTCACGGAAACGACAACAACAACAACCTTCTTTCCGCACCTTCCCAAGTTAACTACGGTGCCACCTCCATTGCCGTCAGGTCCCTCATCATTGCCGCACCTCTCCCGGCTGGCCAAGGTCATCGTCGGCGACGCCGCTCACTGGCGTAGTGTCTAACCTAGGTTTTCATGTATCTAACCCTTATTTCTTCCTTTCTCGTACGTTCCCATTATCTAAGTTTAATCTATCTAACCCTTCTTTATTCCCATTGTTCCTAGCCTCCTGGGAGTGTTATTCGTTCAGTCTATAAGTTCTCCCCATTCAAACTCTCTTATCTGCTCGTTCCCTAAATCCCTAAAAAACTTTGGTGAGTTCCGCAGGTGGGATTCTGGCGATGCTCAACGAGCCCCATCTCTCGCTTAAGCTTCACGCGCACTCCAACCTCAACAACTTCGTCGATTCCACTAGTCGGCCTAAGATGTGAGTATTCTCCCTTTTTCCTTCGACCTCTGCTTTTTTGCGAATTTGGATTTGGGTTTTGCGTGTGCTTTTTGTTGACACGAAAATAATATGCTTTTCAATAACAATAGGCTCCAGGACCATAATGACCGAAGCTTGTGCAGTAAGGATTTGGTTGATGAGGCTTCAAAGAGAAAGAGTGGAGAATTTGTCTGCAGTTGTGATTTGCTTCCAGCAGCAACCTCCTCGCAACTTGGTGGCCCCTCGGTCTAGAGTGCACTGGAGCTTCTCTGCTTAAGGTTTGAAGGAGTTGTAGAGTTTTCTTGATAACTTGGGTAATTTTAGGATTAAAATCCTTACAGGCATTTTCTCATCCTTTAATCCAATAATTGTCCCTAAACAAAGGAATGTTTCTGATGGTTCTTGCAACAAGCTGTTAGAATTTATTGCTAACACAAGCTTGCTATAAAAAGTGTTAGTCAACAACATGCCCAACTGTCAACTGGTTGCCATTATGAGGTTTTTGGACATGTAGTTAGTCCCAGGAAATGACAAGATGGTGAAAGAAAGTCAAAGGCATCAAGGCTTAGAGAAGTGATCTTCTTTACACAGTAACAACTTCTAGCTGATCTAGAAACCTTGGCTCCTCATGAGCATGAGTCCATTAATAACATGCCCTGAATTTTGTTCAATCACACACTTAATGCTTCAATGTAATAATTTTTCATTTTCTAGCATTGTTAGTAAGAAATAATTGTTTGATAACTTATTACTCTTTATATTGATAATCAGTGGAATATATAACTTTGGTTTTTTTTTTCACTTACATTGTCTAGAACATGAGTTTTTGTTCAATGTTAGGTGCTTGCATTAAAGTATTTACATTCCCTGCATGGGTTGAATCAGACACGTGGAAAGCTTGGTCTTGGTGCAAAGATGGTATTGATTGAGGAGAAATAGGTCCAGGGTTCCTATGGGCTTGCTCTGTACATGCGGTGGAGAAAATGCAGGAGCTAATAAGTAAAAGTCAGGAAGACAGGTTAGTCTTTTCTTATAAAAACTTATAAAAAAATAAAAGATAGAATAATTAAGTGATATCACTTTATTATATTACTTTTTAATTTATACATAATTGTGACTTATCTAGCTAATTTTTAGCTATGATGAAATTTGATTATAAAACCCCTTTTAAATATATTTGTGTGAGCATAAAGTACTCAATCATTCTACCAACTCATTATAAATTATACCCACGTAATTAAATGATAAGTGTGTGTTGAATTTGATTAATTATGATAACTTTGTTTTAAGGAAATCGGTGGAAATGTTTTGTATAAATAAAAAAACTTGATCAATATGTGAAACATGCATGCAGCTTCAAATAATTGATTTCACCATTTGGAAGGATGCTTGGCTAATACTTTGATAATGTTAATTAGTGTCCTTACAAGTGAAAGGATTCCTTGTCAAGATATTTTCTACAAACGGTTTTGCTTTATCAATCCACATCTCATTCCATTTTTCTAGGCATTCCATGGCTCCCACTTTTATCTATTATTGTTTTTAATAAATTTACAAGTCATGGCATATAGGCAAAAATGACTTCAATAACTCCACCCCTGTGCATAACCTCATTAAATGTTTACTAATTTCCATTTAAAAGTGTTATTTCTATTTATGTACCTTGATTATCTATGATTCTATATATTTCTAGTCCATTTGTGTTTGTTAATTAAAAGTTTTTATTGAGTATTCCAGTCTTATCGGTATCAAGTCAGGTTACTAATTTGTGGTTATTATTTACTATCTACAAAAGAAAAGATGAACCAGACCCATAAAAAATTTGCCAAAACATATATTGTATTGTCATTCTTTAAATATTTTGACAAGATAGGATTGCTAGCAAGGGTAAGAATGTTGCGGGAATGAATAGACATGCTGGGCAACATGGAATTAGAAATAATACGTTTTCTTGACATTTCACAGGCAGAATTGAATATGCAAGATCTTAAAAGTGTCCTAGTGCATAATCTTTTGGTAAGTTATTTCTTTTTTTTATGCTATGATAATATATTATGAGCATGGATACAAAAGCTTGCATGTTTCTCTAATTTGTATACATTCTCAAATCTTGCTTGTGTAATTTGATTAATGTTTAACTGGTACGTTGAATTCTTTGTCACAACATCATCTTCTTTTAAACAAAGTTGGTAGACTAATTATATGGTTAATAGTTTGTGTTAATCAAGCTTGTGGTTAAACCTTCTTTGTAACAGGGCCAAGGTTTTTCAATCTATATCTATCAATATATATATATATAATTAATTCTAGTTGTTCTGATAAACACAATTTTTTTAAGGTATGAGCAAAGCATAGATAAGATTAACGGTTATATTTTTTTTCCTATAAGTTTAAAAACTCTTACTAAGTCTACCAAGTACAGTAACTAGATAAAATTTTATTATTAATGAGTAGTGTAAACATTTCTAATAGTGTTAAATGATGTGTTACTCTCAGGAGAAGAGCATGATGGAAAGAATGAGAAGTGTTCCTCAGCAAAAGTTTTCGAACTTGGCTTCACATTTTTGCATCAATGGCAGGCATTGTCACAAGGCCTTTACAATCAAATGCAGCATCATCAACATCATCAAGACTTTTCTATACACTTGGTAAATCTTGTACTCAACAATACAAGAATTGAAGATTCTCTCTATTTGGGGTTTAGAGCCATTACCTTGATGATAAATGACTAGTTAGTGGTGTTTCAAACACTGGTGGAACAATTCTTAGATAATTTTTCACAGATAACTAATTGTATAAGTAGTTTAATTTACTATTACATTTGCCATATTATGAATTGTACTATTTATTTATGACTATTATACATTTTATAAATTTAATTCACAGTCATGATTTTGTAATATTATAATATATTTGACTTTTAAATGTGAAAGACTTGTGTAATATGATCTTTGTCAATGAATGAATGGTATAATACTATAATGGATAAAACAAACATCACACTTTATTAAAATCTGACAGATATTTGGTATTATTTTTTACAATTTGGCAGTTTTATTTTATTTTTATCAGTATATGAAACTAATAGTTATTGGGTGCAGATGTGAGACCATCTAATTTTTTTTTTATGAAATTATAGTTATATACGGATTTATCCGTATGTAATTTACATACGAATTTTATATACGGATTTATCCGTATGTAATTTATATACGGATTTTACTTAAGGAATTATCCGTATATACTTCACCTACGGATTTTATATACGGATTTTTTCGTATGTAATTTATATACGGATATATCCGTATATAAAGTAGCTACGACAGTTTTATATACGGATTTTTGTCCGTATATAAGTCGTATGTAACCAAGTGTTATATACGGATTTTGGGTCTTATATACGGATTTTGGTTGTATATAATTCAATTTTTTCTTGTAGTGATGGTATTGACGTTTTAATCTTCATCCAAAAGCCAAAAAAATTCGCTCCATTTTTTACTACTTTTTCTTTTTCCTTTTAAACTCTCACTTTAACGTCCAAGTTTTGTAGATCTTCGATATTTTTTTCGTCAGAAGCACCAGAGTTTTTTTTTTACTTTTTCACTGAATTTATTTACAACAATGTCACCGGTTATTGTTTACGTTGCCTGTTATTTTATTTGACGTTGAACGCGTGACGTTGCACCCTTATATACACTGAATTTGAAAATCTTATGTACACTGAGTTGTTTCAATATTGGTAAACCCTAATACTAAGGAAAATTATGTGGTAGCCAAATTCAAATGGCTTCTTCATCACATCCTTCAATAGACAGAGGAAAGGCTGTTGTGGCTACAAGAAATGCTAATCGCTCCGGGTGGATTAGTGATGAGGAGACTCATCTAGAGTTTTTGAGGTGGACGAAGTTTAAACATATTGTTCCTCACAAATATTTGAACCTCGACTTATTTGAAAAGAAGGGATTTCCTTTCCAGGAATGGATTGAAACTCAAGGTCTCTCTACACTTGTCCGGATGAAGGGTGATTGGTACCCTGACTTAGTAAGGGTCTTCTACAACAATATGAGAAACATAGATGGTGTCCTTCATTCTCGAGTAAAAGGAGTAAATGTTCTTATTGACAATGATGTCTGGTTTCAACTTGCTGGATTAAAAGCCGAAGGGTTATTCTCTAATTTACGGTACTAAAAAACAAACAAATGGCTGAAGAAAAAGGACGTGTACATTAATTGGTTAAAGTTTCCTGGGAGATACACAATTGAAAGAATATATGTGCATGAGGGACTGAATAAAGAAGAAAAGATAACAACTCACATTCTTGCTTGGGTGATTTTACCTACCAGACCTGTAGTACAAGTACAAGACATAATGACAACTGAAGATGTTTTTCTACTGTATGCCATCAAGAATGATGTTCCTACCAATTAAGTGGAAGTAATAAAAGATCATATGATTGATGCAGGAACCAAACATGTACGACATCTACCATATGCTGTGTTTATCAGCAAAATCCTGACCCTTCAAGGTGTGGATGTTAGTGGTGAAAAGAAATGCTTTTGTAACTACTCAAATGCGATAAATCGAAACACCTTGACTTCCATTGGCCTTGTGAAGACCACAAAGGGATGGTGCTTCAAGGATGAAGAGAATATGGTTCAATGTTCTGGAAGCACACCTGCACTAAATGAAGATCGCACCAACTTCGTCCCTGAAACCAATTTTGAAAGATTTGTTGTTGAAAAACTCAAGAGACTCGAACAGAAGATAGACGCTCTGCATGAGAAAAAGAATAAAAATGATTCTACAACTGAAGATTCAAGTGAGGAGTCTAGTGAGGAGGATTCAAAGGAAATATTCTAAATTAGAGTAGAGGCTTAGAATTTTAGTATGGAGTCGGTTTTGTGTTTCTGTTTTGTGTCAGTTTTGCTTCTAATTTGATTGTAATCACTATGAATATGAATGAAATTGAACTACTTGAAATGAAATCCAAATCTGTTAACTTATTTCTTATGTCTCCTATAGCTCTTTCATGCGTCACCCTAAATTTTGTGACCTTGGAAGAGCTATGAAGAACCATAAAAAATATGATATCAGATGACAAGTTATGACTAAATTTTATGAGTGGAGGACTAGATAAAGGATGCATAAGTGTATTTATAAAACTGGACTTGATCTTTGATGTCAACTTTTACAATATGCGACGTAACATTTATTTTTTCCTATTTTTATAAAAAAACCCATAATAACATTAAACAAAGGAAAATATGAAAATATAACCACGAAAAGTATAAATTAAAATTTCAAACAAAGTTCAAACATACAAAAATATACTAAAATATATTAAAATATTACATTAATTTCAGAAAAATAAACTAAAATGGACTCTTCTTCCTAATCTGAGTCAGATGTCTCCATAGACTCAACTTCTGTTGTGTCGTCTTCATCATCAGATTCACTTCCTGAGGGAGTTATGAGAGCATTTTCTTCATCTGATTTCTTGTGAATCATGATAAGAGATTTTTCAACTTTTGAAATTCTTGTTGAAAGCATTCGAAATTGATCCACAACAAATCTTTCAAACTCAGTCTATGGAGTGAAGGTAGAAGGAGTTTTGTCAACATCCTTGAACACCCAACCATCTTTTGTTTTCTTTAGACCATTATGTTTCAATGCCGCTTTTCCTATTTCATTTGATTCGGTGCACCAAATTTTTTTGTCACCAGTAAGATCAACTTGATGATGCTTCAATACACGGCTGATAAAAACACCATATGCCAGAATATGTCCATGACTACTTGCAATTTCAATCATGTGCTCACTCATGACAACAACCTAGTTGGTTGGTATCCTGGATTTTAGGGCATGAACAAAAAATAAATCTGCAGTAGTTAAACGATCACGTAAACATCTTCCAGGTAGTATGATGAGTCGTTATTTCTGGAATTATATTTAGTTTATTGCACTTAAATAAACCAGGGAATTGTGTTTAATTGTTTGTTATTTCCCCGTTTTCCGAATTCTGCTCAATTTGATCGGAAATTTGTGATTGTGCTAATTTGGGTTTTCTGAGCTGATTAAGTGCATTTTTGAAGTGCAGGAAAATTTCGGAAATACATTTTGGGACATCAGGAAGAATGCCGAATAAATTCAAGACTCTCCACACAGACATTTTAGAATTAATTAAATTGTAATTCAGTAGTTTAGAATTTCTGTATCAACTCTTACATTTTGGGTCAATTTTTGGTAAAGTAGATTAGGCCCAAAAGTAGAGATTAGTGACTTGGACCTAGGGTTTTTCTTTTGTGTGGACCCCACCCTCATTAAAGGGGAGACACACGGCCTTTAGGTTAAGCCGCCACTTGCCATTTTCATTTTACACTCTCGGCTTGTGTTCTTGGAAAGAAAAATGATGTTTACGCTGGTTTTTTTTTGGATTCGGAATGATGAATGAAAGAAAGTTTTTCACTTCTCCACTTTGCTGAAGGCCACTTGTGACTTCTTTGTTTTGACTCTCGGTTTTACATTCATATTCAGCGTTGGTGTGCACACGTTATTCAGCTACTGTTACATTGATTTGAATTTTGTTTTTCAATTGGAGAGGATGCGTGGACTTCATCATCTTTAGGAAGCGCTGAATCGTTTTTGGCTGGAGAAGGTAACCGGTTCCTTTACCTTGCCGGAAGGGGAGCAGAGGCAGCTGCCAGCGGTGCACAAGGAGAATGGTGTGTACGAGAATGGTAGAGCACGATTAAAAGCTTTTTCATTTAGTAAAGAGGATTTGTCCAGCCGTGACTTTGGTTTTTCTTTGAGCATTTTTATTAAATGAAAAAGAAGGAAACACATGGAAAAGGGGGCTGTTTACGTTCAATGGGAATTTTAAATTGATGTTTGGTTGATGAAGCTTCAGGAGGTCACGGTTTGATGATGATGGGATGGGGAAATTATTTAGGCTTGAAGGGAAGGTAGCACACGTTAATTGCACGGAGAGTGGAGCTGGAAGCAGGGAGAAGTGATGAGTCATTCCAACAGCAAGGATGTGGTTTTTCTTTCTTTAAAGGGCAGTAGCGGTGATTGATTTAGTAGTTTATTTCTATTTAGCTTAGCTGGAATAGAGAATGAGAGGATGCTTGAGGTGGCTGGACATATTGGAAGCTGCTGAAACGTGTTGGAGGAGTGATGTGCCACGGCTTGAAGGAAGATGGAGCAAAGGGCATTTGGATTTAGCTTAGTAAGTGACAGCTTGTTACGTTTAGAGGAGGAGAAATGATTATTTTTCTTTAAAGAAAAGTAGCTTTGCTTTTGAATTATGGAATGAGAAGTAGATTAGGTAGAAGAGTGGTGCCACGGTAGAAGGCAGCTGTCACGTTTTGGGAAGAGGAGAAAGTTGATTTGAAAGTGCTGCTGGATGAGAAAGGCTACCCCACTTTCATTTTTGGGATTAATACTTTGCAGGTTTATTTTCTTTGAGAAATGAAGGAGTGATTTAATATGAGAAGCAATTCATTTAAGAAGTAGTGTGTGAAGTCACGATTAATGGGAGAGAAAAATTTATTTTCTTTTAATTTCTTTTGCCTAAGAATGGTTTGCATTATACGTTGAATTGATTTTCTTCTTTTGGGTGGTGAATTGTGTTTGGATATTTATTTATTGCAATGTTTAGTTTAATGTTTTCATGCACTGGAATACCGTCAATCATGTTTAGTTGTGTTTAATTTCCATTTTAATTTAAGTTCAATTACAGTCACAAACCTTTGATAACCCCCCCCACTACGTGTTAATCTGAGACTGAACCCAAATTGGTCCTTGAGAGACGACCTAGGAGTCACTTCCTAGTCTATACTGCATTCTTTTATGCACAACTTTTGTGGGAGGTGCGACCCTCTCATCAAAATGGCGCCGTTGCCGGGGACCAACGGTTCGGTTTTAGGTCTTTTGTGTTGATAATGTGTTGTTTGTGTGTTGTGTTTTGTCTTGTATGTTTGAGTGTGTGTGATTTGTTTGTTTAGGTTGTTTTGTGTGTTCAAAATTTTTGTGATATCGTTTCATGATTTTAGGGTGTTGTGACTTAGTGCATGACTAGGGGAAATCCTGGACCTATACCACCCTTTGATCCTGAGATTGATAGAACTTTTCATAGGTTAGCTAGGCATTCTAGGAATTTATCTTTAGAGTCTGTTTTTGAGTCTGTTCCATTGGATACTGTGCATCCCACTGCTGAGTACTTTGTGCATACTGCATCTACTGCATCTGTTGCATCTGCACGTGATTCTGATTCTGATTCTGTTGTTTTTCACACTGAGAACAATATGGCACAACCTCCACCTCGTGAGAGGACTTTTAGGGAGATGGCTGCACCTGATTTCGATATCGAAAGCTTGTGCATCCAATATCCTGATGAGGACGTTCCATTTGTTCTCAAGACTGGACTGATCCATTTGTTGCCCAAGTTTCATGGTCTTGCAGGTGAGAGTCCTCATAAGCATTTGAAGGAATTCCACATTGTCTGTTCTAGTATGAAACCACATGATGTTCCTGAAGAGCACATCTTCTTGAAGGCATTCCCTCATTCATTGGAAAATGTTGCTAAGGATTGGTTGTATGGTTTGGCGCCTAGATCCGTCACTAGCTGGGATGATCTAAAGAGGCTGTTCTTAGATAAATTTTTCCCAGCAGCCCGGACCACATCTATCAGAAAAGACATAACTGGGATTAGGCAGCTTGGTGGAGAGAACTTGTATGAGTATTGGGAGAGATTCAAGACACTTTGTGCTAGTTGTCCCCACCATCAGATACCTGAGCATCTCCTTGTCCAGTATTTCTATGAGGGTTTGAACAACATGGACCGTGGTATGATTGATGCTGCCAGTGGTGGAGCTCTTGGAGACACCACACCTGCTGAGGCCAGGCAATTGATTGAGAAGATGGCCTCCAACTCCCAGCAGTTTAGCACCAGGAATGATGCCATTGTGGTGAGGGGCGTGCATGATGTTGTTGCCCAGTCTTTATCAGCTGTTGAAAGCAAGTTGGAAGGAAAGATTGACTCTCTTACGAAGATGGTGACACAGTTGACTACCGACCAGAGATCTGCAGCTTCATCTGCATCTGTTGCACGGCTATGTGCTATTTGTCCTTCCAGTGACCACTATACAGATGCTTGTCCTTCTTTGCAGCACTCTGCTGCCTCTGATGCGCCTCAGGCTTATGCTACGAACATCTACAACAACAGGCAGCAACAACAGCAAAATCATGACTTATCCAGCAACAGGTACAACCCAGGGTGGAGGAATCACCCCAATCTGAGATGGAACAATGCGCCACAGCATCAACAGCAGGCACCACCTTTCCAGAATGCTGGAGCACCTAACAGATATGTGCCTCCACCTATGCAACAACACCAGAGGCAACAACAACAGCAACAGCAAGAGGCACCTGCCCAACCAGCTGCCCACCCTTCCACTTCGTCTGAACCTTCATTGGAAGAGTTAGTGAGACAGATGACTATGCAAAAGCTGCAGTTTCAGAAAGATAACATGCAATTTCAGCAGGAGACTAGAGCTTCCATACAGAGTCTCACTAACCAGATGGGTCAGATGGCTACTCAGATAAACTAAGCGCAGTCTCAGAATTCGGATAAGTTACCATCCCAGACTGTGCAGAACCCAAGGAATGTGAGTGCCATAACCCTTAGATCAGGGAAGCAGATTTTTGTGCCTTCAGAGCCCGCTTCTACACCTACACCCATGCCTGCTACTTGTCCTAGAAAGAACGACCATGACGGTCCGAGCAAGGCATTTGAGGTGGGTGAATCTTCCTCTCCAGCCGGTGGTTCTTCTTCAAGTGGATCTTCTCCCTCTTCCACCACCACCGCTGCCGCACCTTCTCCATTGGTTGACCGACCTATCCCTCTACCATTCCCTTCACGGGCACTTCCTAGCAAAAAGATGGAAGATGTGGATAAGGAAATTCTGGAGACCTTCAGGAAGGTAGAGGTGAACATACCTCTACTTGATGCCATCAAGCAGATACCGAAGTATGCCAAATTCTTGAAGGAGCTGTGCACACACAAGAGGAAGATGAAGGGAAATGAGAGGATTAGCATGGGAAGGAATGTATCTGCGCTTATTGGTAAGTCGGTCCCGCACATCCCTGAAAAGTGCAAGGACCCAGGTATATTTTGCATTCCTTGTGTGATTGGAAACAATAAATTTGAAAATGCCATGCTTGATTTGGGTGCTTCTGTTAATGTCATGCCTTTGTCTATATATGCATCTTTGTCTCTTGGTCCTTTGCAAACCACGAGGTGTGGTCATTCAGTTGGCCAATAGGAGTGTTACCCACCCAGCAGGTTTCATAGAGGATGTCTTGGTTAGGGTTGGTGAATTGATTTTTCCTGCTGACTTTTATGTTTTGGAAATGGAGGAGGGATTCTCTCATGGATCCGCTCCCATTATCTTAGGCAGGCCATTCTTGAAAACTGCCCGAACTAAGATTGATGTGTATGCTGGAACTTTGTCTATGGAATTTGCTGATATTGTTGTTCATTTTAATATCCTTGATGCAATGAAATTTCCAGCTGAGGACCATTCTCTGTTTAGGATCGATGCATTGGATGACATTATTGATAAATATGTTGTTGATGATTTTGATTCTTTGCATAAGAAAGAGCATTCTTTTCTATCTTCTCTACATACATGCATTGAATCTGAAATTGAGAATGATGTTGATTTTGAAGAGAATTTTGATATCCATGATGTTGATGATGTTTTTGATATGGATGATGTTGATAATGTAATTGTCATGGATATGGATTTGGAGCTTGATGAGATAGGTGTTCCGCCTTTACCTGTGAATTCTTTGGAGTCAGAATGCACTAACCACTTTGTAGGAAGTACAAATGAATCTGACTTGCAGGCACCTACTCTTGAGTTGAAACAGCTCCCAGATAACCTCAAGTACGTGTACTTGGAGGATGATGAGAAGAAACCGGTGATCATTTCCACCTCCCTTGATTCTGTTCAAGAGGAGAAGTTGCTTGGTGTGCTGAGGAAGCACAAGAAGGCCATTGGTTGGAGTTTGGCTGACATACCTGGTATTAGCCCATCCACATGCATGCATAGAATTCTTTTGGAAGATGGGGCAAGGCCAGTGAGACAGCCACAAAGAAGGCAAAACCCCGTGATCATGGACGTCATCAAGAAGGAGGTGACCAAGCTTTTGCAAGCTGGGATCATCTACCCTATTTCAGACAGTCAGTGGGTTAGCCCCATCCATGTTGTGCCCAAGAAAACTGGCCTCACTGTGGTGAAGAATGAGAGGGATGAGCTTATCCCAGCTAGAGTGCAGAACAGTTGGAGAGTCTGCATTGACTATAGGAGGCTCAACCAAGCAACCAGGAAAGATCATTTCCCCCTGCCATTCATTGATCAGATGCTGGAGCGCCTGGCAGGTAAATCTCATTATTGTTTTCTTGATGGTTTTTCTGGTTACTTTCAAATAAATATTGCGCCTGAGGATCAAGAAAAAACCACATTCACCTGTCCCTTTGGCACTTTTGCCTATAGGAGGATGCCCTTTGGTCTATGCAACGCCCCTGGTACCTTCCAGCGGTGCATGCTTAGCATTTTTAGCGACTTTCTTGAGAATTGCATAGAGGTGTTTATGGATGATTTTACTGTGTATGGATCCTCCTTTGATGCATGTTTAGACAGTCTGGAAAAAGTTTTGAAAAGATGCATAGAAACAAACCTTGTTCTCAATTTTGAGAAATGTCACTTCATGGTTGGACAAGGTTTGGTTCTAGGGCATATCATTTCTGAAAAGGGAATAGAGGTAGACCCTGCTAAGATATCTGTGATTTCGCAGTTGCCTTACCCCTCTTGCGTGCGAGAGGTGCGATCTTTTCTTGGACATGCAGGTTTCTACAGGCGCTTCATCAAAGATTTCAGCAAGAAGGCGCTTCCCTTGTCCAGACTGCTGCAGAAAGATATTGACTTTTCTTTTGATGACAGATGCAAGCAGGCGTTTGACTGCCTGAAAGAAGCTTTGACCACCGCTCCTATCATTCAGGCACCAGATTGGACAGCCCCATTTGAGCTCATGTGTGATGCGTCTAATTATGCATTAGGGGCTGTCTTGACACAGAAAATTGACAAGCTGCCGAGAGTGATCTACTATGCTTCACGCACTTTGGATGTTGCCCAGGCAAATTATACCACCACTGAAAAAGAGTTGTTGGCAATTGTTTTTGCCCTTGATAAGTTTAGGTCATATTTGCTTGGATCACCTGTTATTGTGTATACTGACCATGCAGCTCTAAAGTTTCTGTTGAAAAAGGCGGAGTCAAAGCCTAGATTGATCAGGTGGATGCTACTGCTCCAAGAGTTTGACTTGCAAATTGAAGACCGGAGTGGAGCACGAAATTTGGTTGCAGACCACCTAAGCCGGATTGAAAAAGCTGGGAATGAAGCTGATGTGTTGCCCATACAGGATACCTTTCCTGACGAGAGTTTGTTGATGATTTCTTACTCTCACCCCACTCCTTGGTTTGCACACATTGTAAATTATTTGGTTGCTTCTGTTTTTCCTCCCTTAGCATCACGTGCTCAGATTGCTAAAATTAAGAGTGATGCTAAGTATTATGTTTGGGATGACCCATATCTATGGAAGTTGTGCAGTGACCAAGTTACTAGGAGATGCATTCCGGACCATGAGATTGACTCGGTCCTGCAGTTCTGTCATGCCTCCTCACCTGGTGGTCATCTGGGGATATAGAGAACAGCTCGCAGAGTGCTTGACTGTGGTTTCTATTGGCCTTCCATCTTCAAAGATGCGGAGAAGATTTGCAGCACTTGTGAACCTTGTCAGAGAGCAGGAGGATCAATTTCACAGAGACAAGAGATGCCTCAACAACCTATGTTGTTCTGTGAGGTGTTTGATGTATGGGGTATAGATTTCATGGGTCCTTTTCCTGTTTCTTTTGGTTTCTGTTATATTCTCCTTGCTGTGGATTATGTTTCAAAATGGGTGGAAGCTAGAGCCACCAGGACTAATGATGCTCGGGTTGTTGTAGATTTTGTTAGATCTCACCTCTTTTGCAGGTTTGGAGTACCTAGAGCAATTGTTAGTGATCAAGGAACCCATTTTTGCAACAGATCCATGCAAGCTTTGCTCAAGAAATATGGGGTGACGCACAGAGTTTCTACACCATACCACCCCCAAACAAATGGGCAGGCTGAGATCTCCAACAGGGAGATTAAGAGGATTTTGGAGAAGATTGTCCAGCCCAACAGGAAAGATTGGAGCAATAGATTGGACGATGCTCTTTGGGCTCACAGGACAGCTTACAAAGCACCGATAGGGATGTCTCCCTACCGGGTTGTCTTCGGAAAAGCATGTCACCTACCGGTCGAGATTGAGCATCGGGCATATTGGGCTGTGAAGATTTGCAACTTCTCCACGGACCAAGCTGGAGAGGAAAGAAAGTTGCAACTGAATGAATTGGATGAGATCCGATTGGAGGCATATGAGAACTCGAAGTTCTACAAGGAAAGGACAAAGAAGTTCCATGATAGTTCTATTGTTAGAAAGGACTTCGAAGTTGGCCAACAGGTTTTGTTGTATAACTCTAGACTCGGCCTCATGGGTGGTAAGTTGAGATCAAAATGGACTGGACCTTTTGTTGTGACTAATGTTTACCCTTATGGTGCAGTAGAGATCCAAGGTCCATCTACAGCTAAAAGCTTCAAGGTGAACGGGCATAGACTGAAGCCTTTCCTCAGCAAACCTTCTTTAGTGGATGTAGTGGTGGAGGAGACGTCTTTGGTCCACCCCACCTATCCTCCCATCTGACTCAGGGAGTTTCTTTTCTCCTTCCCTCCTCACTTTTATTGCACTTTGTCGATACCTGATGATTGTTCTGATTGTTTGATCTACTGATTGTGACACACTGAGGACATTGTGTCGTTTAAGTGTGGTCTATTAGGGGAGGTTGTTTCTTTGTTCATGTTTCAGTTTTTATGTAGTTTGTTGTGTCTTGTGTACAGTTTTGCATGCTTTTCGTAAATTCTGGATTGTGGTTAGGTTGTCAGTTTTCCTTCACTTCATTGATACTCTGAGATGTGGATTCCTTGATTTTCTTTGCTTGGAAGATGATCATGATGTTTGAGAGTTGAATTGATTGTGACACAAATGCCCTGTGTGAGAATTTAAGCCACTTTATGTTCTTTCTTGTGTGTGATATGTCTCTTGATTGCTTGCACATATGCCTTGGCTTGACTCTTGTTGATAATTCTTGAGTGATATGCATGTTTGGAAGTGATAAAGGCAATTTTGTTCTTGAGCCTCTCTAGCCAAATACGCTTACCTTGTTTTAATTCTTTGATAACCCATTTTGAGCCTATACTTTCCACCATTTCTTTGTTTTGAAGCTCATACACTAGCTCTCAGTGAAAAACAATGATTACCTTAACCTTAGGGAATTTTGAAGCTTTGGAAGTGTTTTGGGAACAAGTGTGGTCTCTTGGGGGTTTCTGATGAGTTGGCTAGTTGGTTCCTCTTCTTGTTTTGTTTTGGTAAATATATGTGTATCTTGTCTTTTACAGTTTTGTTTTAAAAGAGAGAAAAGAAAAGAGACAGGATGAAAAAAAAAAAAGAAAGCAGAAAAATAGTGAAAAAAAAATGTGAATAATGGAGTCAAGAAGAGGATGAAATTAGAGGTTGTGGGTGTGTTTGAATGTGTTTACACTTGTTCCCCATTGCTCCTCTGTTCCTTATGGTTTGTAGCTTCTTATCCAGATATATCCTCCCTTGTCCTTGGCCCCATTACAACCATGAAAAGACCTTTTGATTTGAACATGCGTATGTGCTTGAGTGTTGATATTAGAGGCTTGCCAAGTCTATTTGTGATTGCTTTCTTGAGTGCATTGAGTGACATTGATTTACCTTAAACACTTGAGAGAAACACTGATTGTGTGCATCTGTGAGGCTCTGTTGCTTTTGATTCATCTCTTGAACTGATTGAATGTTTTCCTTGTACTGAACTGTTTGGATGATTCTTTGAGTATTTGCTTTCATTGACTCTATGTGGGATTCTGCCTATACCTTTTTACCGTCCAGATTTTGTGAGAATTGTGCAACTGTGTTTCTGTTTTGGAGTCTTTGTTGTCTGTCTGTCGAGTCTGTGTTAGCTCCCTGATGTTTGAGAGTTCCCTGGTTTTCTTTTTGGTTTTGCCCAAGAGTGCAAAAGACTAAGTGTGGTCTATTTTGATGAGTCGTTATTTCTGGAATTATATTTAGTTTATTGCACTTAAATAAACCAGGGAATTGTGTTTAATTGTTTGTTATTTCCCCGTTTTCCGAATTCTGCTCAATTTGGTCGGAAATTTGTGATTGTGCTAATTTGGGTTTTCTGAGCTGATTAAGTGCATTTTTGAAGTGCAGGAAAATTTCGGAAATACATTTTGGGACATCAGGAAGAATGCCGAATAAATTCAAGACTCTCCACACAGACATTTTAGAATTAATTAAATTGTAATTCAGTAGTTTAGAATTTCTGTATCAACTCTTACATTTTGGGTCAATTTTTGGTAAAGTAGATTAGGCCCAAAAGTAGAGATTAGTGACTTGGACCTAGGGTTTTTCTTTTGTGTGGACCCCACCCTCATTAAAGGGGAGACACACGGCCTTTAAGTTAAGCCGCCACTTGCCATTTTCATTTTACACTCTCGGCTTGTGTTCTTGGAAAGAAAAATCATGTTTACGCTGGTTTTTTTTTGGATTCGGAATGATGAATGAAAGAAAGTTTTTCACTTCTCTACTTTGCTGAAGGCCACTTGTGACTTCTTTGTTTTGACTCTCGGTTTTACATTCATATTCAGCGTTGGTGTGCACACGTTATTCAGCTACTGTTACATTGATTTGAATTTTGTTTTTCAATTGGAGAGGATGCGTGGACTTCATCATCTTTAGGAAGCGCTGAATCGTTTTTGGCTGGAGAAGGTAACCAGTTCCTTTACCTTGCCGGAAGGGGAGCAGAGGCAGCTGCCAGCGGTGCACAAGGAGAATGGTGTGTACGAGAATGGTAGAGCACGATTAAAAGCTTTTTCATTTAGTAAAGAGGATTTGTCCAGCCGTGACTTTGGTTTTTCTTTGAGCATTTTTATTAAATGAAAAAGAAGGAAACACATGGAAAAGGGGGCTGTTTACGTTCAATGGGAATTTTAAATTGATGTTTGGTTGATGAAGCTTCAGGAGGTCACGGTTTGATGATGATGGGATGGGGAAATTATTTAGGCTTGAAGGGAAGGTAGCACACGTTAATTGCACGGAGAGTGGAGCTGGAAGCAGGGAGAAGTGATGAGTCATTCCAGCAGCAAGGATGTGGTTTTTCTTTCTTTAAAGAGCAGTAGCGGTGATTGATTTAGTAGTTTATTTCTATTTAGCTTAGCTGGAATAGAGAATGAGAGGATGCTTGAGGTGGCTGGACATATTGGAAGCTGCTGAAACGTGTTGGAGGAGTGATATGCCACGGCTTGAAGGAAGATGGAGCAAAGGGCATTTGGATTTAGCTTAGTAAGTGACAGCTTGTTACGTTTAGAGGAGGAGAAATGATTATTTTTCTTTAAAGAAAAGTAACTTTGCTTTTGAATTATGGAATGAGAAGTAGATTAGGTAGAAGAGTGGTGCCACGGTAGAAGGCAGTTGTCACATTTTGGGAAGAGGAGAAAGTTGATTTGAAAGTGCTGCTGGATGAGAAAGGCTACCCCACTTTCATTTTTGGGATTAATACTTTGCAGGTTTATTTTCTTTGAGAAATGAAGGAGTGATTTAATATGAGAAGCAATTCATTTAAGAAGTAGTGTGTGAAGTCACGATTAATGGGAGAGAAAAATTTATTTTCTTTTAATTTCTTTTAATTTCTTTTGCCTAAGAATGGTTTGCATTATACGTTGAATTGATTTTCTTCTTTTGGGTGGTGAATTGTGTTTGGATATTTATTTATTGCAATGTTCAGTTTAATGTTTTCATGCACTGGAATACCGTCAATCATGTTTAGTTGTGTTTAATTTCCATTTTAATTTAAGTTCAATTACAGTCACAAACCTTTGATGACCCCCCCACTACGTGTTAATCTGAGACTGAACCCAAATTGGTCCTTGAGAGACGACCTAGGAGTCACTTCCTAGTCTATACTGCATTCTTTTATGCACAACTTTTGTGGGAGGTGCGACCCTCTCATCATAGTATTACCCAAGTAAGTACAAAAGCACACATTTTTTCTTCCATTTCAAACCATCAAGTAGATACGGCTTGTATACCTTTAGCCTTGTTGGACTTCTCAGATATTCCTTATAAATTTTCTTCTTGTTGGTCCATTGGTTGAGTTCAAAATTTCTTTCATGAGACATGAAGCCTTTTGCTTTGAAACCAGTAAAACATAGCCATATCTCGTCATCAATTTTAATATCGACACCTTTCACCTGAAAGCATATAAACCATCGTCAACCTTCATATTGTGGTAGAAGACCTGTACCAGGTCAGGGTGGCAATCACCGGTCATTTCTACAAATTTTAATAGACCAACATCTACAAGCCATTCTTCAAAGATAAACCCCTCCCTTCTGAATAATTCCACATCCAAGAACTTGTGAGGGACCACCTTGAAGAGTTTTCTATAACATCCAAATTTGTATCGTTCTTCGTCATCACTGATCCACCCATTTGGACTAGCATTTCTTAGAAGGTGTGCAACCTTCTTTCCACACCGTGAAGATCAAGAAGCCATCTGAGAATAGGATTTAGACATTTACAGGAAAGGTTTAAGAATTTTGTTTCTTACAATGATACATGATAGATTTAATCAAACTACATGATGGTTTATTTGCCTACAGAAGTATTCATTTTAAACCTTGAAGTTTATTAACTTTTAATTTCCCTGTTAAAAAAACTACATAACTGTTAAAAAACACAGGAATTAAATAAAAAAACTAGAAAAACGATGGAGAATGTTTTTGAAATTCATAACTGTTAACATTTTCCTTAGGATTTTACATGAACAAGAAACTACATTAAAAAAACACATGAATTAAATAAAAAAAACAGAAAAACAATGGAGAATGTTTTTGAAATTCATAAGGGTTAACATTTTCCTCAGCATTTCCACCGTGCCTTCATCGTTAACAAAGAAATGTCGTTGTTTAGTAGAGGAACTGATGGCAATCCTAAGGAAAAAGTTAACATGAATTTGGTTACGGAAGCTCTATAGTGTAGGTTTTCAAAGGGTAGTTCCAAAGGATCCAAAACTATATTTAAAGAAAATGTTGGGAGCCACAAATGCCCCCAACTACTCTAGTGCTAATCAAGTCAATCCTTACATTATCTGAGAATAAAACGTCGAACCCTGTAGAAATTCGTCGTTGCTGAAATTATTTTATTGGGATATATAAGATTGAAAATTATATTGTCAGAGTTCCGCATAATAAAACGTCAAATCCTTTAGAAATTTGTCGTTTCTGAAATTATTTTATTGGGATATACAATAAGATTGAAAATTATATTGTCAGAGTTCCGCATAATAAAATGTCGAACCCTTTAGAAATTCGTCGCCTATCAAGTTAATCCTTATATTGTCAGAGTTCAACTTCAACCGCATAATAAAACGTCGAACCCTTTATAAATTCGTCGTTGCTGAAATTATTTTATTGGGATATATAAGATCGAAAATTTTAGTTGGGCCTGAAACTGATAAGATTTGATGCACAACTTTATAAATACTAAATTTGAAAACGCACTCAGTGGTTTCTAAACTGAAGAGTTACAAACCCTAGAAATGTGAAAGGCGTTCCCGAATTTGATCAAAAATGGCTTCTTCATCATGATCAAGAAGAAAATGGAAGGTTGCCCGGATTGCAAGGAATGTTAATCCTACAGGTTGGATAAGTGATGAAGACATTCGACGGAAGCTTTTTAGTCTAAGGAAGATCAAAACCGTGGTTTCTCACAGATATCTGAAATTGGTGAGCGTGTTCTACTCCAACTTAAAGATGAGTGATGAAACATTTTGTAACAAAGTCAAGGGGGTTGATATGAAGCTGATCAAAGAGGTTGGGATTGGGATTGTCGTTTATCAACCGATCAGCAAAGAAGGCTTTCTGATGGAAGACCATCTAAGACACACATTGGACCTCTTACTAGAGCCATGGCAAAGAGGATTCAAGAGGAACAAGGATCACCTACCATTTTGCTTCTATGGAAGGTAATTTACATTAATCCTTCTTCCCATAATTAAAAGCACATTTTTCTTTGCTTTGTAGGCTTAATAAAATTGGAGGGAGTAGCTGCCAGCATAGCATTTGAGCACGTGAAAAGAGAGACTTGGAGGGAGAAGCTTGCTGCCAAAGCTATCAAAAAGCTCAGCCAATAACCTAGCTAGCCCAGTGTTTCAGAATTGGTGTTGTTTTACGTGTGCTGCTGAGTTGGAATGAGGCATGTTTGAAGCTGAAGCAAATTGGCGCCTTTTTCTTTAATTTCATTTGCTTTTGGATTGAATTTCATTTCAGATTTGAGGCTCTTATCTTCCTATAAATAGGAAACCTCTTCCCCCTTTCGTAGACACTTTTGAGCTTAGTCTAATTGTTGCAGAAATGAAATTCCAGCTTACCTTTGCACTTGAGTCAACCCAATTCTTCACTTTCTTTCTCCTTACCTCTAGCTTCCTTCCAAAGTAGAAGGCCCTCTGAGCTAAGAGGTTCTAACCCACTCCATTCTTCACCGAAACCATACCATTCTCTGCATCTATTTCAGAATTTTGCTACCTTCATTATGCTCACTGGAACGTTTGTTGTTTGGCTTCCTGGTTCAATGATTCTCACCCATAGCAAGCTTCCATCAAGTGGTATCTAGAGCTCTGGTTGTCCACGCAAACCATAGCTAAGTGCCTTTCCATTCTGCTATTTAATTCCAATCCACTTTGTGTTATTTCTATTTCTGTTTTCAGTCCAGTTTGTGCTGTTTCTATTTCTGTTTTGTTGCTGTTTTCAATTCTGTATTGCTTTTCCAGTCATTCAATTTTAGTTTCCTTTGTGTGCTTATATTTTCCTTTCATTTTAATCGGTGAAACCTTCTTGTTTGGGTCATTTCCAGCTTTACATTTCAATTCTGTATTGTTTTAAGTCTTGTGCAATTTACTGTTGCAGTATTATTTCTATCCCTGTTCAGTTTTCTTTTCTGCTGGATTATTTCGTTTTAATTGATTTGCAAGTGCTAAACAAGCTGTATATATACCAAATAAGGCAATGAGGACTTGATATAGCCTGGGTTATACAAGCTGAAGCATCAAAATGCAAATCTGATTTGTTTTCCATTGTGAATTCTGATACAGAATTTAAATCTGGTGCTAAATTTCTAAAATTGTTTCAGTGGTTTTCTTTTGATTCTGGAGCTTGGTACAACATTATGTGATGTTGTTGAATGTGTCTTAAGGTATAGGAAACCAAAACAAGCACTAAAATGCAATATGCATAGTGTGGTTGCTCAAAATCCTTAACCATTCACCATTTCAGCTTGAACTTCTAGCTTTTCACCGTGCTAATATACTTGATTTGGTCTAATCCGTGTTAAATCTAGCTTAGATCTGTGTTTTTACACTTCTTAGAGTTATTTCCTTTGCCGTCCAGTTTTTGAATCCATGAAAAACTAAAATTGGTTGGTTAATTGATGGTTTTTGCTGCATAATTTGGCCGTAGCAAGGGTGATTTTCGAATCCTACTGTTTCTGTGCTTTTGGAAAGCTTGAGCAAGTCTAAATGGATGTTTGAAAGTTGTTAATACTGCTATTTTGGTCAAAAATGAATTTATATGCAGATTGGATATTTAAACCATAATTTTTGAGTTAAAAATGGAAGTGGATCAGTGATTCTGAATATTAATCATTGTTTCAGCTGTTTAAGAGTTTAAACATGTTTAATATCACCAAGAAAAGTTGTTTGAACATTCATCAAAGTTGCTGAATCACTGCCACTCATTTTGGGTTCCAAAACCACCATTTTAGTTCATTTTTCTAGTGTAGTTTCTGTTTTTCCAACCACTGTTTTGGTAATTTTAGTGTAAAATTCATTGCTGGATTGTGAAAAAGTTGGTTCAATGTTTAAAAATGAAAATACATGATCAAAAGAAGAAGTATCGAGTGTTAAAAAGCTGTTACAACCAACCAATCTAGATTACAGGCCCTGAAAAAAATCAAAAACACAAAATCTGAAATTCATTGGGGCATTTTATCAAACACTTTTGAAAATTATCAAACAGTTTGCATTTGGAATAATTTCTGAACTGTCACCATGGCTTCTCTAAGTTTTCAAGGCTATGCCTTAATTTGGTGGACAACCTTGGTCAAGGATCATAGGCTAAGACACTTACCTCCCATTAGGTATTGGAATGAGTTGAGAACCGCCTTGAGAAGAAGACATGTACCAGCCTATTATGATAGGGAGTTAATGGATAAGCTCCACAAACTCCAACAAAGAAACATGAGTGTTGAAGAGTATAGGCAGAAAATGGAGTTGCTTATGTTGAGAGCTTGGATAAGAGAGGAACCAAGGATAACAATTGGTAGGTTCCAAAGTGGACTCAACTATGACATAAGAGATAGGGTTGAACTTATACCCTACAATGATCTCAATGAATTAGTCCAACTTTGTGTGAGGGTGGAGCAACAACTCAAGAGGAAAAGCTCCACTAAGAAAGATTACCCTCATAGTTCCAACCATAAGAAAGAATACAAGAGGAAGGGTAGTCTAACCAAGCCAAGGTATGAAGAATTTAGAGAGATAGAGAGAAGGAAAGAAAAAGTCAAAGAACCTTCAAGAGATCATAAAAGTAAGGAGACTAAGTGCTTTAGATGTGGGGAAAAAGGGCACTATGCATCTGAGTGTCGCAATAAAAGGTCAACTTACATTCTTGAGCATGAGAGTGAAAGTGAGGGTTCTTCATATAATGAGTCTGAAACATCCACTTCTGAAGAAGAAGAAACTTTACCTTGTGATGGTGACTTACTTATGGTAAGGAGACTCCTGGAAAGCAAACATGTAGAATTAGAACAGTCACAAAGAGAGAACCTATTCCACACAAGATGCAAAGTTTTGGAAAAGACATGTTCAATGATTGTGGATAGTGGCTCTTATTGCAACTGTTGTAGTTCTAGAATGGTAGAGAAGCTTGGCTTAACCACTACTCCTCATCCTAAACCTTACAAACTTCAATGGATCAAAAAGGATGATGGAATAGTAGTTAAAGAACAAGTAAGAGTACCCATTTCACTTGGCAAATATGAAGATCAAATTGTTTGTGATATAGTACCAATGGAAGTTGGGCACATATTACTTGGAAGACCTTGGCAATATGATAAGCAAGCTCTACATGATGGAGTCACCAACAAAATCACCATTCAACACAAGGGAAAGAAAATTATTTTGTGTCCTCTTACACCTTCACAAGTAAGAGAGGACCAAATAATTCTTAAAAAGAAGTTGGATGGATAACCCATGCCTCAAATAAAGAAGTTGTCCAACCTCAAACTTTGAACATTTCTAAAAATCTTTTTCTTGGACAACCTCATTTTCTTCTCTATTGCAAAGAGGCATTTGTTTCAATCACTCATGAACTTGGTTCTCTACCAAAGGGGTTGCAAAAACTTTTAAAGGAATTTGATGATGTATTTCCTAAAGAGGTACCAAGTGGATTACCACCTTTGAGGGGAATAGATCATCAAATAGATTTGGTGCCTGGGGCAAGCCTACCCAATAGGCCAGCCTATAGAACCAACCCCATGGAAACAAAAGAAATAGAGAAACAAGTTAATGAATTATTGAACAAAGGGTGGATCCAAAAGAGTCTAAGTCCTTGTGTTGTGCCTGTGGTTTTGGTCCCTAAAAAGGATGGAACTTGGAGAATGTGTACAGATTGTAGGGCCATCAACAACATAACTGTCAAGTATAGGCACCCCATTCCTAGGCTAGATGATATGCTGGATGAATTACGTGGAGCAAATCTTTTCACCAAAATTGATCTCAAAAGCGGATACCATCAAATAAGAATTCATGAAGGAGATGAATGGAAAACTGCTTTTAAGACCAAGTTTGATTTGTATGAATGGTTAGTCATGCTCTTTGGCTTGACCAATGCTCCAAGTACATTCATGAGATTAATGAATCATGTCCTTAGGGAATGCATAGGAAGATTTGTAGTGGTCTATTTTGATGACATCTTAATTTATAGTCAAAGTCTTCAAGAGCACCTTAACCATGTCAAAGAAGTCTTGCTTCTTCTTAGAGAACATAATCTCTTTGCCAACTTTGACAAATGTACTTTTTGTCAAGAAAGTGTGATTTTCCTTGGTTTCAAAGTTGGAAAAGAAGGTGTACATGTTGATCCAGAGAAGATCAAGGCTATACAAGAATGGCCAACCCCTAAAATCGTAGGAGAGGTAAGAAGTTTTCACGGGTTAGCAAGTTTTTATAGAAGATTTGTGAAAGACTTCTCCACCATAGTTGCTCCTTTAAATGAGCTAGTAAAGAAAGATATGCCTTTTCTTTGGGGTGATAAGCAAGAGTTGTCTTTTGAGACTTTGAAACACAAGTTAACTCATGCACCTATTCTAGTTTTGCCTGATTTTTCCAAAGCCTTTGAACTAGAATGTGATGCATAAGGGGTAGGTATAGGAGCTGTTTTAATACAAGGAGGACATCCCGTAGCTTACTTTAGTGAAAAACTTAGGGGGCCTACCTTGAACTATCCTACCTATGACAAAGAGTTGTATGCCCTCATTAGAGCTTTAAAAACTTGGGAGCATTACTTGGTAACTAGAGAATTCATCATACACACTGACCATGAATCTCTCAAGTACATTAAAGGGCAAGCAAAGCTAAACAAAAGACATGCAAAGTGGGTGGAATACCTTGAGCAATTTCCCTATGTCATCAAACACAAAAAGGGGAGTACTAATGTTGTTACGGATGCTTTATCTAGAAGACATGCATTATTAGTAACCCTAGGATCCCAAATATTAGGATTTGATAACATAAAAGAGTTATATGAAAATGATGAAACATTTGCATCCACTTATTCATCATGTCTTATGAAGCCTTTTGATGGATTCTATCTTTCTGAGGGATATCTTTTTAATAAAGGAAAACTTTGTATACCCAAGGATCCATTAGAAAACTTCTTATCAAAGAGAGTCATGGAGGAGGACTCATGGGCCATCATGGAGTTGATAAAACTCTAAACATTTTGAAAAGTAAATTTTATTGGCCACACATGAGAATAGATGTTCAAAGGCATTGTTCTAAATGTATAGCTTGTTTACAAGCTAAGTCCAAAATTATGCCTCATGGACTCTATACACCTCTTCCTATAGCTAATACCCCTTGGGAGGACATAAGCATGGACTTTGTCTTAGGATTGCCAAGAACTCAAAGGAGGTATGATTCTATATTTGTGGTAGTAGATCGTTTTAGTAAAATGGCTCATGGAAATAACAAAGGATCAAGACCAAGAAACTTATCTCTTTGAAGAACCAAGGCTCTTGATACCAAATGATGGCAATCCTCTAGCTAGGACAAGCTAAATCTAGAAGCAACCAAGCCATGTACTCAAGATGCTAACGGTTTTGATGATAGTTTGCGGAATGGTGGTGGATGAAGATAGAAGGCTCATGATTTTGGTGTGTTTAATGGTGAAGGATGAAGTGTTTAGGGTTCTCTAAGAGAGGTTGGGCCAACTCTTGGAGGAAGGTGGCTAGAGGAGGCCACTTGGGTTGCTCTAGCCTAGGCTGACCTTATAAGAGGTTGTGTGCACAAAATGGCAGCATAACTTTACTATATTTTCCAAGGTGATTACATAATGGACAACACCTATATTTATAGGCTAAGGTGTCCCAAAAATAGGCTGAAACTTTAACCTAAAAGAGCCGCCTTTGTTGGCTTGGAGAGCAAGGAGAAATCCTCTCCAATAAGAGAGAGACAAGTGGAAAAAAATCTTCTCAAATGAGAGAGTGACATGTGGCCACTACCTATGGAAAAACTCTCTATTCCTAGAGTGACACATGGCCACTAACTAGGAGGAAAACTCTCCAATGGGAAGCCTCCACATCTCTAGGACGAAATATTGCTCCCTTGTCCTCCAAGCTTAGCCAAAATGTTGACCCCTTGGTCAACACACCCATTTTGGACATCCAAGCATAGTCAACTTTGGGCCTTGGCCCTTTGTTGACTTGTTTGGTCAAAATCCTATTCTACTTGGCCTAAAATACAAGGCCCAATTGAAATCCTACACTACTAGGCCCATAATACAAAGCCCAAATAAAATCTAGACTACTTGGCCCAAAATACAAAGCCCAAATAAAATCTAGACTACTTGGCCCAAAATAGAAGGCCCAAAATTATTCTATCTCTTATAAATCTTCAAGATGACTTAAGATGGCCCAAGAGAAAGAGTCTAGGTCCATCTTCCATAGATGCCTCCAACACTTCATAAATGTGCTACGTCATGGCAAGGGGTATGCCATCACTACGCTACCCAAAGACACGAGAAAAACTGCACGAAAACACAACGAAAACTCATTTTAATCGGTACAAATGGAACATAATCCATCAAAGACTAATTTAATCGGAGTAAAAGTAAATTTAAACGGTTCAGAAGAGATAAAACGCACTTGGAAATGCAATGCCGCGGAGAGAAAAGGCGAGGAGAAAGACGATGAAGTGTGCATAACCGCGGGTTCGCGATTTCTGATTTAACAGGAATCACGATGTCGGTGCCCCTAGTGCCCGACGTCTGTTCTTGACTAGACGTCGGGGATCTCACTAATATGACGTCCATTCGATTTAAAAATTAATATTTGCAGTGTATATAGACGTCGGATGTGGCGGGATCCGACGTCTAAACGGCGAAAAGAATGACTTTTCACCTACCATATCAGCCATATAAACGACTGCTACAAGGGGGCCGACGTCTATAATTGTATATATACATCAAACTGGCGGGATCAGACGTCTATATGGCGGAAAAAAATGACTTTTCACCTACCTGTCAAGAATATAGACGTCGGGTAGGGGGCCCCCGACGTCTATAATATTATAGACGTCGGGGCCCCTTCTAATCGACGTCTAGGTGCCCAACTTATTTATGAAAATACTACTGGTCAATAATTTACGTTGGTTATTTTGTGGTCCGACGTCTACGGGGTGACGTTAAAAGCCAATTTTGCACTAGTGAATGAAGATGATTCTCTTATTAGTGGTCATCTCCTAATAGAGAAGATTTTTACCTTGGTCTCCAAGCTAGCCAAGTTGAGATTTTTAGGATTTTGCTTCTATAATTTGAAGACATCTTAAACTTATAGATAGAGATGTCTCCCCCATATAAATTAACCTTTTAATTGAGTATTGTTATGTTGTTAAACTTGTGTCATACTACTCAATTTAGGTTTGCTAAGGCTAGAGCACCCCTTCTAAGTTTCTTCTAGCTACCATTTTTTAAGAGTTGGTCCAACCTCTCTTGAGAGCACACCAAACACCACCATAACTTCTTTGCTTGTTTGAGTCATATAGTTTGGCAAAGTAGCTCTCATCTAAACACATCAAACCCACCATATGTGTAAAATATTATCATCACCATCAAACTTTTGTAACTACCAACTCGTTTAGAAGTCCGCACCTTGCTTGAGTTATATAACTCGGAAGAGTTTATTCCATTAATACCACAGACACAACATAAAAGCGTGGGCTTAACTGAAACTGCCCATCAGCAAGGAAAGACGAACACTTTTTTTTTTCTTATGATTTTAAAAATTAGGGAAGAAAAAAAAAAGAAATTGAGTGACAGAACGGAGGTTTAAAAATAAAAATTTGTGCAATCTGTTCTTGGATGAGAGGATATTACCAATATAGGTCCACCCAAGTGTTGGAAATTTCCAAGTTGTACCGAAGACTGAAAATCCTTGATTCCATGACTATGGTCAACACGATATACGTGACTGCCAACCACTAGGGAATACAGATTCAACAAGACAATCAAAATCACAGAAATATAATGCGATTGCATTTATACAAAGTATATATAGGCATAAATATGACCCGTTAGATTGAAGACCAATTAAAAGCAGCCGCTTGAGTCAACAATATAACTTCACAATTAATCAACTGCTAACAATTCATTAAATAAAATCCCACATTAAACAAAAAAAGAAAACAAAGCATGATTGCGATTGTTGCCTTAAATAGAGACATCTGCGTGCAGCGTATCTTCATAGAACCAACCTAGCAGTTTCTCCTTCTTCTTAAATCAAACAAACACAAGCAAAACACACGCATAAGGGAAGGGAAAACGAAGATCAATTCAGAAGTCGTCTTTTTCTTCTTCGATTCAATGGCAGAACCGTCTCCTCTCAATGGAAGAAAACCTCTAATCACGGACTCAGATATGGAAGCTGCGCAACATCTTATTCAACTGAGCGAAGATAGCAGCAGCGACAACATTGCAGGGAACAAGAGGAACAGAAGCTGTGACGGAGAAGAGGTTCAGCAAAGGCCTAGGGACAAAACCGCTAGGAAGAAGATTATGGAGATTTTCGGGGAAGACGAGGTTTCTCAGCCAAAGAAGCGGAAGAGGTATCGATCTCTTGTAAGCATATACATGGCGACTACCCCCAGATCACTGTTTCAAAGGTGAGTGAGAACCTGCCTCGGTAAGGGTAAAAGAGAAAACCCTAATTAAGCCGAGGATTAATAGGAACAATTAGATAGGATATAGGAAGGTAGGTGATCTTAATTTCTTAACTGACTCCTTCTTTGTATAAAGGTGAATGAATTTTCTCCTTACTTTTTCAATAGAGAATGAAGTCAGGGATTTCAACTGTACTGGACGCTGGGCTTGTCTGAATTATTATAGTTACTTGTTCATTCTCAATCTCGTGATCGATGATACAAAGTGCATGTGCGTGATTCTGGTAATTGAGTTCTCATTTTTTATTATCCGTTTGCTTTTCTATCTTTTTCTTAAATGAAAAACAAAAAAAGTTATACATTACATAAAAAGGATTTCTCGTCTTACGATGCATGATAGGTTTATATTAAATGGAGTGGGGGATGATCATAATTTTGTATACCCTTTAGGAGTTGCAATCTATTTCCTGCATTTCATGGTGCAGTGTCTGTAGATGTAAGTGTGTGAATCCGCTATTTTATGATGGAAGAAACACTGGTGGATAATTTGTCGTTCATGTAAGTTCTTAAGTTCAAATCTATTAGAGGAGGTATTTATACCAAGTCTGTCTGCATGAATAGGAGAATATGATGTGCATTTGGGAATAATACAAAGATTGAATGTTCAACTAGCTGTCTTTATCACATCACCAGTTTGGTTTGGCATTTGCCAGACAAAAAATATGAAACCTTTGTAGTGTGTAGAGTTACTTCGACTTCGTATATGTGAACTAAGTCATATGCTATATACCAATGTATCAGAAAATGAAAAGGAGGAAAGAAGATGGGGGTAGACAAATGAAACTAAGAGGTAATTTCATACTTATACAGCTGTGGAGGATTAACTCGTATCTACAATCCAATTAGATAATTTTTTAGATGCATATACAGCATGCTATTTTTAATTTCAAGTGTGCATGGATTCTCAACTTTGGAGAAGCGTAGTAAAGTGAATATCAGAATGATTAATAAGAAGAAAAATGGAAGAGAAAGTTGAGGTACGTGAAGATCTAGAAGTGGAACAAAGGAAGGAATTCAAAGGGAGAAAGAGGGTGAGAAAGGCATGCACCAGGCACCATCTGAATCCCCTTCTGGCCTATATATGTCGGTGTCTACTTTTGCATAAATAAACGAATAGTTGCGTGCACATTTCTATGTTCTAACTTCTGTTATGTTAGGTTTAGCTTGGGGCATTACAAAAGAAGAGAGGAAATAGCTCCCACTATTTGTTTATTATAAGAGTGACTCGTGATCAATATGAAGCATGATCTTGATACATCAGATTGGTAACATATATATATATATTGAAGTTGCTCCTGATTGTTTTGCTCGAGTTACTAGCTCATATATAGCATTCCTAGGGGTTTTTAGCTTTCCTTATCTTCTCACGTAAAGAATATTTTTAGATTGCACACCTTTGCCAATAACGAAACATGATAGAGGAAACTTTTATCTGTTGAATGCAGACTCAATTTAATTAAGTCTCAACACTATAGCCTTGAGAAAGATTTGTCGCATATCTATATAAAAAGAAGGTATATAACTATTTTATTCTTGTAGACACTGTCTTTCTTGTTATCATCTTTCAGCTATATTATTTACTCAAATTTAATACCAAAATCAATACACAAAGGCAACTGAAAATGGACAATCAGATACATGGCACACATCAGTGAAAGTCAGGAACAATTCCTCTATGGGTCGATATACATGTATATGTATTTATGTTTGTCCACGTTTGGAAAATTTTGTAGTAAAATGTGTATCAGACTAAACTAAACGATGGTATATGGGCAGACAAGGGAATCCATAGGTTAACTTAGTTGTAGAAGAGAGCTGTACTTTGACACTATTTTTTTACTTCCACTTAACAACTTCGTATAATATTTTTTTATTTAATAATTTAATTTAAATTTAAATTTATCATGTTAATTCAGTATTATATTATTAAATATTAGAGTATTTATAAAATGCTGTGTGAAAGTAACTTTCTTCGTTGTGGAATTAAAGTGATTTATCTAACTTTGGTTATTATTATCAGCGGAAAATATTTCTGTAACTTTTAAATATTTAAATTATATTATAAGTTATTAATATGTGTAAATTGATTAAGTTAATATATAAGAAAAAATAATGAGAATAATAAGAATAACCTGAATGTATAAATATAATAAAGAAATAAAAAAAAGATAAACACCTAATAATTTTTATACAAAATATTTTAAAATAATGGTTAGTTCTGAAAAATCAGTTAAGAATTATATGATAAAGGGTAAAAAAGAAATAAAAATTGTATATATAAAAAGAGGTATCTTTTTAATATGTAGATTATTATTATTATTATTATTATTATTATTTTTATTATTATTATTATTATTATTGTACAGAATAGTTAATTAGTTAAACAAACTTTTAAAAAAAAGAAAAGAAAGGGTTAATTTTTGTATACTAAAGATGTAGTGCGACCTATAATAGAAAACTAATTTCTTTTAACGTATAGACATAATCAAACTAAAATGTTTTTATCCAAAACTCTCTTTAATATGATCATCAAAGAAACTTCTAACAACAAATTTAAAACAACACTACTTTCCAATTCATGTAAAAAGTATCACTTTACTTAAAAAATCATCATGATCAAAACCTTTTCCTTCCTTATTATGTTATCTAGATCTTTTGTTATCGACAATAAAATTTATAAATCTGATTAGCACAGGCATGAAATCATGGTTGATTACAAAGCCTACTAAGCAGAAAGTTTCAACCTGTTTTAGTATCAAGAACAAATGGAGGGTTTTTTGTTTTCAGCAAAAAGGAAAAGGTTAAAAAGTACATTAATATTTTATCATAAACAAAAAAAGAAAAAGGACAATAGAAATTGTGTTAAAGTAACGTATACCACAGAAGTTGAATACATATTACCTGAGCTATGGATTCAAAGGTCAATGGAGGAATTCCAACACAAGCAACAAAAGATTATTATATATTGCTGTAGTCATGCCTTTTATTCCCCAATAAAACGCATGAGAACGAAGTATAGATATGCAAAAGATCATCACCAATAAAACCTATTATTAGACTTAATAAGAATTGACAAATTTATATGTGCAATCCTACTTTACAAAAAACAAAAGCATGGATGACAAAGAATAAAATATAGAATAAATATTTGCTTAATTTTATTAAAATCTTTAAAAGGGGGAATGTGAGAAGAGAAATAACTAATAAGGTGATATTTATTTTGTGCTTTGTTTTGGAAAAACAATTATTTTCTTAACAAGATATACTAGAATCACTTTCTTTTTTTGTTCTACTACTTTAATGCTTTTGCAAGAATAATTAAGAAAAGAAAACTAGTTTTTTTCTTTAAGTTTCTTCTTATACTACCAAAAACAATTTCCTATCGGCGGAGGCAAATAGCAACCTAAAACATAGAAGAGATTACAGGTGAGAGAAAAAAACTGAAGAAATTTGACATTTTCCATGAGGTTCAAAGTGGACTGAAGTGACACTTTATCTCACCACCCATAAACAATTAAAATGGAAAAAAGAAAAGAAAAAGAGAAACAAAAAGAAGAAGATGGATGCACTGACGTACGCTACAAAGTATCATCCATATTCTAAATTCTAATTAATAGTTCTCAAACTCTTTCATTCCATTCCACCTAATGCATGACATCATGGTTGATTCTTCTGATGACTTTGGCCAACTTTGTTAGACAGCGTATAATACCACGCCATATCACAAAGACAAATATTGAGTTCCGAAACTGTTTACCATACATGTCCAAAATGAAAAACAAACACGGAAATATGAGATGCATGAGAAAGAAGAGAGAGAGGAGTATGATGTACAATTATACTAATTAAAACAATACAAGTGGTGTTGTTTTTGGAATTTTAAAAGCTACTAGGTGTTGTCTTTAAAGTTGAATGGTTTATTTTAACTTGTATATTGTATAAACTATATACTGCAACTAATGTGTAATAAATAATTAGTTGTAAACATGTAAAATTAATAATCATATATAATTGTCTGAAATTTACCTTTTTAAATATTATCTAACATTTACTTTTAAAATAATCATTAAAAAACTAATAATCTTGTATAGAAAATAATAAAACAATTTGCATTATTAATGATGTAATTAACTTCAAAGTTTAATATATAGTTAAGTTAAAAAGGATTTAATTTATACTGGAATAAAAAGTAATATCTAAAAGGTTAAATTATGACTTTATTAACTTAAATATAATCTAATTTTAGTTTATAAAAGATTCGTGTATATTTAAAAAATATTACAGAAAAATTCGTTTTAGCGTAATATATATATATATATATATATATATATATATATATATATATATATATATATATATATATATATATATTACAATTAATATTTTTTAAGGATTTCATTTACACACAAATTATGTTTTTATTTTACTTTTTTATTGTAACTTTGGAATTTATTGGTAGAGTATTTATGGAGATTTATAATGTTATTGCCAAGTAACGAAAAGTATGAAAAGATATAACCTAAAATTTAAATTTGGTGTTAATGTATATGGAGAGGAATTAAATTTAATTGTTATGTAAGATTTACTACCATGTGTTCTTTTAATTTTCAAATTTTAAAACAGAAATTATTTTATTAAAAGCATATAAAATTAAAATACTAATCAATTAAATATATATATATATATATATATATATATATATATATATATATTATCTTAAAAACTATATATACCTTCAAAAAGAGAAACTTTATTGGTTTTCTCCTCTCTGTCTTAAATAGCCATAACACTCGTTGTCTAAATGAAAACACGACCATGTAAAAGAAGATATTTTATGGTATGATCGTCTATCTCATAGCCATACGAGTATATGTTTCGTTCTTGGATAAGTATGTACTTGGTCATTCTTATTCAGCCACATCAACATCATAGAAGACACTTAACCAACATAGTCTATGATTACAATGATTCAAAATTTAACATTGGGCCAATGAGTCCAAGTCCATCTTGGTAAAAACTCATAAATAGTAAGTAAAAAACTCATCAATTACGTATTTATTTTTTGTTGATGTGAGAGACTAATTTGAGCATAAGAGTGTTTTTTACAAGTACAATCCCTTTAATTATAGGGAGAACAAACACTTATAGAAGGAGGACAAGTACTCAAAAGATTGAAGGTTGGAAATATTTGTAAAGTCTTTGAAAATATTTGTATGTACATATACTATAAGAAACCATAACCAACCCATATCTCAAAATCCGTATAATGACACAATGACAAATGAAGCACTAACCTCACACCACAAGAACTCGAAAGCATGAAACTTTGGTTGTTAGAAAAATGACATTCACTTAAATATTCTAAATATACTTCTGATGCATTTTCATTCCATGTAAACCTTACAATATAAACGTAAACATTTGGCCTTTTATTTCCAAGCCATAATGTGTCCAATTATTACAATAACACAACCATATAATGACCATAAATTACAAAAACATAATAGAATAACTTCCTGACAATTGCTCTCCTATAACAATAAACATCACCACTCACAATCACTAGTACAAAATAGGAATAAGAACACGGGTAATACGCCTCGGTTTTTAGAAAACCGAAGCATATGTAGAAGCGGTGGAATTTTCGCAATTTCGACAAATTTATATGCCTCGGTTGTAAAAAAACCGAAGCATAAACACCAAATTAACTCGGTTAAAAATAAAATCGAGACCTGATGTTCTGCCACGTCGCACCTAAAACTGGTTAATTTTTTACTACCTCGGTCTTCTAACCCAACCGAGGCATAAACGTTTCAATTACCTCGGTCCTCTGACCCGAGGCATAAACCTTTCGAAATGCAATACCCAGAAGCACGCATCCAACATAAACCTTTCACTTGCAACATCCAACATCCAGAGCACGCATCCAAGTTCGCTTTCCCCTTGCTTATCCATCCATGCGAAACCCAGAAGCAACTTAACGTTGGCGGCGAGGCATTGCGAGGTGGCGGCGAGGCATGGTGAGGTGGCGGCGAGGCATGGCGAGGTGGCGACGAGGCATGGTGAGGTCGTGGCGAGGTCAGAGCAAGGTGGCGGCGAGATCTCTTCTTCCCTTGTTTCTTTTCAGGTTTAGACGCGATTTGATCTCCGCGGTGTGACGGTCCATGTTCGTGGAGGTGGGAGGTTGTCCGCGGCGTGACGGTCCCTGTCCGCGGCTTCGATTTAGGGTTTCGATTTGGGGCTTGGCGACACTTTTGGAGGCGCGACTCAGGCTTCGTTGGTGGCGGCCGGCGGCTGGCGGTGGATCTTGCTTTCGTAGGGGATGAACCGAAGGGCGAGGTGATGGAAAACCAAAGGCGCGACGATGGACCGACAAGGGCGAGCTGATGGTGCGGCGATGGTGGCGCGGCGATGGTTTCGTTTTTGGCAGCGATGGCTTCTGCGTTTTTGGGTTCTCTGTGTTTTGCGTTTTTAGGTTCTCTGCGTTTTGCATTTTTGGGTTCTCTGCGTTTTTGGGTTCTCTGCCTTCAGTTTCAAAACTCATCATTCAATTTTATTTTTGTAAATTCGACAGGGGTGATTGTTGGACTGCGAGTGGGATCTGAGAGAGGAGAGGGAAAGAGATTGATTAGAACTGAGAAAGGAAAGGGAAGGGAAGAAGGCTTTGGACATTGATTTGGGTTTTCTTCTTTGTTTTACAGTTTTCTTCTGAGTATGGACTGATTGATTCTTGTTACAGTTTTCTTCTTTGTTTTAAATTTTTGAGCTGAAATTGGAAGAAATTTTGGGAGCTGAAATTGGAAGAAATTTTGGGAGAATTCTTGGATTTGGATTTGTTTGGCATGAGAGAATGATTGAGAAATGAATGAACTGAGGAATGAATGAACCGTGAATGCGTGAATGAGAGTCAGTACGAAAAAATAAAAAAAAATACACTCTACTGCCTCGGTTATCTAATAACCGAGGCATATTCTTGTCTCATTTTATCCCGGTCTATAACCGAGGCATAACGTTTAATCTTTTTACCTCGCCGGTATATGCCTCGGTTGTAGAACCGGTGCCTAAAAGCAAAAGTAACCGGTGCAGTATCCTCTTAGTGTACTAGTGAATTACTCTTAAATGTAAGTTTATTCCTACAAAACTCCCCATAAACTTAAATTTTGTCTTTTCTCATCCCTTTCCCCTGCATATCGACTTTTCCATGTGTATCAACCCACACCAAGTTTTCTCCTTTCATTAACAATCGGGTTCTTCACTTTCTTTATGACTAACTTATTTTTCATTGTGGTCGTCTTGTTTTTCACCTTGGCCAACTTCTCCTTTGCTTTGGTCGACTTCTTAGTAAGTTATTCGACTTCTCCTTTGCTTTGGCTGACTTTGAAGTACCTGAAAAACATCAGAAGGGGAGAGGGGGTTGGGGTTGAATAGTTTGATGGAAAATTTTTTGCAACCCTTCTAATATAGCACGTTATTGAGCTCTTGAAATCTTCTTTTAAATAATCGTAGGCTCAACTTAATAGGATTTTGCAATAAGAACTTTTAGTGTGCTATTCAGAATATATATATTGCAGCGTTTTGTTAACAACTTCTTTTATGAAATAAATCCTTTAGCTTGGAAGATTCTTGTGTTTGGAAATAAAGCGCAACTGCAAGTTTTCACAAGAGGATCGTTTAGGTAAGAGAAAATATAATTACACAAGAGATATTATACTGGTTCTCTCCAACTGAACTATATCCAGTCTCCTCCGCAGAGGGTTCCACTATAATCTTTGCACGATTAGAAATGAGTATTAGCACCATTCTTGGTACTCAACTACCTCGTTGAGATTTCCTCTAAGCATTAGCACTACTCTTGGTACTCAGAAACCCCACCGAGATTTCCTTTGAGTATTCGCACTCAGTAACCCCCCGAGATTTCCTTTTAGTATTTGAACCACTCTTGGTACTTAGCAACCTTGCGAATATTCCTCAACTCAACCGAATTTAGTTGTGAGTGTTTTAATTCTCTTTAGAATTGTAATAAATAATTTCTTACAGGTAGTTGTGACTATATCTCTCACTAAGAGGATTTGAATACAATATAAAGTAGTCTAAACACTCGTAGGCGTTTCTCTCTTCTATCTTACAATAGTAAGCAATATGACATTGAAGCTTGAGAGTATCTCTTTCTTTTTTGCTTTTCTCTTCTCTTTTCTTCAACTGATATGTATTTTTTTTCTTGAGCTTTTTCACTTTTTATTTCAGGATAAATATATTGTTGTAAGCTCTTCTTTCTTAAGATATTCTCTTAAGTTATCCTCTTAATTTTCTTCTTAAGAGATCTTCTATTTATAGGCTTCATGGATATATATTTGTCCGTTAGACTGAGTTTGTAGTTTATAGCCTTGATACTTATGCTTTCTCTTTCTTATTTTCACAGTAGTCGTTGGGTAAGCCAACTTTGTCAAAGCAGACATGCTTTTTTAGTCTTTTTCTTGAAGTAAGTTGTACGATCTTTTTAGACTTTGCTTCAAGTGAGGAACATTCTATGAATATCTCTTTTGTCTCTAACGTCCACTTTTTTATATTTGATTTGTAACATTGTAGATGCGTATAGAATAACTTATCTAAAAAATTGGAGTAAACTATGCATGCAAGAGATACGACTTTTCTTATCACTTATGTTGGTTTTGAACGTTGAGTATTTAATTTCATTAATGCTTGTTTAGAACAACAAAGTGCTTTTGATTTCCTACCGTTATGTAGCATTTTACAATTAAGTTCTTTTCTTTGAAGATACCAAGCATAGATATATACTTCATCATAAGATGAGGTACTTGTTAAGCACATGTCATCGTTTAGTCAAGTAAATGCTTCTTTAACTTTTGTCTCTTTTTAGATAGATAGCGTTTAGCTTGCTTAAGCTTTCTTTCATAGTTTAATAATTAAGTCTTTTAATATACTTTGTCAGAGACATTATCTCGACCTATTTTGTTTTCGAGAGCAATTGAATACCTATTCCAAGTATTATAAGCATTAAGCGTTTAACTCAATCTTTCTTGGTCGCTTTAGGCACAATAGAATTTAGCCATGCGTCTAGGTGTTTTAACTTAGATGTTTTTCGATTCCCCTTTTTTTATGTTTAACAAATACACATTTAAACGATGTAAGCATTCTTAGTTCAACATTTAGTTTTTAAGTCTTATGTGTTTTACATCTTTTATTATTTTTATCTTTTGCATGTTGTTAGTGGACACAATCGAAAAATAATAGTGTATAAAGATAAAGATAATAAATGAGTAAACAAAGATATAAATTTAAACAAACAACGAAGCAACATATAAGACAAATAAAGTAAATAAACAACAACGAACAACTTTTTATTAAAACACAAAAAACAGATTACATGAATGTAAACATGGACTCCTAAGATGAACTCTAAGAATCTAGAGAAACTCCCCCTGATTCTATATTATCCTAACTTCTGGTGTACTCTTTCTCTATTCTCCTCCTTATTTGATAAACATCAAGAAAGGAGAAAAAACAATAAGGGAAAAGACCTCATAGCCTGATAGGAGCGGGAAGGGAAAGGGAAGGAGTAGGAACGAATGTTGGATTATCATGTTCATGTTGTTTCGGTGCTCGAATGAGATGACAATGATGATCAGAAGGTTTGGAAGAGGGCTTCACACTAGTGCAAAAACAACGTATAACGTCACGCGTTCAACGTCGTAGCACTAAATATGCAACGTTAAAAATGACTGGTGGCATTTTCGTAAATAAATTGATTCGCTCCACGTCCTTTACTAAAATAGTGCGCTGTCTAAATATAATTAACGTCAAACAAGAAACATATTGACCTAATCTAAAATGTATTAACGTCAAATATGGCCAACATCGACGTAAAACAATGACCTTAGAATCACATAACGTCAACTTAAGAAACATCTGACGTTCAATTTAAAATAAAAAATAACGAAATAGTGGTTTGCTTCCAGCAGTAATATAGAACGTCGAACAATTTGGGGTTGGACGTGATTGTCGAAATCACATAACGTCAACTTAAGAAACATCTAACGTTCAATAACCCAGAAGGACGTTGTATATTACAACTAGCAATTATTTGTTTATTTTTCATTTAAATCAACCCATAAAATGTTAGTTTTATACTAGCTTAGACGTTTTGTTATTTAGTTCCTTTTTTATTATTTTTTTTCTTTTAAACTAACCATATAACGTCCAATTCTTCTTCGTGTTGACGTTGTGTTTTCCAGAAATTATGTTTTTAATTTTTTCTTCTAAACCAAACGAAAAAATATCATTGTGATCATGGCTTCAACGTTTTATTAAGCGGAGGAAGCCCCATATCAAGTGATGGGGAAGTGCATACCTAGAGAGAATATACTAAATGACATTTAAGAGAATGGGAAAGAAATTAAAAATGGAAGAGATTAAGGAAGAGGAAACTTATGATTTGAAGATGCGCCACTTGAAGGAAGCTCCAAGATAAGCATCAAAGGAGGACCGCCACTTGCTTGAGCATGATAAGGTCTGCCCAAGATAGGAACTTTGGAGACAGAATACTATCTCAAAGAAGATTGCAAAAGTGCAAATCAACTCAAAATTCAATTGATTCAAGGTAAGGTTGCTACAAAGGAGACCCCTTAGCCTTCTTATATAGCCCTTGGAGTGAGTTTGGAGAATGGAATTAAGAGATGTGGGACTTATAAGTGTCAAGGCCGGCCAGCAGCTGCAGCACTTCTCCTTGGTGCTTGGAGTCCCACATTGCTTAATTCTCTCCATCCAAAAGGGTTTATAAGCCATCTAGTTCTCCTAAAGTTCAAAACATAAAAGCTAGCTATGCTACCTTGCGCTACAAGCTAAGACGCCTTCTTTCTCTTCTTTTCTTTTAAGACCAAGCCATGGAAAGTCCCACATTGCTTGTGCTTAAACGAAAAGAAAGGTTTATAAGCGTTTATTCAACTAGAACTAACAAAAAGAAACAAAGAGGCAAATACAAGCCTATGAAATCTATTCTACTCTTTTTATGCTTGCTGTCACTTTGAAAACTCTTCATTGTTGCCCCATCTATGATCATATCATCAAGCCACATAACAGAATAGACAACGTTAACAATAACCTCAGTCCCTCTTTTTTTTCTGTTTTTCTTTTTTTCTTTTTTCTTTTAAACCAACCAAAAAATGTCGAACTCTTTCAGCAATACCAAGTTTTTTTTCCACAAATAATTTGCTTTTCTTTTAAACCAACGAATAAAAAGGAAAAAGAAAAAATAGAACGACCTTTGCCTTCGGATAACAAATAATACGTCATTTGCCTTTATTATTGGATTAAAAGAAAAAAGAATTAAACCAAAAAGACACTTTGCAAGTTTGAAGAAATTGATGTCAACATCTTCGTTTCTAGCAGCAAACTGCATTTTCCCATACATCATTTAAGTCGACTGTCTTTTATTATTGAAGCCCATATCAGGCCTTTCCCAACAGTAATTATTTATGTAGACATCCATTTATAAAATTTCTTTTAACAACTCCAAGGTTTCTTTGTGTTAACTTGTAACAACTCCAAGGCCTTTTAAAACGCTACAACATTCATAAAATTCATAAACTCCTTCAAAACATTTAAACAATCCGATAAAACAACTTCAGGAAAACTTAAAAAATGAATTATTCAAAAACGATCAAATTATGCAATTGTATAGAGTTAAGCATTATATTTATAGAGTCAATTCAAAACATCTGGTAACAGCAAAAATTGAATACTCACAAACCTTTCACGTCGAAGTCCCCTTGAGTTCGACGTTCTATGAGAATTTAAAAAGGAAAAAGAAAAACAAGGAGCGACCTTTGCCTTGGGACTACCCTTTATTATTGAAGCCAAAGGTCACTGATAACAATTGAAAAACTGTTATTTTCATTCTTAAAATTGATACTAAAAGCAACCTTTAACACTTAAAATCATGCTTTTGGGTATATTTTCAGAAATAAGAGAGCTGGACAGGTTTATGCTTGATTTCAGTGTTTTATGCAGGTTTTAAGGTGAATTTGGTGAAAGAAGTGAAGAAGGATAGAGATTGAATCAGAAAAGACATCAAAAAGTGCAAAAGGAGAAGCCGCAACTACCGCTCAGCGGCACTTAGGAACCCACGTTGGCTCCTCTGAGGGGTGAAAAGGCCGCTGAGGGGAGGAAAACAACTCACGCACTTACCGCTGAGCAGTAGTTTACCGCTGAGCGGCACTATTTTGGGCTTGGGCCTAATTTTTTGTATATTTTAGAATAGTATATAAGCTTTAGGACGTCCTAGGGTTTGTATCTTTGGCTGAGACGAAGCAAACACTCTCTTTTCCACCCCTTGAAGGCAGATCTTGGATGCTCAGGCTACCTCCTCATCTTTCTAGGGTTCTATCTTTCATTCTTTCATTATTGTTCATCTAGTTTCACCATGAATATGGTGAACTAAACCTTGTATTGTTGTTGGGGAATCAATGTAGTTTTGTGAAACTCTTATATGTGGAATTTGTTTTAACATCTTACTTTAAGATTTATGCTTTCTTTCATCATTAGTTAGGGTTTTTCCTCTTTGCTTAATGCTTGCTTTGTTTAACTCATTCATTGCCATTATTATTGATTTTGTCAATATGGGAACGTACGGGGAAATCTAGATCCGGGGAATTTCTCCCAATAGCATATTGGTTGCCTTTAAGCTCCTGCACTTCAGAACTAATTACTAGGAATGCTAGGAATTGTATGAACTCGTAATTAAGGATAGGCTTTCTTGCAAGGTGATTTAGGGAGTGGCATTAGCAATTGATGAAAAGAATGATGAATTCCTAAAAGTATATGAGAGTGGATAAGATGAAATTGATAACCCCAACAACATACTCATCCATCTAATTGATTAAAGTGTTTGTTTTCCTCTTTTCCATTGATCAAATTCATGCATACATGTTTAATTACTTTCATTTGCATTTAAACCTACAATCAATTGTTCACAAGTCTCAAATAATCAACAAATCATATAGCTAACTAGGCCGTGAGTCCTTTGGGAAAACGATACTTGGTCTTACCTAGTTTTATTACTTGATACGATTTGTTCACACTTGCCGATTGTTAAACGCATGGATTTGATGAAGTGGAAGTAGTCTTAATCTTCCTTGGAGGTCTTGGTTCACAAACCAAGATGATGCTTGACGCCTCAACAGGAGGAAATATCAAATGGAAAACTCCAGAGGAAGCTACAGAAATCATTGACAATATGGCTACTAGTGATAATGAACTAAATAGTGAAAGAGGAGCTCCTATTCAACAAAAAGGAGTTCTACAGTTACAAACCCATGATGCCTTGCTAGCACAGAACAAGATACTAACTCAACAACTGGAGACTCTTACAAAAACACTTGCACAACTGCCAACAGAGTTAAAGACTGTTGCACAGGTTCAATCACAGTTGTGTGAATTATGTGGAGGTGACCATACAATGGTCAATGTGCTTTTCCAGCAGAAGCCTTAGAGGATGTTAACTTCATGGCCAATCAATACCGTCAGGGGAATTTTAATCAAGGGTGGAAACCACACCCAAGCATTGGTCACGGACAAACTGGGCAAGCCGGACAAACTGGGCAATTTAACAAGCAACAGCAACAACCAACCTTATGGCAACAGATTTCTATACTTAATGAAAGATCAATAAGGATGGAAGAAACTCTTCATCAGTTCATACAGAAAACTGATTCTACTCAAAAGAGCACTGAAGCTGCTATTAAGAATTTGGAGATTCAAATGGGTCAGATTACCAAGCAGTTGGAAAAGAGGCCAGACAAAAATTTTGGGGCTAATACTGAGGTTAACCCCAGGGAAGAATGTAAGGTGTTGGAGAGTACAAATGATGAGATAGTTGAGTTAGAAAAAGGAGAGATAGAAAAAGAAGAGAGAGAAAAGAGAGAAAAAGAAAAAGAAGAGAGAAAAGAGAAAGGAGAGAGAAGAGAGATAAAGAGTAATGATATTTTCCCTTTTCCAATCAATCAAGAGATACAATTTGATTTTACAGAATTATTCAAGATGGTGGACAATGATGTACCTTGAAACCAGATATTACAACAAATTGCAGTTTATACTAAACCTGAGGAAGAAGTCTCTACAAAGAAAAGACGTCGAGATGATGATACAAAAAAGTATAAAGTTGTTAAAAAGGAGCCATTCCCTCCAAAAGCAAAAGATCCAGGAGGCTTTTCCATTCCATGCACAATAGGGAAGAAAAGGATAAAAAAAGCCTTACTTGATTTAGGATCAAGTGTTAACTTGATACCTTATTCGTTACTGGAGCAGATCGGTGATGTTGATGTGAAGCCTGTAAAGGTTAACTTAGTAATGGCAGATGGATCTTCAAAGGAACCCTGTGGAATAGCAGAAGATATTATAGTTTGTGTAGGCAAACTCCAGTTCTTGGTAGACTTTGTGGTGATGGAGATGGAGACTGCAAAGATACCCATTATTCTCGGAAGACCGTTTATGAAAACGGCCAAAGCTATCATTGATGTGAACGAAGGTATAGTGGTGCTCCAAGATAGAGAAGAGAGAGTTGTGGTAGATGTCTTCAAAGAAGAGAGGCAGATGCAGGAGGAAGAAGCTAGTCATAAAGCTGCATTTCAAGATGTACTCATGACTAGCCATGAAGATGAAAAGCCCAAGGTTAAAGGTAAACATTGTTTATTGTTTCAGGTACAGGAAAAAGAAAAGATTGGAAGAGGAAGAAAAGTTCCTAATGAATGGATGGAAGAACAACTCCAACTAGGTACACTTGTGAGATTCAAAAACAAGTTGTGGGTTGTGAAATGCTACAAAGAAAAGGAGATGATAGAGATAGAATCTCCATATTCTAGAAGAGTCAAAATAGTACACCGGAAGCAGTTGAGGAGTTGGTGGGATATAGACATCAACCATGAAGAAGGAACTTGAACTTTAATGGGTCAAGCTAATGACGTTAAAAGAGCGCTTGCTGGAAGGCATTCCAGTGATTTGAGGACAATATTTCTTTTGTTTTTCTTTTGGATTTGTAATTTTTATTCAGTTGGACATTATTTCTGTAAATATGTTTTTGGATATAGCATCTACTAAAGGATGCTAGGTGGTTAAGTATCCACTGAAGGATACTAGGTTTGTTACACCTACTGATGGGTGTTGGTAAGAAAGATTTGCATCTACTGAAGGGTGCTGGAGGATTTTGGGTCAGGCTCGTGACGTTAAACAAGCGCTACCTGGGAGGCAACCCAGTTGATTGATTTTATCTGTATTGTTTGTTTTGATTCTGCTTTAGTTGCATGATAGGGATTGAATGTTTGAGTGATCTGAGAACTTAATTACAGGAAGCAAGTAAGGGGCATGAGTAGGAGGCAACTAGGTTAAGCAAGGAAGAAGAAGAGCACTTCACGAAAGTGCCGCTGAGCGGTAGTGTCACAGAATGGGCTTAGGTTGCCCCTTAGCGGAACCCGAGCCCATTAGGGTATTTTTATACCCTAAGTCACGCTTTGGCCTCTATTTTCATATTCTTCTCTGCACACACACTCCTAAACACTTTTCTAAAGGTTCTCTACATTTTTCCTTTCATTCCTCTTTAGAAAATCTCCCTTCCACTCACTTTCTCACTAGTTTTCCATCTAACTTTGGGGTTGGGAGTGAGCATCATTGATGGGGCTGAGTTTTTCAAAGCATTAGAGCAGGATTTGTTTTATCAATCACTTTTGTTTTTAGAATAAGATTTGATGTACTTAATTGGAAACTTTGTCTGTTATGATGGTTTGCTTATGATTGTTGTTTGATAAGTAATGCCTGATGATGCTTTGATATTGATTGATGTTGAGATGTGCACATTAGATGCTTATACAGGTGATTCACAAGCTTTGTTAACAAATGCATGATGTTATGATTGTGATTATGATATTAAGTAGGATGTATATGTGGAATGTGAATGAGCTTATATGTGAGGTTTTGAGCTCCAGAGTTTTTGTAATTGAATGCTATTCCTTTGGAAGCATGAATGACTTTGCCCAGGTTTTCTATGATTGAACTACGTGCTTGTTTGCATCATATGATCAAGGCCATTTGTTGGTAACCTTTTTATTAGCCAAAATCATGAATTTAGCCCACTAAAAGAGAGCACTTTGTGTTCTATCATTTGAACCCTTAGCCTTGAACATGAATTGAAAACCCTTGTTGAAAAGCTTTACCTTGAGTTAAGATGAGAATATTTTGTGGTATGTATAAATGTCCAAGTTTGGGGTTGCTGGGAAGTTATGAAAGGAAAATTGAAAGCATTGAGCTAAGAGCTAAGAACTAAGTATGTGAAAAGAAAAAGAAAAAGAGAAAGAAAAGAGAAGAAAAAGCAAAGCTCAATGCAAAGGAAAGTTGGGAATAAGTAAGAATGGTTGTGTTTATATGATTCTCTTAACTCAAGGGTTCTGTGATCTAGAAAAACCAATTTTCTTGTTAGCCCAGCCACATTATACGCCATTGAAAAGTCCTTGTGATGATGTGTGCTTGTAAGTGTTTTTTATTATGGTTAAATGAAAGGCAAAGTTGATTCATGTGACATTGTGATAGTAGAGTGAATGAGTGAATACCTCTTATACACTTGTGTGTTTGAGGGAAACACTTTATCTAGTGAGGATAGATTCCATGAACACATAAGAACTTCTCTGCTTAGTTAATTGATCATTCATGAAAAGTAGCATTTGTTGGATAATATGTGATTGTGTGAACACTAAAGCATGTGCATGTCTTGATTGAAATCTTTGCAATAAGCTTAATTGAGTACTTACTTATCTTGAAAAGGAAGTTTTGAATGTGGTGAACCATTATATGGATTGGTAGAAGATTGAGTTACATCTTGTTAGCTTGAGGACAAGCAAAGTTTTAAGTTTGGGGTTGTGATAACAGTTGAAAAACTATTATTTTCATGCTTAAAATTGATACTAAAAGCAACCTTTAACACTTAGAAACTAGCTTGAAATCATGCTTTTGGGTATATTTTTAGAAATAAGAGAGCTGGAAAGGTTTATGCTTGATTTCAGTGTTTTATGCAGGTTTTAAGGTGAATTTGGTGAAAAAAGTGAAGAAGGATAGAGATTGAATCAGAAAAGACATCAAACAGTGCAAAAGGAGAAGCCGCAACTACCGCTCAGCGGCAGTTTACCGCTGAGTGGCATTCAGGAACCCACGTTGGCTCCGTTGAGGGGAGGAAAACAACTCACGCACTTACCGCTGAGCGGCACTATTTTGGGCTTGGTGATAACAGTTGAAAAACTGTTATTTTCATGCTTAAAATTGACACTAAAAGCAACCTTTATACTTAGAACCTAGCTTGAAATCATGCTTTTCTTCATATTTTCAGAAATAAGAGAGCTGGACAGGTTTATGCTTGATTTCAGTGTTTTTGTGCAGGTTTTAAGGTGAATTTGGTGAAAGAAGTGAAGAAGGAGAGATATGGAATCAGAAAAGATATCAAAAAGTGCAAAAGGAGAAGCCGAAGTCACCGCTCAGCGGCAGTTTACCGCTGAGCGGCATTCAGGAGCTCACGGGAGGGCCGCTGAGGGGAAGAAACGTGACACGCACTTACCGCTGAGCGGTGTTTTACCGCTGAGCGACACTTTATTGGGCTTGGACCTAATTTTCTGTAATTTACGAATAATATATAAGCTTTAGGGTTTCCTAGGGTTAGGGATCTTTGGCAGAAACGAAGCAAACACTCTCTCTTCCACCCCTTTGAAGGAGGATCTTGGATGCTCAGGCTTCCTCTTCACCTTTCTAGGGTTTTATCTTTCATTCTTTCATTATTGTTCATCTAGGTTCACCATGAATATGGTGAACTAAACTTTGTATGTTTGTTGGGGAATCAATGTAATCTTTTGAAGCTCTCATATATGGAATCTGTTTTTACATCTTTTATTTAATATCTATGCTTTCTTTCATCATTAGTTAGGGTTTTTCCTCTTTGCTTAATGCTTGCATTGTTTAACTCATTCGATGCATGATTATTGGTTTTGTCGATACGGGCGCATACGGGGAAGTCTAGATCCGGGGAATTTCTCCCAATATTATATTGGTTGTCGTTAAGCTCCTACACTTATGAACTGATCATTAGGAATGCTAGGAATTGTATGAACTCGTGATTAGGGAGAAGCCTTCTTGAAAGGTACTTTAGAGAGTGACATTAACAATGATGATTTGAATGTTGAAGTCCTAAAATATATGAGAGTGGATAAGATGAAATTGACCCCCAACAACATATTCATACATATATTTCATTGAAAGTGTTTAAGTTTTGCTTTTTGCCATTGATCAAAACTTCATGCATACATATTTAATTTTCGTCTTTTGAATATAAAATCCAAATATTTCGTCTTTAAGTCTTAGCTAATCAAGAAACCACACAACTAAACTAGGCCGTGAGTCCTTTGGGAAGAACGATACTTGGTCTTACCAAGTTTATCACTTGAACGATTCGGTCATACTTGCCGATTGAAAAACAAGTTTGTGACATCATATTTTGGTGTTCATAAATTTGTCCATCAAGTTTTTGGCGCCATTGCTGGGGACTCGTGGTTTAACTGGTTAATTTGTGTGATTATTGATTATCTTTGACTTTAATTTTGAATTTCTATTTTTATTTTCTGTTTTTATTTTTTCGGTTTTTATTTTATTTTATTTTATTTTATTTTATTTTCTGTTTTCTGTTTTTATCTCCTCATATATCTTTTTGTGCTAACCAAATATTCTAGGGTTTTGTGTTCTTGTGTATGCAGGAGGCAATTCGAACTAGGAGCAAGAAAACAACAGAACCTCTTCTTGAAGGTCTAGACGAGAGTAGACGGAGGAGAAGAATCCGAACATCTAGAGAACTTTTCCCTCCTCCGGAAACTCTGTTACAACCATCACCACAAGGTTCTGACAATAGCACAGTTATGGAGAATAACAATGTTAGAAGAACTCTTGCTGATTACACCAATATAGCTGGACCTCAGCACTTTAACAGCATAGCTAGACCTAGAGTCAATGCAGCTAATATGGAGGTCAAACCAGCACTGATCCAACTGGTGAAAAGCAACGAATTTAATGGGTTATCTCATGAAAGCCCATATGAGCACCTTACTACATTCAATGAGATTTGCAACACAGTCAAAATTAATGGGGTGCCAGATGAAGCGATCAAACTTAGTTTGTTTCCTTTCTCATTGGGAGGCAATGCTAAGCTTTGGTTGAATTCTTTCCTAGAAGGAAGTTTCACAGAGTGGGAAGCAGTGGTGACAAAGTTTTTAAACAAATACTTTCCACAATCAAAGGTAACAAAAGGCAAGCAAGAGATATCTTCATTTAAGCAGGGCATGGAAGAATCACTGGGGCATGCATGGGACAGATACAAAAGCTTACTAAGAAAAACACCCACGCATGGCTTTGAAGATCAGGAAGTAGTCTTAACTTTCCTTGGAGGGCTTGGTTCACAAACCAAGATGATGCTGGACGCCTCAGCAGGAGGCAATATTAAATGGAAAACTCTAGAGGAAGCCACAGAAATCATAGAAAACATGGCTACTAGTGATAATGAGCTGCACAGTGAGAGAGGAGCTCCTATGCAACAAAAAGGGGTTCTCCAATTACAGACACATGATGCCTTGCTAGCTCAAAATAAAATTCTAACTCAATAGCTGGAAACTCTGACTAAAACTCTTGCACAATTACCTAAAGAGTTGAAAACTGCTGCACAGGTACAAACCCAGTTGTGCGAATTATGTGGAGGTGACCATATCAATGGTCAATGTGCCTTTCCAGTTGAAGCTGTAGAAGACGTTAATTTTATGGCCAATCAATTTCCATACCGTCAAGGGAACTACAATCAAGGGTGGAAACCACACCCAAGCATTGGTCAAGGACAAACTGGGCAAGCTAGTCAATATAATAAGCAGCAGCAGCAACCAACCTTTTGGCAACAATTATCTATGCTTAATGAAAGATCAACAAGGTTGGAAGAAACTCTTCAACAATTCATACAGAAAACTGAATCTTCTCAAAAGAGCACTGAAGCTGCTATAAAGAATTTGCAGATTCAAATGGGTCAGATTACCAAGCAATTGGAAGAAAGGCCAAATAGAAATTTTGGGGCTAATACTGAGGTTAACCCCAGAGAAGAGTGCAAGATGGTAAAGAATGTGAATGAAGAGATAGTTGAGTTAGAAGGAGAAGAAACAGAAGAAAGAAGAGACATAGAGAGCAAAAATACTTTTCCTTTTCCAATAAATCAAGGGAAACAATTGGATTTCACAGAATTATTCAAGATGTTGGATAATGATGCACCTTGGGAGCAGATTCTACAGAAAATCACAGTTTACACAAAATCTGATGAGAATATCTCTACAAAGAAAAGACGTAGAGATGATGAGGCAAAAGGATGTATAACTGTTAAAAAAGAGTCATTCCCTCCTAAAGCAACAGATCCAGGCAGTTTTTCTATCCCTTGTACCATAGGGAAGAAAAAGGTGAAGAAAGCTCTCCTTGATTTAGGTTCAAGTGTTAACTTGATACCTTACTCTTTACTGGAACAAATCGACAATGTTAAAGTGAAACCTGTAAAGGTTAATCTAGTAATGGCCGATGGATCTTCAAAGGAGCCATGTGGGATTGCAGAGGACATTATAGTTTGTGTTGGCAAACTTCAATTCTTGGCAGACTTTGTGGTGATGAAGATGGAGACAGAGAAGATACCTATCATACTTGGAAGACCGTTTATGAAAACGGCCAAAGCTATCATTGATGTAAATGAAGGTATAGTAGTGCTCCAGGACAGAGAGGAGAGAGTGGTGGTAGACGTCTTCAAAGATGAGACGCAAGCACAGGAGGAAGAAGCTAGTTATAAAGCTGCATTTCAAGATGCACCCATGACTAGCCGAAAAGATGAAAATCTCAAGGTTGCAGGTAACCATTGTTTGTTGTTTCAGGTACCCAAGGAAGAAGAGACTGGAAGAGGAGAAAAAATTCCTAGTGACTGGGAGAAAAGAAAACTCCAACTTGGCACACCTGTAAGAATCAAGAACAAGTTGTGGGTTGTGAAGGGCTTTAAAGAGAAGGAGATGATAGAGATAGAGTCTCCATATTCTAGAAGGACCAAGACAGTTCAGAGGAAACAGCTGAGGAGTTGGTGGAATGATAACATCAACTATAAAGAAGATGGAACTTGAACTTTATTGGGTCAAGCTAATGACGTTAAAAGAGCGCTTGCTGGGAGGCAACCCAGTGGATTTAAAGACTTTTGATTTGGTTTTGTAATTTTTAATTTGTGAACACTATTTTTGTAATAATTTTGTTGGAGATAGCATCTACTGAAGGATGCTAGGTGGTTAAGTATCTACTGAAGGATACTATGTTTGCAACACCTATTGATGGGTGGTGTTAAGAAAATTTAACACCTACTGAAGGGTGTTGGTGGATTTTGGGTCAGGCTCGTGACGTTAAACAAGCGCTACCTGGGAGGCAACCCAGTTGATTAAATAATTCTGTTTGTTTATTTTAGTTAGGGTTTGCATAAGCATTTTAAACATTGAATTGCAGGGAACCAATGAGAGGCATGTATGGGAGGCACGTAGGTTAAGAAAAGAAGGAGAAGAGCACATCAAGAAAGTGCCGCTGAGCGGTAAGTTACCGCTGAGCGGTACTCTCGCAGATGGGCTTTAGTTTCCCCTTAGCGGGACCCGAGCCCATTAGGGTATTTTTATATCCCAAGCTGCGTTTTAGGTTTTCTATCCAGGCTCTTCTCTGCACAAACACTTCCACACACCTTTTCCAAGGTTTTCCACATCTTTTCATTCTTTCCTCTTGAAAATTTCCCTTCCACTCACTTGCTCACTAGTGTTCCATTCAAGTTTGGGGTTGGAAGAGAGTATCTTAAAGTGGAAACATTCTCATTGCATCTAGTATCTCCACCCAAGTAAGTAAAATGCATTTTGTTCATTCTAGGGTTTTTGATTTTGAATGTGATTGTCAAAGCATGAATATTTAGGGGTTTTGATTTCTATGCATGATTTGATGATATATTTGATGTTTGAACTGATTAAACTGCATGATTATGAACTGGAAAACTGAAAATTGCATTTGGGTGGAGTTAGGACAGCTTTAAAACAAGATTTTTCAAAAATCTGCAGAGTTACCGCTGAGGGGTAAACTGCCGCTGAGCAGCACTCTGCCAGATTTGGTTTTTCTGTTTTTTTTACGTGTTGGAATGTGGCATTGGTGGCGCTGAGGGGAAATTCTGGCCCTCAGCGGTGGTTTAGCTTTGAAAGGAGTTGTGTTCTGTGTTTACTAATGATTAACATCATGTTCTGTGGTTTTGTATTTGTGTTTGAATGCAGGAATGGCATCCTCTTCAGGAAAGAGATTGAAAACCATGGCAACCAAGAGAAAGGAAAAGGAACCAGAGCAACCCCACTCTAGTAGGTTCCTCTCTAGGAAACATGAGAAGCACTTTAGGGTGGTTCAAGACAGGAGAGCAAGTGTTAGGGAATGACTGGGGAAAGTTAGCCACCTATCCTGCACCTGCCAACATAGCTGTGGTAAAGGAATTTTACACCAATGCAAAGAAGATTGGTGATTATCCAGCTGAGAATTATTTGGGCTATGTTAGAGGCCATGCTATCAGGTATGATCCTGATTCTATTAATAACTTCCTGGACACTGTATGGGTTGGTGAGCAGTGCCAGTTTGCTCTTTGCATGGAGGAAGGTGCTGATTATGAGGATGTGGAGAGAGTACTGTGTATACCTGGAGGACACTTCCAAAGGAATCGATCTGGCTCAGTGGTTAACATTAGGAGGACGGATTTGACTCCTCTTGCAAAGTATTGGATGGCGTTTTCTCATGCCAACATTCAGCCATGTTCACATGTGTCAGATATTACTCTCAGCAGGGCACTATTCATCTACTGTGCTATCAGAAATTTAAATGTTAATATTGGGCAGGTGATAGCTGATGAAATTAGTGTGTGTGCCAATACCTCAAACAACAAAGCACCATTAGGACATCCTTCTTTGATTACTCACCTTTGCAAGCTAGCTGGGGTGGATACTTCTGTTCCACCATTTGAGAGGCCAAGAAAAGCTATTGATGAGGCTTATTACAGACAGTACTGTGGAGGTGAGGAAGCAGCTCAGCCAGTTCCACCACGCCGTGCTTGTAGAGAGAGAGGGCCAGCACAGAGCCAGACATCTGCTGAGACACATGAAGCAGAACCATTGCAGATGAGGGACATGTATATGTCTCTTATAGGTGCTCAGTTGCAGTCCATTCACAGAGGGCAGGTGGCCACTGCTGAGATGATTGTGGGGATGTATGATACACCTCCAGCTCATAGGTGGACTATGGATGAATTCCATAATGTGGTAGCTTGGCCAGAGGAACCAGTGCATGGAGGAGGAGCTAGAGCAGCTGACGCTTCAGCTAGAGAGATGGAAGAAGATGAAGCTGATGATGATGATGCATTTGAAGATGATGAAGATGAGGAGGAAGAGGAAGATACAGAGGACAGCTCATACTGATGAGGACAGCTCAGACTGATGTGGAGCTGAGATAGCATTTACTGATAAATGCTATCATATGATTATGCTTTTGTGGTTTAAGTTTTCTGAACTTATTTGTTTTTGTTTTTAGATTAGGGTTTGATGTACTCTATTGAACACCTGTTTTGTTATGATGGTTTGCTCTTAACTGTGATTGTGTGATAAGTAATGCTGAATGATGCTTGTGATTAATTGATGTTGAGATGATGTGCACATTAAAATGCCTATACAGGTGATTCACAAGCTTTATGAACAAATGCAGGATATCATGATTGTGATTGTGAAATTAAGCAGGATGTGTATGTCAAATGTGAATGAGCTTATATGTGAGGTTTTGAGCTCCAGAGTTGTTGTTGATTGAATGCTATTACTTTGGAAACATGAATGATTTTGCCCAGATTTTCTATGATTGAATTAAGTGCTTGTTTTGCATCATGTGATCAAGGCCGTTTGTTGGAACCCTTTTTATTGGCCAAATTCATAAAGTTAGCCCACTAAAAGAGAACACTTTGTGCTCTATCCTTTGAACCCTTAGCCTTGAACATACACTGAAACCCTTGATTGAAAATCTTTACCTTGAGTTAAGTAGAAGATCTTGTGTGGTATTATTAAATGTTCAAGTTTGGGGTTGTTTGGAAAACATGAAAAAGGAAAAGCATTGAGCTAAGAGCTAAAAAGTAAGAATATGCAAAGAAAAAGAAAAGAAAAGAAAAAGAAGCAAAGCTCAATGCAAAGGCAAAAGAAAGTTGGGAATGAATAAGAATGATTGTGTTGTTATGATTCTCTTAACTCAAGGATTTTGTGATCCAGAAAAAACCAATTTTCTTGTTAGCCCAGCCACATTATAAGCCATTGAAAAGTCCTTGTGATGATGCATGCTTGTGAATGTTTTTGATTGTGGTAAAATGAAAGGCAAAGTTGATTCATGTAACATTGTGATAGTGGAGTGAATGAGTGAAACACTTTACCTCTTATACACTTGTGTGTTGAGTGAAACACTTTACCTAGTGAGGAAATATTCCATTAGCACATGAACATCCATGCTTAATTGATTGATCATTCATGAAAAATAGCATTTGTTGGAATTTAAATGACTTTGTGAACATTAAAGCATGTGCACATCTTGATTGAACTCTTGGTCATAAGTTTGAGTGAAGTTGTTACTTATCTTGAAAAAGAGGATTTTTGAATGAGTGAACCATCATATGAATTAGTTGGAGATTGAGTTACATCTTGTTTGCTTGAGGACAAGCAAAGTTCTAAGTTTGGGGTTGTGATAACAGTTGAAAAACTGTTATTTTCATGCTTAAGATTGACACTAAAAGCAACCTTTATACTTAGAATCTAGCTTGAAATCATGCTTTTCTTCATATTTTCAGAAATAAGAGAGCTGGACAGGTTTATGCTTGATTTCAGTGTTTTTGTGCAGGTTTTAAGGTGAATTTGGTGAAAGAAGTGAAGAAGGAGAGATATGGAATCAGAAAAGATATCAAAAAGTGCAAAAGGAGAAGCCGAAGTCACCGCTCAGCGGCAGTTTACCGCTGAGCGGCATTCAGGAGCTCACGGGCGGACCGCTGAGGGGCAAAATGGCCACTGAGCGGTGTTTTACCGCTGAGCGGCACTTTAATGGGCTTGGACCTAATTTTTTGTAATTTACGAATAATATATAAGCTTTAGGGTTTCCTAGGGTTAGGGATCTTTGGCAGAAACGAAGCAAACACTCTCTCTTCCACCTCTTTGAAGGAGGATCTTGGATGCTCAGGCTTCCTCTTCACCTTTCTAGGGTTTTATCTTTCATTCTTTCATTATTGTTCATCTAGGTTCACCATGAATATGGTGAACTAAACTTTGTATGTTTGTTGGGGAATCAATGTAATCTTTTGAAGCTCTCATATGGAATCTGTTTTTACATCTTTTATTTAAGATCTATGCTTTCTTTCATCATTAGTTAGGGTTTTTCCTATTTGCTTAATGCTTGCATTGTTTAACTCATTCGATGCATGATTATTGGTTTTGTCGATACGGGCGCATACGGGGAAGTCTAGATCCGGGGAATTTCTCCCAATATTATATTGGTTGTTGTTAAGCTCCTGCACTTATGAACTGATCATTAGGAATGCTAGGAATTGTATGAACTCGTGATTAGGGAGAAGCCTTCTTGAAAGGTACTTTAGAGAGTGGCATTAACAATGATGATTTGAATGTTGAATTCCTAAAATATATGAGAGTGGATAAGATGAAATTGACCCCCAACAACATATTCATACATATATTTCATTGAAAGTGTTTATCTTTTGCTTTTTGCCATTGATCAAAACTTCATGCATACATATTTAATTTTCGTCTTTTGCATATAAAATCCAAATATTTCGTCTTTAAGTCTTAGCTAATCAAGAAACCACACAACTAAACTAGGCCGTGAGTCCTTTGGGAAGAACGATACTTGGTCTTACCAAGTTTATTACTTGAACGATTTGGTCTTAACAAGTTTGTGACATCATATTTTGGTGTTCATAAATTTGTCCATCACTTGGGCCTAATTTTCTGTATATTTTAGAATAGTATATAAGCTTTAGGACGTCCTAGGGTTTGTATCTTTGGCTGAGACGAAGCAAACACTCTCTTTTCCACCCCTTGAAGGAAGATCTTGGATGCTCAGGCTACCTCCTCATCTTTCTAGGGTTCTATCTTTCACTCTTTCATTATTGTTCATCTAGTTTCACCATGAATATGGTGAACTAAACCTTGTATTGTTGTTGGGGAATCAATGTAGTCTTGTGAAACTCGCATATATGGAATTTGTTTTAACATCTTACTTTAAGATTTATGCTTTCTTTCATCATAAGTTAGGGTTTTTCCTCTTTGCTTAATGCTTGCTTTGTTTAACTCATTCATTGCCATGATTATTGATTTTGTCGATAGGGGAACGTACGGGGAAATCTAGATCTGGGGAATTTCTCCCAATAGCATATTGGTTGCCTTTAAGCTCCTGCACTTCAGAACTCATTACTAGGAATGCTAGGAATTGTATGAACTCGTCATTAAGGATAAGCCTTCTTGTAAGGTGATTTAGAGAGTGGCATTAGTAATTGATGAAAAGAATGATGAATTCCTAAAAGTATATGAGAGTGGATAAGATGAAATTGATAACTCCAACAACATACTCATCCATCTAATTCATTAAAGTGTTTGTTTTCCTCTTTTCCATTGATCAAATTCATGCATACATGTTTAATTACTGTCATTTTCATTTAAACCTACAATCAATTTTTCACAAGTCTCAAATAATCAACAAATCATATAGCTAACTAGGCTGTGAGTCCTTTGGGAAAACGATACTTGGTCTTACCTAGTTTTATTACTTGATACGATTCGGTCACACTTGCCAATTGTTAAACAAGTTTGTGGCGCCGTTTTTCGGTGTTCATAAATTTGTCATCAGTCACCCCACATTAGGCCTTTGCCAATAGTCATTCTTTTTTCTATAAATACAGTCTCAGAGACTTAGATAACATGTAGACATCCATTTATAAAATTTCTTCTATGAACTCCATCTGTTAATTTTTTCTTTGTGTTTTCTGTTATCTCCTTCAAGGACACAAAAAAGCTTGAAGGAGTATAGAAAACCGAAGGAAAAGGTTGATAGATTTGGATTTCGCATCCTTTCAAAACGCTATTCCCCCTTCACTAAACTACAAAAATTCTGTAAACAAATTCATGTTAACTTTTTTCGTTGGTTTGTTGTCAATTCCTCTACTAAACGAAGAAATTTCTATGTTAATGATGAAGGCATGGTAGCAAACCAGAGGAAAATGTTAACACTTATGAATTTAAAAAAGACTCTATTAAAAAAAATCCTTCTTCATTTTAACAAATAAAAAGGTTGAAAGATTTGGATTTTGCACCCTTTTAAAATTCTACAACCTCCATTCACAAAAATCCTTCTACATTTTAACAATCCTGCGGATCTTTTCGTGGTTTGATTTTCATTTTTTTCGTATGTTTAGTGTTATTATGTTTTTCCTTTATTCGTTTCCATTTATAACCTACATAATAATGGATTTCTTTGGATTTCGCATCCTTTCAAAACGCTACTCCTCCTTCACTAAACTACAGAACTTCCGTAAACAAATTCATGTTAACTTTTTCCATTGGTTTGTTACTAATTCCTCTACTAAACGAAGAAATTTCTTTGTTAACGATGAAGGAATAGTAGCAAACCAGAGGAAAATGTTAACACTTATGAATTTAAAACAGACTCTATTCAGTAGACCAACAATAATGGATTTCTTTTAGAAATCCTTCAAATAATTTTACGTCGAATATGGAAGGAAAAATGACGTCCCTATGTATTTCCCAAATAATGTGTATGTCGAGTGGTGTCAATATTGGACGTTTATCTCTTCGTTTTAACGTAGCATTTATTATGCCCTGCCAAGAGCCTTTATACCTGGACGTCTAGTGGTGTCAGTATAGGACGTGGATCTCTTTGTTTCTAACACAACATTTATTATGCCCAACCAACATAGTTTTCCCATATAAAGTTGGACGTTCTATTTGAATTTAAAAAGGATAAATAAAAAAAGGGAGCCACCTTTGGGTTTTGGTTAACGAATAATACGTCACATGCCCAAGAAATTGGACGTTTATTGTTGGTTTAAAGGAAAAAGAAATAAAAAGGGAGTAATGTGGCTGAAATTAATATGTCGAAGTCTGAAGATTGACGTTAACCTCTTCGTTTCATAACTTTTCTATTAATATTATGTCGGGTAGCATTACTAATCAACGTACTATTGGTGTTCTAAAACAATAAAAAAAAAGAGTGCAATGGTATATTCAATGTAATGATGTAACATTAAAAATTTCAATTACAATCATACAAGTGATTTAATCAATTTAAACAATTCAATCACCATTCACTAATGTTATTGCCAAAAGAGAATTTTATTAATATGTAGAAGATGATTGATTACAACCAGCAAAACAAAAGATGGCTTAAGATGCCACTGATAACAAAATTAAAATCAAACAACGAAAATCCATATTCTTCTGTTGCAGAATTATTGTTGATCACTTTATGGTTGTTCACATCACCTTCCTTTCCATTTTGTCGGTGATTTTTCAATTCTTAGAGTCTTCTTCAGTTTTTGTCGAATCTGTTTTGTTTGCACTCCAAGAATTAGATATGGGATAAACTTGCTGATGATCATCATTTTTTCTCTTATGAATCCAATAAGTCCATGATGACCAATCCAAATTTGAAAGAGAAAGCCTTCGTAGCTGATCGGTTGATAAACGACAATCCCAATCCAAACCTCTTTGATCCGCTTCATATCAACCCCCTTGACTTTGTTACAAAATGTTTCATCACTCATCTTTAAGTTGGAGTAGAACACAGTAACCAGTTTCAGATATCTGTGAGAAACCACGGTTTTAATCTTCCTTAGACTAAAAAGCTTCCGTCGAATGTCTTCATCACTAATCCAACCTGTAGGATTAGCATTCCTTGCAATCCGGGCAACCTTCCATTTTCTTCTTGATAATGATGAAGAAGCCATTTCTGATCAGATTCTGGAACGTCTTTCACATTTCTAGGGTTTGTAACTCTTCAGTTTAGAAAACACTGAGTGCGTTTTGAAATCTATTATTTATAAAGTTGTGCATCACTGCTTATCAGTTTCAGGCCCAACTAAAATTTTCAATTTTATATATCCCATTAAATTAATTTCATCAACGACAAATGTCAAAAGGGTTCGACGTTTTATTATGCGGAACTCTGACAATATATTTTTCAATCTTATATATCCCAATAAAATAATTTCAGCAACGACGAATTTCTACAGGGTTCGACGTTTTATTCTCTGACAATGTAAGGATTGACTTGATGGGCCCTGGATATAGGACGTCAAATAGAAATCGAATTCGACGACAAACTTTAACAGAGAAATTAAAAGTTAATAAACCGTCATATAGTTTGATTAAATCTATCATGTATCATTGTCAGAAAAAAAATTCTTAAACCCTTCCTGTAAATGTCTAAATCCTGTTCTCAGATGGCTTCTTCATCTTCACGGCGTGGAAAGAAGGCTCCACACCTTCTAAGAAATGCTAGTCCAAATGGGTGGATCAGTGATGACGAAGAATGATACAGATTTGGATGTTATAGAAAACTCTTCAAGGTGGTCCCTCACAAGTTCTTGGATGTGGAATTATTCAGAAGGGAGCGGTTTTATCTTTCAAGAATGGCTTGTAGATGTTGGTCTTCTAAAATTTGTAGAAATGATCGGTGATTGCTATCCTGACCTGGTACACGTCTTCTACCACGATCTGAAGGTTGTCGATGGTGTTATATGCTCTCGGGTGAAAGGTGTCGATATTAAAATTGATGACGAAATATGGCTATCTTTTACTGGCCTCAAAGGAGAAGGCTTCATGTCTCATGAAAGAAATTCTGAACTCAACCAATGGACCAAGAAGAAGAAAATTTATAAGGAATATCTGAGAAGTCCAACAAGGCTAAAGCTATACAAGCCATATCTACTTGATGGTTTGAAAATGGAAGAAAAAATGTGTGCTTTTGTACTTACTTGGGTATTACTACCTGAAAGATGTTTACGTGATTGTCTAACTACTGTAGATTTATTTTTGGTTCATGCCATGAAAACCCGGATACCAACCAACTGGGTTGCTGTCATGAGTGAGCACATGATTGAAATTGTAAGTAGTCATGGACATATTCTTCCATATGGTGTTTTTATCAGTCGTGTATTGAAGCATCATCAAGTTGATCTTACTGGTGAAAAAAAAATTTGGTGCACCGAATCAAATGAAACAGGAAAAGCGGCATTGAGACATAATGATCTAAAGAAAACAAAAGATGGCTGGGTGTTCAAGGATGTTGACGAAACTCCTTCTACCTTCACTCCACAGACTGAGTTTGAACGATTTGTTGTGGATCAATTTCGAATGCTTTCAACAAGAATTTCAAAAGTTGAAAAATCTCTGATCATGATTCACAAGAAATCAAATGAAAACAATGCTCTCATAACTCCCTTAGCAAGTGAATCTGATGATGAAGACGACACAACAGAAGTTGAGTCTACGGAGACATCTGACTTAGATTAGGAAGAAGAGTCCATTTTAGTTTATTTTTCTGAAATTAGTGTAATATTTTAATATATTTTAGTATATTTTTGTATGTTTGAACTCTGTTTGAAATTTAAATATATACTTTTCGTGGTTATATTTTCATGTTATTTCTTTGTTTAATGTTATTATGGGTTTAAGTTAACAATTTGGATTTCGTTTCAAGTAGTACAATTTCATTCATATTCATAGTGATTACAATCAGATTAGAAATAAAACAGACACAAAACAGAAACACAAAACAAACTCCATACTAAAACTCTAAGCCTCTATTCTAATTTAGAATATTTCCATTGACTCCTCCTCACTAGACTCTTCACTTGAATCTTCAGTTGGAGAATCATTTTCATTCTTTTTCTCATGCAAAGCGTCTATCTTCTGTTTGAGTCTCCTGAGTTTTTCAACAACAAATCTTTCAAAATTGGTTTCAGGGACGAAGTTGGTGCGGTCTTCATTTAGTGCAGGTGTGCTTTCAGAACTTTGAACCATATTCTCTTCATCCTTGAAGCACCATCTCTTTGTGGTCTTCACAAGGCCAATGGAAGTCAAGCTATTTTGATTTATCACATTTGAGCACTTACAAGACCATTTCTTTTCACCACTAACATCCATACCTTGAAGGGTCAGGATTTTGCTGATAAACACAGCATATGGTAGATGTCGTGCATGTTTGGTTCTTGCATCAATCATATGATCTTTTATTACTTCCACCCAATTGGTAGGAACATCATTCTTGATGGCATACAACAGAAAAACATCTTCAATCTTCATTCTGTCTTGTACTTGTACAAGTCTAGCAAGTAAAAACACCCACGCAAGAATGTGTGTTGTTATCTTTTCTTATTTATTCAGTCCCTCATGCACATATAATTTTTCAATTGTGTATCTGCCAGGAAACCTTAACCAGTTAATGTACACGTCCTTTTTCTTCAGCCATCTATTTGTTTCTAAGTACCGTAAGTGAGAGAATAACCCTTCGGCTTTTAATCCAGCAAGTTCAAACCAGACATCATTGTCAATGTGAACATTTACTCCTTTTACTCGAGAATGAAGGACATCATCTATGTTTCTAATATTGTTGTAGAAGACCCTTACTAAGTCAGGGTACCAATCACCCTTCATCTAGACAAGTGTAAAGAGACCTTGAGTTTCAATCCATTCTTGGAAGTGAAATCTGATGGAATCGTGCTTGACGTAGTCCTCTTTTTGTATTTTTACCTTTCATAGTTTTGCTCTTAAGGAGCATGGGTTACTATAAATACCCAGCTCCTCTCTTGTATTGGTACTTTTGAGATTAATGAGAATTGAATTTTCTGAAATCAGAAATTATTCTCTCTTGAAAGTCAGGCTAGAGAGTCCAGAGAGACTTCCTCTAGCCACCTTCCAAGCACACTCTTTCCCTTCCATATTCCATCTTCACGGTGCTTCTCTCTCATCATCCACGCATAATCACTTCTCCTCCAATCTGCTTCAGGCACGCGTCAAAGTTCCTTCAGCCACGCGTTTTCTGTCAGATCATCTTCAACGCATCATTTTTCATTTTTCCACTCGCGCATCTGCTAGGGTTTCTTCCTCTGAAACGCATCATCATTACCGTAAGCCTCTACTCCATTTCTCTCTTCATAGATTCACCTCTTCATCATCTATAAACCTTATTTTCTTCATAGATTCACATCATTTTCACCATTTCTTCATTTTCACCGTTTGATCTAGCTTCTGGATAGATTAAAAACCTCTCCTCACCTTGTTTATCATGTTCCACCGATTAAACACCTTTGTCACCGTTTAAAATCCATTTTTCCACCGTTTAAACCTAGGTCTAGAGTTTCATTGTGTGCACTATCAGTTTCCTTAGATTTCCTGCAAGTCATTCTTCGATTTCGAGTTCCTCAACATTCCGCTGCATCCTTCTTCGTCGGAGAAGCTTCGAGGAGGTCAGATTCATGCTCGTGCAACTTCAATCGACCTCTCCTCGGGCGTTCGTCCATCAAGTGGTATCAGAGCAAGGTCGAACACGCTTCGAAGGTAAGTATCTCGGTTCGTCTCTGTTCTGAGTTTTCTTCCATTATTGAGTTGTTTCGATTCTTCAGTTCTTGCGTTTGATTCGCGTCTCTGTTTTTGTTTCTAGTTATGTCTCGGTTTGATTTTGATTCTTAGGATTTTGCGTTGTTTCTTTTCATTTCTGAGGTGTTCATCATTTTCCTTCATTGTCTTGAGTGTTCTAATTTGTTCTGTGCCTTGAGTCATTACTTTGAGTTTTATTTTCATTTTATTCGGTGATTTCACTTTATTTGAGTTTTTGTTTTCTAAATCACATTTCTGTCATGTTCTAGTCTTGTGCATTGTTTTAATTGTCAATTAAATTCGAGTTTAACTAGCTGATGTTTGTGTTTTGTGATTCATTTGAGTTGCCTGCACTGAGTAAGTTCTGTTCACCATATATAAGCTATGACATTTAGATAAATGAGCTTGGTGGCAGATTTCAGTGGTAGAGATAATGAATCTCATGTTTTTGGAATCTGTTTAATGATAGCTTTGCTTGGTTTCTGCCTAATCAATAACAAGTGCATACCAAGTGAGCAATGAAAGGCTCAGCCTAGCTCGGTTGCACATTGATTAATCAACAGATTTGTGATTTGGCCAGCTACACCGAACTGGTTTTTCTTTGAAGAGTCTGTGAGTCATTCATACTTGGTTTTAAATTCTTTGCCAAGTTCTGATTCAAATATTTTTCCAGTATTGTCTTCGTTTCATTGGCATCTATTGAGGTATATGAATCTGCAGAATTGCATTAAAACTATTTACAACAGTGATTGAACTTAGTTTGAACTTCTGAGTTTGTGATCCATAATGTGCATTCACTGTTTTCACTTTGTTATCAATTCTGCAATTGAGAATAAATTTTTGGTCACTCAAGGAAGCCTAAACCAGTGGTATTTGAAAATATAACTGTGGCTGAGAGTGATTAGCCTCTTGTTTTCCTTTGGATATTTTTTTTTTTGAGTTGAATCATTTGTTTCTATCATGACTCATATCTTGTGAAGTTGAATTGAAATAGAGTCAAATTATATGTTGTGAATTGTAGCAAAAGAAAGTGAAAGTATAAAAGCATGAGTTCTTGTGATTTGAAAAAGAAAAAGCAATTAGAAAAGAAGTATTGATTGAACCACATAAAGAGTCAAGTGGCAAGTGCAATTCACAACACAGTTTTACTCTTAATGTTCTCTCCTTTTTCTGGTTCATCATATAATTGGATTGGAGTGAACATTTTAGAGCAATTGGCAATGCATTATTCTATTTCAGTTGCAAATCTGTTTGGTCATGTATGATTCAACTTGCTGTGATTTTCTTGTGTTTTTAATCTGTTTCTAGTTCTATTCCTTAGGCTCTATTTGTTGTGCGTACCTTTATTAACTAGCCTTGTTTCTTGTTTGTCAATTGTTGGCTGTCTTGGTTTTGTCTTTCACGTGTGAACTCTGATCTGCTGTTCTTAATTTGAGCTTTAATTGCTTTATTCATCTGATCTAGAGTTGTCTTAAGCAATAGATCTGCTGTGTTGTCATTGTCTTGTGGCTGTCCTGTTCTTTCTGGTTTCTGATTTTGACCTTAGCCTAGCCATTCTTGATTGAGAAGCTTGTACACTCTGGATTTCTGGAATTTGAAAGGAGGTTTATGTGCTTGGTAGCATCTTAGGTGGTGGTGGTCTAAAAGACTCTCAAGCCTTGAACTGCCAAGGGAGAATCTCCCTTCCAAATCTTTCATTTTTTTTTATGTGCTTTAAATTTCAAAAGAGAAGACTGAGTGTTGTGAGTTTTGTAAGGCTGACTTGGCCTAATTCCTTGGCAATTTGAAATAGAGAATTTCATTGTTCATCTTTGATGAGTCGTTATTTCTGGAATTATATTTAGTTTATTGCACTTAAATAAACCAGGGAATTGTGTTTATATTCCCCGTTTTCCGAATTCTGCTCAATTTGGTCAGAAATTTGTAATTGTGCTAATTTTGGTTTTCTGAGCTGATTAAGTGCATTTTTGAAGTGCAGGAAAATGTCGGAAATACATTTTGGGACATCAGGAAGAATGCCGAATAAATTCAAGACTCTCCACACAGACATTTTAGAATTAATTAAATTGTAATTCAGTAGTTTAGAATTTCTGTATCAACTCTTACATTTTGGGTCAATTTTTGGTAAAGTAGATTAGGCCCAAAAGTAGAGATTAGTGACTTGGACCTAGGGTTTTTCTTTTGTGTGGACCCCACCCTCATTAAAGGGGAGACACACGGCCTTTAGGTTAAGCCGCCACTTGCCATTTTCACTGTACACACTCTTGGCTTGTGTTCTTAGAATAGGGGAATGATGTTTACGCTGTTTTCTGGGGGATGATGATGATGAATGAAAGAAAAGGTTTCACTTTTCTTCTTTGCTGATTACACATGGCACTTTTATTTTCTTTGGTTCAAACATTTCAATTGGAAAGGGAAGCACATGCCGCTACTGCAACGTCCAGCGTTAAGAATTAGAACGCTGCTTTCATTGTGAGGTGGCGTGTTTTCGTTTTGCAGCAAGAAGCGTTAAGAATTAGAACGCTGGTCTCATCCTAATCAGCAAGCTAGTTCCTTTCTTTGCTGGAGAAGCGGAGCACGCTAACACGTCCTGCGGAGGAGATTTAGTTTTATCTTTTGGCTTGCTTTTAAAGAAAGAAAGGAGGAGCGGTGATGGGCACTAGTGTGCATATGAAGAAGTGATTAGGTGGGGCTGGAAGAAGTGATTAGGTGGAGCTGGAAGAAGTGAAGCACCGAGAGAAGTTGGCAGACGCACGTTGGAACGCTTTGAAGAAGTGCAGCACGAGAAATGAAGAAGTGATTATAAGAAGGAGCATGTTGATTGGATGAAGTGGTGTGCACGTCCCATCACAGGGGTTCGGTCATTGGAAGCATTTATTCCACTTTGAAAAGCAATATTTAATCGTTTAGATGGAGAAAAGGGTGTGCACGGGGACATTTATCTAGAGGCAGTAGCATCATTTAATTTGGAGAGAAGAATGAATTTGTTTTCTTTTAAAAGCACACACACATGAACAGTACAAGAAACATTCCAGCAGGTTGCTTGTCAAGCATATTCACGTGAATGTGGACCATAGTGTGCACGGTGATGGAGCACTTTCAAGAGGCTAGAAAGTTTTATTCTCTTTAGTTAATCATTGAAGGAAGATGGTGCAGAGGTGTGGAATTTTTATTTGGGAAAAGAAGTAGGATACGTTGGAGATGTGGTGACACGGTTAAGTAGGTAGTTCTTTATAAGCATTTGCAAATTTTAAATTCTCTTGGTAGATGTGTGGGTCATGGTTAATGGTATAAAAGTTTTATTTTCTTTTATTTCTTTTGTCTTGGAATATTTTATATTGTATGTTTAAATGCTTTTCTTCTTTTTGGTGGTGAATGTGTAGGATAGCTTACAACATTGTGCATTTAATGTTCTAGTTTAGGTGTTTCATTTGAATATCTTTAATTGTATTCCGTTGTGTTTACTTTTAAGTTTTAATTCAGTTTATTAAAAATCAAAAACATTTTCAAAACCCCCCCACTACGTGTTTGATCTGAGACTGAACCACAATTTGGTCCTTGAGAGACGACCTAGGAGTCACTTCCTAGTCTATACTGCATTCTGTTATGCACAACTTTTGTGGGAGGTGCGACCCTCTCATCAATCTTACTGTGTTGTTGACTGTGCATTGTGCAGGAAAAGGAGTTTGAGTGATCAAACTAGAGCAGCTGTGATTGTACTCATTTTAATTTGCTCTTGCATTCATTTTGAACCTTAATTTGTTTGTTGAATCACTGCTACTTTACCTGTTCTGATTGCATTTTGAACTTCTTCATTTTGTTGCATCAACACTGTTTTAATTGCCAATTCCTGATTACACATACTTCTGCACATACTGCTGCACATTGTATTTCATTGGTTTGATCAGATTGGTCTGCTACTTTTGATTAATCTCGAACATTGTTGTCACCAGTTTGGTCCATTGATTATGACCAGTTTAATTCACTGATTTGCTATACAGGCTATACTGGTCATTTAATTGTGAACCAACTTATTCTTCATTTTTCCTGCATTGTATCATGTGGTGTATCTACTGTTTTTGGTGTAGCTGTGTAGACCTTATTTAATTGGTGTCATATAGCTAGTGCATCAGTTACAAGAATGCAGTGTAGGATGTCTACAAGTGAAGAATGAATCTGCTGATTAGTTGAGCACGAGGAAGAACCTACAACAAAGTCCACTAAAGCCAACAACTAGAAATAGCATTAATTAGGGAAGTTGCTTAGCTATATTGCTTCTGTTTGTTTAAACTGTTTGTGTTATAGCTTGCAATTTGTTGGATGTTGTGATTTGCTGAATTGGGTGTGTGATTTTCTTGTAGTTTATTCCTAGAGAGCAAAAGACATCTTCTTTGTGACTGCATCAAGGGCACAAGACCGAGAAAAGGGAAGTGCTTACTGCCATATATATATACACATAACCTTGTGTAATCTGTTTTAGCTAAGGAAATTTTGACTGAAGATCTGTGCATTTGCTTTTGTAGGAAACTGATCAGGAAAGACCAAGAGAATTGATAGCAGAAGCACAAAGTGGAACAACAAAGCTGAATGAAGTGGACCAGGACCGTGGCAGCGTGCATGTTTTGTATTTTTTTGTTCCATTTGATGTGTAATAGGCTGATAGGCTAGCTTTCTTTTAATTTTATTTTTTTTTTTTGTAAAAAGGCCTTTTATAAAGTCCAAGTGCTTTGCAAGAGTCCTTGGTGCTCTTTCAAACTCTTGGCAACTTTACTTGCTTTAATTACTTGCTTTAATTTTAGCATAGCTAGACAGGTGAGTGTGTCTTGTTAGCCAAAGCAACAAGCCTCACCATAGGAGTAGACTTTAAATATTGTTTGATTTTGTGTTCACGTTTAGGGGTGATTAGGCTAGAAGGGATTAAACTCTAAGCCTTTTCACATTAGAGTCCGAAGAGTCTAGTCTTTTAGTGTTTAATTGTTTGTGATTGTTTGAGTTGTGTACTTTGTTTCTAAAGGTGATTTTAGTTTAAGGGGTAATTAGTTAGTAGCCTAAGACATTTCTGGCAAGGCAAGACTTGGTACTTAAGCAGCTCTTTAGCTCACCTCTCTTACCTGGGGCTTGTCTAAGTGAAAGTTTCGAACCCTTTAAATTAAGAAAACTCTTAAAAACAAAGATGTCTTCTTATAGTTCATATAGGTCTTCTAGGTTAGATAATGTTGATGAAATGTTCAAACAAGCTAGGAATCTTCCATCTTTTGGTAAAGACATAGGTGCATTAACATACCTAGCTTGGGAAAAAGAAATTGATAAAATAAATCCTTGTTTTTATGAAGAGAGTGAATATTATGTCCTTAGCATATATCTCTCTAAGTTAGAAGAGCATGCAAGTGAGTGGTGGGATGAAAGACAATATCATGTTAGGAAAGGTAGAAAGTCCTCCATACATAATTGGCATGATTTAAAAGCTTGCATGAGAAGAAAGTTTGTGCCTTCAAGCATTAAAAGAAACCTAGAACTAATTAGGGATTGCATTGATGATGGAAAATTATTTCTTGAGCATTTAAATGATCATGGGTTTCTTCGTAGAGAATTAGAATTTAGGGCAAGACTTAAAGAGCTCAAGAATAAGAAAAGAGAAAGAGAGATTGAGAGAAAGGAAGAGGAAGAAAGAAAAGAAGAAGAGAAGAGAGAGAGAAAAGAAAACGAGAAAAGAGAAGAGAGAAGAAGAGAGGAATTAAGAAAAGAAGAAGAAAGAAAAGTAAAAGAGAGAAAAGAAGAAAAGAGAGAAAGGCAAGAAAGAGAGAAGAAAGAGGAGAAATTGTTGCTGATGACAAATTCTATTCTTTCCAAGACTACAGAACCTAAAAGGGAAGGTTTCCAAATCTTTACTTCTTTTCCAATCATGGTTTATTCTTCAAATATTGACTTCTCTTTCAAACCAATTGTCATTATATATTTTATGCAAACTTTTTCAAAATATGACAATTCAAATCGTGAATTATTCTTATCTTTTAAGAAAGAAATAAATCAAGACAAAAGTGAATTTGGACTTCTAGAATTTCCAAATGTGATAAAACAAAATATTAGAAGTCCTTATTTCCTTGTTTTTAAAGAAAAATTCTTTCTTGGATTGATATTAATTGAAAATATATTTGATGTTTATTGCAGATTTGTGTTTGATCCAGGAGGAAGAAAAAGTGGATATAAAAGAATAAGGCCACTCCAAGATGGCCATGCTCCCAAAGATTGTGTGGAGCTTCTTCATAAGGCGATTGCCAGATTTGAGGACAAATCTTTTTTTAAGAGGGAGGGTATGATGGAATCGTGCTTGACGTAGTCCTCTTTTTGTATTTTTACCTTTCATAGTTTAGCTCTTAAGGAGCATGGGTTACTATAAATACCCAGCTCCTCTCTTGTATTGGTACTTTTGAGATTAATGAGAATTGAATTTTCTGAAATCAGAAATTATTCTCTCTTAAAGTCAGGCTAGAGAGTCCAGAGAGACTCCCTCTAGCCACCTTCCAAGCACACTCTTTCCCTTCCATATTCCATCTTCACGGTGCTTCTCTCTCATCATCCACGCATAATCACTTCTCCTCCAATCTGCTTCAGGCACGCGTCAAAGTTCCTTCAGCCACGCGTTTTCTGTCAGATCATCTTCAACGCATCATTTTTCATTTTTCCACTCGCGCATCTGCTAGGGTTTCTTCCTCTGAAACGCATCATCATTACCGTAAGCCTCTACTCCATTTCTCTCTTCACAGATTCACCTCTTCATCATCTATAAACCTTATTCTCTTCACAGATTCACATCCTTTTCACCATTTCTTCATTTTCACCGTTTGATCTAGCTTCTGGATCGATTAAAAACCTCTCCTCACCTTGTTTATCATGTTCCACCGATTAAACACCTTTGTCACCGTTTAAAATCCATTTTTCCACCGTTTAAACCTAGGTCTAGAGTTTCGTTGTGTGCACTATCAGTTTCCTTAGATTTCCTGCGAGTCATTCTTCGATTTCGAGTTCCTCAACATTCCGCTGCATCCTTCTTCGTCGGAGAAGCTTCGAGGAGGTCAGATTCGTGCTCGTGCAACTTCAATCGACCTCTCCTCGGGCGTTCGTGCATCAAAATCCCTCCTTTTCAAATAAGTCGAGGTTCAAATATTTGTGAGGAACAATATGTTTAAACTTCGTCCACCTCAAAAACTCTAGATGAGTCTCCTCATCACTGATCCACCCGGAGAGATCAACATTTCTTGCAGCCACAACAACCTTTCCTCTGTCTGTTGAAGGATGTGATGAAGAAGCCATTTGAATTTGGATACCAGATAATTTTTCTTAGTATTAGGGTTTACCAATATAGAAACAACTCAGTGTACATAAGATTTTCAAATTCAGTGTATATAAGGGTGCGCAACGTCACGCATTCAACGTTAAATAAAATAACAGGCAACGTAAACAATAACCGGTGACATTGTCGTAAATAAATTCAGTGAAAAAGTAAAAAAAATATCTGGTGCTTCTGACTAAAAAAACGTCAAAGATATACAAAGCTTGGCCATTAAAGTGAGAGTTTAAAAGGAAAAAGAAAAAGTAATAAAAAATGGAGCGAATTTTGGCTTTTGGATGAAGATTAAAACGTCATATACCAGCTGAATTTGACGTAACATTCTGTTCACACAATTAATGGTCCCAACCACTCCAATGTCGTTCACGTCGATAAATAAGTAGACCATTTGAAAACCTATCCTACATAACTTCGGTAATCAAATTCATGTTAACTTTTTTCAACTGTTTTAGTTCTTTTCCTTCACTAAACGAAGACATTTCTTTATTAACCATGAAGGCAAAGGGCTAAAACAAAGGAAACTGTTAACACTTATGAATTTCAGGTAGACCCTCTGAAAACCTATCCTACATAACTTTTGTAATCAAATTCATGTTAACTTTTTTCTTGTGTTTTCCTTCTTTTCCTTTACTAAACAAAGACATTTCTTTGTTAACCATGAAGGCATGGGCAGAAAACACAGAAAAAGTTAACACTTATGAATTTCAAGTAGACCCTTTCAAAACCTATCCTACATTACTTCTGCTACCAAATTCATGTTAACTTTTTCCTTTGTTTTTTTTTTACTTCATGGTTTTGGGTATAATGTCTTCCATCATCTTTGGTCTTCATTTTAGATTAAGTGTTTTGTAAGAGGAGATTTCCTTTTGAAATTCTCTAAGTTATAGGACGTCGGTGATCCCAAAAAGTAGACGTCAATCACCAAGACTTTGCATCCAATGCACCCAATATTCGACGCCAACTTTATAAATTTAACTTGTCTTGGAGTTGTTTCCACCATAGGAAATCAAATAGCTCTGAAATCTAATGGTAGAAGACAACTCCAAGACAATTTAAAAAATGATTCATACATTGTTATATGATGAAGTTGAACATCTTCTTTATATAATTATTTTAGATCATAAAATTGTTTCAGCATTAAACATATTGTGAACCATTGTTCTTTTTCCTAAGCATTTCCCTTTCAGTAAGATAACTTAATCATTTATGTACTATAAAAAGCATTTTGTTGACTTGAATTTCAAAGGCCACCTTCATATGAACTGAGACCTGAATGCGGCACTTTGAAATTCAAGTGAGCAGATTGCAATTTGAGGATCAAAAATGCTTCGGAATCTAAGGAAAAGAAAACGCAAAGGATATAAAAACCATGAATCCTAATATGTTCGATGACTCAATATTTTCTTGATTTCACTTAGCTTATTGTGCTAGATTTAATCAGGGAATTGTGCTTGAATGTCCAGTATTTTCCCATTTTTGTTAATTGTGCTTAATTTGATCAGAAATTCTTATTTTTATTAATTTGAATTATCTGAGGCTAATTATTTGCATTATTAATTGTAGGAAAATTATTGGATAATATTTTGGGACTTAAAGAGAAATGCCACATCAATCATATTTTTAAGCTAAAGTGAGTGAGGAGGTGTGGATTTAAATTATGGGAGTGCACATGGAGATGGGCTTGATTGGAGAAGCTTCTTTTAAAATGAAGAAAGTGTGCTGGATGAATGAATGGGTCCACACGGAAGGAAGGCTGGCAACAGCACCACACGGCCCTTGAGAGCTGATTCTACCCAGCAAGCTTGAAGAAAGGAAACACACCACACGTCCACGTCCTGGAAGAGGGGTGCAGATCTTCACAGCAGCGAGACGGTCCAATGAGAATTGAAAAGCAAAGGCAGCACGTGGGTTTCATTATCCAGTTGAGGGGAGACACGCAACCTAAGAGAGAAGCACATGAAGAAGCTTGGTGGGCTTCACGGGAGAGAGGAAGCCTTCATGTCCAGCTAGCATTGAAGTGGTGTGATGGTGAGAAAAAGAGTGGTCCGGAAGGAGGGCTTCACTTGGATTCACGGGTCAGCAGGTTCAATGAAGAAAGGAGTGCACAGTGTTGGAGAAAATGCGGTAACACACAGCAAGAAGTGAAGCCCACGGCCGCACATCACGCTCCACACCTTCTACCACGTTCCAGCAGCATCCATCATTCCAGCATTACAGCATACAGCCACGTCCACACGCCAGGGAGAAGATGTCACGATCCATGGAAAAGAAGTGGCAAAAAGAAGAAGCATCCAACAGCTTTACACGTCCACTTGAAGATGTCACGGTCCAAGAAGAAAAAAAGGAAAGCGGAAGCACACACTTGGGGGCTGGGGGACGCCACTCACACGCTCTTTTGGGCTGGAGTTTTCTGGAAGATTGAAGTGTTACGACTGGAAGCAAAAAGGGAGCAGCACACGTGTTTGGCCCAGCTAACGTCCAGCAGCTTGGAGAGAGATGTGCGTCCAGCAGGAGGCCTTCCCACGGTGTCCAGCAAGCAGCATCCAGCTTCACCACGGCCCACCACACGTCCACGCTCACGGTCCAGCCAACAACAACACGGGAGCCCAGTAGAGGAAGCATTCACGTCCTTCAATTGGAGCACGCGGACAGCAGCGTCGAACACACGTCCAAGGAGAAAAGGGGGCTGGTTCATTAGGGCAGCAACACGTGGGATTTGGTGTGGTTTTTATCTTTCATTTTAATGGAAGCACACAGCTGAGAGGTCAGGGGGGCTGGACGAGTGACTTTTACTTTGGTGCAGTCCAGCCGCCACCTTCATTATTGGCTTTTGCTTGAACATTTTGAGAAGATGGAAAAGAAGGAAGAAGAGGGGAGCTCTCGGTCACAGCTACTGTGTCACGTCCACGAGGGGTAGCTCCATAGTTTTTATCTTTCTTTACTAGCTTATAGCATGCACCGAATCCACTTGGTTGATTATTAATATTGGACTACTACACACATTGTTTTTAAAAGTATGGTTTAAATGATGAAGATTCACTTTTTTTTTTCAATTGGAATGTGCGTATGGTTTCATCAGAAGAAGATAAATCCAATAGGTTTTATTTTTGTTGTATTCTTGCTTGAACGGAAGCTAATTTATTTTATGTGATGGATTTGCATTTAAGCTTTTCACTGTTTAGCTTAATTGTTGCATTTAATTTTATTCACGCCATTTTCCAATTGTTTCTGTGCATTTAAATTTATTCACGCTATTTTCCATTTGTTTATGTGTTGCATTGGCTCAAGCACTTATATGAATTTTCCTTTGAAATTTTATTTCAAACTGAAATGAGCATTTCACTTTTAGCTCAAGCATTGCATTTTAGTAGCCTTAATTGCTTCGGATATTTATCTAATGCATTGTTCGGTTTATTGTTTCTGTTCACTATGCTGTTGTCTATTTTGTTCAACTACTTTATCTTCCTACATTTCCAATTTCCTCACTTGCTTTAGAGACCGTTCGATCTCAATGTAGAACCGTTCGGTCATTTGTAGGACCGTTCGCTCTTCATGTTTTGTTCATTTATTTCAATGTTTTCAATTATGTTCGGTTGTTTTTAATTTCCAGTTTTAATTTAGTTTATTTACAATCACAAAAACACTTTCAAACCCCCCACTACGTGTTTGACCTAAGACTCGAACCACATTTGGTCCTTGAGAGACGACCTAGGAGTCAATTCCTAGCTATACTACATTTCTTTTATGCAATCAAATTTGATGGGCCGCAACAGCCCGCATCAATGTTCAACAGAGAAACAGGATGGCAGGAATTACACGAAATTTATGCTATATTTGTAGATGAAATGACGACGTTCAACTAAGAACTAATTGACGTCTAGCCCCCAACAAAAGACGTGAAAAACATAGTTGGAAACATTGTCACACTACTCCACAGAGTCGGGCGTGCTATTGAATGATTAAAAATTAAAAAGAAAAAAATATTAAAAATTAGATGATCCGCTGACGAAAATTAAATCATTATAAAAACAGTACATCATGTAATTATGATTAGAAACTGCCACATCGTATGAACGTCGAAGCCCCGCACAATTCGATGTTCAAACATCATTCACTGAAAAAGTAAAAAATCTCTTTGGATTCTGATATTGGATGAACGTGGAAGCCCCTCCAAATTCGACCTTCAAACATCATTCACAAAAAAAATTAAAAAATCTCTTTGGATTCGATATTATCTCCTTACTGACTAATCGAAGACATTCTGTGATAAATAATGATATAGAACGTCATTGATCACAAATATTTACTCGACGTCAATCGTATAAATTTAATTTATATTTCAGCTATTTCCACCATAAGAACTAATTGACGTCCAACCCCCAACAAAAGACGTTAAAAATATCGTTGGAAATGCACACCATTAAATGTCCCACCGCTCCATAGAGTCGGACATGCCATTGAATGATTAAAAATTAAAATGAAAAAAATACTAAAAATTAGATGATCCGCGTACCAAAGTTAAATCATTTTAAAAGCATTACACATGATTAATATCCTGCACGTCGAAGCCTCGCACATGGACGTTCAAACATCACTGAAAAAGTAAAAAATCTCTTTGGATTCTTAAGACTCCTTGCTGACTAAACATAGACATTACTATGATGAATAATGATATAGGACGTCCTCGAGCACAAATATTTGACATTAACTTTCTGAACGTCGAAGCCCGTCCGAATTCGACGTTCAATCATCATTCACTGAGTAAGTAAAAAATCTCTTTGGATTCTTCTGAACTCCTTGCTGACTAAACGTAGCATTGTAATTGAGCAATCTTTCGCATCCAAGCACTCAACATTCGACGTCAAATTTATAAATTTAAATTGTCTTGGAGTTGTTTCCGCCATAAGAAATCAAATAGCTCTGAAATCTAATGGTAGAAGACAACTCCAAGATAATTTAAAAAACGATTCATACATAGTTCAATGTTGAAGTTGAACATCTTCTTTATATAATTATTTTAGATCATAAAAAATTTCAGCATTAAACATATTATGAACCATATTTCTTTTTCCCAAGCACTTTCCTTTCAGTAAGATAACTTAATCATTTCTTTACTGTAAAAATCATTTTGTTCACTTGAATATCAAAGGCCACCTTCATATGAACTGAGACATGAATGAGGCAGTTTGACATTCAACCGAGCAAATTGCAATTTAAAGAACAAACATGTTTGGATATCTAAGGAAAAGAAAATGCAAAGGAGATAAAAAACATGAATCCTAATATGTTCAATACGGAAACAGGAGGCAGTGATTATGTGAAATGTAAGCTATATTTATAAATGAACTGACGACGTACATAGTGTAATTATGCTTAGTAACTTTCTTGTATGAACGTCGAAGCCCCGCCGAATTCAAATTTCAAACATCATTCAGAAAAAAAATCAATAAATTTCGTTGGATTCATTTAAAAACAAAATGACGTCCCGCTCCCCAAAAATTGTCTACTTTTGAATGTTAAAAAGTTTGATGTGCCCCTCTATTTTCATATAATTCCACTTTCAATTTTACTAAGTTAAAATAATCGATTCTAAGTAATAAAGAATCGATTCAAAGCGTTATAAATTAAGAAATGCAGATAATGTTATTCATAGTATTTTCCTAATAATGTTATTCATATTATTTTTATATCATAATCATTTATATTAATAACTAATTATAATGATTAAGTTTTTCAAAATAATTTATTTGAATGTGCTCAATAAAAGTTTTTCTAAGATTTCATTTATCTTTAATCGTCGTGGACTTTTTAAATTCGAGTTTTTTATAAACGCTTATGTGGTAGTCGTGATCGGTCTGTTTTAAATATACAGATCCATCTCTTTCATGTCCTGGCCCATCCGTCTCGACCTTTTTAAATTTTTTCTAGAGGTTCATTAGACAAAGATGGAAACACCACAATATAGGTATAAATGTTTAAGGCAACCTAAGAAACCCTAAAATAAATATTTGCCACAAAGATGTTAATCTTTGATAAGAATCAGTTGTAAACCAAGAACCAAAAGAATCCTCCCTCAACGTTGCAAATGCATATTTATGACTTCCAAAATGTCTACATATGTATTTGGTGTCCCTATATATAAGTAAAGGTATTAATATTTAAGGCACCTAAGAAACCCTAAAAGAAAGATTCGCCACAAAGATGTTAATCTTCGATAAGAAAAATACAATTTATTTTATTTCATAAACTAATTATTAATCAGAAGATAGTCCTTTATCCTACCTTTTGTTCGGGTCAGCCTATCCCAACCTTCAACTTATGTTAGTTTGTCTGGACCTTTGTTCTTAATCTCCGAACATTCATTTTGGGTCAACCAATCTCCACCGTTAAACCTAATCTCCCTTAATCTTCGACCCAACCCATTCTCCTTAATTTTTGTTCTAGATCTGTCTAACTATTCCCCATACACGCGGTCTCTTCTCGATATTTGACCTGGTGTGATGCATCTCTGTTGTTAACTTGTCTAATTATTTTTGGATAATTATACTTTGACAACATTTTTTTGACAACGTACATTTTTTTCTAATTGACATATCTTCATTTTTGTCCACAATGTTCTATCTTAACACCTTTAGTTTATCAGTCAACTTAATTACTTTAAATAATATAATAATATTTGTTACGATTTTAAATATACAGACCCATCTCTTTCATGTCCTGGCCCGTCCGTCTCGACCTTTTTAAATTTTTTCTAGAGGTTCATTAGACAAAGATGGAAACACCACAATATAGGTATAAATGTTTAAGGCAACCTAAGAAACCCTAAAATAAATATTTGCCACAAAGATGTTAATCTTTGATAAGAATCAGTTGTAAACCAAGAACCAAAAGAATCCTCCCTCAACGTTGCAAATGCATATTTATGACTTCCAAAATGTCTACATATGTATTTGGTGTCCCTATATATAAGTAAAGGTATTAATATTTAAGGCACCTAAGAAACCCTAAAAGAAAGATTCGCCACAAAGATGTTAATCTTCGATAAGAAAAATACAATTTATTTTATTTCATAAACTAATTATTAATCAGAAGATAGTCCTTTATCCTACCTTTTGTTCGGGTCAGCCTATCCCAACCTTCAACTTATGTTAGTTTGTCTGGACCTTTGTTCTTAATCTCCGAACATTCATTTTGGGTCAACCAATCTCCACCGTTAAACCTAATCTCCCTTAATCTTCGACCCAACCCATTCTCCTTAATTTTTGTTCTAGATCTGTCTAACTATTCCCCATACACGCGGTCTCTTCTCGATATTTGACCTGGTGTGATGCATCTCTGTTGTTAACTTGTCTAATTATTTTTGGATAATTATACTTTGACAACATTTTTTTGACAACGTACATTTTTTTCTAATTGACATATCTTCATTTTTGTCCACAATGTTCTATCTTAACACCTTTAGTTTATCAGTCAACTTAATTACTTTAAATAATATAATAATATTTGTTACGATTTTAAATATACAGACCCATCTCTTTCATGTCCTGGCCCGTCCGTCTCGACCTTTTTAAATTTTTTCTAGAGGTTCATTAGACAAAGATGGAAACACCACAATATAGGTATAAATGTTTAAGGCAACCTAAGAAACCCTAAAATAAATATTTGCCACAAAGATGTTAATCTTTGATAAGAATCAGTTGTAAACCAAGAACCAAAAGAATCCTCCCTCAACGTTGCAAATGCATATTTATGACTTCCAAAATGTCTACATATGTATTTGGTGTCCCTATATATAAGTAAAGGTATTAATATTTAAGGCACCTAAGAAACCCTAAAAGAAAGATTCGCCACAAAGATGTTAATCTTCGATAAGAAAAATACAATTTATTTTATTTCATAAACTAATTATTAATCAGAAGATAGTCCTTTATCCTACCTTTTGTTCGGGTCAGCCTATCCCAACCTTCAACTTATGTTAGTTTGTCTGGACCTTTGTTCTTAATCTCCGAACATTCATTTTGGGTCAACCAATCTCCACCGTTAAACCTAATCTCCCTTAATCTTCGACCCAACCCATTCTCCTTAATTTTTGTTCTAGATCTGTCTAACTATTCCCCATACACGCGGTCTCTTCTCGATATTTGACCTGGTGTGATGCATCTCTGTTGTTAACTTGTCTAATTATTTTTGGATAATTATACTTTGACAACATTTTTTTGACAACGTACATTTTTTTCTAATTGACATATCTTCATTTTTGTCCACAATGTTCTATCTTAACACCTTTAGTTTATCAGTCAACTTAATTACTTTAAATAATATAATAATATTTGTTACGATTTTAAATATACAGACCCATCTCTTTCATGTCCTGGCCCGTCCGTCTCGACCTTTTTAAATTTTTTCTAGAGGTTCATTAGACAAAGATGGAAACACCACAATATAGGTATAAATGTTTAAGGCAACCTAAGAAACCCTAAAATAAATATTTGCCACAAAGATGTTAATCTTTGATAAGAATCAGTTGTAAACCAAGAACCAAAAGAATCCTCCCTCAACGTTGCAAATGCATATTTATGACTTCCAAAATGTCTATATATGTATTTGGTGTCCCTATATATAAGTAAAGGTATTAATATTTAAGGCACCTAAGAAACCCTAAAAGAAAGATTCGCCACAAAGATGTTAATCTTCGATAAGAAAAATACAATTTATTTTATTTCATAAACTAATTATTAATCAGAAGATAGTCCTTTATCCTACCTTTTGTTCGGGTCAGCCTATCCCAACCTTCAACTTATGTTAGTTTGTCTGGACCTTTGTTCTTAATCTCCGAACATTCATTTTGGGTCAACCAATCTCCACCGTTAAACCTAATCTCCCTTAATCTTCGACCCAACCCATTCTCCTTAATTTTTGTTCTAGATCTGTCTAACTATTCCCCATACACGCGGTCTCTTCTCGATATTTGACCTGGTGTGATGCATCTCTGTTGTTAACTTGTCTAATTATTTTTGGATAATTATACTTTGACAACATTTTTTTGACAACGTACATTTTTTTCTAATTGACATATCTTCATTTTTGTCCACAATGTTCTATCTTAACACCTTTAGTTTATCAGTCAACTTAATTACTTTAAATAATATAATAATATTTGTTACGATTTTAAATATACAGACCCATCTCTTTCATGTCCTGGCCCGTCCGTCTCGACCTTTTTAAATTTTTTCTAGAGGTTCATTAGACAAAGATGGAAACACCACAATATAGGTATAAATGTTTAAGGCAACCTAAGAAACCCTAAAATAAATATTTGCCCCAAAGATGTTAATCTTTGATAAGAATCAGTTGTAAACCAAGAACCAAAAGAATCCTCCCTCAACGTTGCAAATGCATATTTATGACTTCCAAAATGTCTACATATGTATTTGGTGTCCCTATATATAAGTAAAGGTATTAATATTTAAGGCACCTAAGAAACCCTAAAAGAAAGATTCGCCACAAAGATGTTAATCTTCGATAAGAAAAATACAATTTATTTTATTTCATAAACTAATTATTAATCAGAAGATAGTCCTTTATCCTACCTTTTGTTCGGGTCAGCCTATCCCAACCTTCAACTTATGTTAGTTTGTCTGGACCTTTGTTCTTAATCTCCGAACATTCATTTTGGGTCAACCAATCTCCACCGTTAAACCTAATCTCCCTTAATCTTCGACCCAACCCATTCTCCTTAATTTTTGTTCTAGATCTGTCTAACTATTCCCCATACACGCGGTCTCTTCTCGATATTTGACCTGGTGTGATGCATCTCTGTTGTTAACTTGTCTAATTATTTTTGGATAATTATACTTTGACAACATTTTTTTGACAACGTACATTTTTTTCTAATTGACATATCTTCATTTTTGTCCACAATGTTCTATCTTAACACCTTTAGTTTATCAGTCAACTTAATTACTTTAAATAATATAATAATATTTGTTACGATTTTAATTATTGTGATCTATAACTAAATTGAATTCGCATAAAATATTATTATTTTAAAATTAAATTAATATTTTAAAATTAAATTAATATTTTAAACAAATACAATTTTATTCTCTTTAAATTTCACCGACAAAATGACAGAAAAAGGGCGGGAGCCTGAAGAAGAAAACCTCGAATATCGGTAACGTTGCATTTCTAATGGGGGAGGTTATCTTAAAATGTAGATATTATATTGAAATATAATGGTAATGGGAGCTTATGAGCGGTTTTGTAAAGGAAAAAGAAAAATAGCAGGGTGGGAGGATGAAAAAGAAAACGTCGAATATCCCTAAACTTGGACGTCTTTTTCTAACTCTTTGTCTTCTGACTAACAATTATCACGTCGATGCCCTCTATAATTCGACGTCTCCTTTGTATTTTTAAGCAGAGCAGTTATGAAGTTAAGAAGTTGATATTGTGAAAGACGTTCCTAGAATTCTATTCAGAAATGGCTTCTCCATTGTCATCATCAAGAGGAAAAGAGAAGGTTGCCCGGGTTACAAGAAACGCAAGCCCATCTGGATGGATAAGTGATCGAGACATGCGAGCAAAGTTTTTATACTGGACAGATATAAAAAAGGTAGTTCCTTACAAGTATCTGGACCTGCAATTATTCAAGAAAGAAGGGTTCCTTTTTCAAGAATGGATTGCATATCAAGGGCTTACTAATTTTGTGCAGATGAAAGGACATTGCTATCCAAATTTGGTTGAGGTTTTCTACACAAACCTGAGGGTTGTAAATGGGGTCATTCACTCAAGGGTCAAAGGTGTTAACATTACTATTGACAATAATGTTTGGTTAGATATTGCTGGACTGAAAGCTGAAGGTTTCGATTCTTATATTCGTGATTCTGAGTCAAACAGATGACTAACAAAGAGAGCTATATATATAAATTGCTTAAGATATCCAGGAAGGTACAGGGTGGATAAGTAGTACCTACATGATGGCTTAAACAAGGAGGAGAAAATGATTGCTTATGTCCTGACTTGGCGAATGTTGCCTGGAAGATTGAATAAGGATAGAATGTCAACAAAAGATGTATTTCTGTTGAATGCTATCAAGACTAGAATCCCAACCAACTGGGTTGCGGTACTAAAACACCACATGATCGCTGCACGAGATGATTATGCACACAAATTGCCATATGGAGCATTTATCATCAAGGTGCTGGAACTCCAAGGAGTAGATGTATTTGAAGAAGAAAGAAGAATTGTGTGCAAAAGGTCAGAAGAAATTGGTATACCAATTCTGTCATCTATTGGGCTGAAAAAGACTGTGAATGGATGGTTCTTCAATGATGAGCAAATTGTTGGAAGTCCACCTACTCTTGATCAAGATCATATTGAAGATTCTGATAATGAAGATTCAATGGAATCTTCTTGATCATTATTTTAGACCCTACTTTTCTATGTTTTTTGTTTTTTATTTTGTAATCATGGCGAGCAAGCCACCTATGGTTTCTATATTTCTTTCGGTTTGAGAATGTAACGAAATGAAAGTTTATTTAAGTAAACGATCTGTGACTTCTGAATGTTGATTGCATTTTATGTGGACTAACCCTCAATCTAATTGAGAATATAAGATTATGCTGCTCTGATATTGATCAAAAACTGATCAATGGTTAAAAGTGCAAATTTCAGTACAATGCTAACTTGAATCAATTAAGGAAGAAGTGAAAAAAAAAATTTCATGTCTGATTTTAAAGAAAAAAGAATCATTAGACGCCACCTTTTGCTATTGCGGAAGAAGAAAACGTCGAAGCCTATCAAATAAGACGTTCTATTAATGTGAAGTTAAGAGGTCACCATTAATGCTCCCATTATACTGCAATTCCCTTCACGCCATTGCCCCGCTGCCTTCTGATAACGGTTGAAAAACCGTTATTTTTATGCTTAAAATTGATACCAAAAGAAACCTTTAAGACTTAGAAACTAGCTTGAACTCATATTTTTGCTTTAGTTTTGTGAATAAGAGAGTTGAAAGTGAACTTAATGGTTTTGGGAAAGATTCCCTTTATTTTGTAGGCTAACTGAATGATTTGAAAGAAGAATTGAAGTATCGAATGATTGGAGTGCTGAAAAGTAAACCAGAAACCAAAAAAGTCAATCAGTCAACTAGAAAAGTCAACCAGTCAACCAAAAAAGTCAACCAGTCAACCAGAATGCAGAAAACAATGTGACCGAGTGGCGCTGAGCGGAAATTTGGCGCTGAGCGGCAGTTTTCAGGTGCCGAAATCACCGCTGAGGGGCAAAACAGCTGCTGGGGGGCAAAATGGATCATGCGCTAGTACCGCTTAGCGGTAAAATACCGCTTAGCGGTAAAATACCGCTGAGCGCCATTCCAAGTGGGCTTGGACCGATTTTCTTTTGTTTTTATGGGCTTGGACTTGTTTTATGTTATTTTTATGCCCTACTTAAGGACTTGCACGTCCTAGGGTTTGTATCTTTGGCTGGGACGAAGCAGAAACACACTTTTCACCCCTTAGGGGTAGATTGGGAGATAGTGACGACTCTCCTCTTCTCCTTCTAGGGTTTTTCTATCTCTTTCATTCTTTCATTATTGTTCATCTAGTTTCACCATGAATATGGTGAACTAAACTTGGTATTGTTGTTGGGGAATCAATGTAGTCTTGTGAAACTCTCATATATTGAATTTGTGTTTTAACATCTTATTTTAAGATACATGCTTTCTTTCATCTTTAGTTAGAGTTTTTCCTCTTTGCTTAAAGCTTGCATTGTTTAACTCATCCAATGCCATGATTATTGATTTTGTCGATATGGGAATGTACGGGGAAATCTAGATCCGCGGAATTTCTCCCAATAGCATATTGGTTGCCTTTAAGCTTCTGCACTTCATAATTAATTATTAGGGATGCTAGGAATTATATGAACTCGTAATTAAGGATAGGCCTTCTTGCAAGGTGATTTAGAGAGTGGCATTAACATTGATGAAAAGAATGATGAATTCCTAAAAGTATATGAGAGTGGATAAGATGAAATTGATAACCCCAACAACATACTCATCCATCTAATTCATTAAAGTGTAAAGTGTTTGTATTCCTCTTTTCCATTGATCAAATTCATGCATACATGTTTAATTATTGTCTTTTGCATTTAAAACCTAAAATCAATTGTTTACAAATCTTAAATAATCAACAAATCATATAGCAAACTAGGTCGTGAGTCCTTTGGGAAAACGATACTTGGTCTTACCAAGTTTTATTACTTGATACGATTCGGTCACACTTGCCGATTGTTAAACAGGTTTTTGGTGCCGTTTTTCGGTGTTCATAAATTTGTAATCAAGTTTTTGGCGTCGTTGCCGGGGACTCGTGGTTTAAGTAGTTTATTTGTGTGATTATTGTTTATCTTTGACTTGTTTTTGAATTTTGAAATTTGAATTTCTGTTTTTATTTTATTTTATTTTATTTTATTTTCTGTTTTTATTTTTTTTGTTTTCTGTTTTTGTTTTTTCTGTTTTTATTTTTATCTCTGATTTTATATCTTCTCTATCTTTTTGTGCTAACAATTATTTTTAGGGTTTTGTGCCTAATGCCTGCAGGATGCAATTCGGTCAAGAATTTAACTATATGGGCACTCAATTCTTCCAAGGTCAACAAAGGAAAGCAAGAGATTTCATCATTCAGGCAAGGCATGGAGGAATCACTAGGTCATGCATGGGACAGATATAAAAGCTTATTAAGAAAGACTCCCACGCATGGATTTGACGAAGTGGAAGTAGTCCTAATTTTCCTTGGAGGTCTTGGTTCACAAACCAAGATGATGCTTGACGCCTCAGCAGGAGGAAATATCAAATGGAAAACTCCAGAGGAAGCTACAAAAATCATTGAAAATATGGCTACAAGTGATAATGAACTAAACAGTGAAAGAGGAGCTCCTATTCAACAAAAAGGAGTTCTACAGTTACAAACCAATGATGCCTTGCTAGCACAAAACAAGATACTAACTCAACAATTGGAGACTCTCACAAAAACGCTTGCACAACTGCCAAAAGAGTTAAAGACTGTTGCACAGGTTCAACCACAATTGTGTGAATTATGTGGGGGTGACCATATCAATGGTCAATGTGCTTTTCCAACAGATGCTTTAGAGGATGTTAACTTCATGGCCAATCAATTTTCACACCGTTAGGGGAATTTCAATCAAGGGTGGAAACCACACCCAAGCATTGGTCAAAGACAAAGTGGGCAAGCTGGACAGACTGGGCAATTTAACAAGCAACAACAACAACCAACCTTATGGCAACAAATTGCTATACTTAATGAAAGATCAACAAGGTTGGAAGAAACTCTTCAGCAATTCATACAGAAAACTGAATCTTCTCAAAAGAGCACTAAAGCTGCTATTAAGAACTTGGAGATTCAAATGGGTCAGATTACCAAGCAATTGGAAGAAAGGCCTGACAAAAATTTTGGGGCTAATACTGAGGTTAACCCCAGGGAAGAGTGTGAAGTGCTAGTGAGTGTAAATGTTGAAAAAGTTGAGTTTGAAAAAGAAGAGAGAGAAGAGAGAAAAGAGAGAGAAGAGAAAGAAGAAGAGAAAATTTGTGTGAAGATTGAGAAAGTGAGTAGAAAAAGAAAAGAAAAAAAGAAAGTGAGAGAAAAGAGAAAGAGGACGAGAGGAAGAGAGAGAGAATCATATGAAAAACCTCTTCCTCATCCAAAGAAGTATCATAGGAAGAAGGAATTTGAGCCCTTTATGGAAATCTTCAAGAAATTGGAGATTAAAGTTCCTATTATTGAGACACTGCAACAGGTTCCTGGTTTGATCAAATTTCTGAAGAAGTTCAGTAGAAAGAAGAAGAAAAAGAAGATGGAACTTGAAGCTTTATTGGGTCAAGCTAGTGACGTTAAAAGAGTGCTTGCTGGGAGGCAACCCAGTGATTTAAGAACTTTTAATTTTTGGTTTGGTGATGTAATTTTGAACTTTTGGGTATTTTTGTTTTTGTTATAAGTTTGTTACAGGGTTTACATCTACTGATGGATGTTAGGCGGAAGAATATCTACTGAAGGATACTATGTTTGTATACACCTACTGATGGGTGTTGGTAAGAAAGATTTGCATCTACTAAAGGGTGCTGGAGGATTTTGGGTCAGGCTCGTGACGTTAAACAAGCGCAACCTGGGAGGCAACCCAATTGATTGATTTTATCTGTATTGTTTGTTTTGATTCTGCTTTAGTTGCATGATAGGGATTGAATGTTTGAGTGATCTGAGAACTTAATTACAGGGAGCAAGTAAGGGGCATGAGTAGGAGGCACCTAGGTTAAGCTAGGAAGAAGAAGAGCACTTCACGAAAGTGCCGCTGAGCGGTAGTGTCGCAGAATGGGCTTAGGTTTCCCCTTAGTGGAACCCGAGCCCATTAGGGTATTTTTATACCCTAAGTCACGCTTTGGCCTCTATTTTCAGATTCTTCTATGCATACACACTCCTAAACACTTTTCCAAAGGTTCTCTACATTTTCCCCTTCTTTCCACTTTAGAAAATCTCCCTTCCACTCACTTTCTCACTAGTTTTCCATCTAAGTTTGGGATTGGGAGAGAGCATCATTGATGGGGCTGAGTTTTTCAAAGAACTAGAGCAGGATTTGTTTTATCAATCACTTTTGTTTTTAGAATAGGATTTGATGTACTCAATTGGAAACTTTGTCTGTTATGATGGTTTGCTTATGATTGTTGTTTGATAAGTAATGCCTGATGATGCGTTGATATTGATTGATGTTGAGAATGTGCACATTATATGCTTATACAGGTGGTTCACAAGCATTGTGAACAAATGCAAGATGTTGTGATTGTGATTATGATTCTAAGCAGGATGTTATATGTGGAATGTGAATGAGCTTATATGTGAGGTTTTGAGCTCCAGAGTTGTTATTGTTGAATACTATTACTGTGAAAGCATGAATGACTTTGCCCAGGTTTTCTATGATTGAATTACTTGCTTGTTTGCATCATATGATCAAGGCCATTTGTTGGTAACCCTTTTATTAGCCAAATTCATAAATTTAGCCCACTAAAAGAGAGCACTATGTGTTCTATCATTTGAACTCGTAGCCTTGAACATAATTTGAAAACCCCTTGTGAAAAGCTTTACCTTGAGTTAAGTAGAAAATATTTTGTGGTATTGACAAATGTCCAAGTTTGGGGTTGCTGGGAAGTTATGAAAGGGAAATTGAAAGCATTGAGCTAAGAGCTAAGAACTAAGTATGTGAAAAGAAAAAGAAAAAGAGAAAGAAAAGAGAAGAAAAAGCAAAGCTCAATGCAAAGGAAAGTTGGGAATAAGTAAGAATGGTTGTGTTTATATGATTCTCTTAACTCAAGGGTTTTGTGATATAGAAAAACCAATTTTCTTGTTAGCCCAACCACATTATAAGCCATTGAAAAGTCCTTGTGATGATGTGTTCTTGTAAGTGTTTTTGGTTATGGTTAGATGAAGGGCAAAGTTGATTCATGTGACATTGTAATAGTAGAGTGAATGAGTGAATATCTCCTATACACTTGTGTGTTTGAGTGAAACACTTTATCTAGTGAGGATAGATTCCATGAACACATAAGAACATCTTTGCTTAGTTAATTGATCATTCATGAAAGTAGCATTTGTTGGATAGTATGTGTTTGAGTGATCACTAAAAGCATGTGCACATCTTGATTGAAGTCTTGATGATGAGCTAAATTGAGTATTTACTTGTCTTGAAAGAAGGATTTTTGAATGTGGTGAACCATTATATGGATTGATGGAAGATTGAGTTAAATCTTGTTTGCTTGAGGACAAGCAAAGTTTTAAGTTTGGGGTTGTGATAACGGTTGAAAAACCGTTATTTTTATGCTTAAAATTACACCAAAAGCAACCTTTAAGACTTAGAAACTAGCTTGAACTCATATTTTTGCTTTAGTTTTGTGAATAAGAGAGTTAAAGGTGAATTTAATGGTTTTGTGCAAGATTCCCTTGATTTTGTAGGCTAATTGACTGATTTGAAAGAAGAATTGAAGTACCGAATGATTGGAATGCTGAAAAGTCAACCAGAAACCAGAAAAGTCAATCAAAAAAGTCAACCAGTCAACCAGAATACAGAAAAAGTTCCGCTCAACGGTAAAATATTGCTGAGTGGCACTTTTCGGGTGCCAAAATCACCGCTGAGGGTCAAAAACAGCAGTGGGGGGCAAAATGGATCATGCGCTATTACCGCTCAGCGGTAAAATACCGTTGAGCGCCATTCTAAGTGGGCTAGGACCGGTTTTCTTTTGTTTTTATGGGCTTGGACTTGTTTTATGTTATTTTTATGCCCTATTTAAGGACTTGCACGTCCTAGGGTTTGTATCTTTGGCTGGGAGGAAGCAGAAACACACTTTTCACCCCTTGGGGGTAGATTGGGAGATGGTGACGGCTCTCCTCTTCTGTTTCTAGGGTTTTTCTATCTCTTTCATTCTTTCAATATCGTTCATCTAGTTTCACCATGAATATGGTGAACTAAACTTTGTATTGTTGTTGGGGAATCAATGTAGTCTTGTGAAACTCTCATACATGGAATTTGTGTTTTAACATCTTATTTTAAGATACATGTTTTCTTTCATCATTAGTTAGGGTTTTTCCTCTTTGCTTAAAGCATGCATTGTTTAACTCATTCAATGCCATGATTATTGATTTTGTCGATATGGGAACGTACGGGAAAATCTAGATCCGGAGAATTTCTCCCAATAGCATATTGCCTAGGCATAGGAATATGAAGGTTGGTTGCCGTTAAGCTTCTACACTTTAGAATTAATTATTAGGAATGCTAGGAATTGTATGAACTCGTAATTAAGGATAGGCCTTCTTGTAATGTGATTTAGAGAGTGGCATTAACATTGATGAAAAGAATGATGAATTCCTAAAAGTATATAAGAGTGGATAAGATGAAATTGATAACCCCAACAACATACTCATCCATCTAATTCATTAAAGTGTAAAGTGTTTGTATTCCTCTTTCGATTTATCAAATTCATGCATACATGTTTAATTATTGTCTTTTGCATTTAAAACCTATAATCAATTGTTCACACGTCTCAAATAATCAACAAATCATATAACTAACTAGGCCGTGAGTCCTTTGGGAGAACGATACTTGGTCTTACTGATAATAGTTGAAAAACTGTTATTTTCATGCTTAAAATGGATACTAAAAGCAACCTTTAACACTTAGAAACTAGCTTGAAATCATGCTTTTGGTCATATTTTTAGAAATAAGAGAGCTGGACAGGTTTATGCTTGATTTGAGTGTTTTTGTGCAGGTTTTAAGGTGAATTTGGTGAAAGAAGTGAAGAAGGATAGAGATGGAATCAGAAAAGACATCAAAAAGTGCAAAAGGAAAAGCCGCAACTGCCGCTCAGCGGCAGTTTACCGCTGAGCGGCACTGAGACAGTCACGTTGGATCTGCTGAGGGGTGATTTGGCCGCTGAGGGGAAGAAAACAACTCACGCACTTACCGCTGAGCGGTAGTTTACCGCTGAGCGGCACTATTTTTGGGCTTGGGCCTAATTTTCTGTAATTTTAGAATAATATATAAGCTTTAGGACGTCCTAGGGTTTGTATCTTTGGCAGAGACGAAGCAAACACTCTCTTTTCCACCCCTTGAAGGAAGATCTTGGATGCTTAGGCTACCTCCTCCTCTTTCTAGGGTTTTATCTTTCATTCTTTCATTATTGTTCATCTAGTTTCACCATGAATATGGTGAACTAAACCTTGTATTGTTGTTGGGGAATCAATGTAGTCTTGTGAAACTCTCATATATGGAATTTGATTTAATGTCTTATATTAAGATATATGCTTTCTTTCATCTTTAGGTAGGATTTTTCCTCTTTGCTTATTGCTTGCTTTGTCTAACTCATTCATTGCTATGATTATTGATTTTGTCGATACGAGAACGTACGGGGAAGTCTAGATCCGGGGAATTTCTCCCAATAGCACATTGGTTGCCTTTAAGCTCCTGAACTTTAAGAACTAATTACTAGGAATGCTAGGAATTGTATGAACTCGTAATTAAGGATAAGCCTTCTTGCAAGGTAATTTAGAGAGTGGCATTACCATTGATGATAAGAATGATGAATTCCTGAAAATATATGAGAGTGGATAAGATGAAATTGATAACCCCAACAACATACTCATCCATATAATTCATTGAAGTGTTTATTTTGTTCTTTTCCATTAATCAACATTCATGCATACATGTTTAGTTATTGTCTTTTGCATTAAAACCTATAATCAAATTGTTCTTAAGTCTTAAATAATCAACAAATCACATAGCTAAACTAGGCCGTGAGTCCTTTGGGAAAACGATACTTGGTCTTACCTTGTTTATTACTTGATACGATTCGGTCACACTTGCCGATTGTTAAACAAGTTTGTGGCGCCGTTTTTCGGTGTTCATAAATTTGTCATCACATGCCTGGCGCCGTTGTCGGGGACTCGTGGTTTAACTAGTTCATTTGTGTGATTATTGATTATCTTTGACTTGTTTTTGAATTTTGAATTTTGAATTTTTGTTTTTATTTTTTCTGTTTTTTATTTTATTTTATTTTATTTTCTGTTTTCTGTTTTTATCTTCTTATCTCTTATCTTATATCTTCTTTTATATCTTTTTGTGCTAACCAATTTTTCTAGGGTTTTGTTTTCTTGTGTATGCAGGAAGCAATCCGAACTAGAAGCAAGAAAACTGCAGAACCTCTTCTTGAAGGTTTAGACGAGAGTAGACGGAGGAGAAGAATCCGTACATCTAGAGAACTTTTTCCTCCTCTGGAAACTCTGTTACAACCATCACCACAAGGTTCTGACCATAGCACTGAAAATATGGAGAATAATAATGCCAGAAGAACTCTTGCAGATTACACAAATATAGCTGGACCTCAACACTTTAACAGCATAGCAAGACCAAGGGTCAATGCAGTCAACATGGAGGTTAAGCCAGCATTAATTCAACTGGTGAAGAGTAATCAATTTAATGGGTTGTCTCACGAAAGCCCATATGAGCACCTCACAACTTTTAATGAGATTTGCAACACGGTGAAAATAAATGGGGTGCCGGATGAAGCAATCAAACTTAGCTTGTTTCCATTCTCACTAGGAGGCAATGCTAAGCTTTGGTTAAATTCTTTTCCAGAAGAAAGCTTTACAGAGTGGGAAGCAGTGGTGACCAAGTTCCTAAACAAATACTTTCCACAATCAAAAGTAAATAAAGGGAAGCAAGAGATTTCATCATTCAGGCAAGGCATGGAGGAATCACTAGGGCATGCATGGGACAGAGTATAAAAGCTTATTAAGAAAGACACCCACGCATGGCTTTGATGATGTGCAAGTAGTCCTAACCTTCCTTGGAGGTCTTGGTTCACAAACCAAGATGATGCTTGACGCCTCAGCAGGAGGAAATATCAAATGGAAAACTCCAGAGGAAGCTACAGAAATCATTGACAATATGGCTACTAGTGACAATGAGCTCAACAGTGAAAGCAGATATCTTAGTCAGAAGGAGTTGTTACAATCAAATGATGCTCTGCTTATTCAAAATAAAATTATTTCTCAACAGTTGGAAGAAGTAATTATGAAACTTTCTCAATTACCACAAGAAATACAAAAGGTTTCAATGGTTCAATGGCAACAGCAAAAATGGCAAATGCAATCTACTCCATCTGAGAAGACAACCAAACTTGACGAGACTTTCCAAAAATTCTTGAAGACGAATGCATCTTATTGTAAGAATGTGGAAGTTGCATTTGAAAATATGAAGATCCATATTGAGCGAATAGTTGACAAGATGAAAAATGGTAATATCAGAAAGGAGTGTAAAACTGTTGTGACCAGAAGTGGTAAGGTGCTAGAGGAGAGAAAAAAAGAAAGAGAGGAGAAAGAAAATGAGAGTGAAAAAGAAACATGTGAGTGGAAAGAAAGAGTTGAGAGAGAAAAAAAGAAAGAAGAAGAAGATGAAAAGAAAGAAAAAAAAGAGAGAGAGAGAGAGATGAGAGACAAAAAGAAAGAGAGTTTGAAAAACCACTTCCTTATCCAAAGAGCTATTCAAGGAAGGAGAAAGAAAAACAACTGGAAAGATTCATGGAGCTGTTTAAGAAACTAGAGATCACTATACCATTCTCTGAAGCATTGCAACAGATGCCATCATATGCAAAATTTTTGAAGGAACTGCTTACAAGGAAAAACAAATACATTGAGAAGGAAACTATCAAGGTACAGGGTAACTGCAGTGCAATCATACAGAAATTACCTCCTAAGCTTAAAGATCCAGGAAGCTTCACTATTCCATGCACCATAGGAGACTTGGAAGTTGGAAGAGCATTGATTGATTTGGGAGCTAGCATTAACTTAATGTCGTTATCCATGTGCAGAACAATTAAGGGTTTGGAAATCAAACCAACCAGAATGGCTCTTCAACTGGCGGACAGGTCTCTTAAATATCCATATGGAGTGGTTGAAGACGTTTTAGTAAAGGTTGACAAATTTGTATTCCCAGTAGATTTCATTGTAATGGAGATGGAAGGGAATAGTGATGTACCTCTCATTCTTGGGAGACCTTTTATGAAGACTGCTAGAGTTTTAATTGATGTAGAGAATGGTAAGCTTAAATTGAGAGTTGATGATGAAGAAGTCACTTTTGACGTATCCAAGGCCATGACATATCCAAATGATGATAAAGCATGTTTTCAATTTGATGAACTTGATGAAGTTTGTATGGTACAAGAAAGGATGGTGCGGTATGTTTCTCCACTAGAGAAAACTCTTATTGATGATTGTGAAGATTTAGATGATGAAGAAGAGAAATTAATTGATGAATGTCTGATGGACTTGGAAACATTGAAAAAGAGTCCAGTGGAAGATCCAATGTTTGAAATAATTGAAAAGGAAGAAGAAGTCAAAGCAAAGCCGCTAGAATTAAAAAGATTACCAGCACATCTGAAGTATGTTTTTCTAGAAGAAGATGGAACAAAGCCAGTCATCATCAGTAACTCTTTATCTCTACAAGAAGAAGAACAGCTGATAGAAATTCTGAAAGCTAACAAAGAAGCAATTGGGTGGTCAATCTCAGATCTTAAAGGTATTAGCCCAACTTATTGTATGCATAAGATCTTTATGGAAGAGGATTATAAACCGAGTGCTCAACCACAGAGAAGGTTAAATCCTGTAATGAAGGAGGTGGTTAGAAAAGAAGTATTGAAACTGTTAGAAGCTGGTATCATTTATCCAATCTCTGATAGTGAATGGGTGAGTCCAGTACAGGTGGTTCCAAAGAAAGGTGGGATGACAGTAATTCATAATGATAAGAATGAACTTATTCCTACTCGGACAGTTACTGGATGGCGTATGTGCATTGATTACAGGAAGCTAAATAAAGCCACTAGGAAGGATCATTTTCCTCTTCCTTTCATGGACCAGATGTTAGAAAGATTATCAGGTCAAGCTTTCTATTGTTTTCTAGATGGATACTCTGGATACAATCAAATTGTGGTAGATCCAAAAGACCAGGAGAAGACGACCTTTACTTGTCCTTTTGGTATCTTTGCTTATAGAAAGATGTCGTTTGGATTATGTAATGCTCCAGCTACATTTCAAAGGTGTATGCAGGCAATTTTTGCAGATCTCTTAGAAAAATGCATTGAAGTATTCATGGATGATTTTTCAGTTTTTGGAAATTCTTTCCAAAGGTGTTTGGCTAATTTGAACACTGTTCTTAAAAGATGTGTTCAGACAAATCTTGTTCTTAATTGGGAGAAATGTCATTTCATGGTAACTGAAGGAATTGTGCTGGGACATAAAATTTCTGCTAAAGGAATTGAGGTAGATAAAGCTAAAGTAGAAGTCATTGAGAAACTGCCTCCACCAACAAATGTAAGGGGGATTAGGAGTTTTCTCGGTCATGCTGGGTTCTATAGAAGATTCATTAAAGACTTCTCAAAAATTGCTAAACCATTGAGTAATCTTTTGATGAAGGACGCTCCTTTTGTGATGAATGAAGAATGTTTGAAAGCTTTTGACATATTGAAGAGCAAATTAGTGTTAGCTCCAGTAATTGTAGCCCCAGATTGGAATAGAAATTTTGAATTAATGTGTGATGCAAGTGATTATGCAATAGGAGTTGTTCTTGGCCAGCGAAAAGAACAAATTTTTCATCCAATTTATTATGCCAGCAAAGTTCTGAATGATGCTCAGTTGAATTATGCTACCACAGAGAAAGAATTTCTAGCTATAGTGTATGCTCTAGAAAAATTTAGACCTTATCTTATTGGGTCTAAGGTGATTATCTATACAGATCATGCAGCTATCAAATATTTGTTGACAAAGCCAGATTCTAAGCCACGACTGATTAGATGGGTACTACTCTTGCAAGAATTTGATGTGGAAATCCGTGATAAGAAAGGAAGTGAGAACTTGATTGCTGATCATTTGTCACGGTTAGTCAACAAGGAGGTCACTAGCAAGGAATCAGAGATCTGGGAATCTTTTTCAGATGAAGCACTCATGTATATTCAGCAGAGGCCATGGTTTGCTGATATGGCTAATTTCAAAGCTGCAAGGGTTATGCCAGAAGATTTAACTTGGCAACAAAGAAAGAAATTTTTGCATGATGCCAAGCAGTTTGTCTGGGATGATCCTTATTTGTTCAAGATTGGAGCAGATAATCTTCTGAGGAGATGTGTGACAAATGAAGAAGCAGAAGGAATTCTCTGGCATTGTCATGATTCACCTTATGGAGGACATTTTAATGGAGAAAGAACAGCAGCAAAAGTTCTTCAATCAGGGTTTTATTGGCCAACTTTATTTAAAGATGCTCATAATCATGCTAGAAATTGTGATAAGTGTCAAAGAGCAGGTACGATCACTAAACGTCATGAGATGCCATTACAAGGCATTTTAGAGGTTGAGGTTTTTGATTGTTGGGGTATTGACTTTGTGGGACCTTTTCCTCCATCTTTCAACAATGAATATATTTTGGTAGCAGTGGATTATGTGAGTAAATGGGTGGAAGCATTAGCTTGTCCTAAAAATGATGCTAGCACAGTAATTAAATTTTTGAAGAAGCAGATATTTTCACGTTTTGGCACTCCAAGAGTGTTGATTAGTGATGGAGGATCTCATTTTTGCAATTATCAGCTAGATAAAGTACTCAAACATTATGGAGTGAAACATAAGGTAGCTGCACCTTATCATCCACAAACCAATGGACAAGCTGAGGTATCTAACAGAGAAATAAAAAGGATCCTGGAAAAAACAGTGACTTCATCAAGAAAGGATTGGTCACTAAAGCTGGATGATGCTCTTTGGGCTTATAGGACGGCAATGAAGACTTCTATGGGACTATCACCGTTTCAATTAGTCTATGGGAAAGCATGTCATTTGCCAGTAGAGTTGGAGCATAAAGCGTTGTGGGCTTTGAAATTCTTGAATTTTGATCCTTATGAAACTCAAGGGACACGCAGAAGGCAGATCCTGGAGCTTGAAGAAATGCGATTACATGCATATGATTCATCCAAGGCTTATAAAGATAAGATCAAATTCTATCATGACAGGAAGTTGGTAAATAAAGTTTTTAATCCAGGACAACAGGTACTATTATTCAATTCAAGATTGAAGATATTCCCTGGGAAATTGAAGACAAAATGGTCAGGACCATTTGTAGTAAAAGGAGTGCATCCACATGGAGCAATTGAAATATTTAATCCAGCTGCTGATGATCCACAGAAAAGTTGGGTGGTGAATGGTCAACGCCTCAAGCCTTACTTAGGAGGAGAAGTGCAACATTTGTCCACAATGATGCAGTTGGTTGATCCTTGAAAGTTCGGGTCAGGCTCGTGACGTTAAACAAGCGCTTACTGGGAGGCAACCCAGTGTTCTGAATTTAATTACTGTTGTTTTAGAATAGGGTTTGATGTACTCAATTGAAAACTTTGTCTGTTATGATGGTTTGCTTGTGATTGTGATTGTTTGATAAGTGATGCTTGATGATACTTTGATATGGATTGATGTTGAGAGGTGCACATTACATGCTTATACAGGTGATTCACAAGCTTTGTGAACAAATGCATGATATTATGATTGTGATTGTGATATTAAGCAGGATGTTTATGTCAAATATGAATGAGCTTATATGTGAGGTTTTGAGCTCCAGAGTTGTGTGAATGAATACTATTCCTTTGGAAACATGAATGACTTTGCCCAGGTTTTCTACGATTGAATTACTTGCTTGTTTGCATCATATGATCAAGGCCATTTGTTGGTAACCCTTATATTATCCAATTTCATGATTAGCCACTAAAAGAGAACACTTTGTGTTCTATCCTTTGAACCCTTAGCCTTGAACATGATTTGGAAACCCTTGTTGAAAAGCTTTACCTTGAGTTAAGTAGAAAATATTTTTGGTATTGACAAATGTTTAAGTTTGGGGTTATTGGAAAATAGAAAGGGAAATTGAAAGCATTGAGCTAAGAGCTAAGAATAAGAATGTGAAAGAATAAAGAAAAGAAAAGAAAACGCAAAGCTCAATGCAAAAGAAAGTTGGGAATAAATAAGAATGATTGTGTTGATATGATTCTCTTAACTCAAGGGTTTTGTGATCCAGAAAAACCAATTTTCTTGTTAACCCAGCCACATTATAAGCCATTGAAAAAGTCCTTGTGATGATGCATTCTTGTGAATTTATTTGATTGTGGTTAAATGAAAGGCAAAGACAATTCATGTGACATTGTGATAGTAGAGTGAATGAGTGATTACCTCTTATACACTTATGTTTGAGTGAAACACTTTACCTAGTAAGGAAATATTCATTGAGCACATGAACATCCATGTTTAGTTGATTGATCATTCATGAAAAATAGCATTTGGTGGATAATAAGTGACTTTGTGAACACCAAAGCATGTGCACGTCTTGATTGAAATCTTTGTCATGAGTTTGATTGAAGTCTTTACTTACCTTGAAAAGAGGATTTTTGAATGAGTGAACCATTATACGGATTGGTAGAAGATTGAGTTACATCTTGTTTGCTTGAGGACAAGCAAAGTTCTAAGTTTGGGGTTGTGATAACAGTTGAAAAACTGTTATTTTCATGCTTAAAATGGATACTAAAAGCAACCATTAACACTTAGAAACTAGCTTGAAATCATGCTTTTGGTCATATTTTTAGAAATAAGAGAGCTGGACAGGTTTATGCTTGATTTCAGTGTTTTTGTGCAGGTTTTAAGGTGAATTTGGTGAAAGAAGTGAAGAAGGATAGAGATGGAATCAGAAAAGAAATCAAAAAGTGCAAAAAGAGAAGCCGCAACTGCCGCTGAGCGGCAGTTTACCGCTGAGCGGCACTCAGACAGTCACGTTGGATCCGCTGAGGGGTGATTTGGCCGCTGAGGGGAAGAAAAATACTCACGCACTTACCGCTGAGCGGTAGTTTACCGCTGAGCGGCACTATTTTTGGGCTTGGGCCTAATTTTCTGTAATTTTAGAATAATATATAAGCTTTAGGACGTCCTAGGGTTTGTATCTTTGGCAGAGACGAAGCAAAGACTCTCTTTTCCACCCCTTGAAGGAAGATCTTGGATGCTCAGGCTACCTCCTCCTCTTTCTAGGGTTTTATCTTTCATTATTTCATTATTGTTCATCTAGTTTCACCATGAATATGGTGAACTAAACCTTGTATTGTTGTTGGGGAATCAATGTAGTCTTGTGAAACTCTCATATATGGAATTTGATTTAATGTCTTATATTAAGATATATGCTTTCTTTCATCTTTAGCTAGGGTTTTTCCTCTTTGCTTATTACTTGCTTTGTTTAACTCATTCATTGCTATGATTATTGATTTTGTCGATACGGGAACGTACGGGGAAGTCTAGATCCGGGGAATTTCTCCCAATAGCACATTGGTTGCCTTTAAGCTCCTGAACTTTAAGAACTAATTACTAGGAATGCTAGGAATTGTATGAACTCGTAATTAGGGATAGGCCTTCTTGCAAGGTAATTTAGAGAGTGACATTAGCATTGATGATAAGAATGATGAATTCCTGAAAATATATGAGAGTGGATAAGATGAAATTGATAACCCCAACAACATACTCATCCATATAATTCATTGAAGTGTTTGTTTTGTTCTTTTCCATTGATCAACATTCATGCATACATGTTTAGTTATTGTCTTTTGCATTAAAACCTATAATCAAATTGTTCTTAAGTCTTAAATAATCAACAAATCACATAGCTAAACTAGGCCGTGAGTCCTTTGGGAAAACGATACTTGGTCTTACCTTGTTTATTACTTGATACGATTCGGTCACACTTGCCTATTGTTAAACAAGTTTGTGGCGCCGTTTTTCGGTGTTCATAAATTTGTCATCACTTACCGAGTTTTTTACTTGATACGATTCAGTCACACTTGTCGAGGGTTAAACAAGTTTTTGGCGCCGTTTTTCGGTGTTCATAAATTTGTCATCACTGCTCCACTTTGAAGACATTAAATTTCACCTTTTCTCCCCGGTCTTGAATTACTATCATCCCATCATCCACATTGATGATTACCTTTGTCATTTTCATAAACGGTCTTCCAAGAATGATTGGGACCTTTTCATCCTCCTTCATCTCCATCACCACAAAATCTACTAGGAATTTTAGTTTGTCTATGCAAACCACCACATCTTCCACCACACCATAGGGTTTCTTTGAAGATCCATCCACCATTAGCAAAGTCACCTTTGTTGGTTTGACTTCAAGATCACCAATCCTTTTGAGCAGAGATAAAGGCATCAAATTAATACCTTACCCTAAATCAATTAGGGCTTTCCTTATATTCTCCTTCCCAATGACGCAAGGAATAGTAAAACTTTCTAGATCTTTCATTTTTGGAGGAAGTGGCTTCTTCTCAATAACACTGCTATCTCCCTTTTCATCTAGATACCTCTTCTTTGTGGAGACTTGCTTCATGTGTTTTGCATAAGCTAGAATTTGTTGCAATGCTTCATTCAAAGGTATAGTAATCTCCAATTGCCTGAAGATATCTTTAAAGCGCCCATATTGTCTCTCTTTTTCTATCTTTTCACTCCCCTTAGGATAAGGAAGAATTTTTTCATTTTTCTCAATTTTTTTCTGTCCCCTCTTCTTGTCTTTCTCTTTTCTCTCATCCTCACCTATTATCTCTTCTTTTCTCTCCACTCTCTCTTTTCTCTCTTCTTTTTCTTCTTTTTCTTCTTTTGTTTCTAACTCAACTCTTTCTTTCTTTTCATCCACTGTCTCAACATCTGCACTTACAATAGCTTTACACTCTTCCTTAGGGTTAACCTCAGTATTAGCCCCAAAACTCTTGTAAGGCATATCTTCCAGCTTCTTAGCCATTTGACCTACCTGTTTCTCCAAATTTCTAATTGCAGCTTCAGTGCTTTTATAGTTGGAAATAGTCACCTGAATAAATTGCTGAAGAGTTTCTTCAAGTTTCGATGATTTCTCATTCAATGCAGATACTCGTTGCCATATTGATGGTTGCTGCTGTGTTCTATTGAATTGTCCTGCTTGTCCAGCTTGTCCATTCTAACCTTGACCCATGCTTGGGTGAGGATTCCACCCTTGGTTAAAATTACCTTGGCGGTATGGAAATTGATTGGCCATGAAATTTACGTCTTCTAAAGCTTCCACATAGTTCACAAAGTTGTTGTTGAACCTGTGCAACATTTTTTAGCTCCTTTTGCAACTGAGAAAGTGTTTTTGTCAAATTCTCCAACTGTTGAGTTATGATTTTGTTCTGCGCAAGCAAGGCATTATTTGATTACAATTGTAGAACTCCCTTCTGTTGAATTGGAGCTCCTCTCTCATTATGCATCTCATTATCATTAGTACCCATGTTGTCAATCAATTCAGTGGCTTCCTCTAGAGTCTTACATTTAATATTACCTCCAGCTAAGGCATTAGCATCAATTTGATCTGTGAACCAAGACCTCCAAGGAAAAGAATGACTACTGTTTCTTCGTCAAAGCCATGAGTGGACGTCTTTCTCAACAAGCTCCTGTACCTATCCTAGGCTTGACCAAGCGTTTCCTCCATGCCTTGTCTAAAAGAAGAAATCTCTTGCTTCCCTTTGTTGATTTTAGATTGTGGGAAGTACTTGTTTAGGAACTTTGAAACCACGACTTCCCATTCAACAAAGCTACCTTCCGGAAAAGAATTCAACCATAACTTAGCAATGCCTCCCAATGAGAAAGGAAACAAACTAAGCTTTATCGCTTCATCCGACACACCATTGATCTTTACAGTGTTGCAAATCTCGTTGAATATGGTGAGATGCTCATATGGACTTTCATGTAATAGCCCATTAAATTGGTTGCTTTTCACCAATTGTATCAACACCGGTTTCACCTCCATGTTTGCAGCATTGAACCTCGACCTAGCAATGCTATTAAAGTGATGAGGGCCAACAACATTGGTGTAATCCGCCAGAGCACGTCTAACATTGTTCTCTTCGGCCATCTCTTGAGTGCTTTGGCTAGGTCTTTGTGGTGAGGATTGTAGAAGTTTTCCGGAGAAGGAAATAATTCTCTAGAAGTTCAGATCCTCCTTCTCCGTCTACTTTCATCCAATCCTTCAAGAAGAGGTTCCAAAGTTTTCTTGCTCCTAGTCCGAATTATGTCTTGCATACACAAGAACACAAAAACCCTAGAAACAATTGTTAGCACAAAAAGATAGAAAAGATAAATCAAAAAGATAGTAAGATAAAACAAAAAGATAAAAAGATAAACTAAAAAGATTAAAAAAACAAAAAGATAAAAAGATAAAAATCAAGTCAAAGTTAATCAATAATCACACAAATAAAATAGTTAAACCACGAGTCCCTGGCAACGACGCCAAAAACTTGTTAACCCTTGGCAAGTGTAACCGAATCGTATCAAGTAATAATAAAATGGTAAGACCAAGTATCGTTCCCAAAGGACTCACGGCCTAAATAGTTATATGATTTGTTGATTATCTCATACTTGTAATTGAAAATATTGTTGTTGAACTATGAAAAATAAACCTGAATGCAAAGTTTTGATCAATGGACTTGAAAGATGCAAAAATGGTTGATGTATAATATGAATGATTATGTTGTTAGGGTTTTCGATTCATCCTATCCACTCTCATGTATTCAAGAATTCATCTTTCTTCATTAATGTTAATGCCACTTTCTAATTTACCTTAAACCCGATGTCTCGGTGAAGAAAGCCTACTCCTAATAACTAGTTTACAATGTCTTGTCTCTCTAACAATTATTCATGCATTACATTCGCATAGAAGCTTAAAGGAAACCAATCATCCTATCCCTATGTCTAGGCAATATTGCTATTGGGTGAAATTCTTCAATTCTAGATTTACTTATGTGTCTATACAAATAACATCAATGATCATGCAATTGAATGACTTAAACAAAGCATGCATAGAGTATAGAAGTAAAACTCTAACAATTAATGAAAGAAAGCATATAGATTAAAGAACCAATTTAGTACATGAGAGTTTCAAAGGATTACATTGGTTCCCTAACAATAATGAAGGTTTAGTTCACCATAATCATGGTGAAACTAGATGGAAAACAATGAAAGAATGAAAGATAGAACTCTAGAAGGTGAAGAATAGAGCTTGAGCATCCAAAATCCTCTTCCAAAGAGTGAAGAAAGTGGTATTTTGCTTCGTTCTGTCGAAAGATACTAACCTTAATTCGGCCAAAACCTTATATAGCTTCCTAAAAATTACAGAAAATTGGCCCAAGGCCCAATAAAATGGCGCTCAGCGGTAAGTGCGATTCTTCAATTTTGACACTCAGCTGCAGTTTTTCCCCTCAGCGTTGACTGCGGGACTTCAGAGTGCCGCTCGGTGGTAAAAATGGCGCTGAGCGGTACTTGCGGCTCTTATTTTTTGCACTTTTTCTTCCTTTTTTGAGTCCAACTTCTGGTTACTTCACTTCTTTCATTCAATTCATCTTAAAACCTACAAAAACAAGGAAAACCAAGCATAAAACCCATCCAACTCTCTTATTTCCAAAACATAAGTAAAAGCATGATTTCAAGCTAATTTTTAAGTCATAAAGGTTGTCTTTAAGGTCAAAATTAAGTATAAAAATAACAGTTTTTCAACTGTTATCAGTGCTCTGGTGAAATCCTTTTGGTGAAGGTTGTAAAAGTTTCTCTAGAGAAGGGAATAATTCTCTGGACGTTCGAATTCTCCTTCTCCCTCTATTCTCGTCCAATCCTTCAAGAAGAGGTTCATAGTTTTTCTTGCTCCTAGTACGAATCTTATCCTGCACACACAAGAAAACAAAACCCTAGAAAACAATTATTAGCATAAAACAAAAACAAAATAAAAAAAATGAAGTCAAAGCTAATCAATAATCACACAAATAGAATAGTTAAACCACGAGTCCGTGGTAACGACGCCAAAAACGTGTTAGGACTCCGACAAGTGTACCGAATCATATCAAGTAATAAACATGGTAAGACCAAGTATCATTTCGCAAAGGACTCACGGCCTAAACAATTATGTGATTTCTTGATGAAATAAGACTTGAAAACAAACTCTTTTGGTGTAAAATGCAAATACAGAAAAGTAAATATGCATGCAACTTGATCAATTGGACAAAAGTGCAGAGATGAACAAATTTGATATTATGGGATAAATATGTTGTTGGGGTTAGATTTCACCTAGTTTGATCTCATGTATATAAGAATTCTACTTCTTCATTAATGTCAATGTCACTATCTAAAATACTTAAAACCCGATTCCTCGGCGAAGAAAGTCTATCCTTAATTATAGATCATAACGTCTTTAGTCATCCCTAATAATTAATTCTTACGAACAGAAGCTTAAGACAACCAGAAGTCATATCCCCATTCTTGAGCAATACTGCTTTTGGGAATAATTCTCTAGAACATGAATTGTAAGATACTGTTGAGAGGGTCGCACCTCTCACAAAAGTTGTGCATAAAAGAATGCAATATAGTACTAGGAAGTGACTCCTAGGTCGTCTCTCAAGGACCAAATGTGGTTTGAGTCTTAAGTCAAACACATAGTGGGGGGTTTTGAAGATTTTGTGAATGCGAGTGAACTAAATTAAAACACGAACATAAACACGGATGTAAACACAGAATAAAAGCGGTTGGTCATTAACTCAATTACAATACTTTCAATCACGGATTGACAAAATGAAGGGCTACTCTAACCTCTTTTTCAACACAAATTACCCAACTAACTTAAACTAACATCACAATTAAATTAAGGAAAACTTATTTGACTCACTTGAATTGAAATTGCTAAATCAGAAATCACATAAGTTGTTAGCGGGAATGAAAAGAAAAAGGCAATATTCAAGCTAATAATTTAAACGCAACGTGTCAGCAATTTAATCATGATGCAGTGGAATAAGAAAATGCAACTTTTAAGCTGATGAATAAATTGCAATGCAGTTGGAAAGCACCGTGTGTACCCTTTCCAGCAAAATGAAAATCACCATGCTGCAGTCTAGAACAATCACCGTGCACCTAATTTAAAGAAAGAAAACATCGTGCTTGCTGAAGTAAGCTGTGTGATCACCCAAAATCCATCAGCGTGTGAATCTAAAGAAAGAAAAAAATAAACTAGTTTTGCACGTTGCTACCCTATGAAATCATCGCTTCCATTCTTTAAAAGCAAATAAAAAAAACGAATTCTCCTCCTAATAATGCTAGACGTGACAGCCGCTGGACCATCCATGATTAAAAACCAAATGAAATTAACACTTTTCCAAAGCAATTGAATCATCACTTCTCTTAATTCCTAAAAATAAAACTTTCACCGCTTATGCATAAAGGAAGAAAATTGTATCACTTTTTCTCTCAAAGAAAACGAAGGTGCTTCTCCCATGCCATCATCATTAAGCCATCAACGTGTTGGAATCAAAAGAAGACAACAGACATTCAATAAAAAGTATTAAACCAAAATTACAGCAGCATCCTCCGTGTGCCTCCACGTGCTGCTGTTGCTCCCTTTCCCTGAAAACAGTGTTCAAAAGCCAAGAGAAAATAAAACAGTAACCAGTGGCGGAAACCAGAGAAGAGTGGCAGCTGCACCAGCTCCAGGCCGAGAGCTTCTAAAAGAATTCACCTAATGTGCTGCTGCTAAGAGCCATCCGAGAGAGTGGCGGCTGGATTCCCCCCCTATTCTCCTTTCAGCTGTGTGCCTTTTTAAATGAATTAGTGAATCCCTCCTCATGCTGTGCTGGATGGGAGCTGCCCTTGGATGCTGGACCGTGGGCGTGAAGGTGCAGCCCCCTTTTTTCCACCGTCACACCACTTCAATGTTAGCTGGAAACGTGAAGCCTTCCTCTGCTGGGCTGCTTGCTGGACACACCCCCTCTGCTTCCCAATCACGTGCTGCTGGAAACGTGAATTTAATCATGGGCTGCCTCCCTTTCTCTCCAAGCACACACCTGCTTTTTACGTAACAGCACCTCCTGGACGTTGTTGCTGCCGGGCTTCTCTACGCTCTATTTACCAATTAGAAAATCCAAAAGCTTTGTGTATGTGGGCCGTGAACTTTGACCCAAGTGGTGGCACCTTTATTGGTTTTCTTCCAATGTGCACACCCATCTTTGTTGGATAAGGTGTGGGCCGTGATGTGCATGTGGCTGCTTTTTTTCTTTGCTATTCAATAAAGCCAAGCTGTTGTATGCCTCTTGAAGGAAACCATGAGCTTCCACTTTCTCAATGTGGTGGCCCCCTTCTCCATCCATCTTCACGGGTTTGCTTTTTTTCCTAAGCCAAAGAAAATTTCTCCAATGCAAGGTGGTGGCTCCCTTCTCCATAACATGTGCTGGATGCTTGCCAAATTGAATTGGCCATGGATCCTCTCTTCTTTCACGTGGCAACTATTCCCTCATGTGTGCCAACTCCTCTTTCATTCAAACAATTGCTTCTTTCCATTTTCACGTAAGCTTCAAAGTGGTGGCCCCTCTATTATGTGCTTCCTCCAAAACGTATTGCTTAAGGCCGTGAGTGCCTCCCGAGCTGTTGGATTCCTTGTTTAAGAGTGTTGGGAGGTTTTAGCACTGTCCAATTATCAATTCCTAGCCACCACAAGTACCCAACAGCAAGCAAATGCAAACAGATTAGAAATCACTCAAACAGTAAGCATTGGACTGACATAGGGGAGTAAAAAAAATACTGGGAACAGCACAGAACGAATTTGAACAAAATAAAAACTACACGTGAAAATAGACATCTAGAAGAAACTATGAAAAAAACATTCATGGAAAACGGATAAGAATTGAACTCAAACGAGGACACACAAGTTGACACAACATTCACGCAGCACTGTGCGAAAATTGAAATGACTGAGATGCATTGGGCTCAATTGCCATTTCTCATTTAACCTTCAAATGTCCCAAATTGTATCTCCAAATTTTCCTTGTAAAATAATTAGCTCAGATAATTCAAATTAGTTAAAATAAGAATTTCCGATCAAATTTAGCACAATTAGGAAAAATAGGATAATAGTGTACATTCAAGCACAATTCCTTGATTAAATCCGGTACAATAAACTAAGTGAAATCAATAAAATATTGATTCATCAAAATAGACCACACTTAGTCTTTTGCACTCCTGGGCAAAATCAAGACGTAGATCAGGGAATAGTTCAAAGAACTTTTAGGAAGGTGACACAAACTCAGCATACAGAAAACAAAGACTCCAAATCAGGAACACAGTTGCACAATTCTCACAAAATCTGGACAGTAAAAGGTATAGGCAGAATCCCACACAGAGTCAATGAAAGCAGATACTCAAAGAATCATCCAAACAGTTCAGTACCAGGAAAACAGTCAATCAGTTCAAGAGATGAATCAAAAGCAACAGAGCCTCACAGATGCACACAATCAGTGTTTCTCTCAAGTGCTTAAGGTAAATCAATATCACTCAATGCACTCAAGAAAGCAAACACAAATAGACTTGGCAAGCCTCTAATATCAACACTCAAGCACATACGCATGTTCAAATCAAAAGGTCTTTTCATGGTTGTAATGGGGCCAAGGACAAGGCAGGATATATCTGGATAAGAAGCTACAAACCATAAGGAACAGAGGAGCAATGAGGAACAAGTGTAAACACATTCAAACACACCCACAACCTCTAATTCCATCCTCTTCTTGACTCCATTATTCACAATTATTCACATTTTTTTTTTCACTATTTTTCTGCTCTCTTTTTTTTCATCCTGTCTCTTTTCTTTTCTCTATTCAGCACACAATTTCAAGAGACAAGATACACCACATATTTACAAAAACACGATAAGAAGAGGACTCACTAGCCAATTCCTCTGAAACTCCCAGGAGACCACACTTATTCCCAAAACAATTCCAAAGCTCCAAAATTCCCTAAGGCTAAGGTAATAATGGTTTTTTTTTTTTTTCACTTAGGGCTGGTGTATGAGCTTCAAAACAAAGAAATGGGGAAAAGTATAGGCTCAAAAGGGTTATCAATGGATCAAAACAGGGTAGGTTCATCTGGCTCTAGAGAGGCTCAAAAACAAAACTGCCTTTATCACTTCCAAACATGCATATCAATCAAGAATTATCAACAAGAGTCAAGCCAAGGCATATGCGCAAGCAATCAAGAGACATATCACACACAAGAAAGAACATAAAGTGGCTCAAATCTCACACAGGGTAATTCTGTCACAATCAATTCAACTCTCAAAAATCATAATCATCTTCCAAGCAGAGAAAAGCAAGGGATTTCAAACCAATAAGTATCAATCAAGTGAAGGAAATGATAAGTCTACAACCCAAACAAAGTCCATAAATGAAGAGAATCATGCACAACTGTATACAAGACACGACAAAAACAACCTAAAACAGAAAAAATTTAACAAAGAAAACAAAAACTATCAAAGAAAAATCAGAATCTCCCCCAATAGACCACACTTAAACTACACAGTGTCCTCAATGTGTCATAAGCATAAGATCAGAAATCAGAACAATCAACAGATCATGGACAAGTGCAATAAAAGTAGGAAAATTAGGAGAAGAGAAAAGGAAAACTCCCCTGATCATGGTGGCAGTTGCCAATTTTGGACTTGTAGGGAGATGTCTTCCGTCTTAGGGTTCAGCCAGGAAGTTTTGAGGAAGAATTGCTTAATCCTCCAAATTTGATCGAGCAGGGAAATGTCTTCCATAGCTGGATCTAAGCAATAATTGTTGATGAGCGGGTTCAGCAGGTGCCAATTGATCTTCAAACCATTTTTTAGGCTTGCACCTTTGTCATCAATTGTGGGTGCTTGTTGATTAAATACATGTGTAGCTCCTGCATCATGGTTAGTGCAATGTGTCTCTACAGAAATTTCATGCAGGCGTATAACACCCAATCCTATTGTAACTGGCTGAACCTTAGATACATCATGCTAATGAATGAGTTAAACAAAGCAAGCAATAAGCAAAGAAGAATTACCCTAACAACTAATGAAAGAAGCATATATAATCAAGAATCAATTCAATACATGAGAGTTTAGTTCCTTCCCCAACAACAAATAGATTTTAGTTCACCATTGACATGGTGAAACTAGATGAATAATGGAAAAAGAATGAAAGATAAAACCCTAGAAGTTGAAGATAGGAGCTTCCACATCCAAATCCGCCTCTGAGGCATCAAAGAGTGTGTTTCTGTGCCTATTCTGTCCAAGTCCTTAAATAGAACATAAAAGTACACTACAAAAAAGAAGGGCATTACCGAAGGCCAGGAGCCCTCGGTAACAGCCCGAAACCGTCGGTAAAAGGTAATTACAGACGACTTATCGACGGCCAAAGAGCCCTCGGCAAATCTCTTGTCGCTAACATTTACCGAGGGCTTCTGCCCTTCGGTAATTATCGAGGGCCAAAAGCCTTCGATAGTTACCGAAGGGCAGAAGCCTTCGGTAGTTACCGAAGGGCGGAAGCCTTCGGTAATTACCTAACGTGGGTAGTTACCGAAGGGCAAAAGCCTTAGGTAAGTTGGAGGCAGATCTAAGGCACAATTGTATTTCTTATGAAACCAAACTGTTCACAACACAAACAGACCTGCATAACATTTTCCAAGCACATACAGACCTGCATAATGTGCATCTCAATGATGCACTCATTGATCAAAAAAACAATATAACGTTTGAATCATCCATTAATCCATAGAACATGTATTTATATTTAAAACATAAAACAATGTAACATAATGATGTTCTAACATCCAAATCATCCAATTGATCTAACATCCAAATGATCTAAAATCCAAATGTTCTAATATCCAAATGTTTCTATAACAACTAATAACAAAATGAAACTAATAATGTACATAGTTATTATCAGAATGATCTTCATCATCCTGCTCCTCTATAAATGGCTGGACTAGTATAGGTTGGACTGATGTCGACTGGACTGATGAGGGTTGGACTGATGTGGGCTGCTGAGGGACAACGGGTGACGAGGAGGGTCGTCGCTGGGTCGGAGGGATATTGAATTCATCCTGTGAAGTTTCAGGCAACACTCTCATGACCAGGGCCTTAAAGTTTGTAAACTCTACTCTCAAATCAGTGATTTCCTGGTCACGCTGCTCCAGTGCCTGCTTGAGGCGGAGAACGACCTCGTCAGTAGTAGTGGTGGAAGAAGAAGGTTGGTGCTTCAAAGTACCTCCTCTCGATGTTGTATAGTTTGTAGCAAGTTGTCCTGCACCGTACATTCGTCCCTTTTTCTTCCCAGCACTGTGTCCTACGGATGTCGTCTTCTGCATTACTCGCATCATCCGATGTAGGAGCTGACTCATATTCAGATCTAACCTGTGAAAGTCTCGTAGAAAATTCTTCCTGTTGAAACATTAAAAGCAATGTTAGGGAATGATAGAATAACATAAATGAAAAATTAGTAATAGTAATAGTGTTATTTGCTTACATGAGTCTTTCAAGATCTTTCATCAACGAATTGATTAGTGCCCTTCCTTACGTGAGTCTGTGCAAAGACCTCATCAACATGGACCGCCCGTCCTAAAGCTTGTGCCTGTAACATAATTTAGAATTACAAGTGTACATATGAAATAGAAAATACATAACTTATATATGAAAGAAAAAGTTATTTAATGAAATTTTACCATACGAATGACATGCTCATGAATGGTTATCGACCCACCAGTATGCAGGGTGCCACCCTTTTCAGATGCTCTGTTCCTCTGGGCTTTGGCACACTTATTGCGAAACTCTACTGTATCCCAATGAGCTAGTAAAGAGTTCCAAATTTGTTTGCCTATCCAGTAAGGGCGCTCTCCTACATTGCGGGCATCCCTAAACATCTCTGATAGCCGATGAGATGCTTTCATGTGGAAATTTCTTTGTATCTGTGTTTCATGTTCAGGTTTCCACTGCACCTTCATCTGTAACATTAAACAGAACAAACATTTATTAATGAACATACTAAAATAAAAGGGACAGTTAGTTTAATGGATTGTTCACCTGAAAGCGCTCCCAGAATGGTTTTCTATCGTCATCAGGTATTGCTCGCCAAGTAGGCCATGGACTTAAAAATTGTTGCTTAATTGAACGTGTGATGGCGGCCTGGGAAGCAACCCTAGATGAAATAAACCTGCATAATAAAAGTCATTTGAATTACAGTAGGGTTTAAACATCAAAATGGTTAAACAAGGGATTAAAATCTTACCCTTTACCATACGGCTCAATCCATGGTCGATCATGGAGGGGCGGGTCAAGACCTTCACCATCACCACTTGAATCTGGATCAGCAGATGGTGTGACAGTCTTAGAAGGCGGTATACAAGAGGAGGAAGGTATAAAAGTAGGGTCATGGAGAGGAGTGGGGGTAATAACCATAGGGGGAGGAGTGGGGGTTATAATCACAGGAGGAGGAAGAGGGTCTGCTACATGGGTAGTAGAAGGGTGTGCTGCAAGGGTAGGAGAAGGGTGTACTGTTGTAATATACTGTTGGGAAAGATGTAACTTCTTAAACTCTCATGTATTGAATTGATTGTTGATTATATATGCTTTACTTCATTAATTGTTAGGGTTTTTCCTCTTTGCTCTTTGCATGCTTTGTTTAACTCATTCAATTGCATGATCATTGATTTTGTCGATATGGACACATACGGGGAAATCTAGAACTGGGGAAATTCTCCCAGAAGCAATATTACCTAGACATGGAAATAGGAGGATCGATTGCCTTTAAGCTTTTGTGCGAATGTAATGCATGAATAATTGCTAGGGAGACAAGACACTGTGAACTAGTAATTAGGAGTAGGCTTTCTTCACCGAGACATCGGGTTTAAGGTAAATTAGAAAGTGGCATTAACATTAATGAAGAAGATGAATTCATATATGCATGAGAGTAAATTAGGTGAAATCTAAACCCCAACAACAATATCATCAACTTCATCCATTCATTCTTGTGTTTAGCCTCAATTGATCAAATTGCATTCATGTTTATTTTATTACATTTGCATTCAAAAACCCCACAATTTGTTCTTTAGAGTCTTAATTAGTTGAGTGATCACATAACTGTTTAGTGTTGTGAGTCTCTTAGGAAACGATACTTGTACTTACCATTTTATTATTACTTGATACAATTTGGTACACTTGCCGAGTGTTAACACCTGAGGCGGATCAGTAGGCCATGCAACATGAACCATAAAATCATCTTGAGACATGAACTGGAGCTCTAGTAAGGCGGATGTCAGGGTCATCAATAACGCTTGCTCGCCTCTATACAATGCCTCGATCCTGGACTCCATTAGAGACATATACATGTCTCTCATCTGAAAAGGAGCAGCATCATGAGCTTGCTCCTGTTTGGCCTACTATGGCGCTCTCCTATGAGCCTGAGGAGGTTGTGATGCTAGTATAGGTAATCCTGCCTCATCCAGCATACAGTATTGGGTGTAATAGGAGGCATCAATCTCCTTCCCTTGACGTTCAAGTGGCGGTGTAGAGGTATTCACTTCTGCAAGCTCACACAAGTGAGTAATAAGAGAGGGGTGCCCTAGAGGTGATTTGTTTCTCACAACATGGGCACAGTGCTTGATCTCATCTGCTATTACCTGCCCCACATTAACGTTTAAGCCTCTGAGGACACAATAGAGGAAGACTACTCTATTTATGGTGATGTCTGATACATGTGAACAGGGTTGGATATTGGCATGTGTGAATGCTATCCAATACTTTGCCAAAGGAGTTAAGTAGGACCTTCTAATATGAATAGGCGTATCATTCATGTTTCTTTGGAATTGGCCGCCTGGCATGCACAAAGAAACATATTGATTGTGGCAGCATCATAGGGTATTCTTTTTCCCCTCACATAGCTGGTATAGGCATCTTGACAAGTACCAAATGCCCTTGCATTTGTATAAAACTTCTTCACTACATCTATGTTTGCAGGTGTTGGATAAGAAGCTAAATTCTCCCACTTCCTTCTTCCAAGTTCCCTCTCAAACTCAAGAGCCATGGTAGGTATTAATCCCACCTTTCTTTCCATTAGGAACCTTTTGTTCTGCACTATTTGGAAGTGCCTCTCATGCATGTGTGAGAGAAACTTGCTAGAGTGCGCTTGTTCTTTCCTCTTCTTTCCTCTTTCTGTTTTGGAGGCAGTGGCCTTAATACGCTTACCAGAGGAGGATGCCATATCTGCACCACAAACATACACAATACGCACCACTAGTGAGTCATCCACAATACCAATTCACTCAACACATACTCACCAGTGATCACAGACATGCTTTCTAATGCTCATAACACAATTCACACTTTCAACATAACATATCAAACATAGGCATCTTAAACTTAAAGCATCAATCAAGCATCAAAAACTTCTCTCCAGTGCCGAGGGCCAAACAGGGGGCCCTCAGCGTCACCTGCACACAACCAAAACCACCAGAACATAAAACAATACAACATCCAACAATCATGCCCACGCTGAGCGTCCCCTAGGGGACCCTTAGCAGCATATCAGCAAACACTTCAAAGCCCTAGCCGGCCAAATACCTCACCCAAATGCTCTCCACAATACTTTATTCATCAATAATCCATCCCAATTCAATTTAATCAAGAGGATCAACAATATAACATGAATATTCATCAATTTCGTCAAAAATCAAAACTTTCAAGAGTAAAAATTGAAAATGTAAGACGCTTACTTGAGTGGATAACAAAGTTTTTGAAACATGCACAAAAATATTGTGAAAACTTAGAGCTTGTGTGGACAATAGAAACAGCACACCAAAACCCCCAAACTTGATGGATGGAATGAAGCAAGGTGAGTGGAAATGGTGATTTTTGGTGATGGAATAAGAGGGGAAAGTGATAGAGAAATGAGGGAGTGAGAAATGAGGGTAAAGTCGTGCACTTTAGGGTTAAAAGATTGAATTGGGCTTAATGATGCTGAGCTTCAAAAACCCCAAAGAGTCCAGGAGGGCGATGAGCGCGATGAGATAGTTGTTCCACTCCTCTTTTCTTGCTTGCCCTGGGCGTCCCTAGGCAGAGGCCCTCAACTTCAACCCTTAATTTTTTAGATTTTTGCTCTTTCAAGACTTTCCACTTTCTAACTCAAGCTTAACATCTCATATTTAAAATAATTAAGACTCTTGATGAAAATCATAACCATACATCCACAAAACATCCCTAATGCAAACTAGATCACATCACACAATAGCAAACACGTAAAACATAACCAAACAAATAAACAAAAGTTTCTAAAACACTGGGTTGCTGTTAAAACTTCGGCAAGTGTACCAAATCGTATCAAGTAATATTAATTGGTAAGACCAAATATCGTTTCCCTAGAGACTCACAGCCTAAACATTCATATGATTTCTTGATTGATTAGGACTTGTAAACGAAATCATTGAGTTTGTATTACGGAAAATAAATATGCATGCAAGTTTGATCAATTGGATTGAAAGATGCAAAGGTGATTGATATAAAATAATGAATGATTATGTTGTTAGGGTTTCCGACTTATCCTATCCACTCTCATGTATTTATGAACTCATCTTCTTCATTAATGTTAATGTCACTTTCTAATTTACCTTAAACCCGATATCTCGGCGAAGAAAGCCTACTCCTAATTACTACTTCTCAATGTCTTGTCTCCCTAGCAATTAATCATGCATTACATTCGCACAAAAGCTTAAAGCCAACCAACCCTCCTATTCCTATGTCTAGGTAATATTGCTTTAGGGAGAATTTCCCCAATTCTAGATTTTCTCATATGTGTCCATAGTGCCAAAATCAATAATCATGCAATTGAATGAGTTAAACAAAGCATGCATAGAGTATAGAGGAAAAACCCTAACAATAAATGAAGTAAAGCATTTTATAATAAAAACCAATTCAATACATGAGAGTTTCTAAGGATTACATCGTTTCCCCAACAACAATGGAGGTTTAGTTCACCATAGACATGGTGAAACTAGATGAAAATAATAAAAAGAATGAAAGATAAAACCCTAAAAGTTGAAGATCGGAGCTTCCGCATCCAAAATCCGCCTCCAAGGGGTGAAAGGAGTTTAATTTCGCCTCTTTCTGTCCAAAGATATGAACCTTAGATTGGCCAAAACCTTAAATAGTTCATTAAAAATGTAGACCAATAGCCCAAGCCCAAGTCATCAACGCTTAGCGCCTAAAAATAGCACTCAACGGTAGTTGTGCCTCTCTTTTGACCCTCAGCGGTGGCGCCCAAGCCTGAAACATTGCTGTCAAAATCAAATTGGCGCTCAGCGGTGGCGCCCAAGCGTGAAACAATGCTTCCAGATCTAAGTTGGCGCTCAGCGGTGGCGCCCAGGCGTGAAACAGTGGTTGCACTTCCAGCCTTTCGTGACTCCAGCTCCTTGCTACTTCAACTTCTTCATCCAATTCATCTTAATTCTTGTCAAAACAAGGAAAAACAAGCATAAAACCCATCCAACTCTCTTATTCTCACAACTGAAGTAAAAGCATGATTTCAAGCTAGTTCTAAGTCATAAAGGGTGATTTTAATATCAAATTTAAGTATAAAAATAATGGTTTTTTAATCGTTATCACAACCCCAAACTTAGAACTTTGCTTGTCCTAAAGCAAACAAGATATAACTCAATTTTCCACCAATCAATGCAATGGTTCAACACAGTCAAAAACTCTTTCTTCCAAGAGAAGTAATTACTCAAATCAGCTCATCAAATAGATTTCAGTCAAGATGTGCATATGCTTTGATTAAAATCACTCATCATGATCTTCACCTAATCACATAATATTTAACAGATGCTATCCTCATGAATGATCAATTAACTAAGCACAGATGTAATCATGTATCCAGGGAACTTTTCCTCGCCAGACAAAGTGTTTCACTTAATCACACAGGTGTATATAGAGGTCACTCCTTCACTCTACTATCCCAATGTCACATAGAACAAAATTGCCTTTCATTTACCATAATCAATCATACTCACAGAAAAGTATCATCACAAGGACTTTCTATGGCTTATAAATTGGTTGGGCTAAGAAGAAAAATTGGTTTTTTCAAGACCACAAAATCCTTGAGTTAAGAAAGTCATTCATAAATTCATTCAAGTTCAATCTCTCTTTGGACAAACCAATCTCACTCATTCCCAACTTTCCCCTTTTTGCATTGAGCTTTTCTTTCTTTTTGCATTTTATTTTCTTTTCTTTTTCATACTTGCTCAAAAGTAGCTCAATGCTTTTCATTACTTTCCTTTCCAATTCTCCCAATTAACACCAAACTTGAACCTTTATCAACACGACATAATGATTCTCAACTTAACTCAAGGTAAAGATTTTCACAAGGGATCTGTTTAAAGCTTGAGGTTCAAAAAGGGTATAACACTTCGTTCTCCTTTTCTTTTGGGTAGAATCATGTATTGGCTAAGAAAAAGGGTAATAAAAAATGGCCTTGATCATGTGATACAAGCAAGTAAGTAGTTCAATTATGGAAACCTGGACAAAATCATTCATGCTTTCAAAAGAATAGCAATCATTCAAACAAATACTCTGGAGTTCAAAATCTCACACAAGTTAATTCATGTTCCACATACACCAAACACATCATGCTTAGCATCATAACCACAATCATATATCATGCATCTGTTCACAAGTTTGTGAACAATCACCTGTATATCAAACATCCTGTGCAACATCTCAACATCAATCAATATCAAAGCATCATCAAGTAATACTCATCACACACAAATCAATATCAAACCACCACATCAGATATAGGTATCAAATTGAGTACATCCATCTATTCTAAAAATCGAAGCAAAATAATGTTCAAAAGACAAAGATAAGAAACATCCTGTTCTAATGCAAATAACATTCATCAGTAAATGCTATCAATCTGAGTCCTCCTCCTCCTCATCATCTTCTTCTTCTTCACCACCATCTTCATAATCATCATCATCATCTTCCATAGTTGAAGCTTCAACTGCTCCAGCTCCACTAGCCTGTGCCTGATCCTCTGGCCATCCCACCACAGTGTTGAATTCTTCCATTGTCCACTACCGGCTAGGGGGTGTATCATACAACCCTACAATCATCTTTGCAGTGGCCACCTGCCCTTTATGCAATGCCTGCATCCTAGAGTCCATCAAGGACATATACATATCCCTCATCTGAAACTGTCGCAACTGGAATCGCGACGGGACAACGATCCAAAAAAGGAACGGGTTTCGAAAAGAGATTTGGAGTCGCCACCATAGTTTATTCTGGAAAACTACGGAAAAACCATAAAATGATAAGACACGGTCCGCGAAAACCAGATTCTGGGTTTGGGAGTCGGTTACGTGTAGGGAAGGTGTTAGCACCCCACAACGCCTGCCCTAAGGCAGTACCTTTAACTAAATGCTAGAATGTGATGTGGTTTTCAAAATGTTTAACTGTCCCTAAAATAAAATTCTAAATAAACAAAACATATTTTTTAGTTTTTTGGGGCCCGACGAGGATTGACCTCGCTCCTACGTATTCTCATTCAGAATGAGAAATCAGGGTTACGTAGTTCTTTTAAAATTTTGTTGGAAATATTGTTTAGAAAATGGTTTGAGAATTTCGCTTAGAAATGATTTTGGATTTTTGGGAAAGTGAACCTGACAAGGGCTAGCCTTGCTCCTACGTATCTCCACTTTCGATGGAGAATCAACGATCACGTAGTTCTGGCAGCCATTTGTTTGTTGTTTGAAATGGTAGATATTTTTAGTTTTTTTGTAGATTTCTAAAATAAAGAGAAAAGGTTTTTTAGCACAAGGACGATGCGTGCGATCACACATGTGCCTAAACCTTTAAAATATATTTTTGTAATTTTACTTAAGAAAGGGAAAAGGTTTTTAGCACAAGGACGATGCGTGCGATCACACATGTGCCTAAACCTTTAAAATATATTTTTGTAATTTTATTTAAGAAAGGGAAAAGGTTTTTAGCACAAGGACGATGCGTGCGATCACACATGTGCCTAAACCTTTAAAATATATTTTTTTGTAATTTTAGAAAAGAAGAAGAAAAGGTTTTAGCACAAGGACGATGCGTGCGATCACACATGTGCCTAAACCTTTTAAATATTTTTATTATTATTATTTTTATTGTTTATAAAAGTATATTTAAAAAGGTAGATAAATATTTAGAATGGAAACCAAAGGAAAGATAAAAAATAAAAATAAGATAAATAAATAAATAATGATAACAAAAGGTGTGGAGGTGCTTAAATAAGAGAAAGGGGTGTCTAAGCTATTTTTCCTTTTATACACGGATTGGGCCTAAGCCCAAGTGGAAGAAGGGGTGTGAAAACGAAACAAGGGGGTGCCAACCAAATTAAATTCTGATGACAGATTGGGCCAAAGCCCAAGTGGAAAAAGGGGCCCGACTTAGAAGAAATGGGGGTGGCAGAGGAGAAACGGTCAGAAGAAAAGGGGGTGGCAGAGGAGAAACGGTCTGAACCTAGGCCCAAGACCTTCTTCCCAGCTGAAACACTAGGGGTTCTGCCCCTTTCCTCCCATTCTCACTCATTTAAAAAAATGAAAGAGACCTAGGGTCTCTCCTCCCCCAAGCGCGACCACACGCCGATTTCCTCTTCTCCAAACGGTCGCTGCCCCCCGACAGGCACTGCGCCATCCGGCCAGCCCTAGCGTCGCCAGCACTCGTTCCAACCCTTCCTCTCTTTCCTCTTGTTGTTTCCTTGACTGTACAATGGGCTATGTGTGTGAATGTTGTTCGGTGATGACGAAGGTGAAGGCTGATTTGGAGATGAAGATGATGAAGTGGGGGAGCGGCGATGATGGCGTGAAGGAGGATGACGGGTTCACGGGGTGATGGGCAGACGTCGGAGGTATAGTGGATGGCGGAGTTGAAGATGATGAAGATGAATATGAAGATGGTGGAAGTTTGAAGTGGAAGCGTGAAGGTTGTGGGTTTTCACGGTGGTGTTGAGTTTTACAGCAACACGCCGACAACGACAAGTTTAGTGATGACACGAAAGGGTGTCTCGGTGGTGTTTGAGTTGATTGATGGTGAAGGTGAATGGGGTTTCGTGGTGACGAGAGAAGAAGTTGATGGTGGCTGGGATGGAGGCTGTTTGACAGTGAAGGTTGAATGATCTGGCGAGGTTGATGACAATGGTGGAGGTGGCTGTGATGGAGGTTCGAAGGGCCTTGGTTGAAAATGATGGGGGACGATAGTGATAATGGAGTGATAAAGGAGCTCTTGTGAACAGGTGCTACGTGATGAAGCTTCGGTTTCCTGATTCTTCCCTTCATCGTGCCCTCATGTTGTTCCCACTTCTTGTTGCTTTTGGTTGTAGGTGAGTGTTGGATTGTGCTCCAGCCGTGAGGAGTGGTGGGGATCATTGGGGACGAATGACAGTTGAAGACAAAGGAATAGAGGATGGATGTTGCAGTATTATGGGACGGCGAGAGGTTGCAGACCAGAACATGTATTCACACAACAATCTTATGCAACACACACAGCAATCATATACGACCCACACAACCTAACAAGCAAAAGCCGAGATATTGAATGCAGTAATCAACCCAGAGGTGCAAGGCAGTTTACCTGCTGGAGCTTGGTTCGTTCTTGGTTAAACTTGTATCTCGGATGGATTCTCCTTCTTTTGACTGGCTTCCTCCTTTTCTTCCTCGTGTAAAATGGAGTCTTCGTCCTCAGTAGTGGACAATGCTTCAAGATGAAGAAGCCTCCCTCAGTTATTGCCCTTTTTTTTTGTCTCCCCCTTTTCCTGTTGTAGTGCCCGCCAGACTTTACAGATGGAATCTGTACAGGCACCACATGGGCACCCGTGGCAGACAAAAGTGAAGGTGTCAGCCAAAAATATTCTCTTTTTCAGAAACCCATGCTGTCCGTAATTTTCACTTTAGACAAAATCGACAGTTGAAGGTGGGAATCATTACTGGGAATAATTTGAGACGTAGTGGTAGGCCCCTTTTAAAACACAGCCAGCCCCGCGAACGACCATTAGAAAAACTCAATATCTGTTTGGACGAACGCCATCAAGACCGAACGTTAAATTGAGAATAAACCATAAAGACAGAACGTTCAACTAACATAAGAAAATGACCGAATGCTATTTGCTGAACACCACTTGGTTGAATTCTATTTCGTCGAACGGCAAGAGATCATACACAATTAGGACGAACGTTAAAACCGAGTCACCATACTGGATTGAATACTATTGGGCCGAACATTGTGAGATCAAACATACTAGGCCGGACGCTCAAAACCGAACGCTGAAGAGAAACATCGTGGAGACCGAGCGTTCAAATGAGAATAACATCACCAAGACCGAACGTTCAAAGGAAAACCGAACGTTCACTGAAACTCTATGACCGAACGGTTAACTCTCTGCATGGCCGAACGTCTTAAAGGAATGAACGCTTGAGGACGACCGAACGGTTGAAGCTGAGAATTGTCGAACGTCCTGAAGGTAGGAATGGACGAACGGTCGAATAATGAACGCTTGAGGACGACCGAACGGTTGAAGCTGAGAGTTGACGAACGTCAATAAGACGGGACGACTGACAACACGTGAGAACGAACGGCCGAGCGCTTGAGCTCCGTGATATTTTTCAATAAAGAACGAACGGTTGCATGCAGGGTGACGGAACCGATCGTCAAAAGGATATGGAGGAGAGAAACGCATGGTAAAGGACGAGCGGTCGCTCAGTGTACAGGACTAACGGCTCGGTCGTACAGTACAAGGCCGAACGCTTAACATCGAACGCCAATCATAACTACTAAACCAAAACCGAACGCTCGATACCTAAGAACAAATATGATCAAACATTATTAAACCGGATACCATTGGGACGAACGTTTAGAGTCTTGGTCGAACACCTAGATCACTTGGGGCCAAGGATGACCAAACGGTGAGGACGAACAACCAGCAACATGTCGGGCCGAACGGACAAATGGTGGAATGCTTGTAGATGGCCGAACAGTAGATCCTGAGAGTTGCCGAACGTCAATGAGAATAAATAACCGAACGGTTGAGGACAAGCGACCGAACGACCTTGAGGTCGAATGGACGAGCATCAGTGGGATACAATGACTGAACGCTGGAACGCTCGTTGCAGTGGAGGGTCGAATGGTTTGAGGCCGAGCGGCCGAACACCATTGAGGTCGAACGTCCTTGAAGGTTGAAGTGTGGACACGTGAGAACGATCGGCCGAAGGCTTGTGGTCACGGATGGTTGAAAAGACGAACGTCTGTTATTTTGTTCAATAAAGAACGAACAGTTACATACAGGTGGAAAGAGCCGAACAGTTGTGCAGTGTAAAGGGCAAACCGTCGAATAGGGTAGAGGACGAACGCTGTTTTTTTTCTTTTTTCTTTTTTTTTATTTATTTATTATTATTTTTTTTATTTTTTTTATATTCATTTTTTATTTGTATATTTTTTTTTTATTATTATTATTTTTTATTTTAGTCTTTTTTTTTTTTTTACTTTATACTCATGATGAAAATAAAATACAACAAACATATTACTCAATCCGGACGAAATTGGGTGTTGACAGTTGCCCCTCTTTACTTAGATATTACTAGATAATATGAAAATTTGAGATTTTTGTATTATCGGAGTAAAAGCTAAGTAAAGAAAGAAACACTAATTTCGTCCGTATTTCAAAATGAACAACGAACAACAGGGAATTAAACAAATGGACAAGGCTGAGAGAATTGAGGTGTAACAACCTCGTGGGGGGTGTACCAACCCTATGGATGAAGTTTGTGAGGTATACAAACCTCGTGGAGGGTGTACCAACCTTAGGGAAGTGAATGAGGTGTAATAACCTCGTGAAGGGTGTACAAACCCTGTGGATGAATGATGCGAGGTGTACTAACCTCGTGGAGGGTGTACAAACCCTATGGAAGTGAATGAGGTGTACAAACCTCGTGGAATGAATGATATGAGGTGTACTAACCTCGTGGAGGGTGTACAAACCCTGTGGAATGAATGAGGTGTACAAACCTCTTGGAGGGTGTACCAACCCTATAGAAAGCGAATGAGGTGTACAAACCTCGTGGAGGGTGTACCAACCCTATAGAAAGTGAATGAGGTGTACAAACCTCGTGGAATGAATGATATGAGGTGTACTAACCTCGTGGAGGGTGTACAAACCCTGTGGAATGAATGATATGAGGTGTACTAACCTCGTGGAGGGTGTACAAACCCTGTGGAATGAATGAGGTGTACAAACCTCTTAGAGGGTGTACCAACCCTATAGAAAGCGAATGAGGTGTACAAACCTCGTGGAGGGTGTACCAACCCTATAGAAAGTGAATGATTTGAGCTTGATTGCTGGGTTCGACCATTGCCTTGCAGAGGGCCGAGATACCAATAGCAGAAAGTAAAACTGGGCTCGACTATTGCCTTGCAGAGGGTCGAGATACCAATGGCAGAAAGTAAAATTGTTTGATTGTTTTGAATTTGAAATTTGGATTTTGTTGAAATTTTGAGATGTTGAAATTTATTGATTTTTTTTCTTGAGATAGAAATGAGTGTCCATTTTTATTTTTTTGAAATGAGAAGCATGGTTGATGTAAATTTGGAAATTACAGGAGAAAACTTTGATGCATGTTGATTTTTTTGTCTTTTTGAAGGAAGAAGATTTGATAAATATTTACGAAAACAAATTCAAAGTTTTTGAAAATATGTACATGATGTTGACTCTGATGATTTTTTTTTGAAAGTTTTGAAATCAATAAACAAAGTGTTGCATTTTTGTACAAGGATTTGAAATCTCGATACGTAAGAGAGATATGGTGGATGTAAATTTTGAAATTTGAGGAGAAAACTTTGTTGTATGTTGATGATTTTTTTGTCTTTTTGAAGGAAGAAGATTTGATAAACATTCATGAAAATGAATTCAAAGTTTATGAAAATATGTACATGATGTTGACTTGTGATTTTTTGTTTTTGTTTTACTGGAAGATTATGAAACTATGACACTTTTTTTTTATTGAGTCAATTTGTTTTCTTTGAAATCATCAAATTTATGAAGATTTAGACCTTCATTTTATTTTTACGATGGATGTTAAATTCTAAAAGCCAAATGTTCAAACTTGTGTGCTCAATATTTTCTTTTGAAACATCAGTGTATGCATGCCTGATATCAAGGGTTGGGACAAATGTGTGGAGGATGATTGGAAGGATTTGGAGAGTACCGGGTTGGCTACTTGGGCCTCTTACTCCTTAAAACGGCTACAAATGCCAATGTGAGGTAGTAGATACTCAGAAGCTGCTCCAGTTTGGGGCATGGTAAAAAGGTAGGTATGGACAAATGTATCTGTGAATTGTGAGAGAATAAGTCATGAATCAGGGAGTGAGAATATCATGTGAGATTTACAAATTGCCCCAATTTTGGTGGTGATGGATTTTTGAAGTTCGGGGCGAACCAAAATCATGCGAGGCCCAACAAGGGATGCCCCAGTCTTTGTATGAGCTTTGAATATTCAGATGAAAGATTAACAAAGTTGCCCAATATTTTGAATGGGCCAAAACACATGAAACTCACAAAATTGCCCCTAGTTTTGGAGAACGGGGAAGAGTTCGAATGGGATATGAATTTGTGATGTATATGAAAATGATTGGCTTGAAAGGATTGCCCCAATTGGCTTGATTTTCCTTTATATAATCTTGATTAATAGGGAGTTCCCTTCTTCCGAGGACATTTGTTGTTTTTTTTCAATTTTTTTTTTTAAACTCCATTGTTAGCCATTTTGTCTTGTCTCAAAATTAAGCTTTATGAAAATTTAAGCAATCATTATTCAATCTGTGTGGACTTTTATTGGGCTTGTAATGTGGCTTGGGCTGAAGGGTATTGAAAGAAAAGATATAAAGGCCCAAATAAATGTTTGTGGTTTATTTGAAACAAAAGTTACCATCTGCACCTTGTATCAGCTACTCTTCAAATCTGTTTTGACTTTCTTTGCTAATTTGTAAACTTCACTCTTTGTTTGTCATCACTTCGTGATTCTTTCTAGTTTTGCTTCACTTTTGATGAACTCTCTTTGTTTGATCACTAAGTGTGTTCTTTTGCAATTTGAGTCGACTTCTACTGTGATGGTAACCCTTGTTTGGGTAAATTTTGAAAAGAATATTCGTATTGGCTCAAATTTGGTATCAAAGGATATATCATTTTTTTGTTTTTGGATGAAGAAAGATGGCCACACATCATTTCAAATTCTGATTGTTTTATCTTCAACAGATTAATTAGGAGACAAGACTAAATGATCTCATCAAGAGTCATTCATTTTTTCTTGTTTTTGTTTTGTCCTAACGGATTCAGGAATCTCCCAAATGAAAGCCAGTGGAGGTAATGGAAAATCTGCCCCAGTGTAAAACTTTGTGCTTATTATTTGGCCTCAAGAACATGATTGGGTCAATCTCTTGGTATAGCGATGGCTGAAGGATGATCTTTTCAAGCGACGCACACACAGATATTTCTTAAGGAAATGTGATTTAATCATTTGACTATAAGAGATTATGACATCCTTTACATTTTTTTTGAAATCTCATAAAATGGATGATTTGCATCAAAAATAATTGACTCAACTTTTGCATATATTTTTTTTATGAATGAAGAAAAGTAATAAGAAGTGAAAATGATGATACTAGCTGAAAAAAAAATTTTAGAGAAAATTGGGTTTGATGGTAAAGGTGAAAACTGGGCCATTATGGAAATTGGGCTTTACGGGCCATTGTGGAAATTGGGCTTTGCGGGCCATTGTAGAAACTGGGTGTTGCGGGCCAGTGTGGAAAACTGGGCTTTGTGGGCCAGTGTAGAAATTGGGCTTTGCGGGCCAGTGTAGGAACTGGGCTTTTATGGGCCAGGTAGGAAACTGGGCTTTTATGGGCCAGTGTAGGAACTGGGCTTTTTGGGCCAGTGTAGGAACTGGGCTTTTGCGGGCGAATGTGGACAATGGGCTTTGTGGGACAAAAACTGATATGAGAAAGTTTGATTAAGAAAAACATTTGAAAAACAAAAATGTTGTTTTTTTTTTTTTTGGCATGGGGCTCTGTTTGGAAGAAGTAGTGGGTATGAAAGGGTCGGCTAAAAGGATGGCCCAAATGGGTTCGATTTTCTTTTGTATGCTTAGGTTGGTTGGTAGAGAGGTTCCCTATCCTTGAGACATTATTCGTTTCCAAATCCCTTTTTTTATCACCCTTTCGGGTTTTTGAATCTAGCTGACTTATTCTCCCCTTTTTTTTTCAATGGATTTAGGGATCAACCTACTAGTGCAAGCGAGAAAACTTCTGGCCAGACCGATTTGCCCCAGTGTAAAGGTTTACTTTATTACTGAGGGCGCTGACAGTATTTGTTGGGGAAAATCTTTTATTTTGGAAAGTGAAGGGTGAGATTTTTCAGGCACCATGCGCACAAACGTCTCGAGAGAAAACATCAAATTGTTATTTTTGATTAGACATTTGACCTCGGAAAAGTCTGACACTGTAAGTTTTGTCTTTGATTATCATTTTTTCTATTTTCGAAAAACAAGAGTTTGACAATTTGCAAGAAAGACAAGTGACTCAAGATTTCCTTAAAATTTTTTTTTTTTTTAAAATTTTTTTGTAATACCCTCTCAAGACTCGATTTCTAGCACTGCTTGGATAAACCATGCAGTAATGTTCACATTGAAGGTCATTGATGAAAGTACGATATCAATGTGCATACCTCCCCCTTTTGTGCCTTATCAAAGGTTGAATGACTAAAGTTCTAAGGCCAAATATATGCACTCACAAGGATAGTTCCCTAATGCTTAAATCAAGGCCACTAGAGCTATGGCTCTTTTCACTGTTTCTCCGCAACAGTCAGAGTAATCAACTAGATGCGGAGACACGAATGAAGAGAACAGACTCTGGCTGGAGTTCTCACGATAGCCAAACAGGAAGTACATCCCAAAGTGACACCGCTACACAACTCCTCTATTTCTAAGTTGCGCTCATACCCGGGTATAGGGCCTCACTCATGATATGCATAAGGTGTGTGTGAAGGGAGAATGTAATGCATACCCAAACCCTCACCTGCAATACAAACCAAAGAGATCCAAGCAGATATAAACATGTTTTTCTATCCTGGGGTTCAACATGAAACAATCACAATAATTTACATGCAATTACTTAAAATATTAAACATAGATAAAAAGAAAGGGGAGAAAAACATAATGAAAAACCACATCAAATTTGCACATCTAATTAAATGGCCTGACTCTCTAGCTTCCCCAGTAGAGTCGCCATCTGTCGCAACTGGAATCGCGACGGGACAACGATCCAAAAAAGGAACGGGTTTCGAAAAGAGATTTGGAGTCGCCACCATAGTTTATTCTGGAAAACTACGGAAAAACCATAAAATGATAAGACACGGTCCGCGAAAACCAGATTCTGGGTTCGGGAGTCGGTTACGTGTAGGGAAGGTGTTAGCACCCCACAACGCCTGCCCTAAGGTAGTACCTTTAACTAATTGCTAGAATGTGATGTGGTTTCCAAAATGTTTAACTGTCACTAAAATAAAATTCTAAATAAACAAAACATATTTTTTAGTTTTTTGGGGCCCGACGAGGATTGACCTCGCTCCTACGTATTCTCATTCAGAATGAGAAATCAGGGTTACGTAGTTCTTTTGAAATTTTGTTGGAAATATAGTTTAGAAAATGGTTTGAGAATTTCGCTTAGAAATGATTTTGGATTTTTGGGAAAGTGAACCTGACAAGGGCTAGCCTTGCTCCTACGTATCTCCACTTTCGATGGAGAATCAAGGATCACGTAGTTCTGGCAGCCATTTGTTTGTTGTTTGAAATGGTAGATATTTTTAGTTTTTTTGTAGCTTTCTAAAATAAAGAGAAAAGGTTTTTTAGCACAAGGACGATGCGTGCGATCACACATGTGCCTAAACCTTTAAAATATATTTTTGTAATTTTACTTAAGAAAGGGAAAAGGTTTTTAGCACAAGGACGATGTGTGCGATCACACATGTGCCTAAACCTTTAAAATATATTTTTTGTAATTTTAGAAAAGAAGAAGAAAAGGTTTTAGCACAAGGACGATGCGTGCGATCACACATGTGCCTAAACCTTTTAAATATTTTTATTATTATTATTTTTATTGTTTATAAAAGTATATTTAAAAAGGTAGATAAATATTTAGAATGGAAACCAAAGGAAAGATAAAAAATAAAAATAAGATAAATAAATAAATAATGATAACAAAAGGTGTGGAGGTGCTTAAATAAGAGAAAGGGGTGTCTAAGCTATTTTTCCTTTTATACACGGATTGGGCCTAAGCCCAAGTGGAAGAAGGGGTGTGAAAACGAAACAAGGGGGTGCCAACCAAATTAAATTCTGATGACAGATTGGGCCAAAGCCCAAGTGGAAAAAGGGGCCCGACTTAGAAGAAATGGGGGTGGCAGAGGAGAAACGGTCAGAAGAAAAGGGGGTGGCAGAGGAGAAACGGTCTGAACCTAGGCCCAAGACCTTCTTCCCAGCTGAAACACTAGGGGTTCTGCCCCTTTCCTCCCATTCTCACTCATTTAAAAAAATGAAAGAGACCTAGGGTCTCTCCTCCCCCAAGCGCGACCACACGCCGATTTCCTCTTCTCCAAACGGTCGCTGCCCCCCGACAGGCACTGCGCCATCCGGCCAGCCCTAGCGTCGCCAGCACTCGTTCCAACCCTTCCTCTCTTTCCTCTTGTTGTTTCCTTGACTGTACAATGGGCTATGTGTGTGAATGTTGTTCGGTGATGACGAAGGTGAAGGCTGATTTGGAGATGAAGATGATGAAGTGGGGGAGCGGCGATGATGGCGTGAAGGAGGATGACGGGTTCACGGGGTGATGGGCAGACGTCGGAGGTATAGTGGATGGCGGAGTTGAAGATGATGAAGATGAATATGAAGATGGTGGAAGTTTGAAGTGGAAGCGTGAAGGTTGTGGGTTTTCACGGTGGTGTTGAGTTTTACAGCAACACGCCGACAATGACAAGTTTAGTGATGACACGAAAGGGTGTCTCGGTGGTGTTTGAGTTGATTGATGGTGAAGGTGAATGGGGTTTCGTGGTGACGAGAGAAGAAGTTGATGGTGGCTGGGATGGAGGCTGTTTGACAGTGAAGGTTGAATGATCTGGCGAGGTTGATGACAATGGTGGAGGTGGCTGTGATGGAGGTTCGAAGGGCCTTGGTTGAAAATGATGAGGGACGATAGTGATAATGGAGTGATAATGGAGCTCTTGTGAACAGGTGCTACGTGATGAAGCTTCGATTTCCTGATTCTTCCCTTCATCGTGCCCTCATGTTGTTCCCACTTCCTGTTGCTTTTGGTTGTAGGTGAGTGTTGGATTGTGCTCCAGCCGTGAGGAGTGGTGGGGGTCATTGGGGACGAATGACAGTTGAAGACAAAGGAATAGAGGATGGATGTTGCAGTATTATGGGACGGCGAGAGGTTGCAGACCAGAACATGTATTCACACAACAATCTTATGCAACACACACAGCAATCATATACGACCCACACAACCTAACAAGCAAAAGCCGAGATATTGAATGCAGTAATCAACCCAGAGGTGCAAGGCAGTTTACCTGCTGGAGCTTGGTTCGTTCTTGGTTAAACTTGTATCTCGGATGGATTCTCCTTCTTTTGACTGGCTTCCTCCTTTTCTTCCTCGTGTAAAATGGAGTCTTCCTCCTCAACAGTGGACAATGCTTCAAGATGAAGAAGCCTCCCTCAGTTATTGCCCTTTTTTTTTTGTCTCCCCCTTTTCCTGTTGTAGTGCCCGCCAGACTTTACAGATGGAATCTGTACAGGCACCACATGGGCACCCGTGGCAGACAAAAGTGAAGGTGTCAGCCAAAAATATTCTCTTTTTCAGAAACCCATGCTGTCCGTAATTTTCACTTTAGACAAAATCGGCAATTGAAGGTGGGAATCATTACTGGGAATAATTTGAGACGTAGTGGTAGGCCCCTTTTAAAACACAGCCAGCCCCGCGAACGACCATTAGAAAAACTCAATATCTGTTTGGACGAACGCCATCAAGACCGAACGTTAAATTGAGAATAAACCATAAAGACCGAACGTTCAACTAACATAAGAAAATGACCGAATGCTATTTGTTGAACACCACTTGGTTGAATTCTATTTCGTCGAACTGCAAGAGATCATACACAATTAGGACGAACGTTAAAACCGAGTCACCATACTGGATTGAATACTATTGGGCCGAACATTGTGAGATCAAACATACTAGGCCGGACGCTCAAAACCGAACGCTGAAGAGAAACATCGTGGAGACCGAGCGTTCAAATGAGAATAACATCACCAAGACCGAACGTTCAAAGGAAAACTGAACGTTCACTGAAACTCTATGACCGAACGGTTGACTCTCTGCATGGTCGAACGTCCTAAAGGAATGAACGCTTGAGGACGACCGAACGGTTGAAGCTGAGAATTACCGAACGTCCTGAAGGTAGGAATGTACGAACGGTCGAATAATGAACGCTTGAGGACGACCGAACGGTTGAAGCTGAGAGTTGACGAACGTCAATAAGACGGGACGACTGACAACACATGAGAACGAACGGCCGAGCGCTTGAGCTCCGTGATATTTTTCAATAAAGAACGAACGGTTGCATGCAGGGTGACGGAACCGATCGTCAAAAGGATATGGAGGAGAGAAACGCATGGTAAAGGACGAACGGTCGCTCAGTGTACAGGACTAACGGCTCGGTCGTACAGTACAAGGCCGAACGCTTAACATCGTACAGTACAGGACGAACGCTGTTTTTTTTCTTTTTTTTTTTTTTTTATTTATTTATTATTATATTTTTTTTTATATTCATTTTTTATTTGTATATTTTTTTTTATTATTATTATTTTTTATTTTAGTCTTTTTTTTTTTTTACTTTATACTCATGATGAAAATAAAATACAACAAACATATTACTCAATCCGGACGAAATTGGGTGTTGACAGAAACGCTTGTGCATCATGAGGTGGTTCATGTGCTGATGGTGGTACCCTCCTATGAACTCTAAGAGGATGTGGTGGTGGCACTTGTTGAGCCGCCTCATCTACTAGGCAATACTGGCTGTAGGAGGACGCATCAATCTCCTTCCTTGGTCGCTCCATAGGTGGTGTAGAAGTATTCACCCCAAAGGTGCTTTGTTGTTCACAGAACTGGCACAAGTCTGAATCGCATTTGTTATGACCTGTCTAATGTTAATATTCAGCCCTTTCATCACACAATACAAGAAGATAGCCATGTGAACAGTAATATCAGAGACATGAGAACACGATTGAATATTGGCATGAGTGAATGCCATCCAGTAATTTGACAAGGCAGTCAACTATGTTCTCCTAATATGAATGGGCACATCATTCCGTTTCCTCTAGAAACGTCCTCTAGGTACACATAATGTTCTCTCCACATCATCAAAATCTACTCCCTCATCCAAATTCAGTGCAAACTGACATTGTTCACCATTCCACTCAGCATGCATAAACATGTTAATAGTCTCAGGATCATACCGAATGATTTATCCCCTCACATAGCTCATGTTACTCTCTATGTGAGTATTGCCAAATGGTCTTGCATTAGTGTAGAATTCCTTGACCACTGCTATGTTTGCTGGTTTAGGATAAGCAGCTATTTTCTCTCATCCTTTTCTTTCTACTTCTTCTCCAAATTGTGGAGCCAAGGATGGAATCCATCCCACCTTTCTCTCCATCAATCTGTGAAGAATGCCCAATGAAATTTGAAGAAACCAAGCCCTAACAGCAGTGCTATCAACAAAACCCCAAACTTGGCTAGAAAAGATTATGTAAAATGGGTAGAAGAAGGGTGTTGTGAAGGAAAATGAAGGAGAAAGTGGAGAGAAACCCTTTGGAGAGTGTTTTGGAGTGGTTAGAATGAGTGAAGAATGAAAGGGGCAGCTAGGACAAGACCTAAGGTAAGCAAAGCGTCTAATGGGCCAACTTGCGTTGAGCCTAACTTTTAAAAACCTAAAAACCCAATCTGCAGAAGTCGCGCTCAACGCCAACGCTGAGCGACAAACGCAACTTCTTTTCTCTCCTTTTTTATGCTTGCCCTTAAGTGTTCAACTAATATTCATTCAACTTCAACTCTCAATTTTTTCAACTTTCATGCTTTTTCCACTCACTTCACATCCTATAAGCTAATTAATGCCTTTAATCTCTTACATCACTCAAACATTCAACAAGTAACATCCTATAATGCAACTAGAACATGAATGAACTCAAACAAACAAAATAATTCAAACAACTAGGTTGCCTCCCAGGTAGCGCTTGTTTAACGTCACGAGCCTGACTCAAAATCCTCCAACATCCCTTAGTAGATGCATATCTTTCTTACCAACAGCCATCAATAGATGTGTACAAACATAGTATCCTTCAATAGATGCTCATTCACCTAGCATCTATCAGTAAATGCTAAACCCAAATAAAACAATGTTCCAAAGTTTCAAATTACATCACCAAAATAAACAAATTCAAAGAAATTAATGTTCTCAAATCACTGGGGTTCCTCCTAGTAAGCACTTTTTTAACGTCATTAGCTTGACCCAATAAAGCTCAAGTTCCATCTTTAATGTTGGTGTTCTCCTTGCTTTCATCACACCCACTCATCAATTGCTTTCGGTCCACCTTTTTGACTCATCTTAAATATGGAGCTTCAATCTCTATTACTCCATTCTCTTTAAAGTCTTTCACAACCCACAACTTGTTCTTGAATCTTACTGGTGTGCCAAGTTTGAATTGTGCATCCATCAAGTCATCATGAACCATTCTTCCTTTGTCATCTTTTTCTTCTTCCCTAACCTGTGACAAGAAGCAACGTTTACCTTTGATGACCAGCTTGACAGCTTTAGGGCTAATCACTGGTGCATCCTTACATGCAACTTTATGATTAGTCTTCTTCTCTTGAATCTGTTGCTCAGCTTTGAAGACTTACCTTTTTCCCTCGGTCTTGAAGCACTATCATCCAATCATCCCCATTGATGATGACCTTTCTCGTTTTCATAAACGATCTCCCGAGAATAATTGGGATCTTCTCATTTTCCTCCATCTCCATCACCACAAAGTCCACCACGAATTTAAGTTTCTCTATGCAAACCACAACATCTTCTGCTACACCATAAGGTTTCTTGGAAGACCCATCTACCATGAGCAAAGTCACCTTTGTTGGCTTGACTTCAAGATCACCAATCCTTTCAAGCATAGATAAGAGCATCAAATTAATGCTTGACCCTGTCGCAACTGGAATCGCGACGGGACGACGATCCAAAAAAGAAACAAGTTTTGAAAAGAGATTTTGGAGTCGCCACCATAGTTTATTATGGAAAACTACGGAAAAACCATAAAACGATAAAGCACAGTCCGCGAAAACCAGATTCTGGGTTCGGGAGTCGGTTACGCGTGGGGAAGGTGTTAGCACCCCACAACGCCTGCCCTAAGGCAGTACCTTTAACTAAATGCACGAATATGATGTGATTTTCAAAATGTTTAACTATCCCCTAAAATAAAGTTCTAAATAAACAAAACATATTTTTTAGTTTTTTGGGCCCGACAAGGATTGACCTTGCTCCTACGTATTCTCATTCAAAATGAGAAATCAGGGTTACGTAGTTCTTTTTGAAAATGCTTGAGAGATTTGTTTGAGAAATTGATTGAAAGATTTGTCTTGAAATGATTTTGGGATTTTTGGGAAGTGAACCTGACAAGGACTAGCCTTGCTCCTACGTATCTCCACTTTTGATGGAGAATCAAGGATCACGTAGTTCTGGGTAGGAAGATTGTTGGTTGTTTAAAATTGTTGATGTTTTTGGGTTTTTTGAAGATTTTATACCTTTTTTGTATTTTGTTTCAGAAAGAGAAAAGGTTGTTAGCACAAGGACGATGCGTGCGATCACACATGTGCATAAACCTTTAAAACATATTTTTTGGTTAATTTTACTTAAGGAAAAGAAAAGGTTTTTAACACAAGGACGATGCGTGCGATCACACATGTGCCTAAACCTTTAAAACATATTTTTTGTAATTTCAATTAAGAAAGAGAAAAGGTTTTCAGCACAAGGACGATGTGTGCGATCACACATGTGCCTAAACCCTTAAAACGTATTTTTTGTAATTTTAATTAAGAAAGAGAAAAGGTTTTCAGCACAAGGACGATGCGTGCGATCACACATGTGCCTAAACCCTTAAAACGTATTTTTTGTAATTTTAATTAAGAAAGAGAAAAGGTTTTCAGCACAAGGACGATGCGTGCGATCACACATGTGCCTAAACCCTTAAAACGTATTTTTTGTAATTTTAATTAAGAAAGAGAAAAGGTTTTCAGCATAAGGACGATGCGTGCGATCACACATGTGCCTAAACCTTCAAAACGTATTTTTGTGAATTTCTTTATTTAAATTGTAAATATTGCATTATTAAATATATATTTAGGAAAAGTAAATATCTAGAATAAATGGATAGAATAAAATAAAATAAGATAATAAATATAAAAATAAAATAAATAAAACAAATGAAATGAAATAAAATACAATAAAATAAAAGAAAAAAAAAGCAAATAAGTAAATAAAGCAAATAATGAGGGGTCCGAGAAAAGGAGTGCCGAACGCTCGTACGTTGAGAAAAATAGCCTGGATGACGAGCGTTCGTTGGTGATACGACGAACGTATGCATGCACAGTTGATGGCGAACGGACGCTGAGAAAAATAGCCTGGATGACGAGCATTCGTGGGTGATATGACGGACGTACGTCGAGTACAGGATGGTAGATGACGAGCGTTCATTGGGAAAGGAGGTTGAATGACGAGCGCTCGTTGGGGACGAGCGTTCGCTGGGTGACGAGCGCTCGCTATGGACGAGCGTTCGGTGGGAAGATGAGACTGGGTGACGAACGCTCGTTGCGGACGAGCGTTCGGTGGGAAGATGTGGGAAATGGATGACGAACGCTCGTTATGGACGAGCGTTCGTTTTGAAGATGAGACTGGATGTCGAACGCTCGCTATGGACGAGAGTTCGTTAGGAAGATGAGGCTGTATGACGAACGCTCGTTGCGGACGAGCGTTCGTTTTGAAGATGAGACTGGATGTCGAACGCTCGCTATGGACGAGCGTTCGTTAGGAAGATGAGGCTGGATGACGAACGCTCGCTATGGACGAGCGTTCGCTGGGAAGATTGGGCCGGATGACGAACGCTCGCTATGGACGAGCGTTCGCTGGGAAGATTGGCGTTCGTTAGGGAATTAGATGTCGAACGTTCGAAAAAGGCCAAAAACGTGCGTTTATTCTGGGCTTGGCCCACCCGGGTGATTTCTAACCTAGAATTCCCTTAGGGGTTCTCTCACTCTACACTCAATGCTGCCTCCCTCCATCGAGACCCAGGTCTCTTTCTCTCTGACCAGGAAAACCTAGGGCTGGGAGGCACGCCGCCGCCACCTCGGCTGGAACCGGCCACCGCCACCTCCGAACCAAACCCGCCACCGCGACGAAGATGGGCACCGCGTCGCTGCCCCCTCTGGACCAGCCACCACGTCACACCGCGCCTCGATCCGGCCACCCAAGGAGGGGTTCCTCTCCGGCGTCTCTGCGCCGCGCCTGCCTAACTGGCCGCCGCTCACCACCGCGACCCAGTCACCACGCCACCACCTCCCGTTCCAACCCTTCCTCTCTTTCCTCTTGTTGTTTTCTTGACTGTACAATGGGCTATGTTTGTGGATGTTGTTTTCTGGAGGAAGAAGATGAAGGCGTGGAGATGGTGAGAAGGAAACAGTTAGAGGCTCGACTTTATGCGTGTGTTTGGAGAGGTGGTATTTGCTGCTTGAGGATTCTATTTTGCTGAGGAGTGGAGATGATCAGAAACGTTGAAGGGTTCCATGAACAAGGGAAGAAAAGAGAAAAGAAGAATGGGTTTTGTGTTTGTTTCTGTTTCTAAGTTTGACTGTAGGTGAGGGGGAGTGACACGCCGAGGGAGTTCTCGGTGGTTGAGAGGGCGGTTCCAGTGGGGAATGGAATGGTCAAGGGACGGTGAAGATTGATGTTCTATTGCCTCTGTTACATGATTTTTCTGTTATGTGTTTTGTGTTTACTGCTTCAATTTCAGTATTGATGATTGGAGATGAACAGAGGCTTGGGGGACATAGCTTATGGAACCTACCTCATTTTGAGCTTGCTTGGAATAGAAAAATAAGCCCATAGAAGTGGACGTGGGGAGGGTGGTGCGACAATGAACATATACAGTGGAATGTATTCAAACAACAGTCATACGTAAACAGCAACTTCAACAGAGATATGTGTAAGGGCAAACAAACAACTCTCTAAACAGCATTACTTACCTCTCGAAGATCCGCTTGCTACGGTCAATCTCGTGCTTCCAATGAGTACTCTTCTCCTTTGAGTGGCTGATTTCCGTCTCCCTTTGCAGGTGCAAAAATGGTGAAGAATTCCCCAGCCAAAATCCCAAGAGAAGGCCCAGAGCTGTGTCAAAAACCCTTTGCTTTTTTCTCCCAAAACCAGAATAATCACCCCCTGCTCTCTCTCTGTCTTTTAGTGCCGAAATCCCTGCCAATTCCGTCTGCCCAAATCGAATGTACTAGCCCCGTACGCTCCAAATTGTCTCTGCCAACACCCCGCGCACTCTGCAGAAACGGTTTCTGCCCCCTCTTCCCAGCACACACACGTACACTGTTCCCTCCAAACCAAACATTCTTTTTTCTTCTTTTTTTTTTTTAACATTTGACAAATGAATTAAAATAAAAGAACACAAAGATAAAAATAGAATAAAATAAGACAGCCTAAAATAAAAAAAACTCTAAATGAAAAATTAGAATAACCAAAAAAAATAAAATAAAATAGAACACAATATGATAAAATAAAATACAATAACTCAAAATAAATTTTGAATAAAGATAAAATAAAATAAATTAATTCCATTATTATTTATTTATTCATCCGGACGAAATTAGGTGTTGACAGACCCTAAATCAATTAAGGTCTTCCTTATCTTCACCTTTCCAATGACACAAGGAATAGTAAAACTTCCTGGATCTTTCACTTTTCGAGGAAGTTGTTTCTCCAAAATAACACTGCAATCTACCTGTTCATCAATATTCTCCTGCTCTAAATATATATTTTCTGTGAGGAATCGCTTCATGTGCTTAGCATAAGCAGGAATTTGCTACAGTGCTTCGGTAAAAGGTATTTTAACCTCCAATTTCCTGAAAAACTCTTTAAAACGCTTATATTGTCTCTCTTTATCAAATTTTTCTCTCTCCTTAGGATAAGGAAGAACTTTTTCTCTTTTCTCACAAATTTTCTCTCCCCTCTTCTTTTCTTTTTCTCTCGTCTCACCCTCACATATTCTCTCTTCTCTTTCTTCTTTCTTTTCTAACTCAACTTTTTCTTTGCTCTCTTCCACCCTCTCATCATCCATGCTCATAATAGCTTTACACTCTTCTTTAGGGTTAACCTCAGTGTTAGCCCCAAATTGCTCTTTTGCTTTATCTTCCATCTTCTTGGCCAGTTGGCCAACCTACATCTCCAAATTTCTTATAGCCACTTCAGTCCTCTTGTGATTGGAGATAGTCACCTGCATAAATTGTTGAAGAGTGTCTTCTAGCTTTGTTGATCTCTTATTTAATGAAGATACTTGTTGCAATAGTGATGGTTGTTGCGGTGGTCTCTTTGATGAGTCAATATTTTCTTGACTTCACTTAGTTTATTGTACCGGATTTAATTCGGGAAGTGTGCTTAATTGTCCAGTATTTTCCCATTTTTGCTAATTGTGCTTAATTTGACCATAAATTCTTATTTTAATCAATTTGAATTATCTGAGGCTAATTATTTGCATTATTAATTGCAGGTAAAAATTTTGGATAACCTTTTGGGACTTCAAGATAAATGTGACATCAATTTTATTTTAAACTAAAAAGAGAGATGAGCTTGCATTTCATTTTTTTTTTGGGCTTGGAGAGCACCACGACCCACAAGAAAAGAAGAACACGTTGTCCAACGTTGGAAGAGGTGTGCACACAGAAGGAAAGTTGGAGCAGTTGCCACGTCCACAAAGTCCAACAGCACACGTGTTACATCCACTTTCCATGGTCCAGCAAGCAACAGGGGGTGGCATCCAGCAGCTATGGAGTGTCACGGCCTGATTCTGAAAGCAAAGCAGCAGCGTGGCCCATGAGGATTGGCAGCGTCCAACACGTGAAGGAGGAAGTCCTTCATTTCTTCATTTCTTTTGGGAGGCAATTAATGAGGAGGTGCTTGGAAGAGGGTGCACGGTGAGGAGGAGGTAGAAATTGAATTTACTAATGGGCTGAAATGAGAAAAGGGCTGATTTCATTTAGTAATAGGAGGTGCGGATTTCCATTTGGGCAATGAGTGTCCACACGGTGATGAGCTAGAATTGGAGAAGCTCCTTTTTCTTTGCTTTAAGAATGAAGAAGCGGTGATTGAAGAATTCATTCTCACTTGCAAAGAGGTGCACGGCCTGGACACGCTGGCAGCTGGTCCAAAAGGTAGCATCCAGCAAGACATGGAGGTGCACGAAGAAGCCATAGAAGAAGCGGTCCAGTGTCCGGCCTGCACAGTCCAACAGAAGTGGATTCACGAGGAGCCACCACGGTCCAGTGTCCGGCTGGAAGCACGAGGAGCCACCACCGAGGAAGAAAGAGCACACGCCGCCCTCCACCTTTTGGATTCACTTTATTTTGTTGTTAGAGGTTGAAGCAAAATGACTCATTTCATTTTTATTCTACTGTCCAAACATTTGTTGTTTTTTTTAAAGTGTTGTTCGGTGATGGATTCATGAGGAATGGTTGTTTAATTTTTCATGTGCATTTTAGTTTAGTTGGAAGCCGTGCACACTGTTAGATTGAATCCTTTATTACACTATTTCTTTTAGAAAGTAAAGCACATGCTTCATTATTGGAATGTTGCACTGTGATTGTCATTTTGGGTTCTTGGCTTTTAATTTTTAATTTTTGGAAGCAGCACACGGTGATTCATGGCCAGCAGGAGATGCACTCACGGAGTTTCATTTCTTTCCTTCACGCATGAACCAAACTTTTTTCTTTATAATATATAGATATATATTGAAAGCATTTTTATTTTTGGAGACATGCTTCATTAGATGTGTTGTCACGGCCTACATCATTTGTGTCATTAAATGCTCATCTTGCTTCTTAGTCTTTTGCATTGAATATTTTATTTCCAAGCTGCATCTTTCGTTTGTTTATTAGTTAGCGTGGTTCCATTTTAATTTACGTAAATGAGTTTTAGATTTCTTTTATTGCATTTCAATCATGAGTTGTCTTAATTATTTATTGCATTTAATTTGGTTCATATGTGCATTTCATTTTTAACCAAGTGTCTCTTATTATTTGTTGAATTTTAATTAGTTCACACATCTTGTGTTTAGGACCATTCAGTTTTCTATTTTCGTTCACTATGTTGTCTATTATGTTCAACTTCTCTATCTTCTTGCGTTTCCAATTTCTCCACTTGCTTTAGAGACCATTTGGTCATAATGTAGGATCGTTTGGTCATCATGCTTTGTTCATTTATTTTCAATGTTTCCAATTATGTTTGGTTGTATTTAATTTTCAGTTTTAATTTAGTTTATTTCGAATCACAAAAACACTTTCAAACCCCCCCACTACGTGTTTGACTTAAGCCTCGAACCACATTTGGTCCTAAAGAGACAACCTAGGAGTCACTTCCTAGCACTATACTGCATTATTTAATGTACATCAAATTTCATGGGCCGCGATAGCCGCATCACTCTTAGCTTGTCCAGCTTGTCCATTTTGACCTTGACCCATGCTCGGGTGAGGTTTCTACCCTTGGTTGAAGTTCCCTTGACAGTATTGGAATTGATTTTGGAATTGATTGCCCATAAAATTGACATCTTCTAGGGCCTCCACTGGAAAAGCACATTGACCATTGATATGGTCATCACCACACAATTCATAGCGTTGTTGATGAACCTATGAAACGTTCTTCAGCTCCTTTGGCAACTGAGCGAGTGTCTTTGTCAAATTCTCCAACTATTGAGTTATGATTTTATTTTCTACAAGCAAGGCATCTTGAGATTGCAATTGTAGGACTTCCTTCTGTTGAGGTGGAGCTCCTCTTTCACTATGTAACTGGTTGTCATTAGTAGCCATGTTGTCAATCAATTCAAAAGCTTCCTCTGGAGTTTTACACTTGATGTTACCTCCAGCTGAGGCATCTAGCATCAATTTGTTTTGTGAACCAAGACCTCCAAGGAAAAGAATGACTATTGTTGCTTCATCAAGCCATGAGTGGGCATCTTTCTCAACAAGCTCTTGTATCTATCCCATGCTTGACCTAGCGTTTCCTCCATACCTTGCCTGAAAGAGGAAACTTTTTGCTTCCCTTTGTTGATCTTGGACTGTGGGAAGTACTTGTTTAGAAATATTGAAACCACAGCTTTCCATTCAGTAAAGTTATCCTCCGAGAAAGAATTCAACCATAGCTTCGCATTGCCTCTCAATGAGAAAGGAAATAAACTTAGCTTTATAGCTTCATCCGGTACATCATTGATCTTTACAGTGTTGCAAATCTCGTTGAATGTAGTCAAATGCTCATATGGACTTTCATGAGACATTCCATTAAATTGGTTGCTCTTCACCAATTGTATCAATGCCGGTTTCACCTCCATGTTTGTAGCATTGACCCTCGGCCTAGAAATGTTGTTAAAGTGATGAGGGCCAACAACAGTGGTGTAATTCGCCAGAGTGCTTCTGCAACTATTTTCTCCAGCAATCTCTTTAATACTCTGGTCAGATCTTTGTGGTAAGGGTTATAAAAGTGTCTCCGGAGAAGGAAATAATTCTCTAGATGTTCGAATTCTCATTCTCCTTCTACTATCGTCCAATCCTTCAAGAAGAGGTTCCGTTGTTTTCTTGGTTCTAGTCCAAATTATACCCTGCATACACAAGAAAACAAACCTTAAAAAGCACTTTAAAAAAACAAAATAAAAATAATAATAAAAATCAAGTCAAAACAAATACATAATCACATGAATAGAATAGTTAAACCACAAGTCCCCGACAACGGCGCCAAAAACTTGTTAACACTTCGACAAGTGCACCAAATCGTATCAAGTAATAATAATTCGTAAGACCAAGTATCGTTTCCCTAGAGACTCACGGCCTAAACATTCATATGATTTCTTGATTAATTAGGACTTGTAAACGAAATCATTGAGTTTGTATTACGTAAAATAAATATGCATGCAAGTTTGATCAATTAGATTGAAAGATGCAAAGGTTATTGATATAAAATAATGAATGATTATGCTGTTGGGGTTTCTGACTTATCCTATCCACTCTCATGTATTTATGAATTCATCTTCTTCATTAATGTTTATGACACTTTCTAATTTACCTTAAACTCGATGTCTCGGCGAAGAAAGCCTACTCCTAATTACTAGTTCACAATGTCTTGTCTCCCTAGCAATTAATCATGCATTACATTCGCACAGAAGCTTAAAGGCAACCAACCCTCCTATTCCTTTGTCTACGTAATATTGCTTTCGGGAGAATTTCCCAAGTTCTAGATTTTCTCATGTGTCCATAGTGACAAAATCAATAATCATGCAATTGAATGAGGTAAACAAAGCATGCATAAAGTATAGAGGAAAAACCCTAACAATTAATGAAGTAAAGCATTTTATAATAAATATCAATTCAATACATGAGAGTTTTAAAGGATTACATCGTTTCCCCAACAACAATGGAGGTTTAGTTTCCCATAGACATGGTGAAACTAGATGAAAATATTGAAAAGAATGAAAGATAAAACCCTAAAAGTTGAAGATCGGAGCTTCCACATCCAAAATCCACCTCCGAGGGGTGAAAGGAGTGTAATTTCGCCTCTTTCGGTCCAAAGATATGAACCCTAGAACGTCCAAAACCTTAAATAGTTCATTAAAAATACAGACAAATAGCCTAAGCCCAACTCATCAGCGCTCAGTGCCCAAAAATAGTGCTCACCGGTAGCTGCGTCGCTCTTTTGACCCTCAGCGATGGTGCGCAAGCTTGAAACAGTGTTGTCAAAATCAAACTGGCGCTCAGGGGTGGCGCCCAAGCGAACAGTGGTTGCACTTACTGCCTTTCATGACTCCATCTCCTTGCTACTTCAACTTCTTCATCCAATTCATCTTAATTCCTGTCAAAACAAGTAAAACAAGCATAAAACCCATCCAACTCTCTTATTCTCACAACTGAAGTAAAAGCATGATTTCTACCTAGTTTCTAAGTCATAAAGGGTGATTTTAATGTCAAATTTAAGTATAAAAATAACGGTTTTTGAACCGTTATCAGTTGCCTCCTAGCAAGCGCTTGTTTAACGTCACGAGCTTGACGCCATTATGCTAAGTTTTAAGCTTTGATGTTGGTGCTCTTCTTGTTTTCATCACACCAACTTATCTTCAACAACATCCTGTCCACCTTCTTGACTCTTCTAGAATATGGAGCTTCAATCTCAATAACTCCATTCACTTTAATCTCCTTCACAACCTATAACATGTCCCTGTACTTGACTGGTTTGCCAGGTTTGAATTTTTCATCATCACACTCCAAGTCTTGTTGAACTATCTTCTTTTTCTCCTCTTCAATTACCTGTGACAAGAAACAATTTTTACCTCGAATTGGCTGCTCCTCATTGAAGACATTGAAAGTCACATCCTCATCTTGATCTCTCAGTGTTAACAATCCATCATCTACATCAATGACGACCTTAGTTGTCTTCATGAATGGTCTTCCAAGAATGAGTGGGCTTTCCACATTTTTCCACATCTCCATCACCACAAAGTCTACCGGGAATTTTAGTTTACCAATTTGAACCACTAAATCTTCCACTACACCGTAGGGTTTCTTGGTAGACCTATCTGCCGTTTGTAGCACCATCTTTGTCGGTTTGACCTCAAGTCCACCAATCTTTTTTAGCATAGATAGAGGCATTAGATTGATGCTAGCCCCTACATCAATTAGAGCTTTCCCTACATCATAATTTCCAATAGTGCAAGGAATAGTAAAACTTCTCGGATCTTTAACTTTAGGAGGAAGTGTCTTCTGCAAAATAACACTATAACTGCCCTAAATTTCAATTGTTTCCTCATCTAAATATTTCTTCTTTTTTAGGAACTTCTTCAAAAAAATTTCATACCCAGAGATTTGGTGCAATGCCTCAATTAAGGGAATAGTAACCCCCAATTTCTTAAAAACCTCCTTGAAACAACCTAATTGTCTCTCTTTTTCCTTTCTAGAATACTCTTTAGGATAAGGAAGAGATTTCTCAAATTTTCTCTCTTTTCTCTCACCCTCTTCTTCTTCTTTTCTTTCTCCCTTTTCTTTCTCCTTTTTCTCTCTTCTTCTTCTTCTTTTCTTTATGCTCATGATAACATTACACTCCTCCTTAGAGTTAACTTCAGTATTAGCCCCAAACTTCTTTTCATATTTCTCCTCCAACGTTTTAGCCAGTTTGCCAACCTGTATCTCCAAATTCCTTATGGCAGCTTCAGTGCTTTTATGATTGGAGATAGACACTTGCATGAACTGTTGGAGTGTCTCTTCTAGCTTTGCAGTTGTTTCAGATAACGAGGGTTGTTGTTGCCATTGTTGTTGTTGTTGTCTATTGAATTGTTTAGCTTGCCCTTGACTCATACTTGGGTGAGGTTTCCATCCTTGGTTGTAATTACCTGGACGAAATTAATTACCTTGACCCATAAAATTTACTTCCTCTTAGGTAAATTCTAGCATAGCACATTAACCATTACTATGATCTCCATCACACAACTCACAAAGTTGTTGTTGCACTTAAGAAATGTTCTGCAACTCCCTTGGCAATTGAGAGATTTTCTTCATCAAAGTTTCCAATTGTTGAGTCATAATCTTATTTTGTGCCAACAGAGCATCTTGAGATTGTAATTGTAGAATTCCTTTTTGTTGAAGTTGAGTTCTTTCACTGTGCATCTCATTGTCATTGGTAGCCATATTTTCAATCAACTCATAAGCTTCCTCTAGAGTCTTGCACTTGATATTACCTCTAGTTGAGGCATCCAACATCAATTTAGTTTGTGAGCTTAGACTTCCAAGGAAAAGAATGACTACTGTAGGATCATCAAAGTCATGTGTGGGCGTCTTTCTTAAAAAGCCTTTAAATCGGTCCCACTCTTGACCTAATGTTTCATCCATCCCCTGCCTAAAAGAAGAAATTTCTTGTTTACCTTTGTTTACTTTTGATTGTGCGAAGTATTTGTTTAAAAACTTTGCAACCGAGGCGTCCCACTCAATAAAGTTGTTCTCTGGAAAAGTGTTTAACCACATCTGGCACGCCATTGATCTTCACAGCATTGCATATCTCATTTGTTAAAATAGAATGGCTCAATTTCTCACACCAAGAGGGGGGGGGGTGGGGTGAATTGGTGAAGTATAAAATTTAAAACTTTCAAAATCTTTTTCACCAAAAGATTTGCCTTTATAATTTTCTTGAAACACAAGTTAAAAGATTTTCAATGCATCGGAAATTTAATCGAATGCGTATAAAGTATAATCGATTGAATGTAAAAGAGTGGGGATAAGAAAGATAAAAAATTGAGTTTTTATACTGGTTCGGCCAAGCTATTGTTGAGTCATCGGCAAGTGTACCTGATCGTACAAGTAATATAAAATGGTAAGACCAAGTATCGTGTCCCAAGAGACTCTCGGTACTAGACAGTCGTGTGATAACTCGATTAATTAAGACTTAAAAGGAACGAAATTATTTGTTTAGAATACAGAAAATTAAATATGAATGCAGTTTTGATCAATTGAAGAGTAGCACAGCGATGAACAAATGATGTTTATGGATAACGGTTAAAATACCGTTACTTTTATACTTAATTTTGATATTAAAAACACCCATTATGATTTAGAAACTAGCTTGAACTCATGTTTTTGCTTTAGTTTTGTGAATAAGAGAGTTGAGGTTGTACTTGATGATTTTATCACTAAATTCCCTTGATTTTGTAGGCTATTGGAATGATTTGAAAGAAGAGTTAAAGTACCAAATAGTTGGAATGCAGAAAAGTCAACTAGAATGCAAAAAAGTCAATCGGAGTACAGAAAAGTCAACCAGAATGAAAATTCAACCCGAGTGTAGAAAAGTCAACCAGAGTGCAGAAAAAGGGCGCTGAGTGTAGAAAAAGGGCGTTGAGCGCCAATTTCTTCTATCTCGCGCCTGAGCGCCAGCGCTGAGCGTCAGTTTAGTGTCACAGCTACCACTGGGCGCGCTGAGCACCAATTTCGTGGGCTTGGACCCATTTTCTGTTATTTTTATGCTCTATTTAAGTAAGGACTTGCACGTCCTAGGGATTGTATCTTTTGATGGCTTAAGCACAGAAACACACTTGGATGGAGACTAATCCCAGCTGGAATTATGCAGGCAGAAGCTCCAGACCAGAAGAAATCAGCAGTGCAAGAAGGTACAGCGGAATGATGAAAACAGTGAAATGTTTGAAATGTTTTAATGGAGGAGAGGTGTATGGGTGAAGCCTCACAGCTCAGAGGGCCTTCCTACAGAGGAAGGAAGCTTGAGGAAAGGAGAAGAAGTAGTAAATCAAAGGTGACTTAAGAGCACAAAAGCTGGAAAGCAAATTCTGCAGCATATCATTAAGCTCAAAAGTGAGAAAATACAAAGAAAAGGCCCTCTTATTTATAGGTGAAGAGGAGCCTAATTTCTGATTTAATTCCCTCCTAAATTCAAATTATTTAGCATAGGAGGCACATTCATTTTGATCCAGCAAGGTCCATGCCTCATTGCAGCTCAGCCAGCAAGGTGCATGCTTCATTCCAAATCAGCCAAGTCACGTGGATTGGTCTTCTCTCGGGTGAAAAATGCTGGTGCATTTCCCATTCCGCAAGCACCTTCGTTTTTGGCTCCTTTGCTTGCCTTTATTGATTTAACTTCTTGGATGGCTCAATCATGGTCTCCAAGATTTATTAGTTCCTACAAAACAAAGTATAAGTGCTTTAGTTAAGAGAAGAAGGATTTTTATAAGTAACCTTCCATAGAAGTAAAATGTTAGGTGATCCTTCTTCTTCTTGAATCTTCCTTGCCATGGCTCTAGTAAGAGGTCCAATGTGATTTCTTGATGGTTTTCCATCAGACCCTCCTTCTTGAAAAGGATCTGTCCTCAAATCTGCTTCATCCTGTTGATCATCTCCTGTGAAAGGAATTAAATCGCAGATGTTAAAAGTAGGACTGACACCATAACTTTCAGGAAGGTCTAATATGTATGCATTATCATTTATCTTTTTGACCACCTTGAATGGACCATCTCCTCTTGGACTACGTTTGGACTTCCTTTGAGAGGGAAATCTTTCCTTTCTCAAATGAAGCCAAACTAGGTCTCCGTTTTCAAAAACTATTTTCTTTCTTCCTTCATTGTTGTATTCTGCATATTTTTGAGTTTGTTTTTCAATTTGGATTTTGACTTTCTCATGTAACTTCTTGATGAACTCCGCTTTAGAAGCACCTTCTTTATGAAGAAAAGAAGATGATTCTGGAAGAGGTAGTAAATCAAGAGGTGTGATAGGGTTAAAACCATAAACAACCTCAAAAGGAGAAAGATTAGTAGTCTTGTGGACTACTCTATTATAAGAAAATTCAATGAGGTAGATGTTCATCCCAAGATTTGTTATTACCTCTTAATATTACCCTTAATAATGTAGATAAAGATCTATTTACTACTTCAGTTTGCCCATCAGTTTGTGGGTGACATGTAGTAGAAAATAGAAGTTTAGTTCCAAGCTTTTCCCATAAAGTTTTCCAAAAATGGCTTAGGAACTTCACATCTCTATCAGACACTATAGTTTTGGGTAAGCCATGCAATCTCACTATTTCTTTAAAGAAGAGTCTAGAGATATAGCTAGCATCATTTACTTTGTGGTAGGGTATAAAATGAGCCATTTTACTAAAACGATCTACTACCACAAATATAGAATCATACCCCCTTTGAGTTCTTGGCAATCCTAAGACAAAGTCCATGCTTATGTCCTCCCAAGGGGTATTAGCTATAGGAAGAGGTGTATAGAGTCCATGAGGCATAATTTTGGACTTAGCTTGTAAACAAGCTATACATTTAGAACAATGCCTTTGAACATCTATTCTCATGTGTGGTGATAACAGTTGAAAAACTGTTATTTTCATGCTTAAAATGGATACTAAAAGCAACCTTTAACACTTAGAAACTAGCTCGAAATCATGTTTTTGGTCATATTTTTAGAAATAAGAGAGCTGGACAGGTTTATGCTTGATTTCAGTGTTTTTGTGCAAGTTTTAAGGTGAATTTGGTGAAAGAAGTGAAGAAGGACAGAGATGGAATCAGAAAAAACATCAAAAAGTGCAAAAGGAGAAGCCGCAACTGCCGCTCAGCGGCAGTTTACCGCTGAGCGGCACTCAGGTAGTCACATTGGATCCGCTGAGGGGTGAAAAGGTCGCTGAGGGGAGAAAAACAACTCACGCACTTATTGCTGAGCGGTAGTTTACCGCTGAGCGGCACTATTTTTGGGCTTGGGCCTAATTTTCTGTAATTTTAGAATAATATATAAGCTTTAGGACGTCCTAGGGTTTGTATCTTTGGCAGAGACGAAGCAAACACTCTCTTTTCCACCCCTTGAAGGAAGATCTTGGATGCTCAGGCTACCTCCTCCTCTTTCTAGGGTTTTATCTTTCATTCTTTCATTATTGTTCATCTAGTTTCACCATGAAAATGGTGAACTAAACCTTGTATTGTTGTTGGGGAATCAATGTAGTCTTGTGAAACTCTCATATATGGAATTTGTTTTAACATCTTATATTAAGATACATGCTTTCTTTCATCTTTAGTTAGGGTTTTTCCTCTTTGCTTATTGCTTGCTTTGTTTAACTCATTCATTGCCATGATTATTGATTTTGTCGATACGGGAACGTACGGGGAAATCTAGATGCGGGGAATTTCTCCCAATAGCATATTGGTTGCCTTTAAGCTCCTGCACTTTGAGAACTAATTACTAGGAATGCTAGGAATTGTATGAACTCGTAATTAAGGATAGGCCTTCTTGCAAGGTGATTTAGAGAGTGGCATTAGCATTGATGATAAGAATGGTGAATTCCTAAAAATATATGAGAGTGGATAAGATGAAATTGATAACCCCAACAACATACTCATCCATCTAATTCATTGAAGTGTTTGTTTTCCTCTTTTCCATTGATCAAATTCATGCATACATGTTTAATTACTGTCTTTTGCATTTAAAACCTACAATCAATTGTTCACAAGTCTCAAATAATCAACAAATCATATAACTAACTAGGTCGTGAGTCCTTTGGGAGAACGATACTTGGTCTTACAGAGTTTTATTACTTGATACGATTCGGTCACACTTGCCGATTGTTAAACAAGTTTGTGGCGCCGTTTTTCGGTGTTCATAAATTTGTCATCAAGTTTTTGGCGCTGTTGTCGGGGACTCGTGGTTTAACTAGTTCATTTGTGTGATTATTGATTATCTTTGACTTGTTTTTGAATTTTGAATTTTGAATTTCTGTTTTTATTTTTTTTGTTTTTTTATTTTATTTTATTTTATTTTCTGTTTTCTGTTTTTATCTTCTTATCTCTTATCTTATATCTTCTTTTATATCTTTTTGAGCTAACCAATTTTTCTAGGGTTTTGTTTTCTTGTGTATGCAGGAAGCAATCCGAACTAGAAGCAAGAAAACTGCAGAACCTCTTCTTGAAGGTTTAGACGAGAGTAGACGGAGGAGAAGAATCCGTACATCTAGAGAACTTTTTCCTCCTTCGGAAACTCTGTTACAACCATCACCACAAGGTTCTGACCATAGCACAGAAAATATGGAGAATAATAATGCCAGAAGAACTCTTGCAGATTACACAAATATAGCTGGACCTCAACACTTTAACAGCATAGCAAGACCAAGGGTCAATGCAGTCAACATGGAGGTTAAGCCAGCATTAATTCAACTGGTGAAGAGTAATCAATTTAATGGGTTGTCTCACGAAAGCCCATATGAGCACCTCACAACTTTTAATGAGATTTGCAACACAGTGAAAATAAATGGGGTGCCGGATCAAGCAATCAAACTTAACTTGTTTCCATTCTCACTAGGAGGCAATGCTAAGCTTTGGTTAAATTCTTTTCCAGAAGAAAGCTTTACAGAGTGGGAAGCAGTGGTGACCAAGTTTCTAAACAAATACTTTCCACAATCAAAAGTTAATAAAGGGAAGCAAGAGATTTCATCATTCAGGCAAGGTATGGAAGAATCACTGGGGCATGCATGGGACAGGTATAAAAGCTTATTAAGAAAGACACCCACGCATGGCTTTGATGATGTGCAAGTAGTCCTAACCTTCCTTGGAGGTCTTGGTCCACAAACCAAGATGATGCTTGACGCCTCAGCAGGAGGAAACATCAAATGGAAAACTCCAGAGGAAGCTACGGAAATCATTGATAATATGGCTACTAGTGACAATGAGCTCAACAGTGAAAGAGGAGCCCCTTTACAACAAAAAGGAGTTCTACAATTACAAACCCATGATGCCTTGCTAGCACAAAATAAGATACTAACTCAACAACTAGAGACTCTTACGGAAACTCTTGCACAACTACCAAAAGAGTTAAAGACTGTTGCACAGGCTCAATCACAGTTGTGTGAAGTATGTGGAGGAGACCATATCAACGGTCAATGCGCTTTTCTAGTAGAAGCATTAGAAGATGTAAATTTCATGGCCAATCAATACCATCAGGGGAATTTTAATCAAGGGTGGAAACCACACCCAAGCATTGGTCACGGACAAACTGGGCAAGCTGGACAAACTGGGTAATTCAATAAGCAACAGCAACAACCAACCTTATGGCAACAGATGGCTATATTAAATGAAAGGTCAATAAGGATGGAAGAAACTCTTAATCAGTTCATACAGAAAACTGAGTCTACTCAAAAGAGCACTGAGGCTTCTATTAAGTATTGGGAGACTCAAATGGGTCAGATTACCAAGCAATTGGAAGAGAGGCCAAACAAAAATTTTGGGGCTAATACTGAGGTTAACCCCAGGGAAGAATGCAAAGTGGTGGAGAGTACAAATGATGAGAGAGTTGAGTTAAAAGAAAAGAGAGAAAAGAAAGAAAAAGAAAAAGAAGAGAGAGAAAAAGAAAAAGAGAGAAAAGAGAAAGGAGAGAGAAGAGAGATAGAGAGTAATGATATTTTTCCTTTTCCAATGAATCAAAAGAAGCAATTTGATTTTACAGAATTATTCAAGATGGTGGACAATGATGTACCTTGGAATCAGATACTACAACAAATTGCAGTTTATACTAAACCTGAAGAAGAAGTCTCCACAAGAAAAAGACGTAGAGACGATGATACCAAAAAGTATAAAGCTGTGAAAAAGGAGCCATTCCCTCTAAAGGCAAAAGATCCAAGAGGTTTCTCCATTCCATGTACAATAGGGAAGAAGAGGATAAACAAAGCCTTACTCGACTTAGGATCAAGTGTTAACTTGATACCTTATTCTTTACTGGAGCAGATCGGTGATGTTGATTTGAAACCTGTAAAGGTTAATTTAGTAATGGCAGATGGATCTTCAAGGGAACCCTGTGGAATAGCAGAAGATATTATAGTTTGTGTGGGCAAACTCCAGTTTTTGGTAGACTTTGTGGTGATGAAGATGGAGACTAAAAGATACCCATTATTCTTGGAAGACCGTTTATGAAAACGGCCAAAGCCATCATTGATGTGAACGAAGGTATAGTAGTGCTCCAAGACAGAGAAGAGAGAGTTGTTGTAGATGTCTTTAAAGATGAGAGGCAGATGCAGGAGGAAGAAGCTAGTCATAAAGCTGCATTTCAAGATGTACTCATGACTAGCTCTCAAGATGAAAAGCCCAAGGTTAAAGGTAAGCATTGTTTATTGTTTCAGGTACCGGAAAAAGAGAAGATTGGAAGAGGAAGGAAAGTTCCTGATGGCTGGATGAAAGAACAACTCCAACTGGGTACACCTGTGAGAGTCAAAAACAAATTGTGGGTTGTGAAAGGCTATAAAGAAAAGGAGATGATAGAGATCGAGTCTCCATATTCTAGAAGAGTCAAAACAGTACATCGGAAGCAGTTGAGGAGTTGGTGGAATATGGACATCAACCAGGAAGAAGGAACTTGAACTTTATTGGGTCAAGCTAATGACGTTAAAAGAGCGCTTGCTGGGAGGCAACCCAGTGATTTAAGGACTTTTAATTTTTGTTTTGGTGATGTAATTTTGAACTTTTGGACATTATTTCTATAAATATTTTGTTGGGATATAGCATCTACTGAAGGATGCTAGGTTTGTTAAGTATCCACTGAAGGATACTAGGTTTGTTACACCTACTGATGGGTGTTGGTAAGAAAATTTTGCACCTATTGATGGGTGCTGGTGGATGTTGGGTCAGGCTCGTGACGTTAAACAAGCGCTACCTGGGAGGCAACCCAGTTGATTGACTATATTTTTGTTTGTTCAGCTGTAGTTGCATAATAGGATTTTGCATGATTAATCTGAGCATATTATTGCATGGAATAAGTGAGAGGCATGGGTAGGAGGCACCTAGGTTAAACTAGGAAGAAGAAGAGCACTTCCCGAAAGTGCCGCTGAGCGGTAGTGTCGCAGACTGGGCTTAGGTTGCCCCTAAGCGGGACCCGAGCCCATTAGGGTATTTTTATACCCTAAGCTGTGCATTAGTGTCTCTTTTCAGATTTTTCTTTGCACACACACTCCTACATACTTTTTCAAAGGTTCTCTACAACTTTTCCTTCATCCTTCTTTAGAAAATCTCTCTTTCACTCATTTTATCACTAATTCCATCTAAGTTTGGGGTAGGAAGAGAGAGCATCATAGCTTGAAAGCATTCTTAGTTCATCTAGCATCTCTACCCAAGTAAGTCAAGCATTTTTCATTCTAGGGTTCTTGAGTTTGAATTTAATTGTTAAAGCATGAATCTTTAGGGGTGTTGATTTCTATGCATGATTTGATGATTTAATTGAAGTTTGAACCGATTGAACTGAATGATTTTGATCTAGACAACTGAAAATTGCATATGGGTGGAGTTAGGGCAAATAAAAATGAATTTTTCAAAAATCTGCAGAGTCACCGCTCAGCGGTAAACTGCCAGACAGGTTGTTTTTGCTGAGTTGTGATCTGGATTGTTGCACTGGTAGCGCTGAGGGGTGATTTTGAACCTCAGCGGTGGTTTAGCTTCAAAATATGGTGTTGTTTATGTGTTACTAATGATTTACAACAATTTTTGTGGTTTTGTATTTGTGTTTGATGTAGGAATGGCATCCTCTTCAGGCAAAAGATTTAAGACCATGGCATCCAAAAGAAAAGAAAAGGAACCAAAACAACCCCATTCTAGTAGGATCCTATCTCGCAAACATGAGAAGCACTTCAAGGTGGTCCAAGATAGGAGGTTACTGATGGAGAGAAAGGTGGGAATGATACCTAACTTTGCTCCTCAATTTGGAGAGCAATTGTTAGGGAATGATTGGGGAAAGCTAGCCACATACCCTTCACCTGCCAATATAGCTGTGGTAAAAGAATTCTACACTAATGCAAGAAAGATTGGTGATTATCCAGTTGAGAATTACTTGGGCTATGTCAGAGGCCATGCTATCAGGTATGATCCTGATTCCATCAACAACTTCTTGGATACTGTGTGGGCTGGTGAGTAGTGCCAGTTTGCTCTCTGTATTGAAGAAGGAGCTGATTTTGAGGATGTAGAGAGAGTTTTATGTGTGCCTGGAGGACATTTTCAAAGGAATAGAACTGGCGATGTGGTAAACATTAGGAGAACTGACTTGACTCCTCTTGCAAAGTATTGGATGGCATTTTCTCATGCCAACATTCAACCATGTTCTCATGTGTCAGACATTACTCTTAGCAGGGCACTCCTCCTTTATTGTGCAATCAGGAACTTGAATGTCAATATTGGACAGGTAATAGCTGATGAGATAAGGGTGTGTGCTAACACAACAAACAACAAAGCACCCTTAGGACATCCGTCCTTAATCACACACCTCTGCAAGATAGCTGGGGTGGATACTTCATCTCCACCCTTTGAAAGGCCAAGGAAAGTAATTGATGAGGCTTATTATAGACAATATTGTGGAGGCGATGAAGCAGCTCAACCAGTACCACCACGCCGTACTCGCAGAGAAAGAGGGCAAGTACAGAGTAGGGCATCTGCTGAGACACATGAAGCAGAACCATTCCAAATGAGGGACATGTACATGTCTCTTTTAGGTGCATAGTTACAATCTATCCATAGAGGGCAGGTGGCTACTGCAGAGATGATTGTTGGAATGTATGATACACCTCCAACACACAGGTGGACTATGGAGGAATTTCATAATGTGGTAGCTTGGCCAGAAGAGCAGGTACAAGGAGGCAGAGCTGAAGCAGCTGAAGCTTCAACTATAGAGATGGAAGAAGATGATGAAGCTGATGATGATGATGCATTTGAGGATGCGGAAGATGAGGAAGAAGAGGAGGATACAGATGACAGCTCAGATTGATGAGGAGCTGAGATAGCATTTACTGATGAATGCTATCATAATTAGAGCAGGACTTATGTTTTATTTGGTTTTGTGTTTTGAACTTATTTACTTTTGTTTTAGAATAGGGTTTGATGTACTCAATTGGAAACTTTGTCTGGTGTGATGGTTTGCTTATAATTGTGATTGTTTGATAAGTGATGCTTGATGATACTTTGATATGGATTGATGTTGAGCTGTGCACATTACATGCTTGTACAGGTGATTCACAAGCTTTGAGAACAAATGCATGATATTATGATTGTGATTATGATATTAAGCAGGATGTTTATGTCAAATATGAATAAGCTTATATGTGAGGTTTTGAGCTTCAGAATTTTTGTGTTGAATACTATTACTGTGAAAGCATGAATGACTTTGCCCATGTTTTCTATGATTGAATTACTTGCTTGTTTGCATCATATGATCAAGGCCATTTGTTGGTAACCCTTATATTAGCCAATTTCATGATTAGCCACTAAAAGAGAACACTGTGTGTTCTATCCTTTGAACCCTTAGCCTTGAACATGATTTGGAAACCCTTGTTGAAAAGCTTTACCTTGAGTTAAGTAGAAAATATTTTGTGGTATTGATAAATGTTCAAGTTTGGGGTTGTTGGAAAATAGAAAGGGAAATTGAAAGCATTGAGCTAAGAGCTAAGAATAAGAATGTAAAAGAGAAAGAAAAGAAAAGAAAAAGCAAAGCTCAATGCAAAGGAAAGTTGGGAAAAGTAAGAATGATTGTGTTGATATGATTCTCTTAACTCAAGGGTTTTGTGATCCAGAAAAACCAATTTTCTTGTTAGCCCAGCCACATTATAAGCCATTGAAAAAGTCCTTGTGATGATGCATGCTTGTGAATTTATTTGATTGTGGTTAAATGAAAGGCAAAGACAATTCATGTGACATTGTGATAGTAGAGTGAATGAGTGATTACCTCTTATACACTTGTGTTTGAGTGAAACACTTTACCTAGTGAGGAAATATTCATTGAGCACATGAACATCCATGTTTAGTTGATTGATCATTCATGAAAAATAGCATTTGTTGGATATTAAGTGACTTTGTGAACACCAAAGCATGTGTACATCTTGATTGAAATCTTTGTCATGAGTTTGATTGAAGTTTTACTTACCTTGAAAAGAGGATTTTTGAATGAGTGAACCATTATAAGGATTGGTAGAAGATTGAGTTACATCTTGTTTGCTTGAGGACAAGCAAAGTTCTAAGTTTGGGGTTGTGATAACAGTTGAAAAACTGTTATTTTCATGCTTAAAATGGATACTAAAACCAACCTTTAACACTTAGAAACTAGCTTGAAATCATGCTTTTGGTCATATTTTTAGAAATAAGAGAGCTGGACAGGTTTATGCTTGATTTCAGTGTTTTTGTGCAGGTTTTAAGGTGAATTTGGTGAAAGAAGTGAAGAAGGACAGAGATGGAATCAGAAAATCAAAAAGTGCAAAAGGAGAAGCCGCAACTGCCGCTCAGCGGCAGTTTACCGTTGAGCGGCACTCAGGCAATCACGTTGGATCCGCTGAGGGGTGAAAAGGCCGCTGAGGGGAGAAAAACAACTCACGCACTTACCGCTGAGCGGTAGTTTACCGCTGAACGACATTATTTTTGGGCTTGGGCCTAATTTTCTGTAATTTTAGAATAATATATAAGCTTTAGGACGTCCTAGGGTTTGTATCTTTGGCAGAGACGAAGCAAACACTCTCTTCATACCTTGGCTTGGTTAGACTACCCTCCCTCTTGTACTCTTTCTTATGGTTGAAACTATGAGGGTAATCTTTCTTAGTGGAGCTTTTCCTCTTGAGTTGTTGCTCCACCCTCACACAAAGTTGGACTAATTCATTGAGATCATTGTAGGGTATAAGTTCAACCCTATCTCTTATGTCATAGTTGAGTCCACTTTGGAACCTAGCAATTGTTATCCTTGATTCCTCTCTTATTCCAACTCTCAACATAAGCAACTCCATTTTCTGCCTATACTCTTCAACACTCATGTTTCTTTGTTGGAGTTTGTGGAGCTTATCCATTAATTCCCTATCATAATAGGTTGGTACATGTCTTCTTCTCAAGGCGGTTCTCAACTCATTCCAATACCTGATGGGAGGTAAGTGTCTTAGCCTATGATCCTTGACCAAGGTTGTCCACCAAATTAAGGCATAGCCTTGAAAACTTAGAGAAGCCATGGTGACTCTCTTTTCATCATCTATCTGGTGGCACTCAAACAATTGCTCAACTTTCATTTCCCATTCTAGGTATTCTTCCACATCATCCTTTCCATGAAAGGAAGGAAGATCAATTTTGGACTCTCTTGGATGGTGCTCTCTAACTCTATGATGTCTTCTAGGAGGCATTTGGTAGTGGTCATCATTGTGGTGACTACTATATTGCTCAAGCTCACTATGAGAAGATGATGATTCTTCTCTTCTCTTATGGGAAGATCTCTCTCTTTTTTTTTTCTTGATTAATCAAAAGTTGACTAATCATGTCTTTGAGCTCACTAATCTCTCTATCCCTTTGTTCAAATTTTTGCTCAAATTCCTCCCTTAAAGAACTATCACTATGGGGTTTCAAACTTCCTTGCACACTTGATTGACTCATTCTTGTCAAAGGAAAAGGTTTTCACAAAGTTTTCAAAATATTTGACAAGTAATGAGTGAAAAGATTTTCACAAGCTTTCTTTGTTTTTGGTGAAAAATTTCTAAAGAGATTCTAGAGGCAAAAGATGTTTTTAAGTAGCTCCCAGGAAGAAGAGGTGAGTCACAAATGGACAAGCTTAGAAACCAAGTTCTTCCTTAGCCAGAGTTTCCTTAGAGCTATCTTTTACCTTAGTTTCTAAGTAGAAATTCTTCAAATTCTTTTCAAATGTTATGAAATGAACCTAAAACCAAAGAACGGTTGACTAAATGCTATGCAATCCTATATACCACGAAGACTTAAAAAAAAACAAAAAGATTAAGCAAGAAATTAAAGAAAGCAATAAAGATACAAGAATGTAAATGCTAGACGGCCCTAAGTGAAAGTGCAAGTGACACTTGGAGCCCCTTGACATACTTCCACATTAAGAAAACGAAATTGGACTATTACAATGTTTAAATGTGATCTTGGAATTGCTTTAAGAGCATTTTCCCAAGTCACTTAGCCAAGAAATGAAAATCAACTTTAAACAGCAAAGGTTCTGTCATATGTGGTGTAAACAAAATTAAAAGAAGGCCTAAAACAATGTAAGCTTCACTCTCTTGCTGCTGCAAATTGCTACTCCAAAACAGGTTGCACTTCAAGCTTTTCTGGTGTATTTTTAGCTGCTGGAACAACAGAGTTATAGCTGCTAAAAAGCTCCCTTTTTGTTCCCGCTTCAGCCCCCTTTTCACTTCCTAATATGCTACCTCAGTAGGTGAAGGTTTCTGCTTCTGGATGCCTCACAATAGTTACCACAGCACCTCAAGATTCCACTCAAAACACACCAAAAAGAATTAGCAAACTGCACCAGAATTTCAAACCAGATTTTTGAATGTTTGACAATTTGGAAGCCAAGAATGGGGAAATCAAATGGGGACAGGGATGGAATAACAAAAAGCACTCAAAAGGAACCTAATAATGGCACTAGAACAGATTAAGAAAGCAACAAAAATAGAAATAGCAAATCACAAACTCATCCAGACCAAACTGTTTGATATTTTACCAAAGTGTTTGTTAAAATGCCCCAATGAAAACCAGATTTTGTGTTTTGGGGTTTTTAACTCCTTGAAACTGCATTGCACGATTCAACAGGCTTTTTAACACTTGTTCTGACTTATTTTGATCATTAATTTTCAATCAAAAACAATGAACCAGCTCATGCTACAATCCAAAAATAATTTTGCACAACAATACCAAAACAGTGGCTGTAACAGCAGTCTGCACCAAAAAAAATGACTGAAAATGGTGGTTTTGAACCCAAAAGCGAATGGAAGTGATTCAACAGCTCATGTGAATGACCAAACAACTTTGCTTGATGATTTTAAGCATTTTCAAACTCTTAAACAACTCAGAAAATGATTCCAACCAAAAATCACTGGTTCACTTCCAATTTAATTCAAAAAATGTTGGTTCAAGATGTAAATCTGCATATCAAATAATTTTTGACCAAATGAACAGTATGAGCAACTTTCAATCATCAATTTATACTTGCTCAAGCTTTCCAAAAGCACAGAAACAACAGATTCCGAAAATCACCTCTGCTATATCAAATTATGTAGTAAAATACATCAACTAAACCAACCAAATTGAGTTTTTCAAGGATTCAAAGATGGACAGCAAAGAAAAAAATGACTCAAAGAAGTGTCAATACATTGAACTAAGCTAGAATTACAGTACTTAGTATGATTAAACTCTATATAAACCAAACAAGATGTGACAGCACGGTGAAAAGCTGGAACAGAAAAACTGGACAGCAAAGGCTACTGGTTTTTAAGGCAACCAAGCTATGCTAGATGCATTTCCTTGCTTTTAATGGTCTGCCACACCTTTAGCCACTTCCAATAACAGCAAACAAATTTTTGCCAAGCAGCAGAATCAAATAAAACCAGCTGAAACAGATTTCAAATTTTAAAACCAGATTTGAATTTCTTGAGTAGATTTGAAACCAGAATTAGTTTCTAGTGCTTTTGCTTCTATCACCAAGGCTAGAACATGTTCTCATTGCCTTATTTGGTTGATTTAAAGCTTTTCCAGTACTCCAAACTCAAGCAAACCAAAATAAAAAAACCAGCAGAACAGAAAACCAAACTGAAACAGAATTAAAACTGCAATATTCACTTGCACATGACCAAGACAACACTGAAATTGAAAATTAAAGTTGGATATGACTCAAACAAAGAAAATTCACTGTTTAAAATAAAGGATAAACATGATAACAGAATGTAAGCACACTGAACAATGATTAAACACACCAAATTAAGAAGAACAGAACCAAAACAAAATGGAAACAATGCTGGAATAAAAACTGGACAGAATGCAAAAACAGAAACAGAATTGGAATAAAAATGGATGAAATAGCTTAGCTCTTGGTGCATGGACGATCTAAGCTCTGATACCACTTGAAGGAGACTAATCCCAGCTGGATGAAATAGCTTAGCTCTTGGTGCGTGGACAGTGCAAGAAGGTGCAGCGGAATGATGAAAACAGTGAAATGTTTGAAATGTTTTAATGGATGAGAGGTGTATGGGTGAAGCCTCACAGCTCAGAGGGCCTTCCTACAGAGGAAGGAAGCTTGAGGAAAGGAGAAGAAGTAGTAAATCAAAGGTGACTTAAGAGCACAAAAGCTGGAAAGCAAATTCTGCAGCATATCATTAAGCTCAAAAGTGAGAAAATACAAAGAAAAGGCCCTCTTATTTATAGGTGAAGAGGAGCCTAATTTCTGATTTAATTCCCTCCTAAATTCAAATTATTTAGCATAGGAGGCACATTCATTTTGATCCAGCAAGGTCCATGCCTCATTCCAGCTCAGCCAGCAAGGTGCATGCTTCATTCCAAATTAGCCAAGTCACGTGGATTGGTCTTCTCTCAGGTGAAAAATGCTGGTGCATTTCCCATTCCGCAAGCACCTTCGTTTTTGGCTCCTTTGCTTGCCTTTATTGATTTAACTTCTTGGATGGCTCAATCATGGTCTCCAAGATTTATTAGTTCCTACAAAACAAAGTATAAGTGCTTTAGTTAAAAGAAGAAGGATTTTTATAAGTAACCTTCCATAGAAGTAAAATGTTAGGTGATCCTTCTTCTTCTTGAATCTTCCTTGCCATGGCTCTAGTAAGAGGTCCAATGTGATTTCTTGATGGTTTTCCATCACACTTTTCACCCCCTGGGGGAATATTTGGGGATGTGACAGCTCTCCTCTTCTCTTTCTAGGGTTTTTCTATCTCTTTCATTCTTTCATTCCATTGTTCATGATAATGGGGAACTAAACCTTGTTTGTTGTTGGGAAACGATGTAATCCTTTGAAACTCTCATGCATTGAATTGATTTATATTATAAATGTTTTACTTCATTAATTGTTAGGGTTTTTCCTCTTCGCTCTATGCTTGCTTTGTTTAATTCATTCAATTGCACGATTATTGATTTTGTCGATATGGACACGTATGGAAAAATCTAGAACTGTAGAAATTCTCCCAAAAGCAATATTACCTAGACATTGGGGTAGGAGGGTTGGTTGCCTTTAAGCTTCTGTGCGAATGTAATGCATAATTAATTGCTAGGGATACAAGACATTGTGATCTAGTAATTAAGAGTAGGCTTTCTTCACCGAGACATCAGGTTTAAGGTAAATTAGAAAGTGGCATTAACATTAATGAAGAAGATGAATTCTTATATGCATGAGAGTGATTAGGTGAAATCTAAACCCAAATAGCATATTCATCTCATATTTTCAATATCATCCATTCACCCTTGTGTTTAGACTCAATTGATCAAATTTGCATTGATGTTTATTTTTATTGCATTCGCATTCAAAAATCCCAAAAATTATTCTTAAGTCTTAATTGGTTAAGCGATTACATAACTGTGTAGTGTCGTAAGTCTCTTGGGAACAATACTTGGTTTTACCATTTATTATTACTTGATACGATTCGGTACACTTGCCGGAGTCTTAACATTTATGTTATGAGATGAATATGTTGTTGGGGTTAGATTTCACCAAGTTTACTCTCATGTATATAAGAATTCTTCTTCCTTCATTAAAGTCAATGTAATTCACTAAATTACTTAAAACCCAATCCCTCGGTGAAGAAAGCCTATCCTTAACTATTAGTTCATATGATTCCTAGCATTCCTAAGAATTAATTTTGAGGATCAGGAGCTTAAGACGACAAAGACTCATACCCTCATCCCTGAGAAATACTGCTCTTGGGAATAATTCTACAAGAACCTGAATTGTAAGGAACCTCCCAGCACTCATTGAATTCATACATCACACTATGAATGAGTTAAACAAAGCAAGCATTTATCACAGAAGAATTACCCTAATAGTTAATGAAAGAAGCATAAATTATTAAGAATCAGTTCAAATACATGACAGTTCAAAAGGTTACATCATCCCCCAACAAAAAATAGAAGTTAGTTCCCCATTGTCATGGTGAAACTAGATGTACAATGGAGAAGAATGAGATAGAAAAACCCTAAAATTTGAAGATGGAAGCTCCGACATACAAATCCGCCTTCAAAGAGTGGATCGTGTTGTTGCGCCTCCTCTACCAAAGATACAAAACCTAGGGCATCTGGGTCCTTTAAAAAGAGCGGAATCAAAACAGAAACAAAGCCCAGGCCCATCTCGCTGGCGCTCAAACTTAGGGCGCCCGGGCAAAAAACGACACTAAAACTGGCGCTCAGCACCCCTAAAAGGGCGCCCAAGTTTGGACAGTAACTTCTGGCGCTCAACCCCCCTAAAAGGGGCGCTCAGGCTTAGACAACTTTTTTCAGCACTACGTTTTTTCCTCTTTTTCTACAGTTCTGCTCGCTCCTTGAGTTCTGTCTCCTTCATACTTTTGCTCCTCTTCCAAATCACTCCATTAACCTACAAGATTAGGGGAATTTAGTAATAAAATAATTAAGTATAACTGATAACAGTTGAAAAACTGTTATTTTCATGATTAAAATTGATACTAAAAGCAACCTTTAACACTTAGAAACTAGCTTGAAATCATGCTTTTGTTCATATTTTCAGAAATAAGAGAGCTGGACAGGTTTATGCTTGATTTCAGTGTTTTTGTGCAGGTTTTAAGGTGAATTTGGTGAAAGAAGTGAAGAAGGAGAGAGATGGAATTAGAAAAGACATCAAAAAGTGCAAAAGGAGAAGCCGCAACTGCCCCTCAGCGGCAGTTTACCGCTGAGCGGCACTCAGGAGTTCACGTTGGCACCACTGAGGGGCAAAATGGCCGCTGAGGGGAGAAAACGACTCACGCACTTACCGCTTAGCGGCACTTTATCGCTGAGCGGCACACTTATGGGCTTGGGCCTAAATTTTCTGTAATTTTAGAATAGTATATAAGCTTTAGGACGTCCTAGGGTTTGTATCTTTGGCAGAAACGAAGCAAACACTCTCTCTTCCACCCCTTTGAAGGAGGATCTTGGATGCTCAGGCTGCCTCTTCACCATTTTAGGGTTTTATCTTTCATTCTTTCATTATTATTCATCTAGTTTCACCATGAATATGGTGAACTAAACCGTGTATGTTTGTTGGGGAATCAATGTAATCTTTTGAAGCTCTCATATATGGAATTTGTGTTTACATCTTATATTTAAGACCTATGATTTCTTTCATCATTAGTTAGGGTTTTTCCTCTTTGCTCAATGCTTGCTTTGTTTAACTCATTCAATGCATGATTATTGATTTTGTCGATACGGGAACGTACGGGGAAGTCTAGATCCGGGGAATTTCTCCCAATAGTATATTGGTTGCCTTAAGCTCCTGTGCTAAAAAAACTAATTATTAGGAATGCTAGGAATCGTATGAACTCGTAATTAGGGAGAAGCCTTCTTGAAAGGTAATTTAGAGAGTGGCATTAACAATGATGAATTGAATGTTGAATTCCTAAAGTATATGAGAGTGGATAAGATGAAATTGATAACCCCAACAACATACTCACCCATATATTCCATTGAAAGTGTTTGTATTTTGCTTTAGCCATTGATCAGACTCATGCATACATGTTTATTTTCGTCTTTTGCATAGTAAAATTCAATTATTTCGTTCTTAAGTCTTAGCTAATCAACGAATCACATAACTAAACTAGGCCGTGAGTGCTTTGGGAGAACGATACTTGGTCTTACCGAGTTTATTACTTGAAACGATTCGGTCACACTTGCCGATTGTTAAACAAGTTTGTGGCACCGTATTTCGGTGTTCATAAATTTGTCATCAATAACCTCAATTCTCTTATTCACAAAACTAAAGCAAAAACATGATTTCAAGCAAGTTTCTAAGTAGAAAAAGGTGCATTTAGCATCATAATTACATCATAGTAACGGTATTTTCAACTGTTATCACAACCCCAAACTTAGAACTTTACTTATCCTTAAGCAAAACAAAATGTAACTTAGCTCTTCAAAACAATTACTACAATGGTTCAACATTTTTCAAAACTTTTTCTTCCAGGATAGGTAATCACTTTTATCAACTCATCGTTAAGATGTTAGTCAAGATGTACAAATGCCTTAATTCATTCAAATTCACTATGATGCTCATAAATTTCAATAGATGTTATCCTTAAGAATAATCAATCAACCAAGCAAAGATGAAATCATGAAGTCAAAGAACTACTCCTCACCAAGGAAAGTGTTTCACTCAAGCACTCAAAAGTTTATCACTCAAGCAGTCAAAAGTGTATCACTCAAACTTAAAGGTGTATAGTGAGGTGTTTGTGTCTCTTTCACTCTGCTATCACAATGTCACACAAATTAACTTTTCCTTTCATTTAACCATAATCAATCATACTCACAAGCAAGTTTTCATCACAACGTCTTTTCTCGGCTTGTAGCTTGGCTGGGCTAAGAAGAAAATTGGTTTTTTTGGACAACAAAATACTTGAGTTAAGAGAGAAATTTATGATTTCATCATTTAAAAACAACCTCTCTTTCCATGAACCATCTTCACTTATTCCCAACTTTCCCTTGCATTGAGCTTTTTCTTTTCTTTTCTTTTCATTTTTCTTTGCTTTTGCTTTTGTTTTTCATTTGCTCACTGCTTAGCTCAATGCTTTTACTTTTGATCTCTTTTCTCAAATTTCCCAGCAACCCCAAACTTGAACCTTCATCAATACCCCACAAATGTTCTCAACTTAACTCAAGGCAATGATTTTCAAACAGGGTTTTTAAAACATGCTTAAGGCTCAAAGTTCAAAGGTTAGAACAAATTGTTCTCTTTTCATTGGGCTAAAATCATGTGTAGGCTAGAAAGGGATAACAAAAGATAGCCTTGATCATATGAAACCTCCCAGCAACTAGTTCAATCACAGAAAATTTGGGCAAAATCATTCATGCTTTCAAAGTAATAGCAATTATTCACAAAAAAACTCTGAAGTCCAAACCTCACACAGGTTACTATCAAGTTCCAGAATTCAGAAAAACATCCTGCTTAGTATCTCAATCAAATTTTTCCTTATGCATCTATTTCATACAAACTGTGAGCAATCACCTGTATATAAGCACATCATGCATCATCTCAACATCACTCACTATATTAGGGCATCAAAAAGCAATACTAGGGCATCTCTTGAACTAAAATATAAAGTTGTAAACTCGAATCACCATAAGTCAGGAGCAACCTCAGAGACGTCTGACCTGTATGGATCGAACATCTATATAGACCTCTGACCTATATAGGTCCGACGTCGTTGATAACAGTTGAAAAACTGTTATTTTCATGCTTAAAATTTATACTAAAAGCAACCTTTAACACTTAGAAACTAGCTTGGAATCATGCTTTTGTTTATATTTTTGGAAATAAGAGAGTTGGACAGGTTTATGCTTGATTTCAGTGTTTTATGCAGGTTTTAAGGTGAATTTGATGAAAGAAGTGAAGAATGATAGAGATGGAATCAGAAAAGAACTCAGAAAGTGCAAAAGAAGAGAAGCCGCAAGTACCGCTCAACGTCAGTTTACCGCTGAGTGGCACTAATGAACACACATTGGCTCCACTGAGGGGTGAAAGTGCAGCTGAGGGGAAGAATTCAACACACGCACTTACCACGGACCGGTAGTTTATCGCTGAGCACCATTATTTTGGGCTTAGGCCCACTTTTCTCTAATATTTCGAATAATATATAAGCTTTAGGACTTCCTAGGGTTTGTATCTTTGGCAGAGTACGAAGAAAACACACACCTTTCCACCCCTTGGAGGAAGATCTTGGATGCTAAGGCTACCTACTCATCTTTCTAGGGTTCTATCTTTCACTATTTCATTGTATTTCATCTAGTTTCACCATGAATATGGTGAACTAAACTCTTCTAGTTGTTGGGGAATCAATGTAATCTTTTGAAGCTCTCATATATGGAATTTTGTCTTTAAACATCATATTTATGATACATGCTTTCTTTCATCATTAGTTAGGGTTTTTCTTCTTTGCTCAAAGCATGCATTGTTTAACTCATTCTATGTCATGATTATTGGTTTTGTCGATATGGACACATACGGGGAAATCTAGAACTAGGGAAATTCTCCCAATAGTAGTATTGCCTAGACATAGGGATATGAGGGTTGGTTGCCTTTAAGCTTCTGTGCTTCATAATTAATTATTAGGGATGCTAGGAATTGTATGAACTCATAATGAAGGATAGGCTTTCTTCGTCGAGACATCGGGTTTAAGGTAATTTAGAGAGTGGCATTAACATTGATGAAAAGAATGATGAATTCCTAAAATATATGAAAGTGGATAAGATGAAATTGATTACCCCAACAACATACTCATCCATATAATTCGTTCAGTGTTTGTGTTCTTCTTTCCCATTGATCATCACATGCATACATGTTTACTTTTTGTCTTTTGCATTTGAATCTTATAACAATTTGTTCTCAAGTCTTAAATAATCAAGAAATCATATAACTAACTAGGCCGTGAGTCCTTTAGGAGAACGATACTTGGTCTTACCGAGATTATTACTTGATACGATTCGGTCAAACTTACCGAGGGTTAAACAAGTTTTTGGCGTTGTTTTTCGGTGTTCATAAATTTGTCATCAGGTGACAAAGTTTTTGAACAAATACTTCCCACAATCCAAGGTCAACAAAGGGAAGCAAGAGATCTCATCTTTCAGGCAAAGCATGGAGGAATTACTAGGTCATGCATGGGACAGGTACAAAAGCCGATTAAGAAAGACTCCCACGCATAGATTTGACGAAGTAGAAATAGTCCTATTCTTCCTTGGAGGTCTTGGTTCACAAACCAAGTTAATGCTAGACGCCTCAGCTGGAGGCAATATTAAATGGAAGACTCCAGAGGAAGCAACTGAAATAATTGAAAACATGGCTACTAATGACAATGAGCTGAACAGTGAAAGAGGAGCTCTTAGTCAGAAGGAGTTGCTACACTTTCAATCAAATGATGCCCTGCTTATTCAAAATAAGATTATTTCTCAGTATTTGGAAGAAGTCATTAATAAACTTTCTCAATTACCACAAGAGATACAAAATGTCTCAATGGTTCAATGGCAGCAGCAAAGATGGCAAACACAACCTACTCCATCTGGGAAGACAACAAAACTTGACGAGACTTTCCAACAATTCTTGAAGACGAATGCATCTTATTGTAAGAATGTGGAAGTTGCATTTAAAAATATGAAGATCCATATTGAGCAAATAGTTGACAAGATGAAAAATGGTAATCTCAAAGAGGAGTGTAAGACTATTGTTACCAAAAGTGGTAAGGTGTTAGAGGAGAGAAAAATAGAAAGAGGGGAAAAAGAAAATGAGAGTGAAAAAGAAACATGTGAGTGGAAAGAAAGAGTTGAGAGAGAGAAAAAGAAAGAAGAAGAAGATGAATGGAAAAAGAAAGAGAGTGAAGAGATAGATGAGAGGCAAAAAGAAAAAGAGTTTGAAAAACCAGTTCCTTATCTAAAGAATTATTCAAGCAAGGAGAAAGAAAAACAGTTGGAAAGATTCATGGAGTTGTTTAAGAAGCTGGAAATTACTATACCATTCTCTGAAGCATTGCAACAGATGCCATCATATGCAAAATTTTTGAAGGAACTCCTTACAAAGAAAAGCAAGTACATTGAGAAGGAAACTATCAAAGTACAGGGTAATTGCAGTGCAATCATACAAAAATTACCTCCTAAGCTTAAAGATCCAGGAAGCTTCACTATTCCGTGCACCATAGGAGACTTGGAAGTTGGAAGAGCATTGATTGATTTAGGAGCTAGCATTAATTTAATGCCGCTATCCATGTTTAAAACAATTGAGGGTTTGGAACTCAAACATGCCAGAATGGCTCTTCAATTGGCAGATAGGTCTCTTAAATAGCCATATGGAGTGGTTGAAGACGTTTTAGTGAAGGTTGACAAGTTTGTATTCCCAGTAGATTTTATTGTAATGAAGATGGAAGGGAATGGTGATGTGCCTCTCATTCTTGGGAGACCTTTTATGAAGACTGCTAGAGTTTTAATTGATGTAGAGAATGGTAAGCTTAAAGTGAGAGTTCATGATGAAGAAGTAAACTTTGACGTATTCAAAGCCATGACATATCCAAATGATGATAAAGCATCTTTTCAACTTGACGAACTTGATGAAGTTTGTATGGTGCAAGAAAGGATGGTGCGTTATGCTTCTCCATTAGAAAAAACTCTTATGAATGCTTGTGAAGATTTAGATGAAGGAGAAGAGAAATTAATTGAAGAATGTATGATGGACTTGGAAACATTGAAGGAGATTCCAGTGAAGGATGACAAGTTTGAGATAATTGATAAGGAAGAAGAAGTCAAAGCAAAGAAGTTAGAATTAAAAAAGCTATCATCACATCTGAAGTATGTTTTTCTAGAAGAAGATGGAACAAAGCCAGTCATCATCAGTAACTCTTTGTTTCCAAAAGAAGAAGAACAGTTGATAGAAATTTTGGAAGTTAACAAAGAAGTTATTGGGTGGTCAATCTCAGATCTTAAAGGTATCAGCCCAACTTATTGTATGCATAAGATCTTTATGGAAGATGATTATAGACCGAGTGCTCAACCACAGAGAAGGTTAAATCCTGTAATGAAGGAGGTGGTTAGAAAAGAAGTGTTGAAACTTTTGGAAGTTGGTATCATTTATCCAATCTTTGACAGTGAATGAGTAAGTCTAGTACAGGTGGTTCCAAAGAAAGGTGGGATGACAGTAATTCATAATGAGAAGAATGAACTTATTCCTACTCGGACAATTACTGGATGACGAATGTGCATTGATTACAGGAAGCTAAATAAAGCCACTAGGAAGGATCATTTTCCTCTTCCTTTCATGGACCAGATGTTGGAGTGATTAGCAGGTCAAGCTTTTTATTGCTTTCTAGATGGATATTCTGGATACAATCAAATTGTGGTAGATCCAAAAGACCAAGAGAAGACGACCTTCACTTGTCCTTTTGGTATCCTTGCCTACAGAAAGATGCCATTTGGATTATGTAATGCTCCAACTACATTTCAAAGGTGTATGTAGGCAATTTTTGCAGATCTCCTAGAAAAGTGCATTGAAATCTTCATGGATGATTTTTCAGTCTTTGGAAATTCTTTCCAAAGGTGTTTGGCTAATTTGGATATTGTTCTTAAAAGATGTGTTCAGACAAATCTTGTTCTTAATTGGGAGAAATGTCATTTCATGGTAACAGAAGGAATTGTGCTGGGACATAAAATTTCTGCTAAAGGGATTGAGGTAGATAAAGCCAAAGTAGAAGTCATTGAAAAACTGCCTCCACCAACAAATGTAAAGGGAATCAGGAGTTTTCTAGGTCATGCTGGATTTTACAGAAGATTCATCAAAGATTTTTCAAAAATTGCTAAACCATTGAGTAATCTTCTTATGAAGGATGGCCCTTTTGTGATGAATGAAGAATGTTTGAAAGCTTTTAACACATTGAAGAGTAAATTAGTGTTAGCTCCAGTGATTATAGCTCCAGATTGGAATAAATTTTTTGAGCTAATGTGTGATGCTAGTGATTATGCAATAGGAGTCGTTCTTGGCCAACGAAAAGAGCAGATCTTTCATCCAATTTATTACGCCAGCAAAGTTCTGAATGATGCTCAGTTGAATTATGCTACTACTGAGAAAGAGTTCCTAGCCATAGTGTATGCTTTAGAGAAATTTAGACCTTATCTTATTGGGTCTAAGGTGATTATTTATACAGATCATGCAGTTATCAAATATTTGTTGACAAAGCCAGACTCTAAGCCACGTCTGATTAGATGGGTACTACTCTTGCAAGAATTTGATGTGGAGATTCGTGATAAGAAAGGGAGTGAGAACTTGATTGCTGATCATTTATCACGGCTAGTCAACAAGGAGGTCACTAGTAAGGAATCAGAGATCTGGGAATCTTTTTCAGATGAAGCACTCATGTATATTCAGTAGAGGCCATGGTTTGCTGATATGGATAATTTCAAAGCTGCAAGGGTAATGCTAGAAGATCTAAATTGGCAACAAAGAAAGAAATTTTTGCATGATGCCAAGCAGTTTGTCTGGGATGATCCTTATTTGTTCAAAATTGGAGCAAATAATCTTCTGAGGAGATGTGTGACAAATGAAGAAGCAGAAGGAATTCTCTGGCGTTGTCATGATTCACCTTTGGGGGACATTTTAATGGAGAAAGAACAACAGCAAAAGTTCTCCTATCAGGGTTTTATTGGCCAACTCTATTTAAAGATGCTCATAATCATGCTAGAAATTGTGATAAGTGTCAAAGAGCAGGGACGATTACCAGATGTCATGAGATGCCATTACAGGGCATTTTAGAGGTTGAGGTTTTTTATTGCTGGGGTATTGACTTTGTGGGACCCTTTCCTCCATCTTTCAACAATTAATACATATTGGTAGCAGTGGATTATGTGAGTAAATGGGTGGAAGCATTAGCTTGTCCTAAAAATGATGCCAGCACTGTAATCAAATTTTTGAAGAAGCAGATATTTTCACGCTTTGGAACTCCAAGAGTGCTGATTAGTGATGGGGGATCTCATTTCCGCAATTATCAGCTAGGAAAAGTACTCAAACATTATGGAGTGAGACATTAGTAAGTTGCACCTTATCATCCACAAACCAATGGACAAGCTGAGGTATCTAACAAAGAGATAAAAGCGATCCTGGAGAAAACTGTTGCTTCATCAAGAAAGGATTGGTCACTAAAACTGGATGATGCTCTTTGGGCTTATAGGACGACAACAAAGACATCCATGGGATTATCACCTTTTCAATTAGTCTATGGGAAAGCATGCCATTTTCCAGTAGAGTTGGAGCATAAAGCTTTGTGGGCTTTAAAATTCTTGAATTTTGATCCTTATGAAACTCAGAGCACACGCAAAAGGAAGATTTTGGAGCTTGAAGAAATGTGGTTACATGCATATGATTCATCCAGGGTTTATAAAGAAAAGATTAAGTTTTATCATGACAGGAAGCTGGTGAAGAAAGTCTTTAATCCAGGGCAGCAGGTGCTATTATTCAACTCAAGATTGAAGCTATTTCCTAGAAAGTTGAAGACAAAATGGTCAGGACCATTCATAGTAAAAGGAGTACATCCACATGGAGCAATTGAATTACTTGATCCAGCTGCTGATGATCCACAAAGAAGTTGGGTGGTGAATGGTCAACGTCTCAAGCCTTATCTAGGAGGAGAAGTGCAATGCTTGTCCACAATGCTGCAGTTGGTTGATCCTTGAGATTTTGGGTCAGGCTCGTGACGTTAAACAAGCGCTTACTGGGAGGCAACCCAGTGTTTTGAACTTATTTGTTTTTGCTTTTAGAATAGGGTTTGATGTACTCAATTGGAAACTTTGTCTGTTATGATGGTTTGCTTATGATTGTTGTTTGATAAGTAATGCTTGATGATGCTTTGATATTGAGTGATGTTGAGATTGTGCACATTATATGCTTATACAGATGGTTCACAAGCTTTGTGAACAAATGCATGATGTGATTGTGATTATGATACTAAGCAGGATATGTATATGTGGAATGTGAATGAGATTATATGTGAGGCTTTGAGCTCCAGAGTTGTTGTGATTGAATGTTATTACTTTGAAAGCATGAATGACTTTGCCCAGGTTTTCTATGATTGAATCAATTGCTTGTTTGCATCATATGATCAAGGCCATTTGTTGGTAACCCTTTTATTAGCCAAATGCATGATTTTAGCCCCACAAAAGAGAGCACTATGTGTTCTATCCTTTGAACCCTTAGCCTTGAACATGATTTGAAAACCCCTTGTGAAAAGCTTTACCTTGAGTTAAATAGAAAATATCTGGTGGTATTGATAAATGTTCAAGTTTGGGGTTGTTGGGAAATTTAGAAAAAGGGAAAATAAAAAGCATTGAGCTAAGAATTAAGTACGTGAAAAGAAAAAGAAAAAGAAAAAGAAAAGCTCAATGCAAAGGAAAGTTAGGAATAATTAAGAATGATTTTGTTAGATGATTCTCTTAACTCAAGGGTTTTGTAATCCAGAAAAACCAATTTTCTTGTTAGCCCAGCCACATTATAAGTCATAGAAAAGTCCTTGTGATGATGCTTGCTTGTAAGTGTTTTTGATTGTGGTTAAATGAAAGGTAAAGTCAATTCATGTGACATTGTGATAGTAGAGTGAATGAGTAAATACCTCTTATACACTTGTGTGTTTGAGTGAAACACTTTATCTAGTGAGGAAAGATTCCATGAGCACATGAACATCCATGCTTAGTTGATTGATCATTAATGAAAAGTAGCATTTGTTGGATATTAGGTGATTGTGTGAACACTAAAGCATGTGCATGTCTTGATTGAAGTCTTTGTCATGAGCTTAATTGAGTACTTACTTATCTTGAAAAGAGGATTTTTGAATGGGGTGAACCATTGTATTGATTGGTAGAAGATTGAGTTACATCTTGTTCGCTTGAGGACAAGCAAAGTTCTAAGTTTGGGGTTGTGATAACAGTTGAAAAACTGTTATTTTCATGCTTAAAATTGATACTAAAAGCAACCTTTAACACTTAGAAACTAGCTTGGAATCATGTTTTTGCTTACATTTTTGGAAATAAGAGAGTTTGACAAGTTTATGCTTGATTTCAGTGTTTTATGCAGGTTTTAAGGTGAATTTGATGAAAGAAGTGAAGAAGGATAGAGATGGAATCAGAAAAGAACTCAAAAAGTGCAAAAGAAGAGAAGCCGCAAGTACCGCTCAGCGCCATTTTACCGCTGAGCGGCACTACTTAACACTCGTTGGCACCGCTGAGTGGTGAAAGTGCAGCTGAGGGGAAGAATTCAACACACGTACTTACCGCTGAGCGATATTTTACCGCTGAGCACCATTATTTTAAGCTTGGGCCTACTTTTCTGTAATTTTTAGAATAGTATATAAGGTTTAGGACGTCCTAGGGTTTGTATCTTTGGCAGAGTACAAAGCAAACACACACCTTTCCACCCCTTGGAGGAAGATCTTGGATGCTAAGGCTACCTACTCATCTTTCTAGGGTTCTATCTTTCACTATTTCATTGTATTTCATCTAGTTTCACCATGAATATGGTGAACTAAACTCTTCTTGTTGTTGGGGAATCAATGTAATCTTTTGAAGCTCTCATACATGGAATTTTGTCTTTAAACATCATATTTATGATACATGCTTTCTTTCATCATTAGTTAGGGTTTTTCATGTTTGCTCAAAGCATGCATTGTTTAACTCATTCGATGTCATGATTATTGGTTTTATTGATATGGACACATACGGTAAAATCTAGATCCGGGGAAACTCTCCCAACAGTAGTATAAACCTAGACATAGGAGTATGATGGTTGGTTGCCTTTAAGCTTCCGTTCACTATAATGCATGATTAATTTCTAGGGAGACAAGACATTGTAAACTAGTGATTATGATTAGGATTTCTTCGCCGAGACATCGGGTTTAAGGTAATTTAGAGAGTGGCATTAAAATTGATGAAAAGAATGATGAATTCCTAAAATATATGAGAGTGGATAAGATGAAATTGATTGCCCCAACAACATACTCATCCATATATTTCAATTTACGTGATTTGTTTCTTCTTTCCCATTGATCATCACATGCATACATGTTTACTTTTTGTCTTTTGCATTTGAAACTTATAACAATTTGTTCTCAAGTCTTAAATAACCAAGAAATCATATAACTAACTAGGCCGTGAGTCCTTTGGGAGAACGATACTTGGTCTTACCGAGTTTATTACTTGATACGATTCGGTCACACTTGCCGAGGGTTAAACCCAACGAAAACGCATTTTAATCCGTTCAAATGAAAGTGAATCAAAGAGTGATGTAATCGGAGTAAAATTAATTTAAAACGGTGCAAAAGTGAGAAAACGAACCTGAAAAGCGTAACCCGTAGAGAGACAACAGGTTTCTCGCATTCGCGGTGTTTTAATGCTGACATTTAGAAGTCGGTTCCCCCAAAAGAGACGTCTAAAGGGCTTTAGAAGTTGGTTACCCCCATAATAGACGTCTAAATGGAGTCAAAAAGTGATTTTTTAAATTCTTGGGTTGCGTATTTAGACGTCGGTTCCCCTTATGCCAACGTCTACATGACTTTAGAAGTCAGAGTGGCGAGATCAGACGTCTAAATGGAGTCAAAAAGTGACTTTTTAAATTTCTGGGTTGTGTATTTAGACGTCGGTTCCCCCATAACAAACGTCTAAATGGCTTTAGAAGTCGGAGTGGCGGGATCAGACGTCTAAATCGAGTCAAAAAGTGACTTTTTAAATTTTTGGGTTGTGTATTTAAACGTCGGTTCCCCCCATAACAGACGTCTAAATGACTTTAGAAGTCGGAGTGGCGGGATCAAACGTCTAAATGGAGTCAAAAAGTGACTTTTTAAATTTCTGGGTTGTGTATTTAGACGTCGGTTTCTCTAATAACAGACGTTTAAATGACTTTAGAAGTCGGAGTGGTGGGATCACACGTCTAAATGGAGTCAAAAAGTGACGTTTTAAATTTCTGGGTTGTGTATTTAGACGTCAGTCTAAATAGAATAATTTTTTTTTTTAACTTTTTCGTTTAGTTTTGGCGTCTATTGGGGGGAGCCAACATATATGGTATTTAGACGTCGGACCCCGCCATTGCCGACGTCTAAATACTTGTTTTATTTTCGAAAAATGCCACCAGTCATTTTTAACGTCGGATATTCGAGGATCAGACGTCTGACATTAAAGGTCTTTTCTGCACTATTGAAAACCTAGGGTGTCTCGGTCCTTTAAATAGACTGGAATCAAAACATAAACAAAGCCCAGGCCCATCTCGCTAGCGCTCAGCGCCCCACTTGATGGAAACCCATTTAGGGCAGTCCATTCAAAGGAGTATCAACTTAAGCTAAGGCTAAGAAAGGGAAGTGAAGAAGGACTGTTAAAGACTCTTTCTTAATTTTCTTTCTATAAGTCTTAGTAGGATTCTCTTTAATATGTTTATATGTGTTTTGTAGGGTCTAATAAAGCTAGGAGATCATGGATCAACTAGCCAAGAAACTTGATAAATCAAGAAGCAAGGAAAGATCAAGAATGAAGAAGCAAGCCAAATCTTCACTTAGAGGAATGTTGGAATCTTCACTTGGATCCATAGTAAGCTGCTTTGGAAGCCCACATGAGTCACATTCCAACCAGTAGCTTGGTTGAAGTTGAAGAAAGCCAAGTGCTCAGCAGATGAGGGTTTGCGCCCAGCGTCAACAAATGCACCAATTGCCACTCACGTTTCTTCACCAGCTTCTTGTTTGATAGGCCACGTAGCCACTCATGTTTTCTTTCCACTTGCACAGTTGGCCCTTACATCATAGCTAACGTAGCTAAGTGTAGGCGTGAACCAGGAGCTTTGTTTCTTCTTATTGAAGGTCACCGAGAGAGAGAGCCTGAGAGTTTCCTGTAGCCTCTCTCCCTAGCTAGGCTTCCATTCCTAGCATTCCTCTACACATTCCGTATCATATTTCGGCACCTAAACCACTTCCTTCATTCCATTTTCTCCATCCCCGATTCATCTGTTTTCTTCACCGCATCACTGTTTGATTCAATCCTCCTTTGCCTCAAACTTATCTTCATCACTGAATCATCTACTCTCCTTCAATCCAGTCACCAAACACTGTTTGAAGAGTGGGTTCCAGAGTTTATGCTTCCTCCGGTCATAATCATCATAATTCATCTTCTTCCGCTGCAACAAAATGATGTTCATCCTCCTTTCTAGTTCAGATTCCAGAAGTTCCTAGGAGAAGTTCCGTTGATTCCATCTTGCACCAGAATCAGCTGGATCCTTCTTCCATCAAGTGGTATCATGAGCTTAGGTCGTCCACGCACCAAGAGCTAAGCTATTCCTCCATCTTTGCACTCCATTTCTGCATTCTGTTGTGCTTTCTGTTTCAGTTTTCCAGTTTCTGTTTTGAGTATTTTTGTTGCTTCTGTTTTACTTTTTCCAGTCAATAATTTCGTGTTTCCTGGTGTTGTGTTGTGTTTCCAATGTTCATACATGTTTGTTACTCATTTTAAACGGTGAATCATTCTTGCTTATGTCTCTTCCAGCTTTAGAATTCAATTCCAGTATGTTAAAGTCATGTGCTCAAAATTCCGATGCAGTGTTTTAATTTGTCATTAAATTTGGTCTTCCTGCTTTGGTTTTAGGATGTGCTTGAGTTCAGATGAAAGTAAATTCATATATCAACCAAATAAGGCAATGAGAGCTTAATCTAGCCTTGGTGATATGAGCAGAATCACTAAAGCTCTGGTTCAAGTTTCAAATCTGATTGAAAATTCATTTTTGGTTTAAGTTTTCTTTGAATCTGTTTTAAGTCTTTTAAGTCTGTTCTGATGCATTGTCCACCACTGTTTGGTGTTGTCTAAGGTTGCAAATGGTATGGCAAACCATAACAAGAAATGAAATGCATTTAGCATAGCTAGGTTGCCTCATAAACCAGAAGAACCTACTGTTTTGGTCTTATTTCAAGCTTTTCACCGTGCTTAAAAATCCATGGATGTCTAATCTGAATTTAATTCATTCTAGCTGATAATTTCAAGCTTGATCTAGTGTATTAAGACTTCCTTGAGTCATTTTCATTGTTGCTATAGCTTTTGAATCAATCAAACTTGATTTTGGTGGATTGATGGGGTATTTTTCTGATAAATTGGCCATAACAAGGTTTGTTTTTGATTTCTGCTAATTCTGAGCTATTTGATAGCTTGAACAAGTTTAAAATGGTGTTTAAAAGTTGCTAGCAGATTTCAATTAGTAATATCTTGGCCTAAGTGCAGAGTTGTTTCTTAAACCATCATATTTTGAGTTAAATTAGGAAGTGGCATAGTCAATCTGAGTAGCAATCTGTTTTTAACCCATTTCAGAGTTTGAACATGTTTCAAATCACTAATTAAAGTTGCTGAAGTGATTCATTTCGAGTTTAAGCCACTTCTGTGGAAAGTTGAGTTTCAAACCACCAAAATCAAGCCAAATTTTTCTGGTGTAGTGTTGAAAACTGAATCTGTTTTGATGATTTGATCTTCAAATTTAAATTTGGATTGTAGCAAGAGCCGGTTCAGTGTTTTAGATTGAAAGTAAATGATCAAAATAAGCCATATCAAGTGTTAAAAAGCTTGCAGAACCGTGCAATCCAGTTTCAAGGAGTTAAAACCCCAAAACACAAAATTTGATTCTCTTTGGGGCATTTCATCAAACAGTTTTGGAAAATATCAAACAGTTTGGTTTCACCTTGATTTCAACCTGCATTTTGGTTTTTCTTGCTTTATTAATCTACTCTAGAGCGTTGTTAGGATCTATTTGCAGTGCCTCCTTTATTAATAGCCTTAATTGCTTGTTTGTCTTTAAATTGAAAATCTGGTTTTGTCCATAATAAGTCAGTTCTGTTCCAGCCTTACTTTCTGATTTCTGGTGCTGTTTAGATGCTTATTGGTGCAGATTTTGTTCTAGGGTGATTGCTCATGCTAGTGGTAGCATTTTGAGGGGTGGAAACTCATATAGCTCTTGATCCAAGTGCCTCCGCAGCAAGAAAAAAATAGCTTCCTAAAACACCATTCTGCAGTGAGAAAAAGAGTGAAAATTTGGCAACTCCACTAGCCAAATTTTGAGACACAAGCCAAACATTTGAGTGATGGTGAGATTGAGTGTATATCATCCAAAAGAAATTTGTCAGTGGAGTGAAAATACCCTGAAATAGTTCAGAATGTGAGATTTGAGTGGATGCACATGAAGCCAAAATACTTGGCCGAGAGGAAAATCCTGTTTTAGCTTCCAATGCTGAAAAGTCCAATTTCTTAAATCTAATTTGTGCTATTCAATATGTCTACACAGTTTGTGTTTTGGAAAGGCAATTCCAATGATCAAAAAGATTTTTGAAACATCTTTTTGAACTGGTTTTTTACAATTGAAGGTGCAGATTTCAGTTTTTAAAAAATCGTTCAAAACAGTTTTCATCACACCTTGTTTAAACCAATTTAGCTTTATGATTTTTTGTGCAGTTTGGTGTTGTCTTCTAGACAATAACCCAGTTTTCATCCAGTTCTGTTTTGACCAGTTTGGTCCTTAAATTCAAGCTGATTCCATCATCAATTTTGGACCAATTGAATAAATTGATTTGCTGAACTAGAACATTAGATATTCTTGCTGGTTTGATATAACAGTGCAGGTTTTCACTTGAAGGAAGTCTTATAGCTTGTGCAGCAGATTTTCAAAAACTGCTTTGGAGAGCTTTGTGAAGACCATTAAGAGTGAGATGAATGTGAACTAATTGAAGTTTCACGGTTGCATCAGGAGCTAAACAGCATAATCAATACTCTGCAGTAGCCAATACTATTCCAGAAGATTGAATCCTCTTTGAGCAAGGATTGAAGGGCTAAAGCACCAAGAGAGATACAGAAAGAAATTCAAAATCAGTGAATACATGGAGCAGTAGAGTAGTTTAACTTGATCCTATTTGAGTTTTGAACTTGTAATATGTTTTCATTTGTTTTCTTGTAAAAGGCCATTAAGACCAAATGTGTTTAGAAGAGTCCTTGGTGCTCTCTCTAATCTTGGCAATTTTCTTTGCTTGCTTTGATAGTAGACGGTGAGTGTGTCTTGTTAGCCAAAGCTACAAGCCTCACCTAGGATTTCTTTTGTTTTATTTTCATGCTCTGAGATTTTGTTCCATTAGAAGTATAGGTGTTTTAACTCTTTCATTTTGATTGTTTGAGTCCATTTTTTTAAATTCAATAGTGAATCTTACTTTGAAGATGGTCAAGTAAGTAACCTTAGACATTCTGGCTAGGTAAGACTTGGTATTTAAGCGGCCTTTGGCTCACCTCTCTTACCTGGGAATTGTCTCTAGGTAAAATCTTAAACCTTTTCAAACTAAGAATCCACTTTTGAAATTAAAAAGATGAATGAGGAAATCATGATCACCAAGAGAGAAATAGAAATGAGTGAGCTTAGGAACTTGTTTGCCCAATACATGAAAAATCAAAATGAAGGTGAACAAAAAGAAAGAAGGAAGGATGAAAGGTACAACCAAGCTAGGAAAGATATTCCATTCTTTGGTAGGGACATTAGTGCTTTAACATATTTAGCTTGGGAAAGAAAAATTGATAAAATACATCTTTTTCTTGCTAGAGATAGTGAATCCTTTGCTCTTAACATATATCTTTCTAGATTAGAAGAACATGCAAGTGAGTGGTGGAATCATAGGCAATATAGTGTCAAGAAAGGTAGAAAATCCTCCATTGGTATGAGCTAAGAGCTTGCATGAGAAGAAACTTTGTTCCTCCTTCAGCCAAGAGAGACCTAGAATTAATGGGACACCTCATTCAAGAGGGAAAAACATTTATGAAAGGTCTAGATGGTTTCTCTAGAAGGGAAATTGAATTTAAAGAAAAACTTGAGAAACTCTTGGATAAGAGAAGAAAGAGAGAAACTAGAAGGAGAGAAGAGGAATTGAGAGAAAAGATAGAAGAAGAAAAGCGAAAGGGAGAAGAAGAGAAGAGAGAAGAAGACGAGAGAAGAAAAGAAGAAGAAAGAAGAGAAAAAGAAAAGAGAGAAAAGGAGAAATTGCTACTGATGGCAAATTCTACTCCTACAATTCAAAGGGAACCAAAAAGGGAAGGTTTCCAATCCTTTAATTCTTCTTCAATTATCTTTAAGTCTTTGCATGATAACTCCTCTTTTGAACCAATTGCCACACCAATTATCATTACACTACCCTCTTCAAAATATGGCAATTTAAATCTTGAGTTATTGTTACCCTTAGGGATACAAGAAACTCAAGATAAAAGAAAAGTGACTTGTGAAATAGGACTTTCAGATTTCTTTAAAACTATAAAACAAAGTCCTTATTCTAAAGTTACTTCCATAAAAAAATTCTTTCTTGGATTGATACTAATTGGAGATATATTTGATGCTTATTGTAGATATATTTTTGATCCAGGAGGAAAGTAACAAACCAAAGTTGTGCTTCTTTATATCTTCCCAATTTGAGGACAAATCGTTTTTTCAAGAGGGAGGGTATGATGGAAACCCATTTAGGGCAGTCCATTCAAAGGAGTATCAACTTAAGCTAAGGCTAAGAAAGGGAAGTGAAGAAGGACTGTTAAAGACTCTTTCTTAATTTGCTTTCTCTAAGTCTTAGTAGGATTCTCTTTAATATGTTTATATGTGTTTTGTAGGGTCTAATAAAGCTAGGAGATCATGGATCAACTAGCCAAGAAACTTGATAAATCAAGAAGCAAGGAAACATCAAGAATGAAGAAGCAAGCCAAATCTTCACTTAGAGGAATGTTGGAATCTTCACTTGGATCCATAGTAAGCTGCTTTGGAAGCCCACATGAGTCACATTCCAACCAGCAGCTTGGTTGAAGTTGAAGAAAGCCTAGTGCTCAGCAGATGAGGGTTTGCGCCCAGCGTCAACAAATGCACCAGTTGCCACTCACGTTTCTTCACCAGCTTCTTGTTTGATAGGACACATAGCCACTCACGTTTTCTTTCCACTTGCACAACTGGCCCTTGCATCATAGCTAACGTAGCTAAGTGTAGGCGTGAACCAAGAGCTTTGTTTCTCCTTTAAATACCTTGCTCCATTGCTTGTAACTGGACCTTTGATTTGAATGAAGAATTGTTTTCTGTTGATGTTGTCCAGAACTTTCTTCTTATTGAAGGTCACCGAGAGAGAGAGCGTGAGAGTTTCCTCTAGCCTCTCTCCCTAGCTAGGCTTCCATTCCTAGCATTCCTCTACACATTCCGTATCATATTTCAGCACCTAAACCACTTCCTTCATTCCATTTTCTCCATCCCCGATTCATCTGTTTTCTTCACCGCATCACTGTTTGATTCAATCCTCCTTTGCCTCAAACTTATCTTCATCACTGAATCATCTACTCTCCTTCAATCCAGTCATCGAACACTGTTTGAAGAGTGGGTTCCAGAGTTTATGCTTCCTCCGGTCATAATCATCATAATTCATCTTCTTCCGCTGCAACAAAATGATGTTCATCCTCCTTTCTAGTTCAGATTCCAGAAGTTCCTAGGAGAAGTTCCGTTGATTCCATCTTGCACCAGAATCAGCTGGATCCTTCTTCCATCAAGTGGTATCATGAGCTTAGGTCGTCCACGCACCAAGAGCTAAGCTATTCCTCCATCTTTGCACTCCATTTCTGCATTCTGTTGTGCTTTCTGCAGTTATGCTTGCTCCTTGAGGTCCGACTCCTTCATACTTTTGCTCCTCTTCCAAATTACTCCATTAACCTATAAGATTAGGGGAATTTAGTAATAAAATCATTAAGTATAACCTCAATTTTCTTATTCACAAAACTAAAGCAAAAACATTATTTCAAGCAAGTTTCTAAGTAGAAAAGGGTGCATTTAGCATCAGAATTACATTATAGATAACGGTATTTTCAACCGTTATCACCTACATTCAGTGTCCTTCCAACCACAGGAAGCCAATGCACTATAATGATCAAGAAATCAGCAGTCTTGCTCTTCAAGAAATCACAATTAGTCGATCACCACAGTCAAGCTAGTTTCTTGGAGCTTTTTCTCTTTTTCTAGGCTTTGCACTTTTCTGCAAAAAAATATGAAAATGTTAGAATCACAAAATTCCTTACAGAAATCAAATTTGCGTCAATATATAGATAAACTCGTATTAGATGCAATATAATCGACTTTGCTACTAATGTAGTCAAATATACCAATTCAGTTATGACAGATAGTAGCAGTCAAAGCAATTAATTAAATTCACAATTAATGCAGTAGAATAGCATTTAATGCTTGGTCAACACATTTAAAAATAAAGTCATTATGACAGTTATATCAAGCAATAACAGATTTGAAAACAGTAATAAACTTAATCGAATACATATCGCATGCAATCGATTATGCAACAGTGTTATGAAAAGTTTTTAAAACTTTTCTCTTTGAAACACTCTCACAACACACTTGAAAACGTTTGTGCAAAGACACAAGTTTTAATCGATTCATCCCACAATGTAATCGATTTCAAACTGTTGTTTTGCCACACAATTAAAGTTCAACATTAGTGCTTGTGGTTTTTCTCATCCAAAAACATGTATCATGCATTCATGTATAAAATCAATATATAACACAGTGAAATGCAATGAACAACACAACAACAACACATCATGTTCTCATATACGCATATAACATGTAAGCATAGAACATGTAACACAAAATACACATGTGTTATTAATTATGTGTTGTCATCATCAAAAACTCATATATTACTGAGATTGTGGGTTCAGCTAAATCAGTGCTCCCCCTATCAACAATCTCAACATCATTGAATGTAGTTAGATGCTCATATGGATTTTCATGTGATAATCCATTGAATTGGTTGTTCTGCACCGATTGAATCAAAGCAGGCTTGATCTCCATATTTGCAGCATTAACCCTCGGCCTTGAAATGCTATTAAAATAATTAGGGTTAATGATTGTTGCACAATCTGCCAGGGTACATCTATCATTCTACTCTTCAGCCATATTTTATGTCTCTTGCTCATATCTTTGAGGTGAAAGTTGTAAAAGAGTCTCAGGAGAAGGGAAAAGTTCTCTGGACGTCTTGTTCCTCCTTTTTCTTCTACTGTTGTCCAAACCTGCAAGAAGAGGTTCAGAAACTTTTGTGCTTCTAGTTCGAATTGTACCCTACATACACTAGAGAACAAAACACTAGAGCACCCAATTAGCACCAAAAGATAAAAAAGATAAAATTAAAGATAAAACAAAAATTAAAAAACAAAATATAAAATTAAAGATAAAAAGATAAAATTAAAGCTAAAGTCTAATCGGTTAAGCATCACACAAAAGTATAGTTTAAACCACGAGTCCCCGACAATGGTGCCAAAAACTTGTTAAGACCTCGGCAAGTGTACCAAATTGTATCAAGTAATAATAAATGGTAAGACCAAGTATAGTTTCCCAAGAGACTCATGGCACTAGACTATCATGTGATTACTCAACTAATTAAGACTTTGAATAACAATTTAGGGTTTTTAAATGCAAAAACAAGAAAGTAAATATGAATGCAATTTTGATCAATTGAAGAGAAACGCAAAAGTGAATGATGTTTAAACTATGAGATGAAGATGTTGTTGGGGTTTAGATTTCACCTAATCACTCTCATGCATATATGAATTCTTCTTCTTTATTAATTTTTAATGTTAGTTTCTAAAGTACTTAAAACCCGATGTCTTGGCGAAGAAAGTATATCCTTAATTACTAGTTTACAATGTCTTGTCTCCCTAATAATTAATTTTGCATTACGAACGGAAGCTTAAGACAACCAAGCGTTTTATCCCTATGTCTAGGCAATAGTTCTCATGGGAGAAATTCCCCAATTGTAGGTTTCTCTGTATGTATACATATCAAAGAAAACCAATAATCATGCCATGAATGAGTTAAACATAACAAGCATAGAGCAAAGGAGAATAACCCTAACAATTAATGAAAGAAGCATAATTAAATAGCAATCAATTCAAATACATGAGATTTTAGAGGTTACATCTTCCCCAACAACAAATTGAATTTAGTTCCCCCTTGTCATGGAGAAACTAGATGAACAATGGAATGAGAATGAAAGATAAACCCTAAAAACCAAAAAGTAGAGCTTTCGCATCCAGTTCTGCCTCTAGAGAGTTGAGAGAGTTTGAGTTTTTGTCCCTTCTGTCAAAAGATATTCCCTCTAGGACGTCCAAGTCCTTATATACAGCTAAATTGGATCATGGGCCAACGTGGTCAGCACTCAGCGCCCTCACTTAGGGCACCCAAGCGTGCTTGCGAGAGAAGTGGAGCTCAGCGCCCCAAGAAGGGCGCCCAAGCATGGCACGGTTCTCGAGAACTGGCGCTCAGTGTCCCTTAAAGGGCACTTAGGTGTGAATTCAAGTTTCTTCAGCCTTCTCTTTTGGTGCTCTTTCTGTCCTTTCTGAGTTCCAACTCCTTCATATTTTAATCATCTTCAAATTCATTCCAATTTCCTAAAAAATTAAGGGATCTTAGTGATAAAATCCTCAAGTATAACCTAAACTCTCTTATTCCCACAAATAAGCTGAAAACATGAGTTCAAGCAAGCTTCTAAGTCAAAAAGGGTTGTTTTAATATCAAAATTGTAACACAGATAACGGTATATTCAATCGTCATCAATCTCCTCTTTGTCAAACACCTTGCCGAGAGCCATGAGATGATTTACTACAAGTGTAAATCTTTTTTGCACTTCATAAATCGTCTCACCAGCTTTCATCTTGAATAGTTCATACTCTTGTACAAGAGAGTTCTTTCTGGCCCTTTCACTTCTTCTGTTCCTTCATGCGTCACTTCAAGAACCTCCCACATTTCTTTGGTCGTTCTACATTGGGAAATCCTGAAAAATTCATCCATGGTTAGTGCAGACGCAATAACATTTCTTGCCTTTACATCACACTACGCTCTACGGTTTTCATCCTGAGTCCACTCTGAGAAATTTTTCAAAACAGATTTTCCATTTATAACAGGAGTGGGATCATATGGACCGTTTAGAGTTGCATCCCAAACTCTTTTATCCACGGATTCAAGAAAGATTTGCATCCTTATTTTCCAAAAGGCATAGTTTTCTCCAGTAAATAGTGGTGGTCTATTTGTGGATGCACCTTCACCAAAGGTTTGAGAATTGAAAGCCATTTTCCAAGATCAATCGATTAATCGGAAATAGTAATCGATTAATTTTTCTAATATTTTATGAAAACCTGTTGATGAGTCAATATTTTCTCAATTTCATTTAGCTTATTGTACCGAATTTAATCAGGGAACTGTGCTTAAATGTCCGGTATTATTCCGTTTTTGCTAATTGTGTTTAATTTGACCAGAAATTCTAATTTTAGTTAATTTGAATTATCTGAACTAATTATTTGTATTAGTAATTGCAGGGAAAATATTGGATAATATTTTGGGACTGAAAAGAGAAATTTCTCATCAATTATATTTTAGACTAAAATGAGAAACAAAAGTGAAAATTCATTTTCACTCTGCACACGTAAGGAAGCTTGAATTTCCAATTGAAAATTGAATGAGAGATGCACACGGAACCAGCAGCTGCAAACGGCCTAGGGCCTATTGGAAAATTTATTTTGGAAAGCTTTACTTTAGTTTATACTTTGTATTGAGGTGTTGATTTTTGAAATGTCATTGTTGGAAAAATAGCACACGGCCATACCAACCATCCACAAAAGGAATCTTCTTTCTTGTAAAGCACATGGAGAAGGGGGCCACACTTGTTGAAAGCTCATGGGAGGAGCTCCCTCCATAATGCAAGATTCTAATTCTCCGTGCTTTTCCACTCCACACATAAACTTTTATTCTTCAATTGACAAAAGAAGTTCACGGCCAAGGGTCCATTCACCACTTAGAAAATAGTCTTTGGAAGAAAGAAACGCATTCACGGACAGAGAAGAGGCATGGACTTCACGTTAATTCCAGCTGGAAGAAGTGGATGCACATGAATGGTTGTCGTGCAAAAGGAGGAGCTCTCAAGGTCACACCCCATGGCAGCAAAGACTTCATACTTCCAACACCTAATTCACGCATCCAGCAAGCTTTGGAGTGCAAACGGATGAGTTGGAAGAGGAGGGGCAGCAGCCTAGTTCAGCACGTCCAGCTTGGAGAAGCCACCAAGAGGGAGGAGAGGAGAGAAATCACGTCCAACAGCAGCGTCCAGAAGGCCTTCACGTTGCAGCTGCTGATCCACTTGGAGAGGTGCACATTGATGGCTGGAAGGAAAGAGCTGAATCATGTCCAGTTTGAGAGGAGCACATCACCGTCCAGCATCCAGCAGCAAGAGCTCATGGGAGAATGAAGGCACACGGTTATTGAAGGAGTGTGCTGCCACGTTGGAGTTGGAGAGAATAAATGTGAAACACTCTGTAGCTTGGAGACGGAAGAGTGCTGGACAGCAAGGGCCCATGGCAAGCAACTTTGCACCACACAGCAAGCAAATCCAGCGTTGGAAATAAAAGCAGCTCTCGGTGATGTCACGGTCTGACTGGATGGAAGAAGGAGCAGCAAGGAAGAGAAGAGCTTACGGTACAGCAGCTTGAGTGAGAGCCCACGGTTGAACACCATTTCCGTGAAGGAGGAAGAAGTGTGCAGCAACAAATTGAAGAAGAAGAGAAGTTGAGGTGGAAAATGGAGGGGCCCCCACCTTCTTCTTTTCTCACGTCCAAGGAGCAAGTTGGTCAGCAATTGATGGAAGAAATTGATTCAAAGAAGCTCCACAAAGAGACAAACACGGTTGGATGGAAGAAAGGAGCCCACGGCACACTCACATGAAGAAAAGGAAGGAAGTTGATTAGTTTTGCTGAAAAGTAAAGCAATAGCCGTAAGTTATTACTTGTTTATTTGGCAATGGAGAGCAAATGTTTTATTTGTCTTTGGTGCAACTTCACACGTCCAAGAAGAGTAAGTGGTTGAAGAAGTCAAAAGCACTTGGAGAATGGAAGTGGACGGTCTAGAGAGGGAGAGAAAATGGACATCACTTCATGGAGGGTCCCTCTCACTCATTTTGTTGGCATGCTTCCAAATGGAAAATGAATTGGTTTTGGAGTATAAGTAAAGGGGAGGCCGTGAGTTTCCAGATGGGGAATAAGTCCAGCAGCAGCTGGACAGTGGACAGAGAAGGGCTGGAAAATTCACGCACAGTAGAGAGATGGAAGGATACGGTTGAGCAGTTGTGGACGTTAGGTTCCATTTTTATTTTCTTTGCTGTAATAAATTCATGTCCAATTTAAATTCAAAGTTTGGTTTCATTTACTGTTTCTGAAATTTAAATTCTGTTTTACTGTTTTTATTTTACTGCTGTAATTTAATTTCTGTTGTAATTTAATTCCTGTATCCAGTTTTTTTTTACAACTTAACTTCTACTGAATTTTATTTCTTCTGCTGTTGTTTATTTCATTTAAAATCATTCACTGCAATTATTGTTTGCTGCAATTTCATTTTCTGTTTTTACTGTTTTTTGTTTTTACTGTTCTCTGTATTTACTGTTTTTCTGTATTTTTGTATTACGTTTTTTGCTTTTACTGTTTTACTGATTTTGAAATTTTGTATTCACTGTTTTTACTGTTATTGTTTACTGCTGTAATTTCATATTTTTGTTTTTAATGTTTTACTGTTTTTACTGTTTTCTGTTTTACTATTCACTGTATTTTCGTTTTTCTGTATTTTTGTTTTCTGTATTTTAGTTTTCTGTTCCAGATTTATTTTTTACTGTTTTATGTTGCTGTATTTTCGTTTTTACTGTTTAATTTCGTTTTACTGTTTTAATTTCATTTTTACCGTTTTAGTTTTATGTTTACGGTTTGTTTTTACTGATGCTTTTATTTTTGCGTTTAATGTTTTATGTTTTATGCACGTTTAATGTTCCCGCGTTTATTTTATTTTGACTGTCTTTTACTGCTCAAGTTTTTACTGTTTTAATATTTACGTTACCGTTTTGAAATTTATTTTTACTGTAATTTAATTCAAAAACAAACCATCAAGCCCCCCCACTTAGTGTTTGAATCTGAGACTGAACCACAATTGGTCCTTGAGAGACGACCTAGGAGTCACTTCCTAGCACTATACTACATTAATATCTGCAATCAAATTTGATGGGCCGCGACACCCTCATCACCTGTTCTGATACCAATTGTTAAAACACAGTGGCTCAATTTCTCACACCAAGAGGGGGGTGAATTGGTGAAGTGTAAAAAACAAAAGCTTTTAAAATCTTTTCCACAAAAAATGATTCCTTTATTATTTTCTTGAATCGCAAGGTAAAATAATTTCAATGCAGCGGAAACTTAATCAAATAAGTACAGAAATTAATTGATTTAATAAAAGAGAGTAGGGATTAGAAAATTCAAACATTGTGTTTTTATACTGGTTCGGCCAACTTGCATACATCTAGTGTCCTTCCAACCACGAAAAGCAAATGCACTATAATGATGAAGGTTTTTACAACAAGGTTTCTATAGAAGACCTCAAAGTATAGGAAATACACAACAAGAGCAACAGTAAGAATCCCCTCTTCTGTCGTCTAACCCCTTTGAGGCACCCTCAAAGTCAAGAACACACACGTTCTTCTTCCTCTAGTCATAACAGCGAACTCAAACAAATCTTCAAGAGATTGCAAAATCTTATCATGTAGTAACACCCAAATATGCAGGTTGACCAGTCTTTGAAACACATCAGTCTTGCTCTTCAAGAAATCACAAGTTGTTGATCACCACAGTCAATCTTGTTTCTTGGAGCTTTTCCTTTCTTTCTGTAAGATCATAGCTTTCTATAAAGGATATGAATTTGTTAGAATCATGTTAAGTTCTTACAAAATTCAAATCTGCGTCAATTTATAGTATAACACATATCAGACGCATTTTAATCGATTGAGCTACTAACGTAATCGAATATAACAATAAGTTATAACAGATTTAGCAATAGTCAAACAAATTATTGAATGTACAATTAATGCGATCGACTATCATTTAATGTTTGGTCAACATATTTAAAATATGACTGTTATGTTAGTTGATACAAGCATTTAACAGATTTTCAAAATATCAACTAACTTATTCGAATAAAGAGAGCATGCATTCGATTAAGTGAAAACTTTTTGAACAGTTTTGAAAATTTTTCTCTTTGAAAAATATCACAGCACACTTCAAAAGAGATTGTGCAAACACACGATTTTTAATCGATTAACCCCATAATCTAATCAACTTAAAATGGTTGTTTTGCCACACATTTGAAGTTCAACCATGGTGTTTGTGACTTTCCCTTTCCAAAAACATATGTCATGCATACACATATAAAATCACATATTTAACATAGTGATATGCAATGAACAACACAAACATGTTCTCAGATACGCTTTAACAAATTTAACACATTAAGGAAAAGCATATAACATGTAAATATAAAACATGTAACATAGAATACACATGTGTTATTAATTATGTGTTGTCATCATCAAAAACTCATATATCACTGAGATTGTGGGTTAAGTTAAACATGTGCTCCCCTTATCAACAATCTCAACAGCTTCCTTCTTTCTTCACTAGTATTGTTGAGTGGCTCTTCATGTTGATTATCGACTTCATGGTTGGGATCTTCTGATGAGTTCCCTTCCTTGTATGTGCAATCATTTACCTGCAATTTGGAGAAGGAGTCGTACTTGCTTTCATCAGGGTTATGGTTAAATTTTATATGAATGGCTTCTTCAACTTTCAAGGTTTTAGAGTTGTAAACTCTAAATGTTGTTGAAGTTTCCAAGTAACCAAGCATGATTCCTTCATCATTACGAGAATCAAATTTACTTAAGTTATCCTTGTTGTTAAGAATAAAACATTGACAACCAAAAGGATGGAAATAAGAAATATTTGGCTATTTGTCTTTCCATAACTCATAAGGTGTCTTATTCAGGACTTACCTAATGTAAACCCTATTTTGAATGTAGCAGGCAGTGTTAACTGCTTCTGCCCAGAAGTGTTTGGGAGTATTAAAATCATTTAACATAGTTCTGCTCATGTCTTGTAAAGAACTATTTTTCTTCTCAACAACACCATTTTGTTGTGGAGTTTTTTGACTTGAGAATTATGTTTAATGCCAGAGTTTTAGCAAAAGTTTTCGAAAAACTCATTTTCAAATTCTCCTCCATGATCACTTCGGATAACATAATTTTGAAATCTTTTTCAATCTCTATCCTTTTACAGAGTGTGCAAAAAACATTAAAGGCCTCATCCTTATGAGTTATAAACAGAACCCAAGTCCATCTAGAAAATATATTTACAACTACTAGTCCATAGTGTTTACCACTCATAGACTCAGTTCTTGTAGGTCCAAATAAATTTATATGAAGCAGCTCAAGAGGTCGTTTTGTCGAAACCATGTATTTACTTTTAGAAGATTCCTTGACTTGTTTGCCCTTCTTGCAAGCACTACAAATAATTATATCATTGAATGATATGTTTGGCAGTCCCCTTATGAGATCATGGCGTTGCAACTTTTAGATTAATCTCATGCTTGCGTGTCCACAGTTATTATGCCATGTCATTGCCTCATCTTTCATTATACTAGACATGAGACACTTTGAGATTATAATTCATTCAGATTTATTTTATACTAGTTTCCTTGTCTATTTGTTGTAAATACTAAGGAACTATTACTATCTAATACTCTACATTGAACTTTTTGAAAAATAACATTATATTTGTTGTCATACAATTGACATATGCTAAGCAGATTATGTTTAAGGTCTTCTACTAACAGAACATTATCAAGGAAAGGGGAAAGGTTTGTACCTGTCTTTCCAATTCCTATGATTTTACCTTTTTTGGTTTCCTCTTAAAGTGACTGAACCTCCTTTCTTGTCCCTTAGGTTTAGGAACATACACCTTTCTCACGTCATGTCACGTGAGCACCCATTGTGCCAGTACCATAACAGGGTTTTCTTTTCGATCTCTAAACATATATGCACGAGGAATTATTTGACTCTTAGGTACCCTTAACCAATTGGGTCATGACTTGTTAGATACATGCATTTTCTTCCTTTCAAAAGTCGATGCATCATTACTTGACCTAGTTAAACTACCATGGTTAATTTTATATACATGTTTTGTATTGGGTTTCCTATAACCCAGACCTTGTTTGTTAGATGGATGCCTACTTTCTCTCAACAGACGATTTAACCTATCATTTCCCTCAAGTTTTCTACTTACAATTTTTGGAACGGTGTCGTTTTCATGCCTAAGAGATTTTATCTAAGAGTTTCTTATTATGTATACTAGTTTCTTCCTTTCCATGTTTTGTGACATATAACTCTAGCCTAAGACTACTGACTTTTTATTGAAGTGTATTAATATTGTTCTTAGATGCATCTACTTTATCTTTTAGGTTATTTTTATGCGCAAGAAGTTTTATACGTTGATTACATAAATATTTATATTTGCAAGTAGTTCATAATATGCATTTCTTACTGAGTGTAGATCAGGAAAGTTTACCTCGTCATCAAAGTCATCTAATGTACTCTTAGTGTTTCCTGCGACCAAGCATACTTTGGTATTTTCATCTTCGTCAAATGTGTCTATGTCTTCCCAAGTGCTCATCAACATCTTTTTCTTTTCATATTTAGGTTCAACTGACTTTTTCTTCATCTTTTCAAGCTCGGAACATTCTGATATGAAATGTCAACGTTTGTTGCACTCGTAACAAATAGTTGTGTCTTCTGGCCGTTTGTCTTTTGTATTGTTCTTAGAGCTAGATGCAAAGCGTCTACTCTTGAACATTTTGCCTTTCTTTCTCCTCCATAATGTTTGGAGATTTCTCGTGATGAGTGAAAGGTCTTATTCATTGTTCTCGTCCATGGATTCATGTGTTAACGATTGCAAATATCGTTATTTGTGATGTAATTTTGATACTAAATACACCCTTTTCCACTTAGAAACTTGCTTGGACTCATGCTTTTTCATTAAGTTGTTTCAATAAGAGAGTTGAGGTTGAATTTGATGATTGTATGACTAATTTCCTTTGTTTTGATAGGTAATGAGGGAATGCGAAAAGCAGAGATGAAGTGCTAAGGAGTTAAAGCTTAGAAAGGCCAGGAAAAGCACCAAAAGGAGGAACCGGACAAAGCTTGGGCAACCTATCTGAGGCTTGAGCCTCGGGAAATCGACGTCCACCGCCTGGGCGCCTTCCTAGGCCGCCCGAGCGGCGGCTCCCGAAGCCTGGGCGTCCACTTGAAGGCTCAAGCCCTACATGGGGCGCCCGAGCGCGTGCGTCGCAGATCCGGCCCAGTTTTTTCTCTGTTTCGACTCTTTTGGACCGGGCCCTGTTTCTACGCTTTTCCGACTTTATTTAAAGGACCGAGGCGCTCTAGGTTTTGCATCTCTTGCTGGAGCAACACAACATCACATTCTTCTACTCTTTAAAGGCGGATTTGGAGGCGGGAACTTCCTCTTCTACTCTTAGAGTTTCACTATCTCATGCTTTTCCATTATTCATCTAGTTTCTCCATGTCTATGGGGAACTAAACTCTATTTGTTGTTGGGGGATGATGTAACCTTGTGAACTCTCATGTATTTGAATTTATTCTTAATTTATATGTTTTTTCATTAATTATTAGGGAAATCATTTGTTTCAATGCTTGCTCTATTTAACTCATTTAGTAGCATGATTTATGAATTGAATGAGTGTCGAGAGGTTCCTTAAAATTCAGGTCCCAAGGGTAATATTTCTCAGGGATAAGGGTATGAGTACTTGGTCGTGTTAAGCTTTTGATCTTCAGACTTAATTTTCTTGGAACGCTAGGAATTGCACGAACTAGGAATTAAGGTTGGCTTATTGCACCGAGGGATCAGGTTCTAAGTAATTTAGTGAATGACGTTAATATTAATGTAAAAAGAAGAATTCTTATATACATGAGACTAAACTTGGTGAAATCAAACCCTAACAACATATTAATCTCATTTTATTTAAGTCTTAATTAATTGAGTTATCACACAACTGTTTAGTGCCGAGAGTCCTTTGGGATATGATACTTGGTCTTACCATTTTATATTACTTGTGCGATTCGGTACACTTGTCAATCCATCAACAAGTTTTTGGCGCCATTGTCGGGGACTCACTCAAGCATGGATCAAAGTCACTTTGGGCTTGTTGCCGGACAATTTTATAGAGAACCACAACAACAATGGCAACAAAAACCCTCTATATCATAAAGATGGGCTAAGATAGATGACACGCTTCAACAATTCATACAGATGTCTGATTCTCATCATAAAAACAATCAGGCGGCATTCAAAAGGATAGGGAGCCAGCTTGATCACATAATTCAGAAGCTGGATGATCTTGGGAGTAACATGAAGGCTAACCCTAGAGAGGAGTGTAACGTCGTTATCATTGAAAGTGGCAAGGTTTTAGATGAGAGAAAAATAAAGAGAAAAGAAGAAGAAAGTTTGAGTGAAAAAGATAAAGATGTAAAGGAAAAGAAAGAAAAAAAGGGAGTGAGAGAAAAGAAAAGGAGAGGGAAGAAAAGAAAGAGGATGAGAGAAAAATAGAGAGAGAAGAAAAAAAAAGTCTGAGTGAAAAAGAGAAAGATGAAGAGAGAAAAGAAAAAGAAGAGGTTGAGAGAGAAAAGAAAAAAATTGAGAAAAATCTTTTGTACCCTAAGGAGTGTTCCAAAAAGGAAAAAGAGGGAAGAAAAGAAAAAGGGAAAGAAGGAGGATGAGAGAAAAAAGAAAGACTCATATGAAAAACCCCTTCCTCACCCAAAGAAGTATCATAGGAAGGAAAAAGAAAAACAGTTTGTGCTCTTCATGGAAATATTCATGAAATTGGAGGTTAAAATTCCTGTGATTGGGACACTGCAACAGGTTCCTGGTTATATTAAATTTCTAAAAAAATTCAACAAAAAGAAAAAAATATCCAGAAAAGGAAACAATTGAGGCACAGGGCAATTGTAGTGGGTCAAGCTGTAGGTATCGGAGGAGGTATTTTTCGAAGAGTATAGCGCAGCGAAATTAAAACTCAGAGAGCGGAAAGCGTGTTCGATCACAATTAAAATTAATTTGGTCCTTTTAGTAAAAATAATTTTCTTTCAGAAAATTAATCAAAGAGTTGATATACGTAAAATAATATGAGTGTAGGGAATAGAAAAATCACACAGATATTTTTATACTGGTTCGATTCAACAGAATCTACGTCCAGTCGTTAATCACTATAAATAGTGATTAACAGTTCCACTAAAAATGGTTTAACATATTACAATCAAATGAACAGGAATAAAACGAAAAGAACCACTCTACCAACTTGAAGAGAACCGCTCCGGCAATCGACCAACGATTCGCAAGCTTCTCCTTTCACAAGACCAGGCAGAGTACCTTGCTAACTTGAAGAGAGTCTGCTCCGACTATCGACACACGATACGCGAGCCTCTCCTTTCACAATACCAATCAAGGGAACAATGAACAAAAAGCTCTCTAAGAACGTTCCTCTGACACACAGTGTTCTAAGCTTTCTCAGTTAAAAAAAAACGTCACCTTCTGATTTCTCCAAATCAAATTATATAGCCAAGTACACTGAATGACAAAGGTCAGCTCCCAACTGCCATGAATAATCGATTATTGTAAGTGATAATCGATTATTCAAGTCCATTACAGAGTTTTCAAAAAAGTGATAATCGATTATATGAAGTGATAATCGATTATTCAAGTATGACTTGTGATAATCGATTATTACTTAACCATAATCGATTATACTAGTAAAAATTACAATGTTTAACATTTTCCTACTACATTCAAAATCTACAAGTTGCTTTTTTTAAATATTTTCCTACTACATCCAAAATCTATAAGTTGCAGCATCATCAAAACACATCTTCAGGTTTTACCAATATTCCTTATTGGTAACAATTTCCCCTTTTTCGATGATGATCAAAAACTCTCTTTTTAAAAGCAACTCAGGTTTACCTGCAACATATATAAACTAATGGACAACCACAGAGTTAGCAGTACCTGTACAATTAAAAACTATTTTTTTCTTTAATCCTCCCCTTATATTTCTTCTCCCCCTTTTTGATCATAAGCAAAAAGAATAATGTAATAACCTCCCCCTTAATATGAGCTCCCCCTCAAAAATGGAATATATGCACAAAATAAAAGCTCATTATATTAAGAACAGAAAGGAATTACATGAAATTCATAAAGATTAAGAAACTAAATACCATAAAGAAAATAACATAAGAATCAAACTTAGAGGCCTAAAACCTAGAATTCAGGACTAGGAGAACGTTCAGGAGGTGGGATATTAAGATGACCCTTGATGTTAGATAGGCGAACATCAAGATCAAGAAATTGATCAACCATGTACTCATCAACAGATCGTTGTCACCCATAAATCTCCTCAAAGTGAGTCTTTTGTGCAAGACTCATATTCTCCAACTGTTTAGATAACCTTGCAAAGTGTTCTTCCATAGAAGTTGAGGAAGAGGAGGGTATGTTGGATGGTCCAGCATCAGACAAAGCAGCAGCACTTACTGGGTCAGCCATATGAGTGTCCATGTCATCATCTTCATCTACATCAGGATGGTCATCATCTTTGTGAATAAGGACTCTGCCTCTAGTAATGAATCCCATTTGACGAAAGGTAGTATCTCCAATTTCTGATCCCACAGCTTCAATAGTTTGAACGAGTTCTCCTTCAACAGGTACACCTTTGAATTCTAAAATCCTAGAAATAAGAAGAGCGTAGGGAAATTGATATGAATGGGATTTCTTGGCTTTTACCATTGTGTCAGCAATGAGAGCAGGCCAGTCGATGTGTATGTGATTTAGAATCCCATACAACAGAAGTAAATCCTGCTCAGAGCATTGAGCATGGTTGGTTGCTCTAGGACATAAAATTCAGACAATCAAGTAGTGGATCATCCTTTCTTCAACTTTAAAACCTCCAAGCAGTAATTGCCTTCTATTGGTTTGTCGTTCAGGATGACGCAGGAAGGATTGAAAAGTCATCATCCTGTTGAAATCTTCAAGTCCTAAATGGACTTTGACAGCATAATCCCAGATGGGAAGTTGAGCAACATTGGTCCATACGTCATCATTTAAAATGATGCGTACTCCCTTGACCTTAGTAGATATTATCCCATCTCGATAGCGCAAGTTGAAGTAGAAGACTCTTATAAGATCAGGATAAATGCATCCTTTTTGTTCTAACAGATGCGTTAACCCCTGCTCAGCAAAAGTGTTTGGAAATTGAAAGCCATAGAAGCGAAAAAAGTCAAGACGAATAAACTTTACCGCCATGATCTTCCTTTCTTGCCAAGAATTAACAAAGTTTGCATGTTTCCCTTGATCTGAAATCCATCCATCTATGTTTGCAAGACGTGGTTGAGAAGAAGAGGAGGCTCCAGCTGTTCTGCGACGATGCCTTCTTGAGTCAGCCATGGAGGAAGAATGGGAAAATGAGATTTTGAGAAGGTGAAGAGAAATGAAGAGGATTTGAGCTCTAGATTTGATTTCAGCAGTATTTGGGTGCAAAGGAGTGTCTAATAATCGATTTATGGGAGGCTATTTATAAGAAAAAATGGAAAAACTAGCCATTTATGGCCATTTATAGCCGTTATGGGATGCTCCAACGGCTCTATTTTTGAAACTGTCAGCGCGATAATCGATTATGGCTCGTGATAATCGATTATCAGTTCAATAATTACTGCCCAGAATTGCATGATAATCGATTATGCATAATGATAATCGATTATCTGCTCAAGATTTTCCAGAATTGAATTTTATGCATGAATAATCGATTATAACTGAGTGATAATCGATTATGAAGCGTTAAGTTTACGAAAAATGCAAAAATTTGCATGGATTTTGATTCTAAGATATGTCTAACACTCATAACTCTCTTCTAAGCTCAAAAAATCTATCTTTAGGTAGAGCCTTGGTAAAGATATCAGCTAATTGATGTAAGGTATCAACATATTCAATTTGACAATCCCCCTTTTGAATATGATCTCTTAAGAAATGGTGCCTAATTTCTATATGCTTAGTTCTTGAATGCATTATGGGGTTCTTGGTCAAATTTATCGCACTAGTATTGTCACATTTTAGAGGAATTTTGTCAAGGAAGATATCAAAGTCTTCCAATTGTTGTTTCATCCACAAAATTTGGGCACAACAGTTTCCAGCTCCAATATATTCAGCTTCGGTGGTAGACAAAGCTACACATGCTTGTTTCTTTGAGTGCCATGACACTAAAGAACATCCCAAGAAATGACAGGTTCCACTAGTACTTTTTCTATCAATTTTACAGCCACCATAATCTGCATCAGAGTATCCTATTAAACTAGGTGAGGCATCAGAGGGATACCAAAGTCCAAATGAAGTAGTTCCCTTAAGATATTTTAGAATTCTCTTAACTGCAGTCAAATGAGATTCTTTAGGATTGGCTTGGTATCTAGCACATACGCAAACACTCTGCATAATATCTGGTCTACTAGCAGTTAAGTATAGCAAGGATCCTATCATGCCTCTAAACATGGTTTCATTCACTCCTTTTCCAATTTCATCCTTATCTAAATAACATGAAGTACCCATGGGTGTACTAGCTTCCTTGCAGCTATCCATACCAAATTTCCTAAGAATTTCTCTACAGTATTTAGTTTGGGAGATGAATGTTCCACCATTCATTTGTTTTATCTGTAGTCCTAAGAAAAAGTTTAACTCACCCATCATAGACATCTCAAATTCACCTTGCATTATTTTTGCAAACTCTTCACACAAAGAATCATCAGTTGACCCAAAAATGATATCATCTACATAAACTTGCACGATTAAAATGTGTTTTCCTACTTTCTTAATGAATAAGGTTGAATCAACCTTTCCTCTAGAAAATTCATTTTCAATTAAAAAGGTACTAAGTCTTTCATACCAAGACCTAGGTGCTTGTTTAAGACCATAAAGGGCCTTTTTCAACTTGTAAACATGATCAGGAAATTTAAAATCTTCAAAGCCAGGAGGTTGACTAACATACACTTCTTCTTTTATAAAACCATTTAAGAAAGCACTTTTTACATCCATTTGATATAGTTTAAATTTCATCAAAGATGCATATGCAAGTAATAATCTAACTGCTTCTAACCTGGCTACCGGTGCATACGTTTCATCATAATCTATACCTTCCTCTTGATAGTATCCCTTAGCAACTAGCCTTGCTTTATTCTTTGTGATGTTTCCATCCTCATCAAGCTTGTTCCTGAATACCCATTTTGTTCCTATGACTTGGAATTCTTCTTGTTTTGGAATAAGTTCCCAAACTTCATTCCTTTCAAATTGATTTAGCTCTTCTTGCATAGCAATGCACCACTTGTCATCTTGAAGAGCTTCATGTGTCTTGAGCAACCACTGTCAAGATACCACAGTGACTTCTTGGACTTAGATTGATCCTACAAAACAAGTTAGCAAGAATTTTAGGTCCCCAATCTCAATATGGGTCCTTGGAGTTAGTTTTTGCAAGTTTACATCATCTCACAGCTTTAACCCAAGCATATTTGCCACTTGGAACACCAACATGTTTGATATTGCATTTGTTTGATGTGTGACCATGCTTCATACAGAAAAAGCAACATACATCACTAATTTTATTTTTTATAAAAGTTCCTTTAACAACCCAAATTTTTCGAGGTCTTCTTACCTTGGATTTAAAATTTTGATGCATGTTTTCATTGCTCTTATTAAGGTTTGTTTTAGCATGTGAATTAGCTTTAGTTGCCTTAGCAAGTAAGTTTTCAAGTATATCAATATCAAACATATAACTTTTGCATGACAAGCATTCAACAGGTTCAACAGTAGCATTTGCATCTGATAATTTAATTTCTAAGGTATTAACTCTATTTCTTAGAACAACTTCATCATCAAGCAGTTTATCATATTTTAACTTCAATTCATTATGTTCCTTTCTTAAATTTTTATGAGCAGCATTAAGTTTCTCAGATTCATTCATCAATTCAAAGAAAGCTTTTTGTAAATCTAATTCACTAGATTCAAAGTTGGAATCGCTTACTTGACTTCCAGTTTCTTCAGAATCTGCCATAAGGCATAGATTGGCTTCTTCTTCTGTGTCACTTGAACTCGTTGAGCTAGAGGCATTATCCTCCCAAGCTATGTATGCTTTCTTTTTCCTTTGAAATTTTCTTTCCTTCTTGTCTTCACTTTTCTTGCTTTTTGGACACTCAGATTTTACGTGCCCTCTTTCTCCACAACCGAAGCACTTTACGTTTGATGGAGATTCTTGACTTTCTTTCCTATCTTTGTGAAACTTGTCCTTTCCCTTTGCTTTCATGAACTTTGCAAATTTTTTTATCATCAAGCTCATGTTTTCTTTATCATCATAATCATCTTCTTCGATCCTCTTAGAGCTTTTTCCTTTAGATATTTCAGACTTGAAAGCTAGAGTTTTCCTTTTGCCTTGATCCTCTTCAGCAGTCAATCTCCTCAGCTCAAGTTCATGCTCATGGAGCTTTCCAAACAAGATTGGCATTGACATCTGAGTAAGATTTTGAGATTCCGAGATGGCAGTCACCTTTGGTTGCCAAGACCTGTCCAGAGATTTCAGAATTTTCACATTAAGTTCATCAGTATCAAAAGTCTTACCCAACCCTATTAAATGATTCACAATATGAGTGAATCATTTTTGAACGTCAGAGATCGTTTCTCCAGGTTGCATTCTGAACATCTCATATTCCTGAATGAGAGTGTTCTTCCTAGCGCGCTTCACGTCCTCTATTCCTTCATGAGTGACTCTGAGGACTTCCCACATTTCCTGTGCTGTCTTACACACTGAAATTCTATAAAATTCATCAAGTACAACAGCAGATGAAATTATATTGCGAGCTTTAACATCAAACTGAGCTCGTCTATTTTCTTCAGCAGTCCAATTAAAATAAGGTTTTTCAGTGTCTACACCATCAACAGTATTCATAGGAATATAAGGGCCATTTTGTACAGCTTCCCAGATACCTCTATCAATAGACCCCATAAAAATCTCCATTCTCACTTTCCAAAAAGCATAGTTATCACCAGTAAACAATGGAGGTCTGTTAATGGAAGCACCCTCAGCATATACATGGTTTTGATTGTGACCGGCCATTTTCGCAAATTTTTTTTTTGAAAAACTATCAAAGCAAGCTCTGATACCAATTGTAGGTATCGGAGGAAGTATTTTTCGAAGAGTATAGAGCAGCGGAATTAAAACTCAGAGAGCGGAAAGCGTGTTCAATCACAATTAAAATTAATTTGGTCCTTTTAGTAAAAATAATTTTCTTTCAATAAATTAATCAAACAGTTGATATACGTAAAATAATATGAGTGTAGGGAATAGAAAAATCACACAGATATTTTTATACTGGTTCGATTCAACAGAATCTACGTCCAGTCGTTAATCACTATAAATAGTGATTAACAGTTCCACTAAAAATGGTTTAACAGATTACAATCAAATGAACAGGAATAAAACGAAAAGAACCACTCTACCAACTTGAACAGAACCGCTCCGGCAATCGACCAACGATTCGCAAGCTTCTCCTTTCACAAGAACAGGCAGAGTACCTTGCTGACTTGAAGAGAGTCTGCTCCGACTATCAACACACGATACGCGAGCCTCTCCTTTCACAAGACCAAGCAAGGGAACAATGAACAAAAAGCTCTCTAAGAATGTTCCTCTGACACAATGTGTTCTAAGCTTTCTCAGTTAAAAAAAAATGTTACCTTCTGATTTCTCCAAATCAAATTATATAGCCAAGTACACTGAATGCCAAAGGTCAGCTCCCAACTGCCATGAATAATCGATTATTGTAAGTGATAATCGATTATTCAAGTCCATTACAGAGTTTTCAAAAAAGTGATAATCGATTATATGAAGTGATAATCGATTATTCAAGTATGACTTGTGATAATCGATTATTACTTAACCATAATCGATTATACTAGTAAAAATTACAATGTTTAACATTTTCCTACTACATTCAAAATCTACAAGTTGCTTTTTTTAAATATTTTCCTACTACATCCAAAATCTATAAGTTGCAGCATCATCAAAACACATCTTCAGGTTTTACCAATACTCCTTATTGGTAACACAAGCTAGTGACGTTAAAGAAGCGGTTGTTGGGAGGTAACCTAGTGTCTTGAAAAATTTTAATTTGTTTTTGTTTATTTGGTTTGAGTTTATTTTTTATTGGTATTTTTATTTTTATTCAGTTATTGTGTGAATTTTTTTTCCTGTGTATTTAATTTTTTTTCAGAACTGAATGTTTGAGGAGTGGAGAGAGTTGAATTGTTTGATTTGAGTGTTGTGGTGAGAGCTAGGGAGAAGAAAATTAAAAATTTTAGGTTGAATCTGATAACTCAAAGCCAAGAAAACCCAGAACAGTTCAAAAATTAATGGGTGTACAGTACTGCCCACCACCCACCGCCCAGGCGCCCTCTTGGGGCACCTGGGCTGCGCTCTGTAGGTGGGCTGTTTAGGCACGAAGCTTGAGTGGGCTTGGCCCAATTTCACTCTTTTTAACCCCAAGGGTTTCGCCCAAGCCTCCATTCTCTGATTTCCCTCAATCTAGCCTCTCAAAACACTTCTTCCAAGTGCTCTCTCCACTTTCCCCCCTTCCTATTTCACTAAAACCATAAGGTTCTACCATTTTTGCACCATCCAAGGATCCAAGTTTGGGGATTTGAAGGGGTAGCAGTTAGGAGCACAATTTTTCCTCCAATTGCTTGTGTATTTTCTCTTATTCTTTGCTTCCATTCAAGTAAGTCATGAGTTCTAATCTTTCAATTGATGAATTTTTGATGAACACGCATGTTCTTAAAAAGGGTTTGATGAAATTGATTGATTTTTTTATTGTTGTTGTGTAAACTTGTTTTGCCACTGTTTTGACCAATTAAATTGTGTTAATTTTAGCTGGGATTGAGTAGAAACTTCTTTGGAAGGTGAAAAGTGAAACAAACCCACGCCTGGCAGCAACGCTCGCCGCCCGAGCCCCTGAGGTCGCCCGGGCGGCGGACATCTGTTATATCGCACTGATTTTTCTGTTTTCTGGCTGTGTGGTCCTATGCAGATGGCACTGATGGTTCCATATTTGTCTTGGGAACAATGGTACTGAGTTATTAGATTTTTGGAACTAATGTTTGATGTTTTCTGGCTTTGTTTTTGAATCTCTGTGTCTAGGAATGGCATCCTCATCTAGCAGGAGAGTGAAGACTGCAGGAAATAAGAGCAGCAAGTGGAGCAGCTGATGAGGATGAGGACCTTGATGACTAGAGATTGCTTGTATTAAGCATCTACTGATGGACGCTTCTTTGTTTTAGACAAGATTTCTCTTACTTTCCCTTGCTTTTATTTTATTGTTCCTAGTTTATTTATTGTTGAACTCTATTTATTTTCCTGTTTTTATTGTGTTTCTATAGTATAGGAATGATGTACTTTACTCTATTTTACTACACTGCTTTGATTCAATTGTGATGTGTTTTGTGATGAGTATTACTTTGTGATATTCTAGTGTATTGATTGATGTTGAAATGATGCATGATGTGTTAGCTCCAAAAGTATGAAACATGTGCTTTAGATAAAATTTGATTGAGATATTGAGCAAGATGTTTTTCTGAATTCTAGGACTTGAGAGTTTACCTGTGTGAGTTTTGGGCTTCAGAGTTATTGTGAATAATTGTTATTACTTTGAAAGCATGAATGATTTTGCCCAAATTTTCTGTGATTAAACTACTTACTTGCAGGTTTCATATGATCAAGGCCATCTTTCGTTATCCCTTATTGTTTTTGAGCCTACTCATGAATTTTTCCAAATAAAAAAAAATAGTTTGCTCCATCCTTTAAACCTTTAGCCTTAAGCATGTTTTCAAACCCCTGTTTTAAATTATTTACCTTGAGTTGAGTTGAGAATATTTGTGAGGTATTGATAAAGGTTCAAGTTTGGGGTTGCTAGAAAAATAAGTAGTGAGAACAAAGAAAAAGAAAAAGAAAAATCAAAAGAAAAGAAAAAAATAAAAAGAAAGCTGACTGCAAGGGAAAAAGGTTGGGAAAGATCTTCTTGAAACGAGAACCTGTGTGTAATGTTAATTTCATAAATATCTCTCTTAACTCAAGGATTTTGCATTCCTGAAAAATCATGTTTCTTCTTAGCCCAGCCAAGTTACAAGCCAAGAAAAGCCCTTGTGATGAAAACCTGCTTGTGAGTATGTTTGATTATGGTTAAATGAAAGGCAAAATTAATTTGTGTGACATTGTGATAGCAGAGTGAAAGAAACACCAACACCTCACTATACACCTGTGAGTTGAGTGATACACTTTTGAGTGCTTGAGTGAAACACTTTATTTGGTGAGGAGTAGTTATCTAAATTTCTGATTGCATCTCTACTTGGTTGATTAATCATTCTTAAGGATAGCATCTGTTGAAAGTATATGAGCATCACATTGATTTTGATTGAATTAAGGCATCTGCACATCTTGACTGAGATCTTTATGCTAAATTGATAAAAGTGATTTCTTGTCTTGGAAGGAAAAGTTTTTGAAAAATATCGAGTCATTGTAGTGATTGTTCTGAAAAGCTGAGTTACATTTTGTTTTGCTTGAGGACAAGCAAAGTTCTAAGTTTGGGGTTGTGTTAACGGTTGAAAATACCGTTATTTGTGATGTAATTTTGATACTAATACACCCTTTTCCACATAGAAACTTGCTTGGACTCATGCTTATTCATTAAGTTGTGTGAATAAGAGAGTTGAGGTTGAATTTGATGATTTTATGACTAATTTCCCTTGTTTTGATAGGTAATGAGAGAATGTGGAACGCAGAGATGAAGTGCTAAGGAGTTAGCGCTCAAAAAGACTTGGAAAAGCCCCAAAAAGAAGGAACCGCACGAAGCTTGGGCGCCCTATCCGAGGCTTGAGCCTCAGAAAATCGACGTCCACCGCCCGAGCGCCCTCCTAGGCCGCCCGAGCGGCGGCCCCCGAAGCTTGGGCGTCCACTTGAAGGCTCAAGCCCTACATGAGGATCGTCCACCGCCCAGGCGCCCAAGCGTCGTACGTCGCAGATCCGTCCTTATTGAAAATGTGTTCTTTTATTATATTTTGTAAAATATTTAGCACTTTCTTTAACACACAAGACAATAAAGAAAATAATGTAGTAAAAGTGTTAGGGATAGAAAAACCAACACAGATTTTTATACTGGTTTGGCCAAGCAAGAGGTGAACACCCTCACACTCTCACAACCCAGAAAGAAATCCCAACTTTTTGTCACCTTAAACCAATCCCAACTCTAAGAAAACCTTGAGAGCACTCCCAACTCTCAATGAGAACAAACGTAGTTCTCTCCCTCTGGCACAACTGCACAGAAACTCAATCTACAGATTGAAAAAGATAAATCTGATCTTCACATCAGACACTCCAATAGTGAAAATATGATCAACAACCTTTAAGCTCACTTCTTGACAAAATCTTGATGTATTAACCCAAATTTGATCCTTGATTCTTCAAGATGGTTCTTGGACGCTTTCTATTATCAAAACTCAATCTAAATGTTAGTTATGAATTTGTATGTTCAGTATACCTTTTGAAACATCGCGCAAGACAACTATTTATAGGATTTTCAAAATCCTAACACACTTTAATCGGTTACTAAATTAATGTAATCGGTTAAGTATTTAACAGTGTTATACCATATTTACATTAAAACGGATGTAACTGATTAAGCAATTAATGTAATCGATTACTCATTTATTGTAAGTAAAAACAATTTAAAATATGATCGTTATGACAGTTAAGACTTAACATGAAAATAGTTTTCAATGTGTACCAGATTTAACCGATTAAGGAAATTGTGTAATCGGTTAAGTATTACACTTAAGCAATTTTGAAAACTTTTTCTTCTGAAAACTCATCACTGCACTCAGCAAACAGGTGTTAGCAAAGACATGAGTTTTATTCGATTATACATATAATGTAATTAGTTAAAACTTATTGTTTGCCACAGTTAAGCATTAGCTGATATCTGATGAACCTAATTGATTACATAAACATTGTAATCGATTACTTCATACAAATATGCTTTGTGCAAGTGGTTTTGTCATTTACAAACATGAATATGCATACTACATATATAAACACATGTATGACCATAGTAAGTATGCAAACCAAGCAGTTCAAGCACAAACAAATATGTAAATGTAGCTATGCATATTAAAAATGTTTCAGTTGTTGTGCAAGAAACATTATGAAACATTTTTGTTATTGTCATCATTAAAAACACACAAGGGATTGGGTTTAGATTTCACATTATTCCCCCTATCAACATGTTCTAAGAGCCTTGGTGGGTGTCTTCTTGACAACTTTGAGTGCGATGCCTTTCTCCTTCTTGATAGAGCCATCTTGAAGAAGCTCGAGCTCATGAACTTGTAGTATCCCTACTAGCTCTTTTAGACTCATTCCATCTAAATTCTTTTATGTACGAAGAGTTGTGACCTAAGGTCTCCATTGCTTGGGAAGACTTCGTAGGATTTCATCAATATGATCGAAGTTTTCATATGACTTTCCCGAGGATTTCAGCTCGTTCAAAATCATTTCGAATCTGCTAAACATGCTCTGATGTTTTTGTTTTCAAGCATCGAAAAAAGTCCATACTCTCTTGTCACCAAGCTCAGCTTATTCCTTTTAACTTCATTTAATTCCTCATAGTAAAGACCAAGGTGTTCCATATTTGTTTTTCTCTTTGGTAAGTGTTAATGTTCCTGTATTCATCTTCTAAGCGCGTGCACATCAGAGAGTTGCAAGCTTTAGAGGGGGCACCCATCTCCATCTTCTTTTTTTTCTTCTCGTTTTGTTCACTTCATAGTGAGGGAGGCGCGAACCTCCTTTCCTTCTTCCCCAATTTTGGTTCGTGCTCCTATAGGGAGGGAGGCGACTTCAACAAGCTCAGGCACATCTTTCATTTTTCTCGTAGAGTGGTGGATGTTGAAGCAACGGCGCCTCTACACTGGTTCGTGTTCTGGCGTCTTCGCAACGAAGGTAAGTTGCGTTTGACTCGAATTTTTTGTGGTTCCCTTTGTTTCCTTTACGCAGATTGGCGGCGCGAAATTTAGGGTTCCTGACCTTGTAACAATTTGGGGTTATTAGAATTTAATTCGTATGTTTTGGGGCTAGGATTTTGGATTGTGATTTAGGAATTTGGGCTTTATGTGCTTGCAAATTGGAGTTTTATTTGTTCTCTGATTTTGGAGGTTTCTGCTTTGTTGTCTGAGTTGTATGAATTGGGAGATAGGGTTTTCGTTTCAAATTGATTTTTTTAGGGTTTCTGTCTTTGCAATTTTGATTTTGTAGTTAGGGGTTTCGAATTGAAATATGGAATTGAGTTTTGTTTCTTGGAATTTCTTGTGTTCTCTATCATGTTAGGGTTTTTCCTTTATGCATTTTGATTAGCGATTAAGGTGCGTTTCGTGAGTTCTTCCTTTTGTTTGATGGCACATTTTTGGGTTCTGAGTTGGTTGGCACACTACAATAAAAGCGTGTATTACTGAAGGCTTATTACCAACGGCCTTCAGGCCTTCGGTAATGTATTGGTGAAATTAAATACCGAGGGCTTTTGCCCTTCGATAATGCCTGCAATGATTTAAGTTCAAAATTTGAGTATTCATTCCTCAAATTTCCCAAATTTCCCAAAAGTAGAACTACCTCCCTCCTGTTCGTCGAACTCACTCCTTGACTTAGGGTTGCGACTTTGGTGGTGGTCAGCCTATTCGACATTGTGGTTTGACGGTGCGAGTTTGGTGGTGTGGATGCTGACGGAGGTTCGTTGTTGGGTAGCGCTCTTCCATTCCATACTCTCTGTTTGAAGCAGTTTGTTGGTTTGAAGCATGAGGTTGTCGCCCTAAGGCAGTTTGAAGCGGTTGTTGTTGCGTACACTAACGGAGGTTCGTTGGTGGCTAGTTTACGGCTAGGGTTCATGTTTTGGTCCTTGTGAGTGTTGCGACAAGGGTGGGGGTTGTTGGGGGTTGGCGTGTCGAGGGCGTTGCAGTGAAGTAGTGTTGGTTTGGCGACTTGGTTTGGGATTGGGCCTCAGGTGTTGTTGTCGGAGATGTCAAGGCGGAGAAGGAGGCAGAGGTTTTCATGGAGGTCAAGGAAGCAGAGGTACACTAGTGGGGAGAGAGAATCAATTGGACCACAGAGGTTGAGGGAAGGGAGGGAGAGGCCCACCACTTTGCCGTTTGGGGAGCACTCGGCGCCGAGCCGCGCGGCGGAGCAGGCGTCGACTTTGGACCAATTGGAGAGAAGGTTGTCGTGGGTGTCGGTTTGGAGGCGAAATTGGGTAAGGGCGAGTGTATCTTTTTTCCATGCAATCTTTGCAACACAGAAGATGGTGAACGCCAATGCCAATGGCAACAATGTGTTTGTGACCAGAAGAAAGTCCTCATTATTTGGTTTGGTAACAACTCCTTCTTTTTCCATGTTGAGGAGAAAAGAAGGGTCCTCTGCTTTAAGTTATAAACAAGCAAAGTTTTGCTGATTTAGTTATTGTTTTAATGACTCTGTTAGGTTCTGAAACTGTGCATTGGGTTTTATATGTTAAATAAAACATCATAGACTATTGGCCAGAGTTACACTGACTATGCAAGCAAAGTAAAGTTCATGCTTATACCTTTTATTTATTAGTTGATCTCCCAAAGTTTAGTCAGTCATCAAAATTCGTTTATAGTGGCAGGTTTAGGAAAAAGAGAGTGTCAATTCTCAAAATCCAAGTGTATTTCTTTGTCTCCTCTTTTCTTTTTTATCTTAGTGTTTTTAACTTGCCTTAGGTTTCCATTGATGTTCTGTTCAGCACGCTGCAAACTTTTGCTTGATTGTCCCCTTCAAGGAGGAGAGAGAGGTAAAAAAAATGTGGTGTTGTTAATTTTACAATAGTGTGCACTATAGCACAATTGCATAGCGAAATTTCTCAATCTGTGATTGTGACTATGCCCTGTTGATCCATTGTTGTAGCATATGTATATCTCTTGACATCTTAAGTCTCTAACCAATTGAACTTTACAGTTAATATTACTCCAATTTTTTATGTACTTTATTTTTATACAACTTATTTTTTATACAACATCTTTGAACTACAATGTGACCCTTGCTATATACCTGTGATTCCATCCACTATGCACTGCATTATTGGCCTTTTCCATTTTCTACAGTTCATAATTGATAGCAGTCTACTATTTCAGTTGTAACTGTGGGCTTAAATAACTCTCATCACTTGCAACTTGTTTTACTTGATACGCACTTGATGCCTTTGTATAATATTTTTATCTTATGTATTTTCCTTATGACCACAGGGAACTTCTTAGTTGTTGGAACCTAATATTGAAATTTTTAACCTTAACGTTGTAACTGAATAAATATCACTGATTGTTTTGTAACTTTAAGTAGAGTTCTTTTTGAAGGATACCTTATAACTTTCCCTTGTTCTCATATTACAAGGGATGGAAAGGGAAAGCCATGTATGGTGTTGGGTAGCACTGGAGATGTTAAAAAGAAAGGAAAACAGGTTTGCTTTACTTGGTGTCAATTTATGTCCATTTGGAATTACACTATCACCTCTATCTTTTTGAAATATTTTGTTTATTGCTTTCGTATTATGTGCATGTTAGCCATTTCTTTCAATTAAAGTTTTGTTTTAAGGATTTTATATAATTTGTTATTTTTATTCTCCAAATTGTTGTCGTAGAAATCAACGAAATACAAAAATGATGGCCACAGTGACTCCGTACTTGCTCTTGCATGGAACAAAGAGTACAGGTTTATTACATTTCAAATTGTGTTCTACTATTATTTCTTTTCTGTTGAGTGTTTTCTACATCATAAAGTTTTCATGTAGTAATTTCTTTTAACTCTCTTCATTGGCATTTATTCTTATTGCATAGGAATATAATTAAATAAAACATGTCTTTTCTTCTATACAGGTTGAAGCAATTAAGAATATATCTGAGAATGTGGCTCAACTGAGGAGGGTTGGAAAGGGTCACGGTATGTTTTGCTATCATTACTTCTCATATTGGTTGAAAAAATATACCTTTGATGTACATTTCCAATAGTATGGTAATTTTCTCCCAATACCTATGACTTCTACTTAGATTTATACTTTATGGTTTGCAGGTGTGTGGCACTTTGATCAAAGTCTTCTTCATCATGCCGCTTGAACTTGGATAGTCTTTATATTCTTTATTATTAGTTCTCGTTTACATTTGCTCTTTCATTGCCTTCTGAGTTGTCTTCTTATCAGTTTTCTTATTTAAAAGTAGAATTTAAATGTTTTTTCTCTGTACTGAGGTGTAAGAACTTGTAGTGTTGTGGCAGCAAATATGTTATGTAAAAGACTACAAACTTATTATGCAATATCATTTGATATCTCCTTTTCAATCGTCCTTCTTTAGTAGAAATATCAGTGGTTAGTTTGACTTGATATCATGAAAAATTTCATAATCTAAACTAGTGGAATGAAATTACGGCCTCTACCCTTCGGTAATTACCGAAGGGCAAAGGCTGCCGGTAACGGTTAACGACAAACGATTTACCAACCGAAAATTGGTCGTCGCTAATCCATTAGTAATAGGCATTACCAACGGCTTTTTGCTGTTTCCGACGAACTCGGGTCGTAAGACCAAGATGGGCAAATTTGAAATTATAACAACAAAGACCCAAAAATAAAAATAAGAACATAAAGAGAAATAAAAATAAAAACTTATGTCTCTAAAATTAAAATAATGGGAAATAAAATTAAGTATTTACATTTGATGAAATTGGAAATAAACATTAATTGTTACCAATGAGTAACATTGGTGTCTTGAAGATATTATGGTTTGATGATGCTACAAAGTGAAGAACTTGAAGACTTTAGTTATAATTTATTTAAAAGCATTTTGTAGAATTAATTGTATAGGAATAACTTTGTTTATGTAAAAACACTTAGAAGTTTTCCTGTTTAGAGGTCTTTGCGCAGATAATCAATTATTTGGTGTAATAATCGATTATCACGAGCCTATTTGGAAAATATTTGCTCGCACAAATTATCGATTATTGCTCAGAATAATCGATTATCATTGTCTGATTTAATATTGCCCAAGTTGCATAAATAATCGATTATCACTCAAGATAATCGATTATCATTTTTTGAAAACCCCATAACGGACACAAATAATCAATTATCACTTATGATAATAGATTATATTTGGCAGTTCGGAGTTGTCTTTTCAATTTCTGAACCTTAGGTTATAAATAGTTTTCCACAACTCTTAGGAAAAAAAATTCATTTGAGAGTATTAGAGTTGTATGCCTAACGGAAGCTCTCGTCGAGTGAAAAGGGATCTATGCCATTTGGGAATACAGTTTGTTTGAGGAAGTTCTCAAGTGATAGTGTTGCCTTTTGTCAAGACTTATGAATAGGAGAAGCTCGCGCTTAATGTATCTAAGGTCGGAGCGGTTCTCTTCAAGTTGGCCAAGGCAGGTTCTTCCATTCGTTTGTCGAAGGAAGGTTCTTCTGTTCGTTTGTCAAAGGAAGGTGTTTTCTATCCTTTTCTCATTTCATTATCATGTAATATGTATAACAATATGTTTAGTGAAAAAGGTTAATCACTATTCATAATGATTAACGACTTGACGTAGATCTTTTTGAACCAGTATAAAATTTCTGTGTTGATTTTCTTGAACCTTACACTCTCTACACTTTTAGTATACCATCTGTTTGATAAAAGTCTTAAAAGAAAATCACAATTTTAAAACAGACCATTGTATCTTGTTCATTGACCGCTACATGCTTAACACTCTTATATTCTCTCTTTATTCCTCTGCGCGACTCGTTGATACCTACATTAATCGGGTTTAAAGAGGAAAATAATGAGGTTAAAATCATTAATTAGAATAATAAATGATTTACTAATTTTGGTTTAATAAAAGAGAAAAATAATGAGGTTACAATCATTATTTATGACATTAAATGATTTACTAATTTTGGTTTAATAAAAAAGGAAAGTAATGAGATTTTAATGATTTATTTGATTAATAAATGTTTTATTATTTTTGGTTTGTTATTAAATGATATTTATTTATATTGTAACCTATTATTGGAGTGGAACCCATGAGGGGTTCAAGATGTTGAGTACATTGGGTTTTGAATGAAACTTTAGATAATGATGAATGAATGATGTTAGGCAAAGAATGAGAATAGTTGTTGTATTAAAGTATACGATGGACATTGACTGATGATTAGAATGGGTGAATGTTGGAGTTTCACTTGAGTTTGTGGTTGATGAGCATAAGAGTGGGGGATATGTCCACTTGTTGTACCTAGTAAAACCTAAAACTATTGATCGTCTTATACGAGATAGGGACTCCCTTTGGCCTTGTGTGCGAAAAGGGAGTGCTCAGGTATTGAGCCTTCTTTGTATGAAGGTGATGGTGTTTGTCTTGTCCTTGTGTGGCAGGAAACATGTTCCTTAGCCAGGATGGCAGGACTACTTAAGCAGACCTTTAGGGGAGGCTATAGGGGACCTAAAGGGGAGGCTATAGATTTGTGAGGTAGGGTACAGGAGTGTGACTGATTCTTTTCACTATGGAGTTATGGTATTGTGAAGGCTCATGGTGTTATTCATGATGAAGGATTCATTATGGGGTTAGTTCTGATGTAGGTACATTTGATGATGATTCGTGGTGACGATGTGTTTGGAAATTATCTTAATAAAAATAACATGGATGGTATAGTCACGATATAGTAAATGAGAATGTTGATGATGATCATGGTATAGAAAGGATTATGTGAGTAAGGATAACACTATATATGAATGTTTGTTATGAAGTTGTGTTTACTTGTTACGTACATGTTTTATTGTTATTGGTTGTGCTATGGTAGCTTACCCTTATTTTGTTTGTGTTTATGGTTGTGTGTGTTTTGCAATGATCATATGACATTTGGTTATACGGGAGCAGGGGATATTGCAGATGCTCTAGATGCATGATAAAGATGCGAGAGTGGAAAAAAGACTTAGGTTATTTAAAGTTTTTGTGCTATAAATTTTAGAAATAATGTTGGGTTTACTTTCTTTCGTTTTTATTTTATTAATTTCGGTATTATATAATTGGATTTCCTCAATGGTATTATATTTAAAAAAATTAATCTTTCCTCGTAATCGGGACATCCCAAAAATCGGGATGTTACATAAGATATAAGATAAAAGATCCTATCAATAAAATATTCATACTCCAAGTTCAATCAAGCCTATATAAAGAGACCTAGGGGAAACATAAATCATAGCTCATTCATTCTCTCAGACTCCTCTATTGGAAACAATCCTCCACCATTTCTCTCATTTTATTTTACCATGTATTTCACTCCATACATGGAGAGCTAAGCTTCTAGGGCTATTCCACTATAATTTAATTATGGATTATGAGATTAACTTGAATCAATGTATTTGTTTCTTTTGATTATTGATTTAAGTTATTCTTCTTCTATGTCTTTCATCTCTCAATCACGTTAGAAGTAATGATTTTTTTCATCATAAGGTGTTTGAATCTACATGACTATTGATCATATTAGTTCAAGGGTTTCTAGGTTTGATTGAGAATTTACTTTGATTGAATTTAAGAACTTTCATATGATTAAACGGATTTTTGCTACTAATTGAGAATGTACTTTGATTGGTGGTAAGAATTTCAACTATAATTAATTGAGAATTTACTTTGGTTAAATAACTTTTAATTTGGTTAAGAGATTCAAGAATAGACATGATTAAACACAATAGGATTTGATTGAGAATGTACTTTGGTTTAATTCATTGTGAATAATCTAGAAAGGTCTTGCATTTGATTGAGAATTTACTTTGATTAATTGTATGATCGCTCTCAAGTTAATTAAGAATTTACTTTAATTAATTTGAAACCCGAACAATAATCAATTAAATAATGATCTGTGGATAACTGATGATGAATTTATCTTGGAAAAGCAGTGGAATTAGCCTATTTCATTATAATTGTTTCTAAGTTTTCTATTTATTCTTCAAAAATTAACTTCATTAGCATAGATTTTTACTTTTATTGCATAGCATTTACTAATCTTTGAGAGTTTTCATAAGAATCAAATATTGAAAAGCAATTTTGTATTCGTTGGGAGACGACTCAAGGTTACTTTAACCATATCTATTTTCTTGATTACTAACTTGGCAATACTGAAATTGCCTTGAAAAGTAGTGTTAATTTGATAGCTTCAACAACAACGTATTAGTCAACATGTATGGAAGAGGATTTTGTGAGTAAGATTATCCTAACTCTACTAGTATCCAACTCATATAGAATAAAATATCTAGATGGTGAAAGTACAAGAAGGCTTCACATGGCAAACGATATGATATGAAAGAAGATTATATTTAAGGATCTACTAAAGTTAACCCTATCATGACTTGGTGAAGAATATTAGTCTTTGATATTGTTATGGCAAAAATAAATTGATAGTAGGTATTGATGGATATAGAGTTTCACAAGTCTATTCAATATGCTAGTTTTCTAGAAGCAACGTCTAGATGTATTTCTCTGTTTGAGCCATTTGGATTGAGATGTTCTTGAGATTTTGGATAAATTTGTTTGGGTTGATGATACATAATTGATTTTGATAAATGTGAACTATTTGAGTATTTGAGTTGGTTTTTATTCAGAATGTTCATTAATGAGTATTTGAGTGGTAATAGATGACGAAATGAGAAAAGTTAAGTTAAGAACCAAGTTTATCTCAAATATAACTTGATATTTTTTTGATATGTTATACTTTCTTTTATATTATTTTTTTCATTTTAAATGCATTAGCTAACCCTTATTTTCTATTTTTAATGTTTGTTTGATTCTTCTCCTTATACAATTATCGTATAATAACATGTGAAAAAAGGTCTACACACGGTGATAGTAGCACGTTGAAAATAATCAATGAAGGTCTAGAGTAGTAATTAATTTTATAGTAATGATGAATATCATATTATTTTAAAGAGTTGTATTAATCATATAGTCCATTATTTTTTAAATACCTTATATTTACACTTATATACTATTTTGAACTAAATGTTAATTATTTCTAAATATTTTATATGTATGTTAATGAACTATGTTATTCGTGAAGTAATGAACTAAGATTTTCTATTTTAGAAATTTTGAGTTTTTACACTTGTTATGTATCACTTCAATCCTACATTATGTATCAAATTGCGTGTTTCATCCTTTGCTTTGTAAAATTTATCTTATAAAATTGAAAAAAAAAATACAATTCCTTCGAAATGTACAAAACAAATCACATAAATCAAAATTCGAGAAAAAATATTGCTACAATAATTCCTATTAAGAAATTTTACAATTGTGATTTTATCTTTAAACAACGGAAATATATCTAACTTGACCTACCCAACTAAGCAAAATTAGAGGTTACAGAGGGGGAGGGAGGGGGAAACTACATCATAATAAAAACTGCAGGAACATGGCTGCAACATTGAATGCTTCAAATAAACCAAAATTAAAGTAAATCTCACAAGAACTAAACAGAGCGGCAACACCTTCTAACTGAACATATACATGATAAGCAACAAGAACTTCAAGCAGCTACTCCCCGATCCCTTCCACGACCACGACCTCTTCCCCTTCCACGACCACGGCCTACAAAACCATCAAATAAAAATTATATTAACTGGTCCACTAAGGTATCAGCTAACTAGGATGAAAACTCCAAAAGGCTGATACAAGAAGGAATGAAAGAGAACAGAGGAAATTAGATAGATATCAAGGAAAACTGTATGAAATCAAATGAAGTAATTTTCTTCAGTTTCTGGTATAGCCTGACTTAATCACAGGCGCCGTGTAATGCAAACAGCAATAAAATAGGAGTTAAAATCAAAATCATCAACCATGCAACCAATAACTCAATTAAAATGTTATCTGATAATACAATAGTTGTAATTTAAACAATAACTTTCATCGGCTTACCACGTGGGGCAGGTGGAGCATCATATTCACCATAGTCATAGTACCCAACTGGCTGGGCACCATAGCCTCGTCCCCATCCCCGAAAAGCACGCCCTCTGGCACGGCCACGACCTCTTCCACCATAGCCACGTCCACCAGCCCAACCATCACCATATTCCATACCTCCATTGTAAATTCCTAAGAATAACATTTTTTCCTAGTAAGCAGCTTTTACATTTTAGCGAAACCCCAACAAAAAGTTAAAGAAATCATTTTATGAAAATTCCATAATCTATATATAATACGTCATTTACAGTCAATTAGTGATACAAAGTACTTAGCAATACCTCTACCCCGGCCCCTTCCACGACCACGCCCTCTTCCTCGCATCCTTGGTGAGGCTTCTACATCAGATCAATATCAGTCAACATTCACTCTTTGAAATATTAAAAGAAAAATCTAATCAATTCACCTCCTTCCTCTTCATATTCATTTAAAGGTTTTACTTGATCAACTGGAAGTGGAGGTTGATATCTGCATTAGAAAAGCAAAGTGAAAATCATTCCAATAGTGAAAATTAAAAAGCCAAAGTTTAGAAAAGCAAAAAATGAAAACTGCAAATTTATAATCATCAGAGTCGAATACAATAAAAAGAAATGAAGTTGAATATTTCTATCAGTCCACATGAAAGTCAAAAAGGTTAAGTAAAACAGCACAATAGAAAGGGACTTTACTTAAAAATCCATTATCTAACATGTTCCGACATCTTCATTACATTATTGATAATGAAAGAGAATAATGAAACCAATCTTAACTAGAGATCTAGCACCTTGTCTCGTAAATGACACCTCTTAATATAGAAGGCATCAAACAGGTACATTCAGAAATACAGATGACATACAACAACACAGAAGTGCTTACCCTGTGGAGGACGTATCCAGTTCCTTTTTTGACAAGGTAATTGTGATCATCGAAACATGGCGAGTAGTCTCCAAACTATGCAATATATAACAAAACCAAAAAAATCACTCCCAAACACAAGTTTGGTATATGACAAGGTAGTATAGAACAAATAACAATACATACGGAAGAAGGCCTTCTTCAAGTGGTTCCCATGTGTCAGTTATATCAGTTGATCCAATTACGGTATTTTGATGCAAGCCAATAATCCTTCTCTGAAACAAATAACAAAACCGTACAACTCGCAAAAGTAATATGAATAAAAGCAGATTAACACATTCCATACAGATATCGACCCTCTCACCTTGATCAGTTCAGCAATCATTACAGTCTTATTTATTGCGCGCCCCATTGCTTTGAGAACAATTTCGTTGGATCCTTTCTCCTATAGAAAATACATATGGAACAAGAAGAATTGATAAAAAAAAAAATATCGGTTTATTCTAGATAAAATTATACTTTCATGGATGGATCGCACCAGAAAAAAAGGGAGAAACCTTATGACCAGCAGAAAATCAATGAAAATGATGTAGTTTAAAAACAGAAATAGAGAGAGATAGGCCCACACAACACTAAAGGCGCTAAGCAGGAAGATGATTACGCTAACAATTAGATAATTTACATAGTATTGTTCGTTTTTTCAGTGCGTGAAAGGAAAATTCATCAAGTTCACAAACAAAGAAGTAAAGGAATATCACAAAACGGGGTAATTTTCATGAATCATATTTCTACAGAGAATTATAAAAAAATCCATCCTTTAAGTTTTATCCCTGAATGACCTGCATAGCATAGGCTCTATTATAAATCAGTCACGTTAACTTACCAGAATATTGTCTTCTTTGGTTGTGCATTTTTTTCTACTTTATGAAGGGTTTTCTAAATTTATTTGATTGCCTACTGCCAAAAGTTCAGCCAACCCTAACATTTTTCTGTTATCGGATTCTTCACATGTTAATTGTCATTGCTTGTCAATTCACTCCAGTGTTGGGATACGATTTTCTTGTCTCCTATGATCATATTTTCAATTACCTGGGTTCAGAAACACATCTGAATGATCTAGCCACTCCATTCTGTAACACGCGTGCGTGAGAGAGAGAGATTCCATTTGAAAACCAAGCGCATGTAAAATATCAAGGTTTTACTAAAACTTCAATCTTAAAAATCCCTCCTCCTTGCTGTAATCATTCCAAACAAATTTCAATCCGCTAATACCAATTTAAGGCGATCCAGAACAAACAGTGTAAGAACACAACAAGACAGCATTAATCTGATTCGAGCAACCGAAGCAATAGTATCGACACCGAGACAATTAAATAAACGGCGAGTTCAGGCCAATTAATTTGAGAAAAAAAATGAATAAAAATGGAGGGAGGGGAAGAGAGTGATGGTAGAAGAGAAAGAAACCTGAAAGAGTGTGGTAGCGTAGGTGATGTAATTCCTCATTCTTCCTTGAGTAGTAACGCGTATCTCGTTCTCGTTTATCGGAGTCTCAGCCTTGGGCTTCTCTACCCTCTGATACCTATCCATCTACAAAACGCAAAAGGAAATTTCAGAAACAGAGTGAAAGGAAACACAAGGATGCTATGCTATGCTAGGGTTTAGAAAATGATCACATCTGACATACAGTTAGTTATGTTGTGCGTGCGATAGAAGAGGGATAAGATATGATATGATACTCTATATCACTCTGCTTGAGTTGACAGGTAGGTTTTGGAAATATGGGTTTGTTTGTTCTGTGCTTTGAATTTTAGATTCAGGCTTGGAATTGAAGAGAGAGAAAGAGAAAGCTTGCGTACCTGGCGAGGTGTGGCTGCACTTGTAAGGAAAAAAAAAAGTGTAGTGTACCAACCAAGCAGAAGAAAAAGGCTGGTGAGTAGGGCTATGACGTTGCGGTCTTATCGCCTAAGAGACCGCCAAATTAACCTTCTTCTTTCTTTCTTCTCTTTCCCTTCACACTGGGCTTTTCTACTTATTGGGCTTTTCTCCTTCTTCGGCCTCCCTCCCTACTCAATTGATATTATTTACAAGGATGTTGCTTTCTCCACCATCACACCTTTCTTTCTCCACCTCTCCTTTATTATTTTATCCTTCGATAAAATTTTATTTTTATGGGTATTATTTTTTAATTTTACCTATTCACAACATATTTCACTAATAACATATTCTAGTCTCATACATGAGTAAAATACTTTTCTTTCATTTTAACATTATATTTCTTCCTGGTGGTGGAAAGAATTATCAAGCAGTCTCACTCTCGTGGTGTAGTAATAAACCTTGAAATAAAACCCTAAAATAAAAAAAAGTAACCTTTAAACGGAGGTGACATCTTCAACGGACATCCGTTGAAGATGTCACCTCCGTTTAAAGGTTACTTTTTTTTTATTTTAGAGTTTGTTTTATTAGGGGACATCCGTTGAAGGATGTCACCTCCGTTGATGTACACTTCCTCACGTTGGTTGATGCTCTGTACGCTCCTTGATGTTCCTCTACACCACGGCAGCGATGCTCCTTCGCACAACGGCGGCAATGGAAGCTTTCAAATCAAAAAAAAAACTGGAAAGAAAAAAGGAATGGAAGTGCGGGAGGTGGGGAGGTGAAACGAAAATGGAGAAAGGGAAAGAGAGTTCCGTGGGTGGGTGCTGAAAAAGTAAAATTAGGGTTTTAAATTATTTAAAATAGGATAAAAGTAAAAAAAATTTTAACTTCAAGATATAATTGTATTTAAAATAATGTGGGGAGGTAGAAGAAGTATAGGGTGGTGGTGGAGGGAGCAACACCCTATTTACAATAATAAATAATAATAGGACGGAGCAAAGCATTATTTGGGAAAACAAAATCAACTTCCTACATTAAAGTTGGAAAAGTTTGATTCCCATGCTCAGTTTAACGTTTGAACAGAATACCATTAGTAAAGTTTACAATAAAAAATTTCGTGGCGAGGCGAAAATTTAAATTCTCAAATTATATTTTTGGTAAAAAAAATTACTATATTATTCTAATTGAATCCTCTAGTGTGATAACAAACTAGATCTTAGTAAAAGTAGTATATTCCTTTTTAGTCACTCTTAAAATAATAATTCTTAAGGTCCGTGATTCCCAGAAATCATGATCTCTTAGTACGAAAATATTTATTCAATACCAAAGGTTTTCTGCATTTTATTTATATTCAATTACGTATTTCTATTTTCTGAAAGGGAAGTAATTTATTTCCTCAATCAATATACAATAGGTAATGGTTAATATTTTTTTCATTTTTATATCAAAAGTAAAGAAAAAGGTAAACAAGCTACTAAAAGAAAAGAAACAAATTCTAGGTGAGAGAGGAGTTCCAAGATTGAAATGCAATAGGATTCACGTATAAGGAAACAAGAGTGAGATCTAGGTTACTACCCTTTAATGGAAGGTTAGAGATATTTGATATCGATGAACTATGAAATGGTAAGTCAAAAAAATTACTTTGAATAATAATAAGTAAACAAAGGAGGACAAGGAAGAGAAGCTTGCACGGGTGACTTTTATACTTGTTCAGATCAAAAGATTTATGTCTAGTTGTTAATCTCTCTAAAAGAGGGATTAACTATGGCTAAAATAAACCAATAACTTAGAATAATGAAGTAGAGTACACATTTAGAATACACCTCTCTTGATAGACAAGAGATGAATAACACTTCATTTTGACCCACAAAAGGATTAACAAGCTTGACTTTGCTTAACAAATATGTTTAACCACTTAGACCCACAAAGATAAGCACTTCCTTCTACAAGACTTAAGTATATTTCTTTTAAAAGTTGATATGTTTAACAGGGTGCTGTATATATCTCACTTGGTGAGACCTCCTTGATGGGCTAAGTGGTCTTGTGCTTATATCTTTGTTAGAACATAAATGTTATGTTATTTATTTATTTTGTTGATATAGTGCAACACATGTTATTGTATGGTTGTTAAATTTATGATGTCTGATATTCTCAATGTGATGTGTTGGCATGTTAATAGAGATGGTTGTCTAGAATTGAATGGATGGGAGTTCAAATCTTAGGGAGAGAGTTTGATGGGAAACCTTTGTTTATTTAGTTATATTTTTACCTAAGGACAAGAATGAATTTTCCCTTTGTGTATTGAGGTGTAGAAATTATAATTGGGGGTATAGAAAGTAAATGCTTGCACTTGAAATAAATAAGCTATAAAAAATAAAAGATTTGAAATATATCAGTTATGCATTTAGACACATAAAAATTGAGAGGAAAAGAAAGAGAGTACTATGAGACAAAGAGACTGAAATTTAAAGAGGAGAAATGAATTTCTATATAGAGAGTCGAAGCATGAGAGACTATGCATTGATTGATCTTGTTGTAGATAAAGCTCTAGAATTAACCAAGACATGGGAAGCTTACCATATGTAATTATTTATTTATTTAATCGATAGTAATTTTGAATGTTTTGAATGACTTATCGGAGTGCATATGATTGTTTGGGTGAATTATGAGATTATGGTAGTCTCTATACCATGGAAATTTTATTCTAGGACCAATAAATGTTGGTTCTCATTTATATGCACACAAGAATCTAATTTTAGCAAGTAAACATTGGAATAATGGTTTAAAGGAAAGTGAGTAATTACTAGAAAAATTTGAAATGTGAGACAAGATGAATAAATTAGGAATTATTATTTCCTTTTAATTATAATTAAAAATTTATGAGGGGTTAATGTTTCCTTTTAATTATAATTAGAAATAATTAGAGATTAAGGTTTCCTTTCAAACACAATTGGAAATAATTAGGGAATAGGAATCTTTTAATCACTATTTAGTGGTAATTTCTAATTACCTCTAATCTTAATTGCACTACTAGAAAAACATCATATAACATCGGTATTTTTCAGCCTTTCACGTCGAATTTGAGGTCAACGTCATACCGGGAGACGTTAAATTTACGTCGAACATAGAACAATTTGATGTTCATAGTAAAGAAAATTAACATCGAATTTTGTCAATATTCGACGTTAATAATTTTTTTTTGTGTTTTTAATTAATTGTGATCCTTTTTTTACAACTCTACGAGATCTGAAAAGCAGAAAAACAACAAATTTTAGTTTTTGGTATTTTATAAAGCATGAACTATGAACGTGTAGTGTAGTATCAACAACAAACAAACAATAACAAACAAGAAACAACAATAACAAACAACAAACAACAATAACAAACAACAAACAACAAACAAGTTCAATCAAACAACCACAACAAACAAGTTCAACCAAACAACAACGACAAACAAGTTCAACAAAAAACATAACAACAAGTTCAACAAATAAGTTCTTCAAAACGAAAACGAAAACTAACCTTGAAAAGGTGGGTTCATCGAAATAAAGTGTGCCACCCGTGAGAGAGAAAGCAAAATGCGTCTATGAAGGACAAGAACACGAAAATAATCGGTCAAAAAAAACGAAAATCATACCTAAAGTAGTTAATTAACATACATTTATAACAAATGAAAGAAAGATTACATGTGATGGTCGTCAAACTTCGTTCTAGAAAAGTTTGAGCAAAGAAGAAGGTATCACGCGCTGAGTTAAAGTGAATTAATTTCCAATTTTCAACTCAAATTTTTATTGAATTCATTAACCTTTTAACGTGTAACGCTGGGGCATTCGACGTTTTATATCCTTTTGACGTCTAATTCTAGGGAATTTGACGTCATACGTAAATACATTTTCACCTTCGTGCCAATCATTTTCGCAAAATTTATCCAATATAACAAATTAACGTCAATTCTAAACGATGTCTAATAATTGAATTTATTTACAAAAATATCACCGGTCATTTTTAACGTTGGTTATTCAACAGTTGGACGTTGAACGCATGACGTTATACGCTGTTTATGCACTAGTGTTGGGTAATTCAATTAAACCCACTTATTAATCAAAACATTTTTCCTCAAACTTTGTTTAGTTGTTCATAAACAAACTAGCCTTGGGTGTCATAGCGGTTTTGGTGCAAGATCCTCACTTAAGGAGGGTTTACTTCTTCCTTTTACTTCTAGTTTAGGCTTGCGATGCAGGGAAGGTAGGCATCATTCTTTTTCCCCCTTTGTCTCGGTTTTGGGTGGTGTTTCACAGGAAAGGGAAACTCCCTTCCTCTTCACTCTATTTTTGGTTCATTCACAGGAAGGGAGACGTTGTTCTCCTTTCCCCTTTTCTATTTCTGATTGGGTGTTGTAGGGAGGGGAGGTGGAATTTGTTGGCTTAGGCGCAACCCATCTCCACGATGATGGGTTCGTTCACCAACGTCTCTACGACCATTCAAACCATGTGGAAAGTATGTGTCATATTTCATACTTCCATTTGAGATTATTTAGCTTTAGTAGTGGCCACGTGGAACTCTAGGAATTGATAGGATTTCTAAAAGTTAGTGGTCACATGTCCTTCCCTCATTAAAGAGGATTTGTGGACACTTTTCCACCTCTTAGAAGGCCACTTGGGTAGGCATGCAAAGTTTTGATTTTTAGGGTTTTTAGGAGATACCCTTAGCCTATAAGTAGAGATGTCTTCTCTCATGTATTCATATTTGATGTTGATTAATTTTATGTTCCCATTTATGGTCATACTACTCTCCTTAAGATCAAGACTAGAGCAACTCATAAGGTCCCACTAGTCACCTTCCTATTAGAGTTGGCCTAACCTCTCTTTGAGTCACCAAACACCGCACCCTCACCATCAAACTGTAAGAATAGTTAGGCCTTATTTCTCAACACCAAGAGAGGGGTGAATTGGTTCTTCTTGAAAATATGTTCTTTTATTATCTTTTGAAAAATCTTTAGAGCTTTCTTGAACACAAAAGACAATAAAGAAAATAATGCAGTAAAAGAGTGAAGGGATAGAAAATAAACACAGATTTTTATATTGGTTTGGCCTCTATGCCTACATTCAGCCCCTTTCAATCAACCTGAGATTGAAAGACCTTCCAGTATAAAGATTGAGTTAATACAGATGGACTTATAGAGACCAACTCTCAATGTAATCTCCTCTGCAATTCACAAATCTACTATAGGAACAAACACACTATAGAAAGAACAATCATCTTTCTCTAGTACCCCTTTGAAACCCTTCTCAAAGATACAAGAACCACACATTCTCTTCTTGGAACCACGTACAAGGAAACCACAATCTATGGATTGTGTACACAATACTGATCTTGTAACACCCCGATTTTTGACATGTCACGGTGTAAATTTTTTTTCAAAACTCTTTTATAAAACATTTATTTCGGATAATCAAACTTTATTCAATTAAAATGTGGAAGCAAAACATAATAATAAACGTTGTCTGTTCATAACGAAAATCTCAAATAATATCTTTTACAATAAAAATACCAAGTATGAAAACTTTTAAATAGAATAAATCATTCCCAAAAATAAAGATCCCAACTCTCACGTCAGCTACGCCAATCCAGTCTTATCTACAACGCCATCTACTCTCGTACAAGTACGGTCATCGTAGGTGGAAACCACAACCACAACATTTCAGGGTGAGCAACTAGAAATATCATAACATACAACAAAACATATTTAATTTTAATCACAGAGTAATATAATCATATAACATATTCCATCAACGCATTAATATCATAGCCACATCATTCAGGAATCAATGTCGTTTCCTTCTACTGTGTCGTCATGACCTGTTATCACTAATAGGGACCTGTTCTCACTAATAGGGAAATTTGAGTCGTCTTCCATCGCAACTTCCGACCGATCTCCCTGACTTCTCAAGGACTAACGAGTAAATACACTAGCACTACGCACACCAATGCACTATACTCAACACGAGCCGAAGCCTTTTGGGCGAGACATCCACCTCCCTGCCTAGAGGGAAGTGACACTTGAATAACTATCTCTAAATGAGAGTCCAACACATTCTTAACATAGCGCAGTACGAAAAACTCACACATGACCGCCGACAATACAAGGAAATAACATAGCTTCATATTCACATTACAAATCCTTACATAACATGTATTTCTCACCCATCACAAGGCTTATAACACAATCTCATTACATTTCCCCTTTAATCTCAATACTAGACATTAACTTATCAATAACATGCATTATTCACCAATCACAAGGTTTATAGCAAAATTCAACACATTCCGCACTTAATCTCAATAATAAACATCAACTCCTCAGACACAAGATTTTACTACCCCATATAAAATACGTCTTCATATACAACACCACAACATCTTATAAAATACTACTACATCAAATAAATCATCACAGAAACATATAAAATTACTATGATAAAACATCACCACAGCACATAAAAATATTTTACTTTTATAAGGAGTAATCCCAGATGATCTCAATTGGCAACTAAGGAAAAAATTTGTACATGATGCCAAACAGTTTATTTGGGATGATCCTTACTTTTTCAAAATTGGGGCAGATAACCTTCTAAGGCGCTGTGTGACTAAGGAAGAGGTGGAAGGAATTTTATGGCACTGTCATGACTGACCTTATGGGGGGCATTTTAGTGGAGAGAAAACAGCTGCAAAAGTGCTCAAGTTGGGATTTTATTGGCCTACTGTGTTTAAATATGCTCACAATCATGCCAGAAACTGTGATAAGTGTCAAAGGACAAGTAATATCTCCAAACGGCATGAGATGCCATTGCAAAGCATATTAGAAGTAGAAGTTTTTTATTGTTGGGGCATAGATTTTGTGGACCTTTTCCACCCTCTTTCAATAATGAGTATATCCTGGTGGTTATGGATTATGTGAGGAAATGGGTGGAGGCTCTGACCTGTCCCAAGAATGATTCCAAAACTGTCATCAAATTTTGAAAAGGCAAATTTTCTCCAAAGTAGCTACATCGTATCATCCATAGACAAATGGGCAAACTGAGGTTTCCAACAGGGAGATAAAAAGAATTTTAGAAAAGACAGTGGCTTCATCAAGAAAAGATTGGTCTCAAAAGTTGGATGATGCCCTTTGGGCATACAGAACTACAATGAAAACAACTATTGGATTATCTATTTTTCAAATGGTTTATGGAAAGGCATGCCACCTTCTGGTGGAGATGGAACATCGGGCTCTATAGGCTTTAAAGTTCTTGAATTATGATTCTTGTGACACTGCAGAAAAAACGAGAAGGCAAATTATTGATCCCTAAGAGATGCGGCTGCACGCCTATGATTCTTCAAAGAATTACAAAGAAAAGGTGAAATTTTATCATGACAAGAAGCTGGTAAAAAAATTCTTTAATCCAGGACAGTAGGTACTTATGTTCAATTCACGACTGAAACTTTTCCCTGGAAAGTTGAAGTCCAAGTGGTCTGGTCCATTTATGATCAAGAATGTTCTTCCACATAGAGCAGTTGAGTTAACAAATCCAACATCTGAAGATCCACAAAGGAGTTGGGTTGTCAATGGACAAAGTCTCAAGCATTATTTGGGTGGTGAGGTGGAACGCCTTTCCACAGTCATGGAGTTGGTTGATCCAGATTGAATCTATTAGGTCAAGCTAGTGACGTTAAAGAAGCGGTTACTGGGAGGCAACCCAACTTTCTAAACTTTCCCTTGTTTTTTTTTATTTTTTTATTTTTTTTATTGTTTTTATTGTGTTTATTGTTGAACCCTTTTAATATTCCCGTTTTTATGTAGTATAGGAATGATGTACTTTGCTCTATCTTATTGCAGTCGTTTAGTTCTTCTAATGTTGTGTTTTGATGAGTGTTACTTTTTGATGCTTATTGTTTAGATTGAGGTTGAGATGATGCATTATGTGAAAATACACAGGTGGTTACTTCTAAGATGTGAAACAGGTGCTTGAGGTAAAACTTGATTGAGACACTGAGCAGGATGTTTTTCAGAATTCTAGAACTTGAGAGTTTACCTGTGTGAGTTTTGGGCTTCAAAGTTGTTGTGAATAATTGCTATTACTTTGGAAGCATAAATGATTTTGCCCAAATTTTTTGTGATTGAACTACTTGCTTACAGGTTTCATATGATCAAGGCCATCTTTTGTTTTCAATTTTTTTTAGCCTTCATAAATTTTTTCACAGAAAAGAAAACCAATTGCTCTACCTTTTGAACCTTGAGCCTTAAGCATGTTTTGAAAACCCTGTTTTAAATTCTTTACCTTGAGTTGAGTTGAAATATTTGTGAGGTATTGAAAAAGGCTCAAGTTTGGGGTTGCTGGTAAGCAACCCCACTTTTCTAAGCAGTGAGCAATTGAAAAGCAACAGAAAACGAAAAAGAAAAATCAAAAGGAAAGAAAATGAAAGGAAAAAGGAAAAATAAAAAGAAAAGAAAGTAGATCTCACTGCAAGGGAAAAGGGTTGGGAAAGATCTTCTTGAAAAGAGAACATGTGAGTAATTGATAAATTCATAAATGTCTCTTTTAACTCAAGGAATTTTGCTGACCAGAAAAACCAATTTCCTTCTTAGCCCAGCCAAGTTACAAGCCGTGAAAAGCCCTTGTGATGACAACTTGCTTGTAAATCTGTTTGAATGTTGTTAAATGAAAAGCAAAATTAATTTGTGTGACATTGTGTTAGAAGAGTGAAAAAGGCACCAACACTATACACTTGTAAGGGAGTGAGATACTTTTGAATGCTTGAGTGATACACTTTTGAGTACTTTAGTGAAACACTTTCCTTGGTGAGGAATAGTTCTTTGAATTTCTAATTACATCTTTGCTTGATTGATTGATTACTCTTAAGGACAACATCTGTTGAACTGTTTGAGCATCACTTTGAGTTATTTGAAAGAAAGCATTTGTACATCTGGATTGATATTCTTATGATGGGCTGATTGAAGTGATGATTTATCTTGAGAACAAGATTGTGAAAAATTGCTTAAGCATTGTGATAATTGTTAAGAGCTGAGTTACATTATGTTTTGCTTGAGGACAAGCAAAGTTCTAAGTTTGGGGTTGTGATAATGGTTTAAAATACCGTTATCTGTGATGTAACTTTGATACTAACTACACCCTTTTTGACTTAGAAACTTGCTTGGACTCATGCTTTTTAATTAAGTTGTGTGAATAAGAGAGTTGAGGTTGAATTTGATGATTTTATGACTAATTCCCTTTGTTTTGATAGAAAATGAGTTAATACAAGAAGCAGAGATGAAGTGCTAAGGATATAGAACTCAGAAAGCCCTAGAAAAGGACCAGAAGAGGGAACTGCACGAAGCTTGGGCGACCTGTAGAAGGCTTGAGCATGGAAAAATCGACGTCCACTGCCCGGGCGCCCTAGGCCGTCCGGGCGTCGAACCCCCGAAGCCTGGGCGAAATTGAAGGCTCAAGCCCTACGGAAATCGACAGCCACCGCCCGAGCGCCCTAAATAGGGCGCCCGAGCGTCGGGCGTTGCAGATCCGGCCTAGTTTTTGCTTTGTTTCGACTCTTTTGGACCGGGCCCTGTTCCTACTCTTTTCCAACTTTATTTAAAGGACCCAGGCGCTCTAGGTTTTGTATCTCTGGTTGGAGCAACACAACAACACACTCTTCTACTCTCTGAAGGCGGATCTGGAGGAGGAAGCTTCCTCTTCTACTTTTAGGGTTTTACTATCTCATGCTTTTCCATTGTACATTTAGTTTCACCCAAACTCCATGCCTGTATAGATAAATCATAGTCACTCCCCTTACTTGAACTCTAGAGGCGTTGCTCATGCTTTTGATTCTTCACGATTTGGCTTCCTAAACCTTCTGTACACTCACTGAGTTGCTAAGGGTCTCTCCCCAAGCATTTTGCTAAGAAATAGTGAGCTAGGGTTTTCTTTTCTAATATTCTCACGGCTGGTGTAAATCTTATCAGTTTCAACTCTAAACATAATTTAAATACCCTAGATGTAACTTAAACCTTCTAAAATATCCTCTAAATATCTCCAAATCCTTTTTGTTATCATTCTATCTTTTCCACCTTTTGTACATGGAGAAAAATAAAAAAATAAAAACTAACTAATTGATCCCTACGACTCACGTTCGCACAACCCAATAAGAGAGGAAAAAAAATATAAACTAACTAGTCAACGCTCTATCTCGTAGAATAAGAGATAACAAATAAACTATGTTCTCTTTCCTCTCCTATAAATAATGAACTCAAAATAATATAAAAAGATTCAGCATGCAAAAGAGAATATCAAAGAAACCTTTTATCACTCAACTTTATATCATAAATAAATATTTAATTAAAAAAAATTAAAATAAAATAAAAGTCAATTTTATTTTATTCGGATCTTAAAGATCTCGAAAGAAAACACCTCAATGTGCGGATGATTGATCAGCCAATGAAAGTCCAAAGCAATCCTTCAAGAATCCTTCAAATCTACAAAACTTTCGTATCTTGATTCTTGGAGAAACAAGATACCTTCAAAATCTTTTTCTAAAATTCAAATGCTCAAAAGTTATCAATGCAACGTGTTATGCGTCAATATATAGATTTCCTCATGTTTGACGCTTTTTAATCGATTACAAAATTAATGTAATTGGTTAAGAATTTAACAATACTATACTAGATTTACATCAAAACAGATTTAATTGATTACGCAATTAATGTAATCGATTGCACATTTATTGTAAGTCAAAGCAATTCAAAATATGACTTTTATGACAGTTAAGACTTAACACGAAAACAATTTTCAATATGTACCATATTTAACCGATTAAGGAAATTGTGTAATCGGTTAAGTATTACTCTTAAGCAATTTTGAAAACTTTTTCTACTGAAAACTCATCACTGCACACAACAAACAGGTCTTAGCAAAGGCACGAGTTTTAATCGATTATACATATAATGTAATCGGTTAAAACTTGTAGGTTTGCCACAATTTAAGCATTAGCTAAGATCTGATGAATTTAATTGATTACATAAACATTGTAATCGATTACTTCATACATATATGCATTGTGCAAGTAGTTTTGTCATTCAAAAACATGAATATGCATACTACAGATATAAACACATGTATGACCATAGTAAGTATGCAAACCAATCAGTTCAAGCACTAACAAACATGTAAATTCAACTATGCATATTAAAACGTTTCAGTTGTTGTGCAAGAAACATATAGAAACAATTTTGTTGTTGTCATCATAAAAGACAAAACACACAAGAGATTGGGTTACATAGGTCGTGAGCTTGCCGCTTACATCCGTAGTTTCTGCAAATCCTTGTCCCTTGCGTACCATATTCCGTAAATCACACCTAAGGACCAAATCACCAGAACCTCTCTTCTAGCTTTTGGACCACCTTTGATTGGAGGGTTGTTGTCATAATGGTATTGGTGTACCGAAGGCAAACAAAAACATAAAGGAAGTTGAAATCATAGGTGGTTTCATGGTATCATAAAAGTAGCACAAAATTAATGCATGATGAATTATGCTTCATTATTGATATTCATTCGCGTACTTGAAATCAAACAAATTAATTTCTTCTACAAATTTGTAATATAACGTATAATCTAGATAGAGTATTAAAAGACACATTTTTATTATATTCAATTTTTATTGTATTCAATTTTTTATATTCTTTTTTATACTTTATTCTATTTTTGTTTTTGGATGACGTAATTTATAATAGTAATTCATTTATTTGAAGAATTTAAAATGCTTCTCACTAAAATGACTTGTTTGTACAAAGTAATTGGAAAGAAATTTAAATTTAAGAAAGTTTAGAAGTTAGATAGAAGAATTTCAAATACACCAAAAAATATAAGAAATTTCAAATTAGACTTTACTCCACTTGTCAAGATCAAGACGAGTCGGCTTAGGTCAAAGGCTCAGTCTAGACGACTAAGGCTAAAAGCTCAGTCGAGTCAGTTTGGAGTCAAGGCTCACCAAAGTTGACTCAGGGTGAAACTCAAATTGATTTGAATCAAACAATATTTGATGAAGAATTGGCTCGAGTTGAAGGTTCAAACATGTTAGCTCGAGCCAAAGGTTTATATGAGTAATTTTGGATCGAAGATTGAGAAAAGTAGAGCAACACAAAGATCAAGACGAGTGGGTCCAAGCTGAAGCTCGAGCTGAGTCAATTAGGGACGAAGGTCGACCCGAGTAGGCTTGGGTCAAAGGTCATGTCAAGTAAACCCAGGTCGAAGGTCAAGCCAAGTTGACCCGAGCCAAAAGTCGTGTCGAGTCAGTCCTGGTAGAACTTTGATTTGATTCGGGCTCGGGTCAAAGGTCGAACAAGTTCAGGCTTAGACCGAAGGTCCAGTCGGGTCGGGCTTCGGCTGAAGGATGAGTTGTGTCAATAAGGTCGTAGGATGAGCAGTTGACTTAGGCCGAAGATCTAGCCTAGTTGGGTCAGCCGAAGATCGAGCCTAGTTAGGTAGAGTCCAGTCAGATTGGGTCAAAGTACAAGCTGAGTTGAGCTAACCCAAAGGTTTAGCCAATTCAATCACAACCGATGGTCGAGCCGAGTTGGCCTAGGTCGAAGGTTGTTAAGATGTCGGCAAGTGTACCGAATCGTATCAAGCAATAATCATTGGTAAGACCAAGTATTGTTTTCCAAGAGACTCACGAAACTAAATCGTCATGTAATTACTTAACTAATTAAGACTTTGAAGAACAATTTTAAGGTTTTGAATGCAAAAACAAGAAATTAAATATGAATGCACTTTTGATCAATTGAAGAAAAACACAAAGATGAATGGATGATATTGAAAATATGAGATGAATATGTTGTTGGGGTTTAGATTTCACCTAGTTTACTCTCATGCATATATGAATTTGTCTTCTTCATTAATGTTAATATCACTTTCTAAATTACTTAAAACTCGATGTTTTGGCGAAGAAAGTTTATCCTTAATTACTAGATCACAATGTCTTGTATCACTAGTAATTAATTCTGCATTACGATTAGAAGCTTAAGATAACCAAAACTCGTATCCCTATGTCTAGGAAATACTGCTTTTGGGAGCAATTCTTCACATCTAGGTTTCCCCGTATGTGTCCATATCACAAAAACCAATGATCATGTCATGAATGAGTTAACCATAACAAGCATAGACCAAAGAAGAATAACCCTAACAATTAATGAAAGAAGCATAAATAAATTAGAATCAATTCAAATACATGAGATTTCACAAGGTTACATCATCCCCCAACAACAAACTGAATTTAGTTGCCCCTTGTCATGGGGAAACTAGATGAACAATGGAATGAGAATGAAAGATAAACCCTAAAAACCGAAGAGGAGAGCTTTTGCATCCACTTTTGCCTCCAGAGAGTTGGAGAAATCTGAATTTGTGTCAATTCTGTCAAAAGATACTCCCTCTAGGACGTCCAAGTCCTTAAATAGAGCTGAATTGGATCATGGGCCAACGTTGACACCGCTCAGCTTGTAAGACCCAAAAATAAATTAATACTATAAGATAATTTATTTTGCAACTAATATTTAGTTAGTAAGAATTTCTTATTTTGTAATGGTATTTGTGTGTTTAAGTGTTTAAGATGTAATTCTATTATATTACTTACTTTGTTAAATTACCATGGTTATTGAATTAAATGGCTTTAGGACTCTGTAAAACTTGATCTTTAGTTATGAATAAATTGTTTATGTGCTTTCTTGAACAAGTGACTTTCAATCACTTTGAATTTTTATCACTTGTTATGTGTCACCGAAATGGTATGATAATTTCTTTGTGTATTATTATTTGAGTATTTTTACTTAGAACTCTTACAATTCCATCTTGACTTCTCTGCAAAACCGTTAACATATTTTTTTCTTTCCAAAGTTTCATAATTTTCTTTATTTTGTTTGTTTGTCTTTTATCATTATAATTAATTCTTCATATATTTTTTTAGTTCTAAAAGCTTGAACTATGATGTATATACATTGGCCACGTGAAGAATTTATCTTCGTGCATACTAAGGGCCATATTGAGTAGCATGAATCTTTTCTCCTTCAACCATGACCAATCTTTTCCCCCACTTCATCTGATAATATTTTTAATTGTTGTTGCTTTCTCCACTCTTCACGGTTATGGTCTATTTTCTTTACCATGGGGTCACCTTTTGTGTAAACAAAACACAATATCTTCTTAAGTGCACACAATAGGACAAAACTATCATCATGAAACGACTCTGTGGGAAACATTGAACGAAATTTTGACCTTAAAAACCAATATTATCCTTTTCTAGTGACCAACTTGAATTCCATCTTGCATTGGAGGGACCTTCTGTTTGTTAATAAATCGTAGGATTTCATTAGGAAAAGAAAAAAGGGAAAGAAAATAAAAATAGCAAGAACTGAAAGAGTGAACGGGAGAGATATCTAAAATTGGAGTGTTGCCGGAGAAGTTGAGAAACTAAGGAAGAAGGAGACTTAGATCAACAAAGTAAGGGCTGAAAATCTTAAGGAACCAACCAACCTTTGCTGGAGAAAGAGGTAGGGGAGCTCAACCATTTCTTTTACTCAATAGTATGATTACCTTGCCAATTTTCGGTCTTGAATACTAAGATGCATGCCTTATTTTGTGAAAGCTTGAAAGGGTTCACTTTGCTGTAGAATATACTCGTTGTTGACTCTGTAAAATATGATACAAGTATAATTTTGGCTACCTCTAGTATCATGATACTCTCTCTTGAAGTTGTGTGATATGAGATGCCTTTATGGTCTATTCTCATTGTCCAAATAGAATGAAAACAACTCTATGATATAATAGGATTGATTTAATGTGTCAGAGAGGCCTAACTCTTGTGAACTCCAACTACTTAATTACTCCACTTTATTCTAAGTAATTTCTTTTGCTTAGCTATGCTTAGCCGCAAATGGAACACTTGTTTCAATCATTTTTATTCACCTTAGCTTTTATGATTGACCAGCCATACCTCTAGATAATTCTTTTGATTTTACCAAGAAGCATGTCACGAGAATCTTTACTGAATGGCAGAACTTTATTTCAAATTATGTTACATACTTTCCTTACCTTAGGCTACCCTTGTCATGACACATCTCTACCATTAATATTTTTTTTTGAACGTGAAGTACCATTCCATGTGGATCTTAAGAAATAGTACTAATGCAGCTATCCTAATGTGTTTTTTTTTCTTTTCTATCCATAAATATAGAAATTCCAGTTCCGATGTTATTATTATTACTATTATTACTTTTAGGTTTAATGTCTCAATAGGTCCCTATTTTCGTCCCAAATTTGAAATAGGTCCCTGTTATTTTTGAAGTCTTAATTAGATCCTTATTTTTGTTAATTTGATGCAAATAAGTCCTTTCCGTCAATTTCAGAAAACGGCGTTAAAGAGTGTGTGACGTGGCCTGTGTGAATGCAATTTTTTAATACTCAGAAATAAATGATGAAGTAAATATAGTATAATTCATGCTGAAATTAATTAAACAGAGGGCAAATATGGAAAAACTTAATGTTTTTTTGCTGAAACATGCATCATCTGTGCAAGTGGGAAATCAAAATCAAATTGGGGGATTTTTCTATTATAGGGCTCATGCAAGAGGTAAACTTAGCGAATTCTTGTACGCGAGCCCTAGAATAGAAAAATCCCCCAATTTGATTTTGATTTCCCACTTGCATAGATGATGCATGTTTCAGCAAAAAAAACATTAAGTTTTTCCATATTTGCCCTCTGTTTCATTAATTTCAGCATGGATTATACTATATTTACTTCATTCTTTATTTCTAAGTATTAAAAAATTGCATTCACACAGGCCACGTCACACACTCCTTAACGCCGTTTTCTGAAATTGACGGAAAGGACTTATTTGCATCAAATTAACAAAAATAAGGATCTAATTAAGATTTCAAAAATAACAGGGACCTATTTCAAATTTGGGACGAAAATAGGGACCTATTGAGACATTAAACCTTATTTTTATTATACATTAGAAATCGAACAACTTGTCTTGCTTTTCTTAATTTAATTGCATGCGAGAACTTTGCCTATTTATGGTTGTCATAAAAGTTTGGAGTGTGATGGTTAGTCAGATGATCACGTGAAGTGTTAAGGATTTTGTGCCTATATATGAATAAAGAGTGAATAAAAATAGCCACATCAACATACAGTCCTTTCGGGGCACATTTAAATTTTTTTTTAGTAAAAAGACATACTTGGATGAAGCAATTCTTGATGCACCAAAAGTTTGTTCCTGTTTTTGTTTATTTTATTTTATTATTATTTTTTTTTTGACAAAGGTTGGAAACTTTTCATTCAATTCCTTTAATTTTTATATATTTCCACTTTATTTGAATTTAGTCCATTTTGTCTGCCATGCGGATCATGGGTTACATTATTTTATGTCTTTCAAATATGAAAGTTTGTTATTTCAAGAGTGGAACAAATTTCTTATGCAATAATTGTCTTAATACGTGAACCTTGTTTCATATTTTTTTATATATAGTTTATGGTGTTGGATTTTACCTTTGGTTTAACCATGTCTTACGGTATATACGTTATAACATGTGTAGACCATTATAATATTATGATAGCTGCACTTGAATCATAATATTCTAGAGCCTTAATTGTCTTTATCAGTATCAAATATCCTTTATTCTCCACAGAAAGTGTAGGAATTTATAATTTTATCATTATCCCTCTGTGAAACCAGTGTTATTGGTAAAAATGTTAATCTTGGATAAATTACTGCAGCTGACACTTTAATCTAAAAATTACGAGTTAGTATTCATATGAAAGGTTTTTAAGTCTAGAATCCAACAAAACAAGAATCAACTCATGCGGAGTTTTATAGAGAGAGTTACAGGTGAAACATTAAACGAAGACCGGAGTTGACAGCAATTTATCTTGAATGTGACTTCTGTATTTAATACAAGTTGTCATGTATTTTTTTTTGTGGGATTTATTTAGATAGCCTTTAATAATTCTGTAGTCTTATGATGTATAATCAAAAATATTTTATGCTTCATCTCGGTAGTTAAAAGGATAATTTTCCTTTTCCCTATATAAGGCGATAGGTGGATTCGAGTTCTGTCATTTTACCCTTTTGAGGGAAATACAAATATCTAGCCCGTAGATTTCCGACTCGTGCTGAGTATCGTGCTTGGTGAATGGATATTACTCACCAATGTTTTTACTCGTAAGTCCTTGAAGAACTGGGAAGATATGTCTGAAGCGGTGTGTGGATGACGACTCTTATCCTCGGTCCAATAGCTGCGTGTGAAGGACCAGTGTCCAATAGCTGCGTGTGAAGGACAATAACCGAGATAGGTCCAATAGCTGCGTGTGAAGGACAAAATTAATAAGTTTGATAACTTCGAGTCGTGTCCGAAGTTGCGTGCGGAGAAAATTCCCTGTTCCGGTTATCTAGCTTTACATGATATAGTACAAGAGGATAAACAAACTTAAATTCACTTATGAATAAATTGCCTAGTCAAATATAATTATGGTATTAAGTTCTTTCGGTAGAGGTGTTACGATCTTATTAATATGCTATTGATATTATTAGATGTTTGCAGCGTATATGCTTATCTGTAAATTATTATTTTTATGGTTATGGTTAGCTCACCCTATTTGTGTGACTACGATGATCGTATAACACGTATCGTTATACGGGAGTAGATGATGTTTCAGGTAAAGCTGAAGAAGTTTAGAACGAGGAGTATGTTGGGAAATTTACAGGGAAATTTTAAAGTGTGAAAATAAATTGTTGTGAAGTATTGTATTTTAAGCAGACTTTTAATTATATTTTATGTTATGGTTTGTAATTTAAAAAAAAAGAAAACAACAACTTTTAATAATCGGTTTGTAATCCAATAATTACTCTCTAATACTTTGATGTATTTTTCAGTAATAATATTAAATGTTGTGCCTTTAAATGTAAATAATTATTTTGAAAACTTTTCTATGACATTCCGAGAAAGGGTGTTACACAGCTCCCCTACTTAGGGCGCCCAACCGAGATTGCGAGAGGAGTGGGCTCAGGGCCCTAGGAAGGGCGCCTGATAACGGTTGAAAAACCGTTATTTTTATGCTTAAAACTGATACCAAAAGCAACCTTTAAGACTTAGAAACTAGCTTGAACTCATAGTTTTGCTTTAGTTTTGTGAATAAGAGAGTTGAAGGTGAATTTAATGGTTTTGTGCAAGATTCCCTTGATTTTGTAGGCTAATTGAATGATTTGAAAGAAGAATTGAAGTACCAAATGATTGGAATGCTGAAAAGTCAACCAGAAACCAGAAAAGTCAACCAGTCAACCAAAATGCTGAAAAGTCAACCAGAATGCAGAAAAAGTTGCGATCGAGTGGCGCTGAGCGGTAATTTTGCGCTGAGCGGAAGTTTTCAAGTGCCGAAATCACCGCTGAGGGGCAAAACAGCAGCTGGGGGGAAAAATGGATCATGCGCTAGTACTGCTTAGCGGTAAAATACCGCTGAGCGCCATTTTAAATGGGCTTGGACCAGTTTTCTGTTACTTTTTTTAGAATGGTATATAAGCTTTAGGACGTCCTAGGGTTTGTATCTTTGGCTGGAGAGGACGCAAAACACACTTTTCACCCCTTGGGGGTAGAATTGGAGATGGTGACGGCTTTCCTCTTCTCTTTCTAGGGTTTTTCTATCTCTTCCATTCTTTCATTATTGTTCATCTAGTTTCACCATGAATATGGTGAACTAAACTTTGTATTGTTGTTGGGGAATCAATGTAATCTTTTGAAGCTCTCATATATGGAATTTTGTGTTTAAACATCATATTTATGATACATGCTTTCTTTCATCATTAGTTAGGGTTTTTCTTCTTTGCTCAAAGCATGCATTGTTTAACTCATTCGATGTCATGATTATTGGTTTTGTCGATATGGACACATACGGGGAAATCTAGAACTGGGGAAATTCTCCCAAAAGCACTATTGCCTAGACATAGGGATATGAGGGTTGGTTGCCTTTAAGCTTCTGTGCTTTAGAATTAATTATTAGGGATGCTAGGAATTGTATGAACTCATAATTAAGGATAGGCTTTCTTCGCCAAGACATCGGGTTTAAGGTAATTTAGAGAGTGACATTAACATTGATGAAAAGAATGATGAATTCCTAAAATATATGAAAGTGGATAAGATAAAATTGATTACCCCAACAACATACTCATCCATATAATTCGTTCAGTGTTTGTGTTCTTCTTTCCCATTGATCATCACATGCATACATGTTTACTTTTTGTCTTTTGCATTTGAAACTTATAACAATTTGTTCTCAAGTCTTAAATAATCAAGAAATCATATAACTAACTAGGCCGTGAGTCCTTTGGGAGAACGATACTTGGTCTTACTGAGTTTATTACTTGATACGATTCGGTCACACTTGCTGAGGGTTAAACAAGTTTTTGGCGCGTTTTTTCGGTGTTCATAAATTTGTCATCAGCGCCCAAGCATGATACGTTCCAGGAAGATTAGCGCTCAGCGTCCTTGAAAGGGCACTCAGGCGTGAATGCGAGACTTCTGTGCTGAGGGCCCCAGAGGAGGGCGCCCAAGTGTCCTGCGACCTTTAGCAGCCTTCTCTTCTGGTGCTCTTTCTGTCCTTTCTGAGTTCCAACTTCATGACATTTAACTTCTCTTCCAATTCATCCCAATTTCCTACAAAATCAAGGGAATTTAGTGATAAAATCTTCAAGTATAATATCAACTCTCTTATTCACCAAAATAACCTAAAAACAAGAGAACAAGCAAGCTCTTAAGTAAAAAATGGTTCATTTGTTATCAAAGTCTACTCTCAAATAGTGGTGAAATCAACCGTTATCACAACCCCAAACTTGAAACTTTGTTTGTCCTCAAGCAAAACAACATGTGACTCAGCCTAAACAACACTTCAATGGTTCAACATATCACAGAGCACTTTCTTCTAGGACAAGTAATAACTCATATCTACTTATCATAAAAATATCAGTTAAGATGCATTGGTGCATTAGTCAACAAGCTCAACTGTGGTGCTCACATTTTCACAATATATAACAGATGCAAACTCATGAATGATCAACAATCAAGCAAGAATGTTATCCTATAGTGCATGGAACTATTACTCACCAAAAGACAGTGTTTCACTAAAGGACTCAAAAGTGTTTCACTGAAGCACTCAAATGTATATAGTAAGGTGACACTCTTACACTATACAATCACAATGTCACATGAATCAACTTTGTCTTTCATTTAACCACATATCAAACACACTCACAAGCAAGTTATCATCACAAGGAATTTTTTTGGCTTGTATTGAGACCAGGCTAAGATGAAAATTGGTTTTTCTAGACAACAAAATCCTTGAGTTAATAGAGTGCAATATTCATTTATTCTCATTAAAAATCAACTCTCTTTCTTCTTTTATGTGAGAAACCAATTTTTAACTTATTCCCAACTTTACTTGCATTGAGCTTAACCTTTTCTTTTCTTTCTTTTCTTCTCTTTTGCTTTTTACTTTTGTTTTTTGCTTTTGCTCAATGCTCTTTAATGAATTTCTCAAAGTTCTTTCCGGTTTCTCACAACCCCAAAGTTGAACCATTCTCCATTACCATATAAACATACTCTACTTAACTCAAGGTAAGAATTTCAAAAAGGGTTTTTCAACTTTCAACTTTAGGCTCAAGCTTCAAAGGACAAAGAGAAACATTGTTCTTTGTTAGGTTCACCTATTGACATTGGCTCTAAGGGAGAAGAAAACATGGCCTTGATCATGTGTAACAAGCAAGCAAGTGGTTCAATCATAGAAAATTAGGCAAAATCATTCATGCTTCCAAAGCAATAGCATTCAATCAATCAAAAACTCTGGAGCCCGATCTCTCACAGGCTAAATCAAGTTCCACAACTTGATAACATCCTGCCCAACATATTAATCCCAATTGAAATCATGCATCAGTTTCTAAGAATCATGAGCAACCACCTGTCTATAAGACTAGACCATGCATCATCAATCAACACAATAAAGCAGCATAAGATAGCATTACTTATCAAAAACATATTAGCTAAACCATTCAAACATAATTCATTAGGTCGAGTACAGTACAAATTAAACACTTTCCAAAGTTCATAAATGCCTAACAATAAAGTAAAAGAAAAATCTTGTTAGGATAGCATCCATCAGTAGATGCTCCTCAACAAATCCAGCATCCATCAGTAGATGCTCTCCATCAAATCAACCCCTGCTATCATCAGACTCATCATCATCATCGTCTTCCTCTTCTTCTTTTTCCTCTTCATCTTCCTCTTTCTCCTCCTCTTCATCTTCAGCATCCTCCTCCATTCATTCTGTTCACTGGAACGTTTATTGTTTGGCTTCCTGGTTCAATGATTCTCACCCATAGCAAGCTTCCATCAAGTGGTATCTAGAGCTCTGATTGTCCACGCAAACCATAGCTAAGTGCCTTTCCATTCTGCTGTTTAATTCCAGTCCACTTTGTGCTATTTCTGTTTCTGTTTTCAGTCAAGTTTGTGATTTTTCTGTTTCTGTTTTGCTGCTGTTTTCAATTGTGTATTGCTTTTCCACTCATTCAATTCTAGTTTCCTTTGTGTGCTTATATTGTCCTTTCATTTTAATCGGTGAAACCTTCTTGTTTGGGTCATTTCCAGCTTTACATTTCAATTCTGTATTGTTTTAAGTCTTGTGCAATTTACTGTTGCAGTATTATTTCTGTCTCTGTTCAGTTTTCTTTTCTGCTGGATTATTTCGTTTTAATTGATTTGCAAGTGCTAAACAAGCTGTATATATACCAAATAAGGCAATGAGGACTTGATCTAGCTTGGGTTATACAAGCTAAAGCATCAAAATGCAAATCTGATTTGTTTTCCATTGTGAATTCTGATACAGAATTTAAATCTGGTGCTAAATTTCTAAAACTGTTTCAGTGGTTTTCTTTTGATTCTGGAGCTTGGTACAACATTGTGTGATGTTGTTGAATGTGTCTTAAGGTATAGCAAACCAAAACAAGCACTAAAATGCAATATGCATAGTGTGGTTGCTCAAAATCCTTAACCATTCACCATTTCAGCTTGAACTTCTAGCTTTTCACCGTGCTAATATACTTGAATTGGTCTAATCTGAGTTTGGTCATGCTAAGCATATTAAATCTAGCTTAGATCTGTGTTTTTACACTTCTTAGATTCATTTCCTTTGCTGTTCAGTTTTTGAATCCATGAAACACTAAAATTGGTTGGTTATTTGATGGTTTTTGCTGCATAATTTGGCCATAGCAAGGGTGATTTTGGAATCCTACTATTTCTGTGCTTTTGGAAAGCTTGAGCAAGTCTAAATGGATGTTTGAAAGTTGTTAATATTGCTCATTTGGTCAAAAATGAATTGATATGCAGATTGGATATTTAAACCATCATTTTTGAGTTAAAAATGGAAGTGGATCAGTGATTTTGAATATTAATCATTGTTTCAATTGTTTAAGAGTTTAAACATGTTTAATATCACCAAGAAAAGTTGTTTGAACATTCATTAAAGTTGCTGAATCACTGCCACTCATTTTGGGTTCCAAAACCACCATTTTAGTTCATTTTTTCTAGTGCAGTTTCTGTTTTTCCAGCCACTATTTTGGTAATTTTAGTGTAAAATTCATTGCTAGATTGTGAAAAAACTGGTTCAATGTTTAAAAATGAAATACATGATCAAAAGAAGAAGTATCAAGTGTTAAAAAGTTGTTAGAACCAACCAATCCAGATTACAGGCCCTGAAAAATCAAAAACACAAAATCTGAAATTCATTGGGGCATTTTATCAAACACTTCTGAAAATTATCAAACAGTTTGCATTTGGAATAATTTTTGAACTGTGCTTGTGTTTTTCTTGCTTTCTTCATCCATTCTAGTGCCTTTGATAAGTACCTCTTGTGTACCTACTTTCATTTGTGTGTTGTTCCAATTGTTTGTGTCTATTTTTGGCATCTAAAGTGTTCAATACAGCAGCCTATACTGGTGCAGTGTGCAGAAATTTGGTGCAGATTTTTAATCTGTTTTGTGTGATTTCTAATGAGTTTTGAAGTATGTGTGCAAGCTGTTTGGGGCATCCAGCACCAGAGACCTACTCCTACTTTGGTAGCCTTCTAGGAAGTGGTTTGAGAATTGAAAGTGGAGCAAGAAGGAAGACTCAACAGCAGCCCAAACACCACTGTCCAACAGTTGAAAAACTCTGTTACAACAGCATTTCAAACCTGGAAAAAGAGAAACTCACACCTTCATTTTGAGTATCTTTCTGCAGCAGCAAGAAGACAAAGCTCACATTACTTCTAGGCCTCATTTCAAGTTTATTTACACCAAATATCACCGAATTTGCTGTTTGAAATTGTATTTTTTTTTCTTTGCTGTTTTTGAGCCAAGTGACTTGGAAAAATGCTCTTGAAGCAATTCCAAGTTCACAATTGAACATTGTAATAGTCCAATTTCGTTTTCTTAGTGTGGAAGTGTGTCAAGGGGCTCCAAGTGTCACTTGCACTTTCACTTAGGGCTGTCTAGCATTTACATTCTTACATCTTTATTGCTTTCTTTAATTTCTTGCTTAATCTTTTTGTTTTTTTAAGTCTCCGTGGTATATAGGATTGCATAGCATTTAGTCAACCTTTCTTTGGTTTTAGGTTCTTTTCATAACATTTGAAAAGAATTTGAAGAATTTCTACTTAGAAACTAAGGTAAAAGATAACTCTAAGGAAACTCTGGCTAAGGAAGAACTTGGTTTCTAAGCTTGTCCATTTGTGACTCACCTCTTCTTCCTGGGAGCTACTTAGAAACATCTTTTGCCTCTAGAATCTCTTTAGAAATTTTTCACCAAAAACAAAGAAAGCTTGTGAAAATCTTTTCACTCATTACTTGTCAAATATTTTGAAAACTTTGTGAAAACCTTTTCCTTTGACAAGAATGAGTCAATCAAGTGTGCAAGGAAGTTTGAAACCTCATAGTGAGAGTTCTTTAAGGGAGGAATTTGAGAAAAAATTTGAACAAAGGGATAGAGAGATTAGTGAGCTCAAAGACATGATTAGTCAACTTTTGATTAATCAAGACAAAAAGAAAGAGAGATCTTCCCATAGGAGAAGAGAAGAATCATCATCTTCTCATAGTGAGCTTGAGCAATATAGTAGTCACCACAATGATGACCACTACCAAATGCCTCCTAGAAGACATCATAGAGTTAGAGAGCACCATCCAAGAGAGCCCAAAATTGATCTTCCTTCCTTTCATGGAAAGGATGATGTGGAAGAATACCTAGAATGGGAAATGAAAGTTGAGCAATTGTTTGAGTGCCACCAAATAGATGATGAAAAGAGAGTCACCATGGCTTCTCTAAGTTTTCAAGGCTATGCCTTAATTTGGTGGACAGCCTTGGTCAAGGATCATAGGCTAAGACACTTACCTCCCATCAGGTATTGGAATGAGTTGAGAACCGCCTTGAGAAGAAGACATGTACCAGCCTATTATGATAGGGAGTTAATGGATAAGCTCCACAAACTCCAACAAAGAAACATGAGTGTTGAAGAGTATAGGCAGAAAATGGAGTTGCTTATGTTGAGAGCTGGAATAAGAGAGGAACCAAGGATAACAATTACTAGGTTCCAAAGTGGACTCAACTATGACATAAGAGATAAGGTTGAACTTATACCCTACAATGATCTCAATGAATTAGTCCAACTTTGTGTGAGGGTGGAGAAACAACTCAAGAGGAAAAGCTCCACTAAGAAAGATTACCCTCATAGTTCCAACCATAAGAAAGAGTACAAAAGGGAGGATAGTCTAACCAAGCCAAGGTATGAAGAGTTTAGAGAGAAAGAGAGAGGGAAAGAAAAATTCAAAGAACCTTCAAGAGATCATAAAAGTAAGGAGACTAAGTGCTTTAGATGTGGGGAAAAAGGGCATTATGCATCTGAGTGCCGCAATAAAAGGTCAACTTACATTCTTGAGCATGAGAGTGAAAGTGAGGGTTCTTCATATAGTGAGTCTGAAACATCCACTTCTGAAGAAGAAGAAACTTTACCTTGTGATGGTGACTTACTTATGGTAAGGAGACTCCTGGAAAGCAAACATGTAGAATTAGAACAGTCACAAAGAGAGAACCTATTCCACACAAGATGCAAAGTTTTGGAAAAGACATGTTCAATGATTGTGGATAGTGGCTCTTGTTGCAACTGTTGTAGTTCTAGAATGGTAGAGAAGCTTGGCTTAACCACTACTCCTCATCCTAAACCTTACAAACTTCAATGGATCAAAGAGGATGATGGAATAGTAGTTAAAGAACAAGTAAGAGTACCCATTTCCATTGGCAAATATGAAGATCAAATTGTTTGTGATATAATACCAATGGAAGCTGGGCACATATTACTTGGAAGACCTTGGCAATATGATAAGCAAACTCTACATGATGGAGTCACCAACAAAATCACCATTCAACACAAGGGAAAGAAAATTATTTTGTGTCCTCAACCTTCACAAGTAAGAGAGGACCAATTAATTCTTAAAAAGAAGTTGGATGGAGAAAAGAAAAGTAGGAAAGAAAGAAAGGAGAAGACCATAACCCATGCCTCAAATAAAGAAGTTGTGCAACCTCAAACTTTGAACATTTCTAAAAATCTTTTTCTGGGACAACCTCATTTTCTTCTCTATTGCAAAGAGGCATTTGTTTCAATCACTCATGAAATTGGTTCTCTACCAAAGGGGTTGCAAAAACTTTTAAAGGAATTTGATGATGTATTTCCTAAAGAGGTACCAAGTGGATTACCACCTTTGAGGGGAATAGAACATCAAATAGATTTGGTGCCTGGGGCAAGCCTACCCAATAGGCCAGGCTATAGAACCAACCCCATGGAAACAAAAGAAATAGAGAAACAAGTTAATGAATTATTGAACAAAGGGTGGATCCAAAAGAGTCTAAGTCCTTGTGTTGTGCCTGTGTTGTTGGTCCCTAAAAAGGATGGAACTTGGAGAATGTGTACAGATTGTAGGGCCATCAACAACATAACTGTCAAGTATAGGCACCCCATTCCTAGGCTAGATGATATGCTGGATGAATTACATGGGGCAAATCTTTTCAACAAAATTGATCTCAAAAGCGGATACCATCAAATAAGAATTCATGAAGGAGATGAATGGAAAACTGCTTTTAAGACCAAGTTTGGTTTGTATGAATGGTTAGTCATGCCCTTTGGCTTGACCAATGCTCCAAGTACATTCATGAGACTAATGAATCATGTCCTTAGGGAATGCATAGGAAGATTTGTAGTGGTCTATTTTGATGACATCTTAATTTATAGTCAAAGTCTTCAAGAGCACCTTAACCATGTCAAAGAAGTCTTGCTTCTTCTTAGAGAACATAATCTCTTTGCCAACTTTGACAAATGTACTTTTTGTCAAGAAAGTGTGATTTTCCTTGGTTTCAAAGTTAGAAAAGAAGGTGTACATGTTGATCCAGAGAAGATCAAGGCTATACAAGAATGGCCAACCCCTAAAAATGTAGGAGAGGTGAGAAGTTTTCACGGGCTAGCAAGTTTTTATAGAAGATTTGTGAAAGACTTCTCCACCATAGCTGCTCCTTTAAATGAGCTAGTCAAGAAAGATATGCCTTTTCTTTGGGGTGAAACACAAGTTAACTCATGCACCTATTCTAGTTTTGCCTTATTTTTCCAAAGCCTTTGAACTAGAATGTGATGCATCTGGGGTAGGTATAGGAGCTGTTTTAATACAAGGAGGACATCCCGTAGCTTAATTTAGTGAAAAACTTAGGGGGCCTACCTTGAACTATCCTACCTATGACAAAGAGTTGTATGCCCTCATTAGAGCTCTAAAAACTTGGGAGCATTACTTGGTAACTAGAGAATTCATCATACACACTGACCATGAATCTCTCAAGTACATTAAAGGGCAAGCAAAGCTAAACAAAAGACATGCAAAGTGGGTGGAATACCTTGAGCAATTTCCCTATGTCATCAAACACAAAAAGGGGAGTACTAATGTTGTTGCGGATGCTTTATCTAGAAGACATGCATTATTAGTAACCCTAGGATCCCAAATATTAGGATTTGATGACATAAAAGAGTTATATGAAAATGATGAAACATTTGCATCCACTTATTCATCATGTCTTAAGAAGCCTTTTGATGGATTCTATCTTTCTGAGGGTGATGACAAATTTATGAACACCGAAAAACGGCGCCACAAACTTGTTTAACAATCGGCAAGTGTGACCGAATCGTTTCAAGTAATAAACTCGGTAAGACCAAGTATCGTTCTCCCAAAGGACTCACGGCCTAGTTTAGTTATGTGATTCGTTGATTATTTAAGACTTAAGAACGAAATAAGTGGAGTTTAATATGCAAAACAGAAAATAAACATGTATGCATGAATTTGATCAATGGCTAAAACAAAATACAAACACTTCAATGGAATATATGGATGAGTATGTTGTTGGGGTTATCAATTTCATCTTATCCACTCTCATATACTTTAGGAATTCAACATTCTTTTCATCATTGTTAATGCCACTCTCTAAATTACCTTGCAAGAAGGCCTATCCCTAATTACGAGTTCATACGATTCCTAGCATTCCTAATAATTAGTTCTTTTAGTGCAGGAGCTTAACGGCAACCAATATACTATTGGGAGAAATTCCCCGGATCTAGACTTCCCCGTACGTTCCCGTATCGACAAAATCAATAATCATGCATTGAATGAGTTAAACAAAGCAAGCATTGAGCAAAGAGGAAAAACCCTAACTAATGATGAAAGAAAGCATAGGTCTTAAATATAAGATGTAAAAACAAATTCCATATATGAGAGTTTCACAAGACTACATTGATTCCCCAACAACAATACAAGGTTTAGTTCACCATATTCATGGTGAAACTAGATGAATAATAATGAAAGAATGAAAGATAAAACCCTAGAAAGGTGAAGAGGTAGCCTGAGCATCCAAGATCCTCCTTCAAAGGGGTGGAAGAGAGAGTGTTTGCTTCGTTTCTGCCAAAGATACAAACCCTAGGACGTCCTAAAGCTTATATAATATTCTAAAATTACAGAAAATTTAGGCCCAAGCCCATAAGTGTGTCGCTCAACGGTAAAGTACCGCTCAGCGGTAAGTGCGTGAGTTGGTTTCTTCCCCTCAGCGGCCATTTTGCCCCTCAGCGGATCCCTCGTGAGCTTCTGAGTGCCGCTCAGCGGTAAACTGCCGCTGAGTGGCAGTTGCGGCTTCTCCTTTTGCACTTTTTGATGTCTTTTCTGATTTCATCTCTCTCCTTCTTCACTTCTTTCACCAAATTCACCTTAAAACCTGCACAAAAACATGAAATCAAGCATAAACCTGTCCAGCTCTCTTATTTATGAAAATATGAATAAAAGCATGATTTCAAGCTAGTTTCTAAGTGTTAAAGGTTGCTTTTAGTATCAATTTCAAGCATGAAAATAACAATTTTTCCACTGTTATCAATGACTCCTGTTGGTCATGGTTCATGGTTGCAAGTGCATCAAAACTCATCTTTATCCAGCCCATTGTGGAGCAAAGACCCCATGTAAGTGTTTCAGCAAGGTAGTTAAAGTCCCTCAGCACTTGAAGCCGATACATGCCTTGGTAATCGATTACATGGTGTCTGTAATCGATTACCAGTGGCTTAATGGCTATTTGTACAAAAACATGCAAGTCACTCCCTAGTTGGGAGAACGTGACTCCCGATGGTGATTTTTCTGTGCTTAAGGTTGTCTTTGTCCATTTTTTTCAATGGATGACTCGTGTTGGTCATGATTGATGTTTGTAAGTTTATAAAGAAATAAAATAAAATAGAATAAGATAAGAAACATGAAACAATAACTTGGAAGTAAACTCATTTAGGAAGCTTAAAAAAACATTGTTTTTGGGAAATTAACTGCATCTAGTACAGTGGTCTAAAAATTATGAGTTAATAGTCATTTGAACAATGAAAATCTCTACACATGTAATTAACATAAATTGAAAGCCTATAATAATCCTAAGTCATGAAACACTTGTTCTCTTTGCACTTTCTCATGGTGCTACCAACCTTAACACATTGGGGGAAGTCAAAATCACAAGAGGGAGAGAAGGGGAAAATGGCTCCAACGAAAATAGAGAGAGTAGGAAGGGGGGAAATGGAGAAAGAAAAGAGCGAAAATCGTGCTTATTGGACCAACTTCCCCGGCAATGAGGAGAGGAAGAGCGAGACGGAGAGAGAGACAACTTCAGTGGACAGACCCGTGAGAGCAATGGTGGAGAGAGAGTAAGAGCAATAGTGGTATTCGCGAGAGGAAAGAAGATGCAAAACACATAGGGTTTTCTTAAATGAAATTAGGAAACCCTTTTTTCCTTCCTAAACTGCCCTCAATGACACATTATATCTTTTAAAAAAAAATTCAAAATGACCAATCAATACGTGCCACGTGGCATTGTAAAAAAGTTGGCAAAAGTTGGTTGTTAAAGAAACATTTTCCTTTTGTAAACTACTTAATTAGTAATAGAATTATCACCTTGTTTGATTGATGTTATATCTTTTTGAAGTTTTGAGATTACAATAAATTCTCTTGCAAATGTTGTTTCATCTCTTCCAACCTCAATGAAGAACATCGTTTAAAGTTGGTTTCTGAATTGTTAAGGTCAATCATCGCATCTAAGGTGGTATCTGCTTTGAAGTTTGGAGCTTCGTCACAGTTTTATGTTTAAAAGTCGTATAAAAGGGTTGAAGGAGGAATATGTATGTAAATTGTCCTTGGCCACGACTCCTAAGCGATGTAGAACTATTATATGTATCGAAACAAGCCCCTTAATCAAGGTATAAGGGGAATGAGGGGTTAATCCCCCAATAAAGGGTTAAGGGAACGAGAATCTGTCTTTGGAATCACTTTTCTATTCCCTTAGGTATGAGATTTGCCTTTAAAAGCTTAGTTTCGTCTCCATAGACAATACAATATTTTGCTCCTGATTCTATTGACATAACATCTGTTACCAATGAGGTGCATTGGTATTCTAATATATAATGATTTTGATGATGCTGTAAGAGAAGACTCCAAGAATATAGTTGTAATTTATTTAAAAGCACTTTTGTAGACTATCTTGTTGAAAAACCATTGCTCTTGCAGATAATTGATTATTGCTTGAAATAATTTATTATCGTGGTCTAGTGCACTTAAAAAATCTTATTCCTTCCGATTCAAGAAACTTTTGAAAGATCATCCTTTTGTGAAAAAGATTTTTAAAAGACTCTGATTTTTGTGTCACCAATTCACCCCCCTCTCTTGGTATTGAAATTAAGCCAATCTTTTTCAAAAATTGGCACCAGAATTGGTTTTCATAAGATATTTGAAAAACAAGTCGATTACTTTTTTCTTTAAGTCGATAATTCCTGGAAAATGACATTTAGTTCTCAAACCTTTGGTGAAGGTGCATCAACAAATAGAACACCACTATTTGTTGGTGAAAACTATGCTTTTTGGAAAGTCCAGATGCAAATCTTTCTTGAATCCGTGGATAAAGGTGTTTTGGATGCAACATTGAACGGTCCATATGAGCCAACTCATGTTAATGGAAAAACTATTTGGAAATTTTTTTCTGAGTGAACTCAGGATGAAAATCGTAGAGCACAATATGATGTCAAAACACGTAATGTAATTGCTTCTGCACAGTGCAAGATGGCGAAGGAAATGTGGGACGTATTGGAGGTCACACACGAAGGCACAGAAGAAGTAAAGAGAGGCAGAAAGAACTCGCTGATACAGTAGTATGAACTGTTCAGGATGAAGGCTGGAGAGACTATATATGAAGTACATAAAAGATTTACTCACATAGTCAACCACTTGATGGCTCTAGGAAAAGTGTTTGACAAAGAAGAGATTAATATCAAGATATTGAAAAGTCTGAATAGAAGCTGGCAACCCAAGGTTACTGCAATTTCTGAATCAAGAGATCTTACAAGCATGAATATGGCTAAAAAAAGAGGAAGAAATTGAAGAAAAGAAGTCCATAGCCTTGAAAGCCACAAGGAAAAAAGCCTCAAAGATTGTACCATTTGAGGATCAATCTGACGCTAAACTGGACAACAATGAGCTGATGTCCATGGTGCTAAGAAAGTTTAATCGATTTATGAAAAATAAAAGTCAATTTACTGACCATGCAGGTAATGGCAAAGCAAAGAAAGCTACAAGATCAAATGTTGTTCAGTGTTATGAGTGTGGCAAAGAGGGTCACATTAAACCTGAATGCCCTGACCTGAAATTGAAGCAAAGAGCAAGCAAGAAATTTCCTCAAGACAAGAACAGAAAGCAGAAAAGCACGTACATCGCCTGGGAGAACAGTGACTCAGACTCTTCAAGTGATGAAGACTGTGATCGTGAAGAAGAATCAAATATATGTTTCATGGCTGGCTCGAGACTAAATGACTATGATAGTGATGAAGAGTTCGAGAATGAGCCAATTGAGGTCAAATCCGACATGCTGCTTGACGCATTTCAGGAGATCCATGCTGAAGCCATGCGACTACAATATAAGGTCAATCGATTAAACTCTGAAAGAAAAGACTATGAGTATAGGATTAATAATCTGATTGATGATAATGAAAAACTTCAAAAGGAATTAGATGTTTCTTTAGAATCTGCTAAAACAGTGATTACTGAGACTATAACAGTAGAAAATAATTGTGAAAAATGCCTTGCACATTTAGAGCAAATTGATTACTTAACTAGCACCCTAGCTAAGTTTACACAGGGTAGAGATAATATGAATGTTGTTTTAAGGTCCTCAGGTAGAGCAGTATATAGACAAGGTATTTGTTACAAAGCTCAATCTAATAGGACAAATTCAAAGAAATTTGTTGATTTAAGCAAATCTGTCACACATGCATGTTTCTATTGTAATAACATTGGACATAATGTTAGAAACTTCTTTTATAGAAAGGTTGGAGTTCCTAAAGGATTATATAGATGGATTCCTAAGGAACATATGTCTGCAACTGACAAGCCAGGACCCAAATTCAAATGGGTACTAGCATCGAAAAATTTAAATTGTTTTGCAGCATAGCAGAGGCTGTTGTAGCAGTGCACAACTCAAGGATGAGCTAACTTGATGATATCAAAGTTCTTGAGTATCTACAAGTGGTAACGATTATTATCTTACTACATCATGCATAACATTTGTTTGAATGATTGCTTATTGAATGTATGATTGATGTTTGTTTGATTGTTTTATGTGAAAATCAATTTTTACGACTTTTAATCGATTGGATTAAGTATATAGTCGACTACATGTTACTGTATGTGTGTTTCTGTTTTGTGAAAACCTTTTGTCATACAGAAGTCAACTTTGAAATTAATGAAATCGACTAGATATCTCTGTCATGAGCTTTTTATATTTGAAAATTTAAATAGGGCCTATTGGTGATTTGAGCTTTGCGCCTTTATATTGTGTCTTGTATATGGAACTGTGATAGCATTTAGTAAGAGTGGTTGGTGTAGTTCTGGTAACCCTAAACTGAGAAGAAGGTATCCAAGAAATTTGAATCTTATGGCGTCTCCAAGTAAAGCATCTAGGGGAAACAGGGGAAAGGAAGTCGTCGTGGCAAAGAGGACCTGATCCTGTAGGCTGGATCAGTGAAGAAGAAACGAGAGAAAGGTTTCTAAACGGTATTGTCAAGGTTATTGCTCCTCCCAAAAGAGAGGGATTTTTGTTTCCAGAATGGTTCGAGAGACAAGGACTCTCTATTTTTGTACAAATGAAAGGTTATTGGTATCCAGACCTTGTTAGAGTGTTCTATCATAATTTGAAGATTGTGAATGATGATATCCATTCCAGAGTGAAAGGTGTTGATATTCACATTGATAGTTTTATGTCGAATCTTGTTACTAGATTACCGGCTGAAGGAACATCCTCTCACTTGCCAACTACCGAAACTAATAGATTGCTGAATAAGAGAAATCGTTACAGAAAGTGGCTAATATTTCCCGGAAGATACTCAATTGAAAGACTCTTTGCACATGAAGGGTTAAACAAGGAAGAAAAGATTGTTGCTCATCTTCTCGCTTGGATAATTCTGCCAAGGAGGCTGATAAGAAACATGATGTCCACCGAAGATGTTTACTTGCTTCACGCTATTAAGAACAATATTCTGACAAACTAGTTGCAAGTAATCAAAGACCATATGAAAAATGCAACATTAAAAGGATCATATCATTTACCATATGCTGTATTCATAAGCAAGATACTTATGCTACAAGGTGTAGTCATTATTAATGAGCATAAATGCTTTTGGGACTCCACAAATGTGTTTGACAGAAACTTTGTTATGTCTCTTGGATTAGTTAAGACTATGAAAGGTTGGTGTTTCATAGGTGAAGAGGATTCTGTTTACAGCTCAGGGAGTACTCCAACAACAAATATAGAGTGTACAAACTTCTTTCAAGAAACCAATTTTGCGAGGTTCGCAACTGATCAGCTTAGAACTCTGAATGATAAATTCAATCATCTTGAAAGAAGGTTTGATCAGGCTCAGCAACGAAAGGAAGACAATTCTTCTGAGGAGGATTCTATGGAAACTTCAGATTCTGAATAGGGTTACTAGGAGAGCTTGTCTTTTGTGTTATTCTGTTTTTATGTGATGATATGTTTAGTTTGTTTAGTTTAATGTTTTAAGTGTTTATTTTGTAGTAGGCTTTATAAGCCATTATCTTTTGGTTAACTGATTGTAATATCTTTTGAGAATTAATGAAATCAAATATTTTGTTTAAATTCAATCAGTATTGCTTAAAGTCGATTATGTGATGAGTTGAAAATAGAATGGCTTAATTTCTCAAACCAAGATGGGGGTGAATTGGTGAAATGTAAAAATAATGTTTTCTTTAAATCTTTTTCACAAAGTGGATGCCTTTAAAAGCTTTCTTGAAACGCAAGGAAAAAGATTTGTTTATGCAGCGGAAATATAATCGATTAAGTACAGTAAGAAGTCGGCTGAATAAAAGAGTGCAGGGATAGAAAGATCAATCGCTAAGTTTTTATACTTGTTCGGCCAAGCCTACATCCAGTGTCGTTCCAACCACAAGAAGTCAATGCACTATAATGATCAACGTTTTTACAACAAGGTTTTTATAGCGACCTCACGTCAAAAATATAAAACACCTCTCTAACCCTCTAATCAAAATATAGACATATACAAAACAGACTAGCAGCAAGAATCCCCTCTCCTACAGTCTAAACCCTTTGAGCCACCCTCAAAGTCAAGAACGTAGCACGCTCTTCTTCCTGTAATCACAACAGGGAACCTCAATCCAATATTTACAAGATTGCAGCCTTTGATCTCTCAGTTACACCCAATGTGCAGATTTGATCAGCCTTTGTAAGTGTAGTTAACTAGCTCTTCAAGAATCCACAAGGAGATGATCACCACGGTCACTTCTTGTTTCTTGGAGCTCTTTCTCTCTTCCTATAAGAATACACTTTCTGTAAAAGATATCACAAACTGTTAGATTCACAAAAGTTCTTCCAGAAATCAAGTTCGCGTCAATTTATGGATAAACACAATTCTGACGCATTTTAATCAACTAAGCTACTAATGCAGTCGAATATAACAATTCAGTTAAAGCAGTTAGCAGCAATCAATGCAGTTAATTGAATGTACAATTAATGCAGTCGAATCTCATTTAATGCTTGGCCAACATATTAAAAAATATAGCCGTTGTAGCATTTAATTCAAGCATTAATAGAATTTCAAAACTGTAACAGACTTAGTCGAATGCACGTTGCATGTAATCGACTATGTAACACAGTTAGACAAAGTTTTGAAAAACTTTCACTTTGAAAATCCTCACAGCACACTTTGAAAATGGTTTCTGCAAAGCCACGAGTTTTAATCGACTCATCCATAATGAAGTCGACTTAAAATTGTTGTTTTGCCACACAATTAAAAGTTCAACATAAGTCCTTGTTGTTTTCCTTCTATAAAACATCAGACATGCATTCACAAATAAAATAATTTATATAGCACAGTGAAATGCAATGTATCAACACAATCATGTTCTGAATACTTAAAACAGATTTACACATTGATTAAAACATATCGCATGTAAGCAATAGAACATGTAACACATAAACAGTACATGTGTTATTAATTATGTTGTCATCATAAAAAACCAGAAGCTCTGAGATTGTAGGTTCAGCTAAACCAGTGCTCCCCTATTAACAATCTCAACATGATGGATGAAGTTGAGTATGTTACTGTTTACTGTTACATTAATACATTTTGCATACTCATTTCTTACCTGTAATAATTCTTACATTACAATGATTCTAAAATGCTTGATCTAGAAAAGAACTTGAAAGGTTTTGCAGGAACATTGCTTCTGGATGAATAACTGGAGATTAACTCAAATGGAAAGCAATGAAGTCGATTGCAATTGAGGATCAATCGATTACTGTTTAGCAGGGGTTATAAATTCCATGATTTGGAATTTGGTTATTCTGTTTATTGATCACATATTATTAATTGTTTCTTTTTCAATATATCTTTATTCTTTGATTGATTGAAATTACTTGAGATAATATTGATATTGTTGATTGATATTGTATCTATGCTTCATTGATGTGTTTGCACAATTTCTGTCTTGATATAATATTGTCACATGCTTATACATGCTTTGAAATGTTCTGTGAAAACTGCATTGTGCATTTGGGTTTTGATTACAAAACATGCATAATGGCAGGGGGAGCATTGCATAGGATATTAGATAATTTCACATGCCTACACTTAAGGGGGAGATTATATCTTTATCATGTGATTATCTGTGACAGGGCGAGCATCTGTGTTTGCTTTATGATTTACTGATGCATCTCTGAAATAATTGATCATCTGAATATCAATACATGTTTGCATACCTTTTTTGCTAATGCCCAAAGGGGGAGAATTACACTGATATATGGATTAATATTTGTTTGATAATCTGTATTGTTGTGTACAACATGGTTGTTTATTAATCATGGTTGTGCATCATCAAAAAAGGAGGAGACTGTTGAGATTGTTGATAGGGGAGCACTACTTTAGCTAAACCTACAATCTCAGAGCTTCTGGTTTTTTATGATGATAACACATAATTAATAACACATGTGTTGTTTATGTGTTACATGTTCATAGCTTTCATGTTTATGATTATTTGAGAAGATGTTTGTGTTGATTATGTCATTGCTGCAATTCACTGTGTTTTACATGAGATCTTATCTGTGAATGCATGACATATGTTTTAGAAAAGGAAAACCACATGCACTTTTGTTGAACTTATAATATGTGGCAAGACAGCAGTTTTAAGTCGACTTCATTATGAAGTAAGTCGATTAAAACTCATGGCTTTGCACAAACTTTTTCAAAGTGTGCTGTAAGTATTTTTGGAAAGAAAGTTTTTCAAAACTGCATTAAAGTGTTACAAAGTCGACTGTATGCGCAAGCTACTCGATTTAGTTAGTTATGTTTTGAAATTCTGTTAATGCTTGTGATGTCTAACGACTATATTTTATATCTTTGACTAAGCATTGATTGTGAGTCAACTATATTAAATGAGAAATCAATTAAGTTTGTTTGACTGCTACTAACTGTTATAACTGTCTGAGTATCATCGACTCTATTAGTAGCATAGTCGACTTAGGAGCGTCAGTTTTTTTAAAAAAAAACTATATATAGACGCGAATTTGATTTCACCAGAGACTTTTGTGAATCTAACGTTTTGATTGAATTGTTTCAGATTATTGATATCTGGTAGAACGTGCTAAAGCTCCAAGAATCCATCAAGAAAGACTAAGGTGTTCATTCTTTTGTGATTGCTTGACGAGCAAGAATCTGTGCGCATTGACTGATTCATCAACTTGCACTTGAGGTGTCTGATACGTGCTCAACTTCTTCTCTCAATCTTGTGAAGATTGTGGTTGCCCTATTGTAACTACAAGAAGAGAACGTGCGACGTTCTGGACTTTAAGGATTGTTCAAAGTGATTAAATACTGCAGGAGAGGGGACATCTTGCTACTGTTCTTTATTTGTATATGCCTATATTTTGATTAGAGGGTTAGAGAGGTGTTTTATATTTTGACGTGGAGGTCGTTGTAAAAGCCTTGTTGTAAAAACCTTGATCATTATAGTGCATTTGCTTCCTAGGATTGGAAGTACACTATATGTAGGCAGTTTGGCCGAACCAGTATAAAAACCTGCGTTTCAATTCTCTATCCGTGAACTTTTAGTTTTCTAAGTCGACTTTACTTTTCACGTAGTCACCAATTTCCGCTGCACTTAAAAAACCTTATTCCTTGCGATTCAAGAAACTTTTGAAAGATCATCCTTTTGTGAAAAAGATTTTTAAAAGACTCTGATTTTTGTGTTTCACCAATTCAACCCCCCCCCCTCCCCCCTCCCCCTCTTGGTATTGAAGCTAAGCCATTCTTTTTCAATAATTATCACTGGCAGTTGCATTGTGTCTTTTTGAGTTCAGACCTGTGAGCTATATATAGTGGTCTAAAACCCTTAGAGGGTTTATCTAAGTCACTTGAGAATATAGTGTGATTTGAGGAAGTTCTCTAATTGTTAGTTCATTGCTTTTGTCAAGTCTTATGAATAGGAGAAGCTCGCGCTTTGTGTGTCAAAGGTCGGAGAGGTTCTCTTCAAGTTGACAAAGTTGTTTTCTTCCGGTTCGTTTCTCGAAGGAAGATTTTCTACTGCACTGTTCTGGTTCTTCTGTCAAAGGAAAGTGCTCGCTACTTGATTCCAGTTCGTTTGTCGAAGGAAGTTTCCTTCCCGTCCATTTGTTGAAGGAAGGTTTTATTACTCTTATTTCATTTTCCATTTTGTAATCTCTAAAACTGTTTTTAAGGAAATGGTTAATCACTCTTTATAGTCATTAACAATTGGACGTAGAATCTTTTGATTCAAACCAGGATAAAAATCTACTGTGTGATTTTTTCTACTCCCTACACTCTTTACATTTTCTGCACATCAATTGTTTGATAAAACGTTTAAGAGAAAATTAAAGGAACCATTTTTTAAATTGACCGAACAAGCTCTTTGTTTTTAACAATCCGTATCGTACTCTGTGTTTTATTATTTTCGCTGCGCAATATCGATACCGATTGTTCCAACAATTGGTATCAAAGCTTGCTTTGATATTCTTCCAAAATTTTTGAAAATGGTCGGTCATCAAAATCAAGTATATGCCGAGGATGCTTCCATCAACAGACCACCACTTCTTACTGGTGATAACTATGCCTTCTGGAAAGTCAGAATGGAAATTTTTATGGGGTCTGTTGACAAGGGCATCTGGGAAGCTATACTAAATTGTCCTTATATTCCAAAAAGTATTGTTGATGGTGTAGAAGTAGAAAAACCATATTTTAACTGGACTGTTGAGGAAAACAGAATAGCCCAATTTGACATCAAGGCTCATAATATTATTTCATTTGTTGTTGTTCTTGATGAGTTCTATAGGATTTCTATTTGTAAGACAGCATAGGAAATGTGGGAAGTCCTCAGAGTCACACATGAGGGCACTGATGATGTGAAACGTGCAAGGAAGAACACGCTCATCCACGAGTATGAGATGTTCAGGATGCAGCCTGGAGAATCAATTTCTGATGTTCAGAAGCGCTTCACTCACATAGTGAATCATCTAACAAGGTTTGGGTAAGACCTTTGATGCTGATGAATTAAATGTAAAAATCTTGAAATCATTGGACAGGTCTTGGCAACCAAAGGTAACAGTTATCTCAGAGTTACAAAACCTCACCCAAATGTCGATGGCAACTCTCTTTGGAAAGCTTCGTGAGCATGAGCTTGAATTGCATAGATTGAGTGCTGAAGAGGATCAAGGAAGGAAGAAGACTCTTGCCTTCAAAACTGAAATTTGTAAAGGAAAAAGGTCAAAAAGAAATGAGGATGATGACTCTGATGATGAGGAAAACATGAGCCTCATGATAAAGAAGTTTGCTAAGTTCATGAGAGCAAAAGGAAAAGACAAATACCATGGGGAAAGAAAAGAGAATCAAGGTTCTCCATCAAGTGTGAAATGCTATGGATGTGGAGAAAGAGGACATGTGAAGACTGATTGTCCTAAGAACAAGAAAAGTGAAGAAAAGATAGAAAGAAGATTTCCCAAGAAGAAGAAAGCTTACATAGCATGGGAAGAAAATGCTTCTAGTTCTTCAAGCTCTAGTGAATCTGATGAGGAAGCAAATATGTGTTTAATGGCAGACTCAGAAGATGTTGGAAACCAAGTAAGTGATTTTAGTTTTGATTCAAAGGATGAATTTCATTTACAAAAGGCCTTTCTTGAACTGTTAAATGAATCTGAGAAACTAGATGTTGCTCACAAAAATTTGAAAAATGAGTTCAAGGATTTGCAAATTAAATATGAGAAAGCATTAGATGAAGAAGTGGTATTAAGAAATAAAGTTAGTAATCTAAAAACTAAACTATCTGAGTCTAATGCAAATGAACAATCTATTGAATGTTTATCTTGTAAGAGTCATATGTTTGATATTGACATTCTTGAAAATCTACTTGCAAAGGCAACCAAGTCTAACTCATATGATAAAACTATCTTTAAAAAGGGCAATAATAGTAGCAAGAACATGCATCATCGTAAAAAGTCTAAAGTTAAGAGAACTCGTAGAGTATGGGTTGAAAAGGGGACTTTTGTGAAAAACAAGGTGCATGATGTTTGTTTTTTTAATTGCATGAAGCATGGTCATACAGTAAACAAATGTAACATTAAACATTTTGGAATTCCAAATGGAAAATATGCTTGGGTTAATATTGTGAAATAATGTTTGCTTGCATGTACTAACCCCAAGGACCCATAATGAGATTGAGGACCTAAATTCTTGCTTAACCTGTTTTGTAGGAACCTACAAAGTCAAAGAAGTCATTGTGGTATCTTGACAGTGGTTATTCAAGACACATGACTGGTGACAAAACGAGGTTCATCTCTTTTGAGAAGAAGTAGCAAGGTTTTGTAACATATGGGGATAACAACAAAGGAAGAATAATTGGAACTGGAGACATTGTAGGAGGAAATACCTTGACCATAAAAGATGTGTTATATGTTGAAGGTCTTAAACATAATCTCCTAAGCATAAGTCAGTTATGCGACAAAGGTCTCAAGGTAACATTTGAAAGTGATAAATGTACTGTTTATTTTAAGAATTCTTCTGATGTTGCTCTGCAAGGTGTTAGGCATAACAATATTTATTTGATTGACATTGAAAGTGCATCTAGTCATAGCATAACATGTTTAGTTGCAAAAGAGGAAAACCCTTGGTTATTGCATAAAAGAGCTACACACATTCATATGCAACATCTAAATAAATTGATTTCTAAAGATCTTGTAATTGGTTTGCCTAAACTAAAATTTGAAAAAGATAAATTATGTTCTGCTTGTTAAAAAGGAAAACAAACCAAATCTTCTTTTTCATCCAAAAGCACAATTTCTACATCAAAATCTTTGGAACACTTACACATGGACTTGTTTGGTCTATCTAGAATTAAAAGTATTGGTGGAAACTATTATGCACTTGTGATTGTTGATGACTACACTAGGTTTACTTGGACATTCTTTTTAACTTTGAAAAGTGAAGCCTTTAAAACATTCAAAACCTTTGCAAAACGTGTTCAAAATGAAAAGGACTTGAAAATCAAAACCTTAAGAAGTGATCACGGTGGTGAATTTCAAAATGAATCTTTTGAAAAGTTTTGTGATGAGTATGGAATAACTCATAATTTTTCTGCTCCTAGAACTCCTCAACAAAATGGGGTTGTTGAAAGGAAAAATAGATCATTAGAAGAATTAGCTAGAACTCTTTTGAATGAATCAAATGTACCTAAATATTTTTGGGCTGATGTAGTCAGTACTGCTTGTTATATGCTAAATAGAATGCTTATCATGCCTGTTCTTAAGTTAACTCCTGCTGAACTGTTTAAAGGAAGAAAACCGAACGTGTCTCATTTAAGAATCTTTGGATGCAAATGCTTTGTTTTAAATAATGGTAAAGATAATCTAGGTAAGTTTGATGCTAAATCTGATGAAGCAATTTTCTTGGGCTATTCTTTAACTAGCAAAGCATATAGGGTGTTTAATAGAAGAACTTTGACAATTGAAGAATCAATGCATGTTGTCTTTGATGAAATTGTGGACCTTGAGGTGAATCCTCTTGAGTCAAATAAACCAATTGCAGGTGATGAGGATTATTTAAGGGAAGCTCTTGAAGATATGTATCTAAATGAAAACAATCATAGAGAAACTCAAAATCAATAAGTGGATCCCAAGAGCTACAATCAACCTCGTGGCCTCTCCCTGGACAACATCATTGGAGAAATTTCAAAAGGGGTAACTACTACACACAATCTAAATTTTTTTTGCCTAAATGTAGCTTTTGTGTCTCAGATAGAACCCAAGAATATAAAAGAAGCTCTTCAAGATGATAAGTGGTGTGTTGCTATGCAAGAAGAGCTAAATCAATTTGAAAGGAATGACGTTTGGGAACTCATTCCTAGAAAAGAAGAATATCAAGTCATAGGAACAAAATGGGTTTTCAGAAACAAGCTTGATGAAGATGGAAACATCACAAAGAATAAAGCAAGACTAGTTGCAATGGGATACCGTCAAGAGAAAGGTATAGATTATGATGAAACTTATGCCCAGTAGCCAGGTTAGAAGCAATTAGACTTTTACTTGCTTATGCATCATTGATGAAATTTAAACTATATCAAATGGATGTAAAAAGTGCATTTTTGAATGGCTTTATAAAAGAGGAGGTATATGTTTGTCAACCTCCTGGATTTGAAGATTTTAAATTTCTTGATCATGTGTTTAAACTGAAAAAGGCATTGTATGGCCTTAAACAGGCACCTAGGTCTTGGTATGAAAGACTTAGTACTTTTTTGATTGAAAATGATTTTTCTAGAGGAAAGGTTGATTCAACCTTATTCATTAAGAAAGTAGGAAAACACATTTTACTTGTTCAAGTGTATGTGGATGATATTAACTTTGGATCTACTGATGATTCATTATGTGAGGGTTTTGCAAATATAATGCAAGGTGAGTGATGAGTGCATATTTATGCCCACATTTATGCTTTTAAATTCAATTTTTTGATGACATAATTGTGCTTAAATGGTTGATTTTAAATGAATTTGTGATGATTCGAATTGTTGGGTTTGGGAATTAAAGAGACGTAAAAAGTGAGTTTTAGCGCATAAATTATTCTTGGATGTTCTAATGTTTATTTGTGTAGCTGAGAATATAAGTTATATTGGTTCAAATGGCAATTCAAGACCCAAAATCATATTTTATTTGCAAAGTAATATACAAATGGGCCAAAATGGCAGACTTTATCCTTACACCCCCTAAAATTCCTACATACACTCCTATTTCTGAAACAGGCCAACAACCAAGCCTAAACACTAAGCCATTTCTACTACACCTCCCTAAGTTTCCTATACACACCCCTCCTAAGCCAAACTTCACCAGATCATGCCACGTGGCAATCCTCCACAAACATATCAAACCATCCAGATGATGCCACATCATTCATCCTTGCACTAATCAGTGAGCCAATCAGGTTTCGCCACCTCAGCCCTAACCCATGAGCATCATCTTCCACCTTCTCCAAAGAGAAACCCTAATCCAAACCCTAGCCGCCATCTCCATGCCGCCATCATCACACCTAGCCGTCGTCGCACAGTAACCACCGTCAACATTCGCCGCTGCCGCAACCTCCACGACCACCGTTCATCCCCTCCTTTCTCGCTGGCGCATCAATGGACCACAATTCCCGCCACCACAGCGCCTCAACCTTCACCGTGATGTGCCGCCACAAGCCTCTGTCACCATCATAACCTTCAACGCACGCCGCCATCACTTCGCGAGCCACCGTCATCTTCATCTTCTCCATTCTCGGAACCAAATCGCGCCACCATCTCCATGCCGCCGCGCACTCCTCCTCCTTCATCGCGAAGTTCCCCACCATCGCAAAACCTTTTTCACCTTCCCGTCGTGCCGCTCCGTCACCGGACAACCACCATCAAGGCGCGACGTTCGTGCCACCACCACGCCGTGAACCTTTCCTCCATCACCGCATCAGAACCTGCAATGAAATACAGAGAACCAGAGGCAGCCATTGACGCAACCGAGCTCCTCCTCCATTCGCGAAACACCACCAAATCACGTCCGTCACTGCTGCACCACCATCACGCCACTCGCCCTTGCCACTACAGCACCGCCGCTGCCATGGCCGCAACCATCCTGCAGCCGTCGCACGACCTTCTTCCACGGCCCATCATACCTGCAAATCAATCACAGAAGCCGCGAAACAGATGAGCAATGCGGCACAGAGAAAGCCCTTTCCCCCAATCTGCAAAACCCTAATTTTAGGTGGCTGACACGTGGCGAGTTTCCATTGGCCACGACCATATGAGTCAAAGTTGGTCAACAGGCCTTCTCTAGTCAAAGTCTGGTCAACTGATGGGCTTTCTTGCAATTTTAGAAATTCAGTTGGGGCTAAAGTGCAGATAGGGGAAGTTTTAGGGCATTTGGGCAATTTTGGAAATTTAGAAAAGTTAAAAGATAAAATTCAGTTGTTAAATTAATTAGATAATATCAAGAGAAAATATCTTCCAAATAATGTTATAATTATTCAAATCTTTTAGTTATTTGGAAGATATAATATATCAACAGAAAATATCTTATCAACAAACTATTCAGAGTCCAAGCCTAATCAAGCCTATATAAAGAGACCCAAGGGAGGCAGAAAAGGGGACTTCACTGAATTCATTCTCTCATACTCCTCTCACCTTTCTTTCATCTTGTATTCAACTCCATTCATGGAGAGCTAAGCATCTAGGGCTATTCTGCTGTAATTCCATGACGGATTCTGAGGTTAGATTGATGTAATACGATTGTTTACTTTTGTTATTGATTTAAGTTGTTCTCTCTATGTCTTTCATCTCTCTATCTTGTTAAAAGCAAAGATTTTTTCATCATAATGTGTTTGAATCTACATGCATATTGATTATATAAGTTTTAGGGTTTCTAGGTTTAAATTGAGAATCTACTTTGATTTAATTTAGGAACTTTCATATGATTAAATGGTTTTTATTATCAATTGAGAATGTAATTTGATTGATTAGTAATAATTTCAACTATAATCAATTGAGAATTTACTTTGATTGATTAGCTTTTAATTTGGTTAGGAGATTTAAGAATAGACATGATTAAACACAATAGAATTTGATTGAGAATGTACTTTGGTTGAATTTATTGTGAATAATCTAGAAAGGTTTTGCATTTGATTGAGAATTTACTTTGGTTAAATGCATGATCGCCCTCAAATTAATTAAGAATGTACTTTAATTAATTTGAAACTTAAACAATAATCAATTGAACAATTATCCGTGAATAGATGATGAATCTATCTTGAAAAAGCAGTGGAATTAGCCTATTTCATCGTAACTGTTTTTAAGTTTCTTATTTGTTCTTTAACCATTCTCCAAACATTACTTTTACCCATAAGCATTGCATAACATTGGTAAGAGTCAGATATTCAAAAGCAATTCCGTGTTCGTTGGGAGACGACTCAGGGTTACTTTAGCCCTATCTACCTTCTTGAATACTAGTTGGCAATACTGAAGTTGCCTTGAAAAGTAGTATTAATTTGATAGCTTCAACGACAGCTTATCAAATTTGGCGCCGTTGCCGGGGAATACGGTTAGTATTTTGATTATTTTGATTCTTATTTTTATTTTTATTTTTATTTTATTTTTTATTTTGATTTATTTTGATTTATTTTTTTTATCTTTATTTTCTTTTAACGCACATACATTTAATTTAATTTGAGTTATTTTGTAGTCTTTAGTCATTCTTGTTTTAGCAAAAATCTTTTTTCTTGTTTTTATTAAGAATTTCTCTTGAGAAATACTTGAGGCTAGTTTGAATACACTCTGGCTAGGAAAGACTTGGTACTTAAGTTGTCCGTTGTGACGCACCTCTCTTTCTTGGGAGTGGACCCAACAAGTCTCTCTTATCTCTTATTTGAAATCTTTATCTAAAGCAAGAACAAAAGAAAAAGAGAAGTAACAGAGAAACAACTTCCAGTAGATTGCGTAGTGCATGACCAGAGCTAACCCGGGAGAATTTTATCAAATTAACCCGGAAGTTGAAAGGAATTTGCATAAGCTGCGGAGAAGATTGAAATTTGGGTGTTCTATAGAGGGAACACTTCCTACATCTGAAGTCATTCCACCTTCGTTATCTCTAGTCACAAACGTACAATCCAATCCTTTACCTGATCCTAACCCAAACAATATGGGACAAAGAACCATTAGACAGTTAGCCACCTCCCACAATACAGCTATCCGAAGTAACATTAAATACCCTAATAACGAGTGGGAGTTGAGACCTGACCTGTTAAATGCCTTGCCAAAGTTCAATGGGTTATCAAGGGAGAATCCACACAAGCACTTGAGACAATTTCACATGTTGTGTGAAAATTTTAGATCTCCCAGGATCACAATAGAGAGCCTTAAAATGAGAGCTTTTCCATTTACTCTTCAAGGAGCAGCTCAAGATTGGTGGTATTATCTCTCTACACGTATTACAAATTGGGAAACTATTGAAAGACTCTTTCTTGAGAAGTATTTTCCTGCATCTAGATTATCAGCTATCCGCAGAGAAATTCAAGATATAAGACAGAGAGATAGAGAGAATCTTAGTGAATATTGGGAAAGATTCAAGAAACTATGTTCTTCATGCCCTCAACTCCAAATGGAAGATTTTATTCTAAGCTTTTATGAAGGCTTAAGTCCTACTAATAGGTCATGGGCAGATGCTGCAAGCGGAGGATCTTTCTTAGACAGGTCACCAGAAGATGGTATAGATCTATTAGAACGGAAGGCAGTAGACAATCAACAGTATGACACAAGAGAAAATTCAGTGACTTTGTTGAAAGGAGTGCATGAAATTGATAATGGTGCAGTTGATGGAAAAAGGATACATGAAAGATTGAATAACCTAGAAAGCAAACTCGACGAGATTGCAAGTTTGTTTAAAACCTCAACTCCACAAATTGCTAAGAAGTGTGGAATTTGCATTTCAACTAACCATTATACTGATGAATGTCCTAGCTTGGTGGAAACCACTGTGGAAAATCCATCTCAAGTTTTTGCTGCAAACATGATTGGAGGAAATAGACCATACCAGAATTATCATAACTCATCCTCCAATAGGTATCAGCAGAACATGCAACCTTATGTTCCACCTCAATAAAGGCAGCAATCTCAACCTGAAATGTCACTACAAGATTTCATGAAAACAATACTTGAGCAAAATTTAGAAATCAAGAAATCAATTGTAGATTTGACTCAGAGGGTGGAAAACTTAGAGGCTAAGGAATCAAACAAACTGCCTGCACAAATAGTGATCAACCCGCAAAATGTAAGTGTTATTACTTTGAGAACGGGTAAGCAAGTAGAAAGCCCTGAAGGAGCGCAAGAGGATGAAGATAAGGAGAAAGAAGGAGCGCAAATTGATGACAATGGAGGACCGAGTGAACCATCACCTGAGACTACCACTGATAAATCCAGGTTAGTATCTTCTAACTCTTCTTCTAAAAATTCTTCTTCATCTTATTCTCCACCTCCTCCATATCCAAATCGGTTGAAGCCGAGAAACAAAAAAATGGAGGAATTAGATCAAGAGATCTTAAATACTTTCAAAAAGGTGGAGATCAATATTCCCTTGCTAGATGTTGTTCAACAAATCCCTAAATAGGCCAAGTTTTTGAAAGAAATTTCTACAAATAGAAGGCGTTTTAGGGATAATGAGGTTGTGAATTTGGGAAGGAATGTGTCAAGCTTGATTAAGAAGCATATTGAAATACTGCGAAAATGCAAAGATCTAGGTATGTTTTCTGTTCCATGTGTTATTGGAAATTCAAAGTTTGACAATGCCATGCTAGATTTAGGGGCTTCCATAAATGTAATGCCTTTATCAGTGTTTACTTCTCTATCTCTAGGACCTCTTAAGACTACTGGTGTGGTCATTCAACTGGCCAACCGTAGCACAGTTAACCCTGCAGGTGTGCTTGAGGACGTCCTTGTCCAAGTAGACAAATTAATTTTTCCTATAGATTTTTAGATCTTGGACATGAAGGATGATGAAGGAATCAGTCCAACAACTATTATCTTGGGAAGATGATGGACAAATTTGTAAGCACCAAAATATGATGTCACAAACTTGTTTCACAATCGACAAGTATGACCGAATCGTTCAAGTAATAAACTTGGTAAGACCAAGTATCGTTCTTCCCAAAGGACTCACGGCCTAGTTTAGTTATGTGATTTGTTGATTAGCTAAGACTTACAAACAAAATAATTGGATTTTAATATGCAAGACGAAAAATAAACATGTATGCATGAAGTTTGATCAATGGCAAAGACAAAAGATAAACACTTTCAATGGAATATATGAATATGTTGTTGGGGGTCAATTTCATCTCATCCACTCTCATACATTTTAGGAATTCAACATTCAAATCATCATTGTTAATGCCACTCTCTAAAGTACCATTCTAGATGGCTTCTCCCTAATCACGAGTTCATACAATTCCTAGCATTCCTAATGATTAGTTCATAAGCGCAGGAGCTTCACGACAACCAATATAATATTGGGAGAAATTCCCCGGATCTAGACTTCCCCGTACGTGCCCGTATTGACAAAACCAATAATCATGCATTAGAATGAGTTAAACAATGCAAGCATTAAGCAAAGAGGAAAAACCCTAACTAATGATGAAAGAAAGCATATATCTTAATTCAAAGATGCAAGCATAAATTCCATATATGAGAGCTTCAAGAGATTACATTGATTCCCCAACAAACATACAAGGTTTAGTTCACCATATTCATGGTGAACCTAGATGAATTACAATGAAAGTATGAAAGAATAAACCCAATAAAGGTGAAGAGGTAGCCTGAGCATCCAAGATCCTCCTTCAAAGGGGTGGAAGAGAGAGTGTTTGCCTCGTTTCTGCCAAAGATCCTAACTCTAGGACGTGCAAGTCCTTATATACTATTCTAGAATTACAAAAGATTACAAAAGCCCAAGTCCATAAAAGTGCCGCTCAGCGGTAAATACCGCTCAGCGGTGGTTGCGTGACTCGTTTCTTCCCCTCAGCGGCCATTTTGCCCCTCAGCGTGACTCCCGCAACCTCCTGAGTGCCGCTCAGCGGTAAATTGCCGCTGAGCGGTGCCTTCGGCTTCTACTTTTGCACTCTTTCTTGTCTTTTCTAATGTCATCTCTCTCCTTCTTCACTTCTTTCACCAAATTCACCTCAAAACCGGCACAAAAACACTTAAATCAAGCATAAACCTGTCCAGCTCTCTTATTTCTGAAAATATGGATAAAAGGCATGATTTCAAGCTAGTTTCTAAGTCTAAAGGTTGCTTTTAGTATCAATTTTAAGCATGAAAATAACAGTTTTTCAACTGTTATCAGAAGACCCTTCATGATGACAACACGAACCAAGATAGATGTGCTTGTAGGATCATTGACAATGGAGATAGGAGACGAGAAGGTGCGGTTCAACGTGTTGGACGCTAGGAAGAACCCGATTAAAGATCATTCTTTGTTTTGTATTGACTTATCAAGTGATGTTGTAAACAATTTTTCTTTTTCAAATATGTCGTCCCTAATTTTGGACCAAAAAGGAAACTGTAAAACAGGTGATATTGAGGACACAGTATTAATAGATGATACCTCTGTGGCGTCCGAGTGTGATGTTGAGGTGGCTGAGAATACCTTAGGCAGTAAGATGTTGCCATCTGTGGTACAGCCACCCGTTTTGGAGAAGGATGCTAAACCAGTGAGACAACCTCAAGGAAGACTAAATCCTCAACTGATGGGGGTTGTAAAGAAGAAGGACACCAAGTTGCTACAAAAAGATCTTATATATTCAAATTCTGACAACACTTGGGTGGGCCCTATACATGTGGTTTCCAAGAAATATGGAATCACAATGGTCAAGAACGAGAAGGACAAGTTGACTCCTATTCAAGACAGAAGTGGGTCACATAATTTAGTAGTTGACCATCTTAGTAGGATTGAAAAGGGAAAAGATAACATTCCTATCCAGGATGACTTTTCCAATGAAGTCCTACTAGCATTCCTTCCACCATGAAGGAGGTAAGTTCCCTCATACTTTTTCTTTGCATTTTATATATAAGGCATACATTGAGGACAATGCATAGTTTAAGTGTGGGGGTGTGGGCAAACAATTAATTTTGTTCTCTATTTTGTTTAAAATAAATATTTGCATTGGATTTAAGAGTTTGAATCAGTAACTTGAATGATCATGAATTCAAGAAAAAAAATGAGTCATGTTGATATGAGTAGATTGCTTCTATGATTTGCTGATTGAGTTGACTTAAGAATTTCTTAATTAAAATCTTTTGTGAAAGAAATTTGAACCATGTGAATTTTGAGCTTAATGATAAGGATGGACCACCATGTGTCATACCTATTTTTCTTGTGTGATTTGTCTATGTTTCGTTGATACTGTAATAGTTAGCTTGATTCTATGTTGTGCAACTGAGGTGAATATGCATGATTTGATATGTTTGAGGCATTTCTTGTTTTAGCTACTTGGCCAAATAAACTTGTCCTAACATTAATCCATTGGAACCCTCTTTGAGCCTTAAGCCTATTTTTCTTGTTCCCAGTCATTGTCAAATGAGAAAAGAAGAAAAATCATATGTTCCTTACCTTAGGAAAGAAGAAGGAGTAATGAATTCTGTTAGAAGTAAAGTGATGAATAAGTGTGTGGGTGAGTACCTCACCCACAAAACAATAAAAGGGGTAAAAAGGAAGATGAAAAGTTGAAGTTTTAAAAGAAAAAAAAAATCTTCCTTAAAAGAGAAAGAAATAGAGTTGTTTTTGAAATCAAATGTCATTACTCTTTCTATATCAATTTCAAAAACTCAGAAATTCCAGGAAAAATCCCTACCTTTGCCTTGGCCTCAATAAAACCTTAAAAAGCCCTCATGATCAATAATTGCATGTTTACTGAAGTGTGTGAATGTTAGAGTCTTGCTAAATATCAATGGTGTAAACACAAGCCAAAAACACTTGAGAGAGTTGGGAAGAAATAGATACATTTTGACTTGAGTGTTATCTTTCATATTTGATTTTCTTGGGAATTCATTTGCATGTCCATGACAAAGTAATACCTAAATGATTGATCTATGTCCGGTGTTGTTCATTCTTTTGATCCAAATGTAAATATGGAATAAAATCACTCAGAATAGAGTCTTGGAATTAATCAATTTTGCCCAGGAGTGCAAAAGGATAAGTGTGGGGCTGTGATGAGTGCATATTTATGCCCACATTTATGCTTTTAAATTCAATTTTTTGATGACATAATTGTGCTTAAATGGTTGATTTTAAATGAATTTGTGATGATTGGAATTGTTGGGTTTGGGAATTAAAGAGACGTAAAAAGTGAGTTTTAGCGCATAAATTATTCTTGGATGTTCTAATGTTTATTTGTGCAGCTAAGAATATAAGTTATATTGGTTCAAATGGCAATTCAAGGCCCAAAATCAGATTTTATTTGCAAAGTAATATACAAATGGGCCAAAATGGCAGACTTTATCCTTACACCCCCTAAAATTCCTACATACACTCCTATTTCTGAAACAGGCCAACAACCAAGCCCAAACACTAAGCCATTTCTACTACACCTCCCTAAGTTTCCTATACACACCCCTCCTAAGCCAAACTTCACCAGATCATGCCACGTGGCAATCCTCCACAAACATATCAAACCATCCAGATGATGCCACATCATTCATCCTTGCACTAATCAGTGAGCCAATCAGGTTTCGCCACCTCAGCCCTAACCCATGAGCATCATCTTCCACCTTCTCCAAAGAGAAACCCTAATCCAAACCCTAGCCGCCATCTCCATGTCGCCGTCATCACACCCAGCCGTCATCGCACAGTAACCACTGTCAACGTCCGCCGCTGCCTCAACCTCCACGACCACTGTTCATCCCCTCCTTTCTCGCCGGCGCATCAACGGACCACCATTCCCGCCACCACAATGCCTCAACCTTCACCGTGATGTGCCGCCACAAGCCTCTGTCACCATCAAAACCTTCAACGCACGCCGCCATCACTTCGCGAGCCACCATCATCTTCATCTTCTCCATTCTCGGAACCAAATCGCGCCACCATCTCCATGCCGCCGCGCACTCCTCCTCCTTCATCGCGAAGTTCCCCACCATGGCTCAACCTTTTTCACCTTCCCGCCGCGCCGCTCCATCACCGGACAGCCACCATCAAGGCGCGACGTTCGTGCCACCACCACGCCGTGAACCTTTCCTCCATCACCGCATCAGAACCTGCAAAGAAATACAGAGAACCAGAGGCAGCCATTGACGCAACCGAGCTCCTCCTCCATTCGCAAAACACCACCAAATCATGTCCGTCACTGCCGCACCACCATCACGCCACTCGCGCCTTGCCGCTACAGCACCGACGCTGCCATGGCCGCAACCATCTTGCAGCCGTCGCACGACCTTCTTCCACGGCCAATCATACCTGCAAATCAGTCACAGAAGCCGCGAAACAGATGAGCAATGCGGCACAGAGAAAGCCCTTTCCCCCAATCTGCAAAACCCTAATTTTGGGTGGGAAAGGGGCTGACACGTGGTGAGTTTCCATTGGCCACGACCATATGAGTCAAAGTTGGTCAACAGGCCTTCTCTAGTCAAAGTCTGGTCAACTGATGGCCTTTCTTGCAATTTCAGAAATTCAGTTGGGGCTAAAGTGCAGATAGGGGAAGTTTCAAGGAATTAGGGTAATTTTGGAAAGTTAGAAAAGTTAAAAGATAAAATTCAGTTGTTAAATTAATTAGATAATATCAAGAGAAAATATCTTCCAAATAATGTTATAATTATTCAAATCTTTTAGTTATTTGGAAGATATAATATATCAATAGAAAATATCTTATCAACAAACTATTCAGAGTCCAAGCCCAATCAAGCCTATATAAAGAGACCCAAGGGAGGCATAAAAGGGGACTTCACTGAATTCATTCTCTCATACTCCTCTCACTTTTCTTTCATCTTGTATTCAACTCCATTCATGGAGAGCTAAGCATCTAGGGCTATTCTGCTGTAATTCCATGATGGATTCTGAGGTTAGATTGATGTAATACGATTGTTTACTTTGGTTATTGATTTAAGTTGATCTCTCTATGTCTTTCATCTCTCTATCTTGTTAAAAGCAAAGATTTTTGCATCATAATGTGTTTGAATCTACATGCATATTGATTATATGAGTTTTAGGGTTTCTAGGTTTAAATTGAGAATCTACTTTGATTTAATTTAGGAACTTTCATATGATTAAATGGTTTTTACTATCAATTGAGAATGTACTTTGATTGATTAGTAATAATTTCAACTATAATCAATTGAGAATTTACTTTGATTGATTAGCTTTTAATTTGGTTAGGAGATTTAAGAATAGACATGATTAAACACAATAGAATTTGATTGAGAATGTACTTTGGTTGAATTTATTGTGAATAATCTAGAAAGGTTTTGCATTTGATTAAGAATTTACTTTGGTTAAATGCATGATCGCCCTCAAATTAATTAAGAATGTACTTTAATTAATTTGAAACTTAAACAATAATCAATTGAACAATTATCCGTGAATAACCGATGATGAATCTATCTTGGAAAAGCAGTGGAATTAGCCTATTTCATCGTAACTGTTTTTAAGTTTCTTATTTGTTCTTTAAACATTCTCCAAACATTACTTTTACCCATAAGCATTGCATAACATTCGTAAGAGTCAGATATTCAAAAGCAATTTCGTGTTCGTTGGGAGACGACTCAGGGTTACTTTAGCCCTATCTACCTTCTTGAATACTACTTGGCAATACTGAAGTTGCCTTGAAAAGTAGTATTAATTTGATAGCTTCAACGACAGCTTATCAAATTTGGCGCCGTTGCCGGGGAATACGGTTAGTATTTTGATTATTTTGATTCTTATTTTTATTTTTATTTTATTTTTTATTTTTTTATTTTTTTTATCTTTATTTTCTTTTAACGGACATACATTTAATTTAATTTGAGTTATTTTGTAGTCTTTAGTAGACCTGATATTATGCAAAGTGTTTGTGTATGTGCTAGGTACCAAGCAAATCCCAAGGAGTCTGATCTGACTGCTATTAAGAGAGTGTTAAAATATCTTAAGGGAACTGTTGATGGATTGGCATGTGTACCAAGTAATATAAAATGGTAAGACCAAGTATCGTATCCCAGAAGACTCTCAGTACTAAACAGTTGTGTGATGACTCGATTAATTAAGACTTAAATAAAATGAAATCATTGGTTTAAGATGCAATAACAGAAAATTAAATATGAATGTAGTTTGATCACTAATAGAGTAACACAAAGATGAACGAATGTTGTTTATAATGAGATGAGTATGTTTTTGGGGTTAAATTTCACCAAGTTCCTGTCATGTTTGTAAGAATTTTTCTTTATGCATTAATGTTAACGTCACTCACTAAAGGACCTAAACCCGATCCCTCGGCGAATAAGTCTATCCTTAACCACCAGTTCATGCAATTCCTAGCATTCCTAGCAATTAAATGTGAAGATCAAGAGCTTAAAACGACCAAGACTCATACTCTCATTCCTGAGAAATATTACTCTTGGGAGAATTCAACAAGAACCTGAATTGTAAGGAACCTCCCGGCACTCATGCAATTCATAAATCATGCGATGAATGAGTTAAACAAAGCATGTAATAAGCACAGATGAATTACTCTAACAATTAACGAAAAAGTATGTGGAATTAAGAATCAATTCAAATACATGAGAGTTCACAAGGTTACATCATTCCCCAACAACAAATAGATTTTAGTTCACCATAGACATGGTGAGACTAGATGAATAATGGAAACGCATGAGATAGCCAAACCCTTAAAGTAGAGGAAGGACGCTTTCGCATCCAAATCCGCCTTTAGAGAGTGGAAGAGTGTGCTGTTGTGCTGCTCCAGCCAGAGATGCAAAACATAGGACGCTTGGGTCCTTTAAATAGAACAGAAGCATAACAGAAACAAAGCCCAGGCCCGAGTCGTTGGCGCTCAAGCGCCCCACTTAAGGCGTCCGGGCGGCGAGCGATGATCTTCCATGCTCAAGCCTCTCAGAGGTCGCTCAAGCCTTCTACATCTGGCGCTCAAGTGCCCCCCAAAGGGGCGCCCGGGCGGTGAGCGACACTTCCTGCGCTTAAGCCTTCCAGAGGACGCCCAAGCTTTGTGCAGTTGGCGCTCAAGCGCCCAAAAAGGGGCGCCCAAACGGCAAGCGGTGGTTTGCTGCGCTCAAGCCTCCAAAAAGAGCCTCAAGCCTCGAGCTTCTTTCCTTCTGGTGCTTTTTCTGGACCTTTCTGAGCTTTATCTCCTTAGCACTTTATCCCTGCTTTCCATAATAACTCATTTTCTATCAAAACAAAGGGAATTAGTCATAAAATCATCAAATTCAACCTCAACTCTCTTATTCACACAACTTAACAGAAAAACATGATTCCAAGCAAGTTTCTAAGCAGAAAAGGGTGCATTTAGTATTAAAATTACATCACAGATAACGGTATTTTCAACCGTTATCACAACCCCAAACTTAGAACTTTACTTGTCCTCAAGCAAAACAGATTGTAACTCGGCTTCTCAGAATAATCACTACAATGACTCAACCTTTTTCAAAAACTTTTTCTTTCAGACAAGCAATTACTTTTATCAACTGAGCATACAGATATTAGTCAAAGTGTGCAGATGCCTTAATTCAATCAAAATCAATGTGATGCTCATATGTTTCAATAGATGTTATCCTTAAGAATGATCAATCAACCAAGCAGAGATGCAATCAAAAATTTAGAGAACTACTCCTCACCAAAGAAAGTGTTTCACTCAAGCACTCAAAAGTGTATCACTCAACTCACAGGTGTATAGTGAGGTGTTGGTGTCTTTTTCACTCTGCTATCACAATGTCACACAAATTAATTTTGCCTTTCATTTAGCTACAATTAAACATACTCACAAGCAAGTTGTCATCACAAGGGTTTTTCATGGCTTGTAACTTGGCTGGGCTAAGAAGGAAATTGGTTTTTCTAGTCAACAAAATCTTTGAGTTAAGAAAGACATTTATGGTTTCATTATTCAAGCAAAAACTCTCTTTCTTTTTCCCAGCTTTCCCTTGCATTGAGCTTTTATTTTCTTTTGTTTTCATTTTTCTTTTCCTTTTTCTTTTGCTTTTCAAGTATTCACTGCTTAGCTCAATGCTTTTTCTTTTCCTTTTTCCCAGTAACCCCAAACTTGAACCTTTATCAATACCTCACAAATGTTCTCAATTTAACTCAAGGTAAAGATTTTCACAAAGGGTTTTCAACACATGCATAAGGCTTAAGGTTCAAAGGATAGAATAAATTGTTTTCTTTTCAGTGGATAATTTCATGTGAAGGCTAGAAGAATAAGGGATAACAAAAGATGGCCTTGATCATGTGAAACTTGTAAGCAAGTAGTTCAATCACAAAAAATTTGGGCAAAATCATTCATGCTTCCAAAGTAATAGCAATTATTCACAAAAAACTCTGAAGCCCAAACCTCACACAGGTAAACTCTCAAGTCCCAGAATTCAGAAAAACAACCTGCTCAGTATCTCAATAAATTCTTTTTTTTTCTTCTTTCTACTGAACTTCTTTTGGAATTTGATAAAACCAGGAACCTGTTGCAATGTCTCAATCATAGGAACTTTAATCTCCAATTTCTTGAAGATTTCCATAAAGCACTCAAAGTCTTTCTCTTTCCTATGATACTTCTTTGGATGAGGAAGGGGTTTTTCATATGAATCTTTCTTTTTTCCTCTCATCCTCTTTTTCTTTTCTCTCACTTTCTTAAGCTTCACACAAATTTTCTTTTCTCTTACTTTCTTTTTTTCTTGTCTTTTTCTACTCACTTTCTTAATCTTCACACAAATTTTCTTTCGCTTTTCTCTCCCAACCACTTCTCTTTCTTTTTCTACATCTTTATCTTTTTGACTCAACTCTTCTTTTTCTTTTCTCTCTATCTTTCTCTCATCTAAAGTCTTGTCACTTCCAGTGATAATGATTTGACATTCCTCCCTAGAGTTAATTTCAGTATCAACCCTAAAATCATCCAACTTCTGAATAATGTGACAAAATTGCATCTCCAACCTTTTACATGATGCTTCAATGCTTTTTTGAGTGGAGATGGATTCTTGCATAAATTGTTGAAAGACGTCATCGAGAGAACTTTGTTGCTGCCATTGTTGTTGTGGTTGGTTCTCAAATTGTCCGGCAGCTTGCCAAAATTGACTTTGATCCATGCTTGAGTGAAATTCCCACCAGTGGTTATGATTACCTTGGTAGAATTAAGTGCCCATATAGTTAAATTCTTGTCCGAATTGCATCCTGCAAGCATTAGGCACAAAACCCTAGAAAACATTTGTTAGCACAAAAAGATAAAAATGATGAAAAGATAAAAAATGAAAAGATGAAAAGATGAAAAGATAAAAAGATGAAAAGATAAAAAGATGAAAAGATAAAAAGATAAAAAGATAAAAAGATAAAAAGATAAAAAGATAAAAAGATAAAAAGATAAAAAGGTAAAAAGATAAAAAGATAAAAAGATAAAAAGATAAAAAGATAAAAAGATAAAAAGATAAAAAGATAAAAAGATAAAAATATAAAAATATAAAAAGATAAAAAGATAAAAGGATAAAAAGATAAAAAGATAAAATAAAAAGATAATATGAGTAAATATGAATGCAATGCATTGATCAATTGGACAAAAGAAGCAAAATGTGAGTGAAATATATGGAATGATGATGTCGTTGGGGTTTTCAATTCATCCTATCCATTCTCATGTATTCATGAATTCATCTTTCTTCATTAATGTTAATGCCACTTTCTAATTTACCTTAAACTCGATGTCTCAGTGAAGAAAGCCTACTCCTAATCACTAGTTTACAATGTCTTATCTCCCTAGCAATTATTCATGCATTATATTCGCATAGAAGCTTAAAGGCAACCAATCCTCCTATCCCTATATCTAGGCAATATTACTATTGGGAGAATTTCTTCATGTCTAGATTTATCTATATGTGTCCATACAAATAACATCAATGATCATGCAATTGAATGAGTTAAACAAAGCATGCATAGAGTATAGAAGAAAAACCCTAACAATTAATGAAAGAAACCATATGAATTAAAGAACCAATTCAATACATGAGAGTTTCAAAGGATTACAGTGATTCCCCAACAACAATGAAGGTTTAGTTCACCATGATCATGGTGAAACTAGATGAAAAATAATGAAAGAATGAAAGATAGAACCCTAGAATTTGAAGAGTGGAGCTTGAGCATCCAAAATCCTCCTCCAAGGGGTGAAGTTTTGCCTCTGTCTGCCAAAAGATGTCTACCTAAGTCAACTAAACCCCTTTTATAATTTCTAAAAATTACACAAAATAAGCCCAAGCCCATAAAAATGGCGTTCAACGACACTTTTGCCGCCCAGCGGTAAGTGCGACTCTTCATAATGAAGCTCAGCTGCATATTTAGCCCTCAGCGGTGATTTCGGCACTTCAAAACTGGCGCTCAACGCAACTTTTTCTGCACTCTGGTTGACTTTTCTGCATTCTAGTTGACTAGTTGACTTTTCTAGTTGACTGGTTGACTTTTTTGCATTCCAACATTCGGTACTTTAACTTTTCTTTCAAATCATTCCAATAACCTAAAAAATCAAAGGAATCTAGCACAAAACCATTAAATTCACCTTCAACTCTCTTATTCACAAAACTAAAGCAAAAACATGAGTTAAAGCAAGTTTCTAAGTCAAAAAGGTTGTTTTTGATGTCAAAATTAAGTATAAAAATAACGGTTTTTCAACCGTTATCAGCGGCCTCATGAACCGGTTCTTGAGTTGGTGGTGGCGCCCTCTTGTGTGCCCTTATCTACTGTGGTGGCTCTGGATGGCCTGGCTCATCCACTGCACAATAATGAGTAAAGTAAGTTGCGTCTAGTTCCTTGCTTGGATGCTCTAGTGGTGGCCTAGAAACATCAATGCCTGCAGCCTCACAAAGGTAGGTGATCAATGAAGGATGTCCCAGGGGTGCCTTGCTGGTTGCACCACGGGCACAATGATAACAGTTGAAAAACTGTTATTTTCATGCTTAAAATTGATACTAAAAGCAACCTTTAGACTTAGAAACTAGCTTGAAATCATGCCTTTTATCCATATTTTCAGAAATAAGAGAGCTGGACAGGTTTATGCTTGATTTAAGTGTTTTTGTGCAGGTTTTGAGGTGAATTTGGTGAAAGAAGTGAAGAAGGAGAGAGATGACATTAGAAAAGACAAGAAAGAGTGCAAAAGTAGAAGCCGAAGGCACCGCTCAGCGGCAATTTACCGCTGAGCGGCACTCAGGAGGTTGCGGGAGTCACGCTGAGGGGCAAACTGGCCGCTGAGGGGAAGAAACGTGAAGCGCAATCACCGTTGAGCGGTATTTACCGCTGAGCGGCACTTTTATGGACTTGGGCTTTTGTAATCTTTTGTAATTCTAAATTAGTATATAAGGACTTGCACGTCCTAGAGTTAGGATCTTTGGCAGAAACGAGACAAACACTCTCTCTTCCACCCCTTTGAAGGAGGATCTTGGATGCTCAGGCTACCTCTTCACCTTTATTGGGTTTATTCTTTCATACTTTCATTGTAATTCATCTAGGTTCACCATGAATATGGTGAACTAAACCTTGTATGTTTGTTGGGGAATCAATGTAATCTCTTGAAGCTCTCATATATGGAATCTGTTGCTTACATCTTTTAATTAAGACTTATGCTTTCTTTCATCATTAGTTAGGGATTTTCCTCTTTGCTCAATGCTTGCATAGTTTAACTCATTCCATGCATGATTATTGGTTTTGTCGATACGGGCACGTACGGGGAAGTCTAGATCTGGGGAATTTCTCCCAATATTATACTGACAATATTATATTGGTTGTTATTAAGCTCCTGCACTCATGAACTAATCATTAGGAATGCTAGGAATTGTATGAACTCGTGATTAGGGAGAAGCCATCTAGAATGGTACATTAGAGAGTGGCATTAACAATGATGACTTGAATGTTGAATTCCTAAAATATATGAGAGTGGATGAGATGAAATTGACCCCCAACAACATATTCATTCATATAATTCATTGAAAGTGTTTATCTTTTGTCTTTGCCATTGATCAAACTTCATGCATACATGTTTATTTTCTGTCTTGCATTTTAAAATCTAAATATTTCGTTTGTAAGTCCTAGCTAATCAACAAATCACATAACTAAACTAGGCCGTGAGTCCTTTGGGAAGAACGATACTTGGTCTTACCAAGTTTATTACTTGAACGATTCGGTCATACTTGCCGATTGTGAAACAAGTTTGTGACATCATATTTTGGTGCTTACAAATTTGTCCATCAAGTTTTTGGCGCCGCTGCCGGGGACTCGTGGTTTAACTGGTTAATTTGTGTGATTATTGATTATCTTTGACTTTAATTTTGAATTTCTGTTTTTATTTTTCTGTTTTTATTTTATTCCATCTTCTTATCTTTTTAGATTAGATTAGATTTTATTTTATTAGATTAGATTTTATTTTATTTTATCTTTTAGGTTAGGTTAGATTTTATTTTATTTTATTTTTTTTAGATTAGATTAGATTTTATTTTTTTTAGATTAGGTCTTATTTGATTCTATCTTCTAAATCTTTTTGTCTTCTGAATATATCTTTTCTTCTATATCTTTTTGTGCTAACAAATTTTTTCTAGGGTTTTGTTTTCTTGTGTATGCAGGAAGCAATTCGAACTAGAAGTAAGAAAACAACCGAACCACTTCTTGAAGGTCTAGACGAGAGTAGAAGGAGGAGAAGAATCAGAACGTCTAGAGAAATTTTCCCTTCTCTAGAAACTCTCCTACAATCATCACCACAAGGTTCTGTTTATAGCACAGGGAGTATGGAGAACAATAATAATGCTAGAAGAACTCTTGCAGATTACACTAATCTTGCTGGACCTCAGCACTTCAACAGCATAGCTAGACCTAGAGTCAATGCAGCCAATATGGAGGTCAAGCCAGCATTAATTCAACTGGTGAAGAGTAATCAATTTAATGGGTTATCTCACGAAAGCCCATATGAGCACCTTACTACCTTTAATGAGATCTGCAACACGGTCACGATTAATGGGGTGCCAGACGAAGCTATCAAACTTAGCTTGTTCCCTTTCTCATTGGGGGGCAATGCTAAGCTTTGGTTGAACTCTTTTCCAGAAGAAAGTTTCACAGAGTGGGAAGCAGTGGTTACAAAGTTTTTAAACAAATACTTCCCACAATCTAAAGTGACTAAGGGTAAGCAAGAGATTTCTTCATTCAAGCAGGGCATGGAAGAATCACTTGGACATGCATGGGACAGGTACAAAGGCTTGTTACGCAAAACTCCAATGCATGGTTTCAGAAAAGAAGAAGTAGTCTTAATTTTCCTTGGAGGGCTTGGTTCACAAACCAAGATGATGCTGAACGCCTCAGCAGGAGGCAATATTAAATGGAAAACTCCAGAGGAAGCAACTGAAATTATTGAAAATATGGCTACTAGTGACAACGAACTCAGTATTGAAAAAGGAGATTTTAATCAGAAGGAGTTGTTACAATTACATGATGCTCTGCTAGCTCAAAATAGAACTCTTTCTCAACAGCTTGAAGAAGTAACCATGAAACTTTCTCAAATACCACAGGAAATACAACAGGTCTCAATGGTTCAAGAGCAACAAAAATGGCAGATGCAATTTAATCCAGTTAAGAAAGCAACAAAGCTTGAAGAGACTTTCCAGAGATTTTTGAAGACAAATGCGTCCTACTGTCATAATGTGGATACTGCATTTAAAAAAATGGAGGTCTATGTTGAGAGAATAGTGGACGAGATTAAACATGATAATCCTGGAAAGGAGTGTAAAACTGTTGTGACTAGAAGTGGTAGAGTGTTAGAGGAGAGACAAAAAGAGAGAAAGGATAAAGAAAATGAGAGTGAGAGTGAAAAAGAAACATGTGAAGAAAGAGTTGAGAGAGAGAAAAAGAGAAAAGAAGAAGAGGAGAGGAGAGAAAAAAATGAGAGAGAAGAGAGACAGAAAGAAAGAGAGTATGAAAAGCCACTTCCTTATCCAAAGGGTTATTCAAGGAAGGAGAAAGAAAAGCAGTTGGAAAGATTCATGGAACTGTTTAAGAAGTTGGAGATCACTATACCATTCTCTGAAGCATTGCAACAGATGCCTGCATATGCAAAATTCTTGAAGGAACTTCTCACAAAGAAACACAAATACATTGAGAAGGAAACTATCAATATACAGGGTAATTGCAGTGCAATCATACAGAAACTACCTCCTAAACTTAAAGATCCAGGAAGCTTCACTATCCCATGCACCATAGGAGATGTGAAAGTTGGAAGAGCATTGATTGATTTGGGAGCTAGCATTAATCTAATGCCGCTATCCATGTGCAGAACAATTCAGGGGCTAGAAATTAAACCAACCAGGATGGCTCTTCAGTTGGCAGACAGGTCTCTTAAATATCCATATGGAGTGGTTGAAGATGTTCTAGTGAAGGTCGACAAATTTGTATTCCCAGTAGATTTCATTGTGATGGAGATGGAAGGAACTAGTGATGTTCCTCTTATTCTTGGGAGACCTTTTATGAAGACTGCTAGAGTTTTGATTGATGTAGAGAATGGTAAGCTTAAATTGAGAGTTGATGATGAGGAAGTTACTTTTGATGTGTCCAAAGCCATGACGTATCCAAATGATGACAAAGCATGTTTTCAATTTGATGAACTTGATGAAGTTTGTATGGTTCAAGAAAGAATGGTGCGTAATATTTCTCCATTGGAAAAAACGCTCATTGATGTATGTGAGGATTTGGATGAAGAAGAAGAGAAATTGATTGATGAATGTCTGATGGACTTGGAAACATTGAAAAAGGGTCCAGAGGAAGATCCAATATTTGAAACAATTGATAAGGAAGAAGCAATCAAAGCACAGTTGCCAGAATTGAAAAGATTGCCATCTCATTTGAAATATGTGTTTTTAGAAGAGGGTGGAACAAAGCCAGTCATCATCAGTAACTCTTTATCTTTACAGGAAGAAGAGCAGTTGATACAAATTTTGAAAGCCAACAAAGAAGCAATTGGGTGGTCAATATCAGATCTCAAAGGTATTAGCCCAACTTATTGCATGCACAAGATTTTTATGGAAGAAGACTATAAACCAAGTGCTCAACCGCAGAGAAGGTTAAATCCTGTTATGAAGGAGGTGGTCAGAAAAGAAGTGTTGAAACTGCTAGAAGCTGGTATCATCTATCCAATCTCTGACAGTGAATGGGTGAGTCCAGTACAGGTGGTTCCAAAGAAAGGTGGGATGACAGTAATTTATAATGAGAAGAATGAACTTATTCCTACTCGGACAGTTACTGGCTGGCGTATGTGCATTGATTACAGGAAGCTGAATAAAGCTACTAGGAAAGATCATTTTCCTCTTCCCTTCATGGATCAGATGCTAGAAAGGTTATCAGGGCAGGCTTTCTATTGTTTTCTAGATGGATATTCTGGATATAATCAAATTGTGGTAGATCCAAAAGACCAGGAGAAGACGGCTTTTACTTGTCCTTTTGGTATCTTTGCATATAGAAAGATGCCTTTTGGATTATGTAATGCTCCAGCTACGTTTCAGAGGTGTATGCAGGCAATCTTTGCTGATCTTTTAGAAAAATGCATTGAAGTATTCATGGATGATTTCTCAGTTTTTGGAAACTCTTTCCAAAGATGTTTAGCTAATTTGAACACTGTCCTCAAAAGATGTGTTCAGACAAATCTGGTTTTGAATTGGGAGAAATGTCATTTTATGGTAACTGAAGGGATTGTACTGGGGCATAAAATCTCTGCTAAAGGAATTGAGGTGGATAAAGCCAAAGTAGAAGTCATTGAGAAACTGCCTCCACCAACAAATGTAAGGGGGATTAGGAGTTTTCTTGGTCATGCTGGGTTCTATAGAAGATTCATCAAAGATTTCTCAAAAATTGCTAAACCTTTGAGTAATCTTTTGATGAAGGATGCTCCTTTTGTGATGAATGAAGACTGCCTGAAAGCTTTTGATATATTGAAGCAGAAGCTAGTGTCAGCTCCAGTAATTGTAGCACCAGATTGGAATCAAAATTTTGAATTAATGTGTGATGCAAGTGATTATGCAATAGGAGTTGTCCTTGGTCAGAGGAAAGAACAAAAGTTTCATCCAATTTATTATGCTAGCAAGGTGCTGAATGATGCTCAATTGAATTATGCTACCACAGAGAAAGAGTTTCTTGCCATTGTATATGCTCTAGAGAAATTTAGACCTTATCTTATGGGGTCTAAGGTGATTGTCTATACAGATCATGCAGCTATCAAATATTTGTTGACAAAACCAGATTCTAAGCCACGTCTTATTAGATGGGTACTATTGTTGCAAGAATTTGATGTAGAAATCTGTGATAAGAAAGGAAGTGAGAACTTAATTGCTGATCATTTGTCACTGTTAGTCAACAATGAGGTCACTAGCAAGGAGTCTGAAATCTGGGAATCTTTTTCAGATGAATCACTCATGTATATTCAGCAAAGGCCCTGGTTTGCTGATATGGCAAATTTCAAAGCTGCAAGAGTCATGCCAGAAGACTTAACTTGGCAACAGAGAAAGAAATTTCTGCATGATGCCAAGCAGTTTGTGTGGGATGATCCGTATTTGTTCAAAATTGGAGCAGATAATCTTCTGAGGAGATGTGTTACAAATGAAGAAGCAGAAGGAATTCTCTGGCATTGTCATGATTCACCTTATGGAGGACATTTTAATGGAGAAAGAACAGCAGCAAAAGTCCTTCAATAAGGGTTTTATTGGCCAACTTTATTTAAAGATGCTCATAATCATGCTAGGAATTGTGATAAATGTCAAAGAGCAGGGACAATCACTAAACGTCATGAGATGCCTTTACAAGGTATTTTAGAGGTTGAGGTTTTTGATTGTTGGGGTATTGACTTTGTTGGGCCCTTCCCTCCATCTTTCAACAATGAATATATTCTGGTAGCAGTGGATTATGTGAGTAAATGGGTGGAAGCATTGGCTTGTCCTAAAAATGATGCTAGCACGGTAATTAAATTCCTGAAGAGGCAGATATTCTCACGATTTGGCACTCCAAGAGTGTTGATTAGTGATGGAGGATCTCATTTTTGCAATTATCAGCTAGAGAAAGTACTTAAACACTATGGAGTGAAGCATAAGGTAGCTGCACCTTATCATCCACAAACCAATGGACAAGCTGAGGTATCTAACAGGGAGATAAAAAGAATCCTGGAAAAAACTGTGACTTCATCAAGGAAGGATTGGTCTCTCAAATTGGATGATGCTATTTGGGCTTATAGAACAGCAATGAAGACGTCTATGGGATTATCACCATTTCAATTAGTCTATGGGAAAGCATGCCATTTGCCAGTTGAATTGGAGCATAGAGCATTATGGGCTTTGAAATTCTTGAATTTTGATCCTTATGACACTCAATGCACACGCAGACGGCAGATTTTGGAGCTTGAAGAAATGCGCTTACATGCATATGATTCATCCAAGGCTTACAAAGACAAAATGAAATTCTATCATGACAGGAAGTTGGTGAATAGAGTTTTCAATCCAGGACAACAGGTATTATTGTTCAATTCAAGATTGAAGATATTTCCTGGGAAGTTGAAGTCAAAATGGACAGGACCATTTGTGATAAAAGAAGTGCATCCACATGGAGCAATTGAAATATTTAATCCATCTGCTGATGATCCACAGAAAAGTTGGGTGGTAAATGGTCAACGTCTCAAGCCCTATCTAGGGGGAGAGGTGCAACAATTTTCCACAATGATGTTGTTGGTTGATCCTTGAAAGTTGGGTCAGGCTCGGGACGTTAAACAAGCGCTTACTGGGAGGCAACCCAGTATCTTGTAAGTATGTTTGTTTTTGTTTTTAGATTAGGGTTTGATGTACTCTATTGAACACCTGGTTTCTTATGATGGTTTGCTATTAACTGTGATTGTGTGATGAGTAATGCTTGAATGATGCTTATGATTAATTGATGTTGAGATGAATTGCACAGAAAATGCTTATACAGGTGATTCACAAGCTTTGTGAACAAATGCAGGTTATCATGATTGTGATTGTGAAATTAAGCAGGATGTGTATGTCAAATGTGAATGAGCTTATATGTGAGGTTTTGAGCTTCAAAGTTGTTATTGTTGAATGCTATTACTTTGAAAGCATGAATGATTTTGCCCAGGTTTTCTATGATTGAATTAATTGCTTGTTTTACATCATGTGATCAAGGCCGTGTTTTTAAAACCCTTTTTATTGGCCAAATACATAAAGTTAGCCCATTAAAAGAGAACACTTTGTGTTCTATCCTTTGAACCCTTAGCCTTGAATATACACTGAAAACCCTTGATTGAAAATCTTTACCTTGAGTTAAGTAGAAGATATTGTGTGGTATTGTTAAATGTTCAAGTTTGGGGTTGTTGGGAAAACATGAAAAAGGAAAAGCATTGAGCTAAGAGCTAAAAAGAAGTAAGAATATGCAAAGAAAAAGAAAAGAAAAGAAAAAGAAGTAAAGCTCAATGCAAATGCAAAGACAAAAGAAAGTTGGGAATGAATAAGAATAATTGTGTTGTTATGATTCTCTTAACTCAAGGACTTTGTGATCCAGAAAAACCAATTTTCTTGTTAGCCCAGCCACGTTATAAGCCATTGAAAAGTCCTTGTGATGATGCATGCTTGTGAATGTTTTTGATTGTGGTAAAATGAAAGGCAAAGTTGATTCATGTGACATTGTGATAGTAGAGTGAATGAGTGAAACACTTTACCTCTTATACACTTGTGTGTTGAGTGAAACACTTTACCTAGTGAGGAAATAGTCCATAAGTACATGAACATCCATGCTTAATTGATTGATCATTCATGAAAAATAGCATTTGTTGGAATCTAGATGACTTTGTGAAACACTAAAGCATGTGCACATCTTAATTGAACTCTTGGTCATAAGTTTGAGTGAAGTTGTTACTTATCTTGAAAAGAGAATTTTGAATGAGTGAACCATCATATGAATTGGTTGGAGATGGAGTTACATTTTGTTTGCTTGAGGACAAGCAAAGTTCTAAGTTTGGAGTTGTGATAACAGTTGAAAAACTGTTATTTTCATGCTTAAAATTGATACTAAAAGCAACCTTTAGACTTAGAAACTAGCTTGAAATCATGCCTTTTATCCATATTTTCAGAAATAAGAGAGCTGGACAGGTTTATGCTTGATTTAAGTGTTTTTGTGCAGGTTTTGAGGTGAATTTGGTGAAAGAAGTGAAGAAGGAGAGAGATGACATTAGAAAAGACAAGAAAGAGTGCAAAAGTAGAAGCCGAAGGCACCGCTCAGCGGCAATTTACCGCTGAGCGGCACTCAGGAGGTTGCGGGAGTCACGCTGAGGGGCAAACTGGCCGCTGAGGGGAAGAAACGTGAAGCGCAATCACCGTTGAGCGGTATTTACCGCTGAGCGGCACTTTTATGGACTTGGGCTTTTGTAATCTTTTGTAATTCTAAATTAGTATATAAGGACTTGCACGTCCTAGAGTTAGGATCTTTGGCAGAAACGAGGCAAACATTCTCTCTTCCACCCCTTTGAAGGAGGATCTTGGATGCTCAGGCTACCTCTTCACCTTTATTGGGTTTATTCTTTCATACTTTCATTGTAATTCATCTAGGTTCACCATGAATATGGTGAACTAAACCTTGTATGTTTGTTGGGGAATCAATGTAATCTCTTGAAGCTCTCATATATGGAATCTGTTGCTTACATCTTTTAATTAAGACTTATGCTTTCTTTCATCATTAGTTAGGGATTTTCCTCTTTGCTCAATGCTTGCATAGTTTAACTCATTCCATGCATGATTATTGGTTTTGTCGATACGGGCACGTACGGGGAAGTCTAGATCCGGGGAATTTCTCCCAATATTATATTGGTTGTCGTTAAGCTCCTGCGCTTATGAACTAATCATTAGGAATGCTAGGAATTGTATGAACTCGTGATTAGGGAGAAGCCATCTAGAATGGTACTTTAGAGAGTGGCATTAACAATGATGATTTGAATGTTGAATTCCTAAAATGTATGAGAGTGGATGAGATGAAATTGACCCCCAACAACATATTCATATATTCCATTGAAAGTGTTTATCTTTTGTCTTTGCCATTGATCAAACTTCATGCATACATGTTTATTTTTCGTCTTGCATATTAAAATCCAATTATTTTGTTTGTAAGTCTTAGCTAATCAACAAATCACATAACTAAACTAGGCCGTGAGTCCTTTGGGAAGAACGATACTTGGTCTTACCAAGTTTATTACTTGAACGATTCGGTCATACTTGCCGATTGTGAAACAAGTTTGTGACATCATATTTTGGTGCTTACAAATTTGTCCATCACACAACTATGAATCTCATCGGCTATGACCTGTCCTATGTTAATGTTAACGCCCTTGAGAATACAGTAGAGGAGGATAGCCCTATGAACAGTGATGTCAGAAACATGGGAGCAGGGCTAGATGTTGGCATGAGAGAATGCCATCCAATACTTTGCCAGAGGCGTCAGATGAGGTCTAGTAAGGTGGATGGCTGCCCCAGACTTGTTCCTCTGAAAATGTCTTCTAGGCACACATAAGGTCCGCTCCACATCCTCATAATCCACCCATTCCAACATGGATGATGCAAATGTACATTGCTCCCCCTCCCACTCTATACCAAGGAAGCAGTTAATAGCATCTGCATCAAAAATAATCCTCTTACCCCTCACGTAGCTGAAGTATGTCTCTTCTTATTCCCCTAATGCTTTGGCATTTGTGTAAAACTCTTTGACTATGTCAACATTGGCGGGAGAAGAGTAGACTGCCAGGTGGCCCCAGTCTCTATTGTTCAGCTCCCTTTCAAACTGGGGAGCTAAAGATGGTATGGAGGCCACCTTCCTTTCCATTAGCAATTTTCTTCCCTCCACTTGTGGGAAGTATCTTTCATGAGCAGGGGTTCACTAGTACAAAAACAGCGTACAACGTCGAATATTTTGAGCCTTTCACGTCGAATTCGATAACGACGTCATATCGGGAGACGTTAAATTGACATTGAATTTAAAACAATCGACAATTTAACGTCAAATTTTATCAATAAACGACGTTAATCACTTTTTTATTTTTTTAAATTAATTGTGATCCTTTTTTACAACTCTACGAGATCTGAAAAGCAGAAAAATAACAAATTTCAGTTTTTGGTATTTTGTAAAGCATGAACTATGAACTTGTAATATAGTATTAACAACAAACAACAATGACAAACAACAAACAAGTCCAATCAAACAACAAACAAGTTCAATCAAACAACAACAAACAAGTTCACCCAAGCAATAACAACAAACAAGTTCAACAAAAAATAACAAGAAACAAGTTAACCAAATAAGTTCTTCAAAACGAAAACGAAAACGAAAACTAACCTTGGTTCATCGAAATAAAGTGTTGCCACACGTGAGAGAGAAAGCAGAATGCGCCTATGAAGGACAACAACACGAAAATAATCGGTCAAAAGAAACAAAAATCATACCTAAAGTAGTAATTTAACATGCATTTGTATCAAATGAAAGAAATATTACATGTGATGGTCATCAAACTTCGTTCGAGAAAAGTTTGAGCAGAGAAGAGGGTCTCGCGCGCTAAGATAAAGTGAATGAATTTTCAATCTCCCGCTCAAATTTTTATTGAATTCACTAATTTTGACGTCTAACACTGGGGCATTCGACGTTTTATATCCTTTTACGTCGAATTACAATGCTAAACAATGTTTAATAATTGTATTTATTTACAAAAATGCCACCGGTCATTTTTAACGTTGGCTATTGAGTGGTTCGACGTTGAACGTGTGACGTTATACGTTGTTTTTGCACTAATGGTTCTGAACTTGTCTGAGTGAAACTGCTCCTTCTCCTTCCTCTTTATTCCCTATTCCTTGGAACCAAGGGTTTTAATTCTTTTGCCTGAAGAAGATGCCATTCCTGCACAGAAAAATTCACAAACAAACCCAGAAATCATCAAGCATTAGTTCCCAAAAATATAACAAAGAGGACCCTCAACACCAGCTGTACAGAACCAAACAGCTAAAAACATAACAGAACAAAAAAAATTCAAAATCTGTCACTACCGCTCGCCGCTTGGGCGCTGAGCGGTGCGCGGTGCATCCAAGCGTTACTCTGCTGTTTCTACCTGTTTCCAAATCAGATTCCACCCAATTCAGATCAAAATTGGCACAATTTAATTGGTCCAAATAGTGGGAAATCAAGCATAGACAGTATAGGACATCAAAAATCAAACTTTCTCATCAAAATCTTTCAAGAATCAAACTTTAATGTGCTCAATTCATAACCTAACAAGAACTTACTTGATTGGACACAAGAAAACAGAGATTGAAGCTCTAATTAAGTGCACAAATCTGTACCCTAGCAGCCAGACAATCAAAAACCCCAAACTTTGATGGTTGGAAATTGCAAATCAAGTGAGAAATAGGGTTTTTGGTGGAAAAGTGAAGGGGAAAAATGAAGAGAGGACTTGTGAGAGGTGTTTAGGGAGGCTAGAGTGAGGAGAATATGAGAGAGGGGGCTTAGGCGAACCCTAGAATGTAAAAAGAATGAAGTAGGCTAAAATCCCGCTCAAGCCCCAACTTAAAAGCCAAGTCTGCAGTTGCGCCGCCCGAGCGCCCCTCAGAGGGCGCTCAAGCGGCGGGCAGCACTTTTTTCCCTTTGCTTTTTCACTTGTTTTGGGTATTCCTGGTGATAACAGTTGAAAAACTGTTATTTTTATGCTTAAAATTGACTTCAATTACAACCTTTATGACTTAGAAATTAGCTTGAACTCATGATTTTGTTGAATTAATTGAAATAACATAGTTGGATAGGTTTTATGCTTGATTTCCTTATTTCTGCAGGTTTTTAGATGAAAGAGATGGAATCAGAAAAGGACACAAAGAGTGCAAAAGAGGAGAAAACGCAAGTACCGCTCAGCGCCAATTACCACTGAGCGGCACACACAAAGACCCGTTGGCACCGCTAAGGGGAGAAATGCCACTGAGGGGAAGAAGTGGTCACATGTTAGTACCGTTGAGAGGCACTTTTCTGGGCTTGGGCCTACTTTTCTGTATTTTTGGACGTTCTAGGGTTTGTATCTTTGGCTGGGACGAAGCAAAAACGCACTCTTTCACCCCTTGGAGGAGGATTTTGGATGCTAAGGCTCCTTTCTCAACTTTCTAGGGTTCTATCCTTCACTTTTCCATTGTATTTCATCTAGTTTCACCATGAATATGGTGAACTAAACTTATTTTGTTGTTGGAGAATCAATGTAAATCTTTAGAAACTCTCTTGTATGGAATTTGTTCTTCAAGATCATTTTTATGATACATGCTTTCTTTCATTAATAGTTAGGGTTTTTCCGCTTTTCTTAAAGCATGCATTGTTTAACTCATTCGATGTCATGATTATTGGTTTTGTCGATATGGACACATACGGGGAAATCTAGATCTGGGGAATCTCTCCCATCAGTATATTACCAACCTAGACATAGGAGTATGATAGTTGGTTGCCTTTAAGCTTCAGTTCATTATAATGCATGATTAATTGCTAGGGAGACAAGACATTGTAAACTAGTGATTATGATTAGGCTTTCTTCGCCGAGACATCGAGTTTAAAGTAATTTAGAGAGTGGCATTAACATTAATGAAAAGAATGATGAATTCCTAAATACAAAAGAGTGGAAATGATGAAATTGATAAACCCCAACAACATATTCATCAATATATTTCAATTCACATGTTTTGTTTCTTCTTGCCCATTGATCATCACATGCATACATATTTACTTTTCAGTCTTTTGCATTTGAAACTTACAACAATTTGTTCTCGAGTCTTAATTAATCAATAAATCACATAACTGTCTAGGCCGTGAGTCTCTTGGGAAACGATACTTGGTCTTACCAGGATTATTACTTGATACGATTCGGTTACACTTGCCGAGGGGTAAACAAGTTTTTGGCGCCGTTGCCGGGGACTCGTGGTTTAACTAGTCTATTTGTGTGATTTTTTATTATTTTTGACTTGTTGTGAGTTTTTATTTTCTGTTTTTATTTTTCTGTTTTTATTTTTTGTTTTTCTGTTTTTATTTTCTATTTTTATTTTCTGTTTTTATTTTTCGGTTTTTATTTCCTATTCCCTTCTTGAAGGCCTGGATGAAAGTAGAAGGAGGAGGAGAGTTCGAACTTCAAGAGAACTATTCCCTTCTCTTGAGACACTCTTTCAACCTTCACCACCAAGGTCCTACCATAGCATTGAAAATATGACAGAGGAAAATAATGGTAGACGGAGTCTTGCAGATTACACTAGTTTGGTTGGCCCTCAACATTTTAACAGTATAGCAAGGCCGAGGGTCAATGCTACAAACATGGAGGTGAAACCAGCGTTGATACAGTTGGTGAAAAGCAATCAGTTTAATGGGCTATAACATTAAAGCTCGTATGAACATCTCACCACCTTCAATGAAATCTGTAACACCGTGAAGATAAATGGAGTGCCAGATGAAGCAATCAAGCTTAGCTTGTTTCCTTTCTCATTGGGAGGCAATGCTAAGTTGTGGTTAAATTCTTTTCTAGAAGGTAGTTTTATAGAATGGGAAGCTGTGGTTGCAAAGTTTTTGAACAAATACTTCCCACAATCTAAAGTCAACAAAGGGAAGCAAGAGATCTCTTTTTTCAGACAAGGCATGGAGGAGACATTAGGTCAAGCATGGGATAGGTACAAAAGCTTTTTGAGAAAGAATCCCATGCATGGTTTTGATGAAGCAGCAGTAGTTCTACATTTCCTTGGAGGTCTTGGTTCACAAACCAAGTTGATGCTATATGCCTCAACTGGAGGTAATATTCAATGTAAAACTCCAGAGGAAGCAACAGAATTGATAGAGAACATGGCTACTAATGACAATGAAATGCATAGTGAAAGAGGAGTTCCTAGTCAACAAATGGGAATGTTACAAATGCAAACTCAAGACGTCTTGTTTGCACAAAATGAGATCATCATTCAACAGTTAGAAGAAGTAACAAAGAAGCTTTCTTTACTACCTCAAGAGATATATAATATTTCAATGGTCCAAAAGCAGCAGCAACAATGGCAACCACAACCTATTTCATATGAGAAAAACACAAAATTGGAGGACACTTTTCAGGAATTCATGAAAATGAGTGTCTCTTATTGTAAGAATGTGGAAGATGCATTTAATAGTATGAAAATGAACATTGGGAGAATGATTAACAAGATAGAAGGTTGTGAAAAGAATGCAAAGAACACGTTGAATGAAGAATGTAAAACCATTGTAACAAGAAGTGGTAAAGTGTTAGAAGAAAGAAAAATAGAGGGAAAGGAGAGAGAAAATGAGAGTGAAAAAGAAACACTTGAGTGGAAAGATATGGTTGAGAAAGAAAAAAAGAGAGAAGAGGAAGATGAGAGAAAAAAAGAAAAAGAAAAAGAAGAGTTAGGTGAGAGAAAAAGAGAGAGAGAGTTAGAAAAAAATACTTCCTTATCCAAAGATTTATTCAAGGAAGGAAAAAGAAAAACAGTTTGAGCGGTTTATGGAGATGTTTAAAAAACTGGAGATTACCATTCCTTTCTCAAAAGCATTGCAACATATGCCATCTTATGCAAAGTTTTTGAAAGAGCTCCTTACAAAGAAAAGAAAATATATTGAGAAGGAGACCATTGAAGTAAAAGGTAATTGTAGTGCAATCATACAACAATTACCTCCTAAGTTTAAAGATCTAGGGAGCTTCACTATCCCATGCACTATAGGAGAATTGGAAGTTGGAAGAGCTCTAATTGATTTGGGAGCTAGCATTAATTTGATGCCGCTTTCTGTATTTAAAAGAATTGAGGGCTTAGAGCTCAATACCACTAGAATGGCACTTCCATTGGCGGACAGGTCTCTTAAATATCCTTATGGAGTAGTTGAAGATGTGCTGGTCAAGGTAGACAAATTCGTTTTTCCAGTGGATTTTGTTATCATGGATATGGAGGAAAAGGGAGATGTACCTCTCATTCTTGGGAGACCATTTATGAAGACTGCTAGAGTTTTAATTGATGTGGAGAATGGTAAGCTCAAATTGAGAGTTCAAGATGAAGAAGTAAATTTTGATGTATTCAAAGCCATGACACATCCAAAAGATGACAAAGCATGTTTTCAATTTGATATACTTGATGAAGTTTTCATGGTGCAAGAAAGGATGGTACGTTACTCTTCTCCACTAGAGAAAACTCTTATTGATGCTTGTGAAGATTTAAATGAAGAAGAAGAAAAATTGATTGATGAATGTATGACGGATTTGGAGATATTGAAGGAGATTCCAGTGGAACATGCTAAGTTTAAGACAATTGATACCAAAGAGGAAGTCAAAGCAAAGAAGTTAGAATTAAAAGTGCTATCATCACATTTAAAGTATGTTTTTCTAGAAGAAGATGGAACAAAGCCAGTCATCATCAGTAATTCTTTGCTTCCTAAAGAAGAAGAAAAGTTGGTAGAAATATTGAAATCCAACAAAGAAGCTATTGGGTGGTCAATTTCAGATCTTAAAGGTATAAGTCCAACTTATTGCATGCACAGGATCTTTATGGAAGATGATTATAAACCGAGTGCTCAACCACAAAGAAGATTAAATCCTGTCATGAAGGAGGTTGTTAGAAAAGAAGTATTGAAGCTCTTGGAAGCTGGCATCATTTATCCAATCTCTGACAGTGAATGGGTAAGTCCAGTGCAGGTAGTTCCAAAGAGAGGTGGAATGACAGTAATTCATAATGAGAAGAATGAGTTTATTCCTACTCGGACTGTTACTGAATGGCGAATGTGCATTGATTACAGGAAATTAAATAAAGCTACCAGGAAGGATCATTTTCCTCTTCCTTTCATGGACCAAATGCTGGAGAGACTGGCAGGTCAGCCTTTTTATTATTTTCTGGGTGGATATTCTGGTTACAATCAAATTGTGCTAGATCCAAAAGATCAAGAGAAGACTGCATTTACATGTCCTTTTGGTGTTTTTGCTTATAGAACGATGCCATTTGGATTATGTAATGCCCTAGCCACATTTCAAAGGTGTATGCAGGCAATTTCAGATCTCATGGAAAAGTGCATTGAAGTCTTCATGGATGATTTCTCTGTCTTTGGAGATTCCTTTCATAAGTGTTTAATGAATATGGACACTGTTATGAAAAGATGTGTTCAAACGAATCTAATACTTAATTGGGAGAAATGTCATTTTATGGTAACAGAAGGAATTGTGTTGGGGCATAAGATTTCTGCTAAGGGTATTGAAGTAGACAAAGCCAAAGTAGAGGTTATTGAGAAACTTCCTCCACCAACAAATGTGAAGGGAATCAGAAGCTTCTTAGGCCATGCTGGATTCTATAGAAGATTTATTAAAGATTTCTCAAAAATTGCAAAACCATTGAGTAATTTGTTGGTTAAAGATATACCTTTTGTGATGAATGATGAATGTTTGATAGCTTTTGATACATTGAAAAGCAAATTGATTTCGGCCCCAGTGATTATAGCCCCAGATTGGAATCAAAATTTTGAATTAATGTGTGATGCTAGTGATTATGCAATTGGAGTTGTCCTTGGTCAGAGAAAAGGGAAGGTATTTCATATTATCTATTATGCTAGCAAAGTGTTGAATGATGCTCAGTTAAATTATGCTACCACTGAGAAGGAATTTCTAGCCATAGTTTACGCTTTAGAGAAATTCAGATCTTATCTCATAGGGTCTAAGGTGATTATCTACACCGATCATTCAGCTATAAAATATTTGTTGACAAAGCCAGATTCTAAACCACGTCTGATTAGATGGGTGTTACTACTACAAGAGTTTGATGTAGAAATCCGTGATAAAAAGGGGAGTGAAAATTTGATTGCTGGTCACTTATCCCGGCTAGTTAATACTGAGGTTACTAGCAAAGAAACAGAAATCTGGGAATCTTTTTCGGATGAAACACTCATGTATATTCAAAAGAGGTCGTGGTTTGCTGATATGGCAAATTTTAAAGCTGCAGGGTAATTCCAGAAGATCTTAATTGGCAACAAAGAAAGAAATTTTTGCATGATGCCAAGCAGTTTATATGGGATGACCCTTATTTGTTTAAAATAGGAGCAAATAATCTCTTGAGGCGATGTGTTACAAATGAAGAAGCTGAAGGAATTCTCTGGCATTGCCATGATTCACCTTATGGAGGACATTTCAATGGAGAAAGAACAACAGCAAAAGTTCTCCAATCAGGTTTTTATTAGCCTACTTTATTTAAAGATGCTCATAATCATGCCAGGAATTGTGACAGGTGTCAAAGAACTGGAAATATTTCAAGGCGTCATGAAATGCCATTATAGAGCATTCTAGAAGTTGAAATCTTTAATTGTTGGGGCATTGATTTTGTAGGACCATTTCCACCATCTTTCAACAATGAATATATTTTGGTGGCAGTAGATTATGTGAGTAAATGGGTAGAAGCATTGGCGTGTCCTAAAAATGATGCAAGCATTGTGATTAAATTTCTAAAGAAGCAAATATTTACACGCTTTGAAACTCCTAGAGTACTCATTAGTGATGGAGGATCTCATTTTTGCAATTATCAGCTATCTAAGGTACTCAAACATTATGATGTGAGACATAAGGTAGTTGCACCTTATCATCCATAGACTAATGGGAAAGTTGAAGTATCTAACAAAGAAATCAAGCTAATATTGGAGAAAATAGTTGCTACGTCAAGAAAGGATTGGTCAAATAAACTTGATGAAGCTCTCTGGGATACAGGACTACAATGAAGACATCTATGGGTTTATCACCTTATCAGCTTGTCTATGGGAAAGCATGTCATTTACCAGTGGAGATGGAGCATAAAGCCTTATGGACGCTTAAATTTCTAAATTTTGATCCTTCTGAAACTCAAAATAAGCATAGAAGGCAAATGTTGAAAGTTGAAGAGATGTGGTTGCATACATATGATTCATCCAGAAACTACAAAGAAAAGGTAAAATTCTATCATGACAGGAAGTTGATAAAGAAAATTTTCAATCCAGGACAGCAGGTGCTATTGTTCAATTCAAGATTGAAGTTGTTTCCTGGAAAGTTGAAGTCAAAATGGTCCGGGCCATTCATAGTGAAGAATGTGCGTCCACATGGAGCAATTGAATTAGTTGATCCAGCTGCTAGTGATCAACAAAGAAGTTGGGTGGTGAACGGTCAACGGCTCAAGCATTATTTAGGAGGAGAAGTAGAGCAATTATCCATAGTGATGAAGTTAGCAGATCCTTGAACTATTTTGGGTCAGGCTCGTGACGTTAAACAAGCGCTTACTGGGAGGCAACCTAGTGTTTTGTAATATTGAACTTATTTGCTTATGTTTTTAGAATAGGGTTGATGTACTCAATTTGAAACTTGTCTGTTATGATGGTTGCTTATGACTTATTGCATGATGAGTATTGCTTGATGATGTTTGGATCTTGATTGATGTTGAGATTGTGCACATTATATGCTTATACAGGTGGTTCACGAGCTATGTGAACCAATGCATGATGTTATGATTGTGATTATGATGCTAAGCAGGTTGTGTATGTGGAATGTGAATGAGCTTATATGTGAGATTTTGAGCTCCAGAGTTTTTGTTGAATGTTATTACTTTGAAAGCATGAATTGATGGTATCGGAGGGGGTATTTTTCGAAGAGTTTAGTGCAGCGGAATTAAAACTCAAAGAGCGGAAAGCGTGTTCGATCACAATTAAAAATAATTTGGTCCTTTTAGTAAAAATAATTTTCTTTCAGAAAATTAATCAAACAGTTGATATACGTAAAATAATATGAGTGTAGGGAATAAGAAGATCAACACAGAATTTTTATCCTGGTTCGAATCAAAAGATTCTACGTCCAGTCGTTAATCACTATAAATAGTGATTAACCTTTTTCACTAAAAATGGTTTAACAGATTACAAGATAATGAACAGGAATAAAATGAAAAGAACCACTCTACCAACTTGAAGAGAACCGCTCCAGCAATCGACCAACGATTCACAAGCTTCTCCTTTCACAAGACCAGGTAGAGCACCTTGCTAACTTGAAGAGAGTCTGCTCCGACTATCGACACACACGATACGCGAGCCTCTCCTTTCACAAGACCAAGCAAGGGAACAATGAACAAAAAGCTCTCTAAGAACGTTCCTCTGACACACAGTGTTCTAAGCTTTCTCAGTTCAAAAACGTTACCTTCTGATTTCTCCAAATCAAATTATATAGCCAAGTACACTGAGTGCCAAAGGTCAGCTCTCAACTGCCATGAATAATCGATTATTGTAAGTGATAATCGATTATTCAAGTCCGTTACAGGTTTTCACAAATGTGATAATCGATTATATGAAGTGATAATCGATTATTCAAGTATGACTTGTGATAATCGATTATTGCTTAACCATAATCGATTATTCTAGTAAAAATTACAGTGTTTAACATTTTCCTACTACATTCAAAATCTACAAGTTGCTTTTTTAAATATTTTTCTACTACATCCAAAATCTATAAGTTGCAGCATCATCAAAATACATCTTCAGGTTTTACCAATACTCCTTATTGGTAACAATCTCCCCCTTTTTGATGATGATCAAAAACTCTCTTTTTAAAAGCAACTCAGGTTTACCTGCAACATATATAAACTAATGGACAACCACAGTTAGCAGTACCTGTACAATTAAAAAACTATTTTTTTTTAATCCTCCCCTTATATTTCTTCTCCCCCTTTTTGATCATAAGCAAAAAGAATAATGTAATAACCTCCCCCTTAATATGAGCTCCCCCTCAAAAATGGAATATATGCAAAAAATAAAAGCTCATTATATTAAGAACAGAAAGGAATTACATGAAATTCATAAAGATTAAGAAACTAAATACCATAAAGAAAATAACATAACAATCAAACTTAGAGGCCTAAAACCTAGAATTCAGGACTAGGAGAACGCTCAGGAGGTGGGATATTAAGATGACCCTCGATGTTAGATAGGCGAACATCAAGATCAAGAAATTGATCAACCATGTACTCATCAACAGATCGCTGCCACTCATAAATCTCCTCAAAGTGAGTCTTTTGTGCAAGACTCATATCCTCCAATTGTTTAGATAACCTTGCAAAATGTTCTTCCATAGAAGTTGAGGAAGAGGAGGGTATGTTGGATGGTCCAGCATCAGACCAACAACACTTACTGGGTCAGCCATATGAGTGTCCATGTCATCATCTTCATCTCCATCAGGATGGTCATCATCTTTGTGAATAAGGACTCTGCCTCTAGTAATGAATCCTATTTGACGAAAGGTAGTATCTCCAATTTCTGATCCCACAGCTTCAATATTTTGAACGAGTTCTCCTTCAACAGGTACACCTTTGAATTCTAAAATCCTAGAAACAAGAAGGGCATAGGGAAGTTGATATGAATGGGATTTTTTTTGGCTTTTACCATTGTGTCAGCAATGAGAGCAGGCCAGTCGATGTGTATGTGATTTAGAATCCCATACAACAGAAGTAAATCCTGCTCAGAGCATTGAGCATGGTTGGTTGCTCTAGGACATAAAATCCAGACAATCAAGTAGTGGATCATCCTTTCTTCAACTTTAAAACCTCCAACCAGTAATTGCCTTCTATTTGTTTGTCGTTCAGGATGACGTAGGAAGGATTGAAAAGTCATCATCCGGTTGAAATCTTCAAGTCCTAAATGGACTTTGACAGCATCATCCCAAATGGAAAGTTGAGCAACATTGGTCCATACATCATCATCTAAAATGATGCATACTCCCTTGACCTTAGTAGATATTATCCCATCTCGATAGCGCAAGTTGAAGTAGAAGACTCTTATAAGATCAGGATAAATGCATCCTTTTTGTTCTAACAGATGCGTTAACCCCTGCTCAGCAAAAGTGTTTGGAAATTGAAAGCCATAGAAGCGGAAAAAGTCAAGACGAATAAACTTTACCGCCATGATCTTCCTTTCTTGCCAAGAATTAACAAAGTCTGCATGTCTCCCTTGATCTGAAATCCATCCATCTATGTTTGCAAGACGTGGTTGAGAAGAAGAGGAGGCTTCAGCTGTTCTACGACGGTGCCTTCTTGAGTCAGCCATGGAGGAAGAATGGGAAAATGAGATTTTGAGAAGGTGAAGGGAAATGAAGAAGATTTGAGCTCTAGATTTGATTTCAGCAGTATTTGGGTGCAAAGGAGTGTCTAATAATCGATTATGGGGGGCTATTTATAAGAAAAATGGAAAAACTAGCCGTTTATGGTCGTTTATAGCCGTTATGGGATGCTTCAACGGCTCTATTTTTGAAACTGTCAGCGCGATAATCGATTATGGCTCGTGATAATCGATTATCAGTTCAATAATTACTGCCTAGAATTGCATGATAATCGATTATGCATAATGATAATCGATTATCTGCTCAGGATTTTCCAGAATTGAATTTGATGCATGAATAATCGATTATAACTTAGTGATAATCGATTATGAAGCGTTAAGTTTACGAAAAATGCAAAAATTTGCATAGATTTTGATTCTAAGATATGTCTAACACTCTTCTAAGCTCAAAAAATCTATCTTTAGGTAGAGCCTTGGTAAAAATATCAGCTAATTGATGTAAAGTATCAACATATTCAATTTGACAATCCCCCTTTTGAATATGATCTCTTAAGAAATGGTGCCTAATTTCTATATGCTTAGTTCTTGAATGCATGATGGGGTTCTTGGTCAAATTTATCGCACTAGTATTGTCACATTTTAGAGGAATTTTGTCAAGGAAGATATCAAAGTCTTCTAATTGTTGTTTCATCCACAAAATTTGGGCACAACAGTTTCCAGCTGCAATATATTCAGCTTCGGTGGTAGACAAAGCTACACATGCTTGTTTCTTTGAGTGCCATGACACTAAAGAACATCCCAAGAAATGATAGGTTCCACTAGTACTTTTTCTATCAATTTTACAGCCACCATAATCTGCATCAGAGTATCCTATTAAACTAGGTGAGGAGTCAGAGGGATACCAAAGTCCAAATGAAGTAGTTCCCTTAAGATATTTTAGAATTCTCTTAACTGCAGTCAAATGAGATTCTTTAGGATTGGCTTGGTATCTAGCACAAACACAAACACTCTGCATAATATCTGGTCTACTAGTAGTTAAGTATAGCAAGGATCCTATCATGCCTCTAAACATGGTTTCATTCACTCCTTTTCCAATTTCATCCTTGTCTAAATAACATGAAGTACCCATGGGTGTACTAGCTTCCTTGCAGCTATCCATACCAAATTTTCTAAGAATTTCTCTACAGTATTTAGTTTGGGAGATGAATGTTCCACCATTCATTTGTTTTATCTGTAGTCCTAAGAAAAAGTTTAACTCACCCATCATAGACATCTCAAATTCACCTTGCATTATTTTTGCAAACTCTTCACACAAAGAATCATCAGTTGACCCAAAAATGATATCATCTACATAAACTTGCACGATTAAAATGTGTTTTCCTACTTTCTTAATGAATAAGGTTGAATCAACCTTTCCTCTAGAAAATTCATTTTCAATTAAAAAGGTACTAAGTCTTTCATACCAAGACCTAGGTGCTTGTTTAAGACCATAAAGGGCCTTTTTCAACTTGTAAACATGATCAGGGAATTTAAAATCTTCAAAGCTAGGAGGTTGACTAACATACACTTCTTCTTTTATAAAACCATTTAAGAAAGCACTTTTTACATCCATTTGATATAGTTTAAATTTCATCAAAGATGCATATGCAACTAATAATCTAATTGCTTCTAACCTGGCTACCGGTGCATACGTTTCATCATAATCTATACCTTCCTCTTGACAGTATCCCTTAGCAACTAGCCTTGCTTTATTCTTTGTGATGTTTCCATCCTCATCAAGCTTGTTCTTGAATATCCATTTGATTTCTATGACTTGATAATTATCTTGCTTTGGAATAAGTTCCCAGACTTCATTCCTTTCAAATTGGTTTAGCTCTTCTTGCATAGCAACGCACAACTTATCATCTTGAAGATTGAAAAGCTTCCTTTATGTTCTTGGGTTCTATCAGGATACCATAGAGTCTTCTTTTCCTTTTGAAAAATTAACCTGCAAAACAAAACAATAGAGTTTTGGACCTCATAATCTCATTTGGGTCCTTTGAGGTTAGAGACAATTTATTTTATAACAGGAATCCAAGCATATTTTCCATTTGGAACATCAAAATGTTTAATTCTACATTTGTTAGAAGTGTGCCCCTTTTTCATACAATAAAAGCATGTGACAACATTTGGGTTTCTATAAGACACAGTTCCTTTTTCAACCCATACCCTACGGGTTCTTTTAATTTTGTTCTTACTTTTATAAACACTTTTGTTTTTATAAACCTTTCTAACAGTTATAGGCATTTCAACATTATTATTTCCAGTTGCAACTTCAAGAAGATTTTTAAGAATATCAATATTAAGCATATGACTCTTACATGAAAGACATTCAACAGGATGTTCAACATTTGAAGACTCTTTCATTTCCAAGTTGCAAATTTTATTTCTCAAACTTACTTCCTTATCTAATGCCTTCTCATATTTAATTTGCAATTGTTTAAATTCTTTTTTCAAATTTTTATGAGCAACATTCAATTTCTCAGATTCATCAAGCAATTCAAGAAAAGCCTTTTGTACATCAAATTCACTAGATTCATAGCTAGAATTACTTACTTGGCTTCCAGCATCATCAAAATTAGCTGTCAAACACAAGTTTACTTCTTCAACAGAATCACTTGAACTAGAGGAGGTTGATGCATTATCCTTCCAAGCAATGCGAACCTTCTTCTTCTTGTGAATTTTCTTTTCTTTTCTTTCTTTACTTCTTTTGTTGCTTGAACAATAAGCTTTCACATGGCCTCTTTCACCACATCCATAACATTTGAAGCTTGAAGAGGAACCTTGATAGTCCTTCTTTTCCTTCAAGATTTTGCTTTCAGATGATTTATAGTTGGCCATCAAGCATAGATTTTCTTGCTCATTAGAATCGCTTGAGCTTGAGGAGTTTGATGTAGAGCATGAGTTCGAACAAGTCAACTTAGCCACATTCAATACTTCATCATGAGTGACTTAAAAATTTCCACATTTCCTGAGCACTTTTATAAACAGATACTTTGAAAAAATCATCAATAGTTAGTGCAAATAAAATTATATTCCGAGCCTTAATATCAAATTGGGCTCTTCTATTTTCCTCAACAGTCCATTCAAAATATGATTTTTCTACTTCCACACCATCAACTGTATTTTTAGGAATATATGGACCATTTTGTACAGCTTCCCAGATACCTCTATCAACAGACCCCATAAAAATCTCCATTCTCACTTTCCAAAAAGCATAGTTATCACCAGTAAACAATGGAGGTCTGTTAATGGAAGCACCCTCAGCATATACATGATTTTGATTGTGATCGGCCATTTTCGCAAATTTTGAAAAACTATCAAAGCAAGCTCTGATACCAATTGATGGTATCGGAGGGGGTATTTTTCGAAGAGTTTAGCGCAGCGGAATTAAAACTCAGAGAGCGGAAAGCGTGTTCGATCACAATTAAAAATAATTTGGTCCTTTTAGTAAAAATAATTTTCTTTCAGAAAATTAATCAAACAGTTGATATACGTAAAATAATGAGTGTAGGGAATAAGAAGATCAACACAGAATTTTTATCCTGGTTCGAATCAAAAGATTCTACGTGCAGTCGTTAATCACTATAAATAGTGATTAACCTTTTTCACTAAAAATGGTTTAACAGATTACAAGATAATGAACAGGAATAAAATGAAAAGAACCACTCTACCAACTTGAAGAGAACCGCTCCAGCAATCGACCAACGATTCACAAGCTTCTCCTTTCACAAGACCAGGCAGAGCACCTTGCTAACTTGAAGAGAGTCTGCTCCGACTATCGACACACACGATACGCGAGCCTCTCCTTTCACAAGACCAAGCAAGGGAACAATGAACAAAAAGCTCTCTAAGAACGTTCCTCTGACACACAGTGTTCTAAGCTTTCTCAGTTCAAAAACGTTACCTTCTGATTTCTCCAAATCAAATTATATAGCCAAGTACACTGAGTGCCAAAGGTCAGCTCTCAACTGCCATGAATAATCGATTATTGTAAGTGATAATCGATTACTCAAGTCCGTTACAGGTTTTCAAAAATGTGATAATCGATTATATGAAGTGATAATCGATTATTCAAGTATGACTTGTGATAATCGATTATTGCTTAACCATAATCGATTATTCTAGTAAAAATTACAATGTTTAACATTTTCCTACTACATTCAAAATCTACAAGTTGCTTTTTTAAATATTTTCCTACTACATCCAAAATCTATAAGTTGCAGCATCATCAAAATACATCTTCAGGTTTTACCAATACTCCTTATTGGTAACATGAATGACTTTGCCCAGGTTTTCTATGATTGAATCATTTGCTTGTTTGCATCATATTATCAAGGTCATTTGTTGGTAACCCTTTTATTAGCCAGATGCATGAATTTAGCCACTAAAAGAGAGCCCCAAGTGTGCTATCCTTTGAACCCTTAGCCTTGAACATGATTTGAAAACCCATTTTGAAAAGCTTTACCTTGAGTTAAGTTGAAAATATTATGTGGTATTGATAAATGTTCAAGTTTGGGGTTGTTGGAAAATAGAAAGGGAAAATAAAAAGCATTGAGCAAAAAGTTAAGCATGTGAAAAGCAAAAGAAAAAGAAAAGAAAAGCTCAATGCAAAAGAAAGTTGGGAATACTTAGAATGGTTGTGTTTAGATGATTCTCTTAACTCAAGGGTTTTGTGATCCAGAAAAACCAATTGTTATTGTTAGCCCAGCCACATTATAAGCCATTGAAAAGTCCTTGTGATGATGCTTACTTGTAAATGTTTTTTATTCATGTGACATTGTGATAGTAAAGTTAATGAGTGAATATCTCCTATACACTTGTGTGTTTGAGTGAAACACTTTATCTAGTGAGGATAAATTCCATGAACACATAAGAACATCTTTGCTTAGTTGATTGATCATTCATGAAAATAGCATTTGTTGAATATTATGTTATTGAGTGAACACTGAAAGCATGTGCACATCTTGATTGAAGTCTTGTTGATGAGCTAAATTAAGTATTTACTTATCTTGAAAGAAGTATTTTTTTAATGTGGTAAACCACATTGAATGGATTGGTAGAAGATTGACTTACATCTTATTTGCGTGAGGACAAGCAAAGTTCTAAGTTTGGGGTTGTGATAACAGTTGAAAAACTGTTATTTTTATACTTAAAATTGACTTCAATTACAACCTTTATGACTTAGAAATTAGCTTGAACTCATGATTTTGTTGAATTTTTGAAAATAACAAAGTTAGACACGTTTTATGCTTGATTTCCTTGTTTTTGCAGGTTTTTAGATGAAATTGATGAAAGAAGTGAAAAGGGATAGAGATGGAATCAGAAAAGGACACAAAAAGTGCAAAAGAGGAGAAAACGCAAGTACCGCTCAGCGCCAATTACCGCTGAGCGGCACTCTCAAAGACCCGTTGGCACCGCTGAAGGGAGAAATGCCATTGAGGGGAACAAGTGGTCACGCGTTAGTACCGCTGAGCGGTATTTACCGCTGAGCGGCACTTTTCTGGGCTTGGCCTACTTTTTTGTATTTTTTAGAATATTATATAAGCTTTAGAACGTTCTAGGGTTTGTATCTTTGGCTGGGACGAAGCAAAAACGCATTCTTTCACCCCTTGTAGGAGGATTTTGGATGCTAAGGCTCCTTTCTCAACTTCTAGAGTTCTATCCTTCACTTTTCCATTGTATTTCATCTAGTTTCACCATGAATATGGTGAACTAAACTTATTTTTTTGTTGGGGAATCAATGTAAATCTTTAGAAACTCTCTTGTATGGAATTTGTTCTTCAAGATCATTTTTATGATACATGCTTTCTTTCATTAATAGTTAGGGTTTTTCCTCTTTGCTTAAAGCATGCATTGTTTAACTCATTCGATGTCATGATTATTGGTTTTGTCGATATGGACACATACGGGAAAATCTAGATCTGGGGAATCTCTCCCATCAGTATATTACCAACCTAGACATAGGAGTATGATAGTTGGTTGCCTTTAAGCTTCAGTTCATTATAATGCATGATTAATTGCTAGGGAGACAAGACATTGTAAACTAGTGATTATGATTAGGCTTTCTTCGCCGAGACATCGGGTTTAAAGTAATTTAGAAAGTGGCATTAACATTAATGAAAAGAATGACGAATTCCTAAATACAAGAGAGTGGAAAGGATGAAATTGATAAACCCCAACAACATATTCATCAATATATTTCAATTCACATGTTTTGTTTCTTCTTGCCCATTGATCATCACATGCATACATATTTACTTTTCAGTCTTTTGCATTTGAAACTTACAATAATTTGTTCTCGAGTCTTAATTAATCAATAAATCACATAATTGTCTAGGCCGTGAGTGTCTTAGGAAACGATACTTGGTCTTACCAGGATTATTACTTGATACGATTCGGTTACACTTGCCGAGGGGTAAACACCTGGCCCTGGGTTCTTGATAACAATTGAAAAACTATTATTTTTATACTTAAAATTGACCTTAAAGACAACCTTTATAACTTAGAAACTAGCTTGGAATCATGCTTTTGTTTATGTTTTTGACAAAAGAGAATTGGATGGGTTTTATGCTTGGTTTCCTTGTTTTTGCAGGATTTAAGATGAATTGGATGAAAGAAGTGAAGTAGGAAGAAGTTGGAATCAGAAAAGGAAGTGAAAAGTGAAATAAAAGAGAAGACGCAAGTACCGTTCAGCGCAAATTACCGCCGAGCGGCATTCTTGATCCCGTAGTCACCGTTGAGGGCCAAATGCAGCTGAGCGTCAATCTGAAGTGCCATTTTTATGGGCTTGGGCTTACTTTTCTGTAATTTTTAGAATACTATATAAGGTTTTAGTCGACCTAGGTTAGACATCTTTGGCTGGAACGAAGCAGAATACACTTTTTCACCCCTTGGAGGAGGATTTTGGATGCTCAGGATCCACTCTTCAAATTCTAGGGTTTTATCTTTCATTCTTCAATTGTTTTTCATCTAGTTTCACCATGAATATGGTGAACTAAACCTTTATTGTTGTTGGGGAATCAATGTAATCCTTTGAAACTCTCATGTATTGAATTTGTTCTTTATAATATATGCTTTCTTTCATTAATTGTTAGGGTTTTTCCTCTTTGCTTAATGCACGTTTTGTTTAACTCATTCTATTGCATGATAATTAATTTTGTCGATATGGACACATACGGGGAAATCTAGATCTGGGGAATCTCTCCCAATAGTAGTATAAACCTAGACATAGGAGTATGATGGTTGGTTGCCTTTAAGCTTCTGTGCTATATAATGCATGAATAATTGCTAGGGAGACAAGACATTGTAAACTAGTGATTATGAGTAGGCTTTCTTCGCTGAGACATCGAGTTTAAGGTAAATTAGAAAGTGGCATTAACATTAATGAAGAAAGGTGAATTCTTGAATACATGAGGGTGGATAGGATGAAATTGATAAACCCCAACAACATAATCATTCATATATTTCAAATCACGTGTTTTGCCTCTTCTTTTCCATTGATCAATACATGCATTTAAAATCTCAAAGAATTGGTTTTACAAGTCTTAGATAATCAACAAATCACATAACTGTCTAGGCCGTGAGTCCTTTGGGAAAACGATACTCGGTCTTACCAGTTTTATTACTTGATATGATTGGGTTACGCTTGCCGAGGGTTAACAAGTTTTTGGCGCCATTGCCGGGGACTCGTGGTTGAACTATTCGATTTGTGTGATTATTGATTAACTTTGACTTGATTTTTTTTTCTTTCTATCTTTTTGTTTTTTATCTTTATCTTTTTATCTTTTTAGTTTATCTTTTGATATTTTTAGTTTTTATTTTTATCTTCTTATCTTTTGTTCTTAATCGTTATCTTTCTATTTTTTTAATCTATCTTTTCTATCTTTTGGTGCTAACAATTGTTTCTAGGAACTTGTTTTCTTGTGTACGCAGGATATAGTTCGAGCTAGGAGCAAAATCACTTCGGAACCTCTTCTTGAAGACTTGGACAAAAGTAGAAGGAGGAGGAGAGTTTGAACTTCAAGAGAATTATTCCCTCCTCCGGAGATACTAGTACAACCTTCACCACAAGGGTCTAATCAAAGCATTGAAGATATGGCCAAGGAGAATAATGGCAGATACACTCTTGCAGATTACACCATTGCGGTTGGCCCTCAACATTTTAACAGTATAGCAAGGCCGAGGGTCAATGTTGCAAACATGGAGGTGAAACCGGCGTTGATACAGTTGGTCAAGAGCAACCAATTTAATGGGCTATCACATGAAAGTCCATATGAACATCTCACCACCTTCAATTAAATTTGCAACACTGGGAAGATTAATGGGGTGTCGGATGAAGCAATAAAGCTTAGCTTGTTTCCTTTCTCATTGGGAGGCAATGCTAAGTTATGGTTAAACTCTTTTCCAGAGGGTAGCTTTACTGAGTAGGAAGCTGTGGTTGAAAAGTTTTTAATTGAGTACTTTCCACAATCTAAAGTCAACAAAGGGAAGCAAGAGATATCTTTTTTCAGACAAGGCATGGAGGAGACATTAGGTCAAGCATGGGATCGGTATAAAAGCTTATTGAGAAAGACTCCCACGCATGGCTTTGATGAAGCAGCAGTAGTCCTACTTTTCCTTGGAGGTCTTGGTTCACAAACCAAGTTGATGCTAGATGCCTCAGCTGGAGGTAATATCAAATGGAAGACTCCAGAGGAAGCAACTGAGTTGATAGAGAATATGGCTACTAATGATAACAAGTTGCATAGTGAAAGAGGAACTCCAATTCAACAGAAAGGGGTTCTACAATTGCAATCAAATGATGCCTTGCTCGCTCAGAATAAGATCATAACTCAACAGTTCGAGAATTTAACAAAGACACTTGCACAATTGCCAAAGGAGTTAAAGGGGGTTGCACATGTTCAGCAACAACAGATGTGTGAACTATGTGGTTGTGACCATATCAATGGTCAATGTGCTTTTCCAGTAGAGGCTTTAGAAGATGTAAATTTCATGGCCAATCAATTTCCGTACCGCCAAGGTAACTACAGCCAAGGATGGAAACCTCATCCCAGCATGGATCAAGGTCAAAATGGACAAGCTGGACAATCAGGACAATTCAATAGGCCACAGCAGCAACCATCATTATGGCAACAATTGTCTACACTTAATGAAAGATCAACAAAATTGGAAGAGACTCTTCAACAATTTATGCAGGTAACTATTTCCAACCAATAGAGCACTGAAGCAGCGATTAGAAACCTGGAGATGCAAGTTGACCAAATAGCTAAGAAGTTGGAAGATATGTCTGATAAGAGTTTTGGAGCTAATACTGAGGTTAACCCTAAGGAAGATTGTAAAGTTTTAGTGAGTGTGGATGTTGAAAGAGTTGAGTTAGAGAGAAAAGAAGAAAAAAGAAGAGAGAGTAGAGAGAAAAGAAGAGGATGAGAGAAAAGAAAGAGAAGAAAAGAGAGGAGAGAAAAATTTTGAAAAAGTTGAAAAAATTCTTCCTTATCCAAAAGTTTGTGAGAGAATAGAGAAAGAGAGACAATTTGGGCATTGTAAAGATATCTTCACTCAATTGGAGGTTGATCTACTTTTGAATGAAGCATTACAAAAATTTCCAGCTTGTGCGAAGCATATGAAGCCAGTCTCCAAAAAGAGAAGATATATAGATGAGGAAATTAATGAGTGCAAAGCTGCTAAGAAGAAGCCACATCCTCCAAAAGTGAAAGATCCAGGAAGTTTTACCATTCCTTGAGTCATAGGGAAGGAGAAGATAAGGAATGCCCTACCTTATTTAGGGTCAAGTGTTAATTTGATGCCTTTATCTCTATTCGAGCCAATTGATGATCTTGAAGTCAAGCCAACAAAGGTGACTTTGCTAATGGCGGATGGATCTTCAAAGAAGCCTTATGGTGTAGTGGAAGACGTTATGGTTTGTGTAGGCAAACTAGAATTCTTGGTGGACTTTGTGGTGATGGAGTTGGAGGAGAATTTGACTCCAATTATTCTTGGAAGACCATTTATGAAAACGGCCAAGGTCATCATTAATGTAGATGAAGGGATGATAGAGCTTCAAGACCAAGAAGAAAGGGAGGTCTTTAACGTCTTCACAAAGGAGCAACAGATGCAAAAGGAAGAGGCTAGTCATAAAGCTACATATCAAGATGTACACATGATTAGCCCTAAAGATGCAAAGTCGGGCTTCAAAGGTAAAAATTGTTTCTTGTCACAGGTTAGGGAAGAAGAAAAAGATTGCAAAGGAAGGACGGTTCATGATGACTTGATGCAAGTACAACTCAAACTTGGTAAATTTGTAAGATTCAAGAACAAAGTGTGGGTTGTGAAAGACTATAAAGAGAATGAAGTGATAGAGATTGAATCTCCATATTTAAGAAGAGTTAAGAAGGTGGACCGGAAGCAGATGATGAGTTGGTGTGATGACAATAAGATGAACACCAACATTGAAGATGGAAATTGAGCTTTACTAGGTCAAGCTAGTGACGTTAAAAGAGCGCTTGCTGGGAGGCATCCCAGTGATTTGAGAACATTAATTTCTTTAATTTTTTTCGAGATGTAATTTTATAAACTTTGGACATTTTTTTTGTATGTTGAGACTTTTGGTTATAGCATCCACTGATGGATGCTAGGTAGTTAAGTATCTACTGAAGGATACTAGGTTTGTTACACCTACTGATGGGTGTTGGTGGATTTTGGATCAGGCTCGTGACGTTAAACAAGCGCTACCTGGGAGGCAACCCAGTTTATTGACTTTATTTTTGTTTGATTCTTGTGATTCAGTTTTAGTTGCACGATAGGGATTGAATGTTTGAGTGATGAGAGAACTTAAATGTCGGGAGTGAGTGAGAGGAATGATTATGGTAAACCTAGGGCACGCTAGGAAGAAGGAGCATAAGTCACGCAAGTAATGCTCATCGGTAATTTCCGATGAGCGGTAACACTACAGATTTGGGTTTGACTGTTTGGTCCATTTTGGCTCAGTGGGAGTAGGGCCCATTAGGGTATTTTTATACCCTAGGCCTCGGTTTTACCTCTATTTTCTGATTTCCCTCTTCCCACACACTCATAAACACTTTCTCAAGAGTTCTCTACACTTTTTTCCTCTTCCCCCTTTATAAAACCTCTTTTCCACTCACTTTCTTACTAGAGTTCCATCCAAGTTTTGGGGTTTGGTGAAAGCATTGCTATTGGGGGCTGACTTCTTCACATTCCTAGACCATTTTTCATTCATCTAGCATCTCCACCCAAGTAAGTTCAAGCAATTTCCATTCTAGGGTTCTTGAAAGCATGAATTGATATGAATATGGTTGTTTAAGCATGATTCTTTAGGGATTTTGATTTTTATGCATGACTTGATGAATTATGTGTTGTTTGAACCAATTAAAATGCTTGATTTGGGTCTGGAACTAAAAAGATTGCATGTGGGTAGAGAATAGGACATTTCAAAAGGAATTTTGAAAAATCTACAGAATCGCCGCTCAGCGGAAATTTCCCCATAGTGCGATTCTGGCAGAATGGATTTTTGGCTCTTTTGCTTGCTGGTTTGATGCATAGGTTGCACTGAGGGGTTCTGTTTGCCCTCAACGGTGATTTGGCATGATTTTGGGGTGTTGTTTGTGGTTTACTAATGATTAACAACATGTCTTGTGGTTTATGAATTGTGTTTGATGTAGGGATGGCTTCCTCATCTAGCAAGAGATACAAGACTATAGGATCCAAGAGGAAGGATAAGGAACCGGAATGCACTCATTCTAGCAAGTTCCTTTCCTGTAAGCATGAGAAACACTTTAAAATTGTTCAAGATAGAAGGCTCCTAATGGAAAGAAAAGCTGGATTGATTACTTATTTAGCTCCACAGTTTGGAGAGCAAATGGTGAGTAGGAACTGGAGAAGGCTAGCAACCTATCCTGCACCAGCTAACATAGCAATGGTGAAAGAATTTTACACCAACGCAAGGAGGTTGGGTGATCATCCTGCTGAGGATTACTTGAGCTATGTTAAAGGCCACGCCATTCGGTATGATCCTGACTCTATCAATAGATTTTTAGATACTTAATGGGTTGGTGAGCAATGTCAGTTCGCTCTCAATATGGAGGAAGGAACATACTTTGATGATGTAGAAAGTGTGTTGTGTGTGCCTAGAGGGCATTTTCAGAGAAACAGGAATGGTGCAGTGGTGAACATTAGGAGAACTGATTTGACTCCTCTAGCAAAATATTGGATGGAATTCTCGCATGCCAACATTCAATCGTGCTCCCATGTCTCTCAGACATCACTATTAGTAGGGCACTTCTTTTATATTGTGTGCTTAGAGGGATGAGCATTAACATTGGCCAGGTGATAGCCAATGAGATACAGGTGTGTGCCAACACTATGAACACCAAGGCACCTTTGGGACATCCCTCTTTGATCACACACCTATGTGAGCTTGCTGGAGTGAACATCTCTGCTCCACCATTTGAGAGGCCAAGAAAAGCTATTGATGAGGCCTATTACAAACAGTATTGTGGAGGTGATGAGGCAGCTCAGCCAGTACCACCACGTTGTCCTCGTAGAGGAAGAGGACCACCATGGGGTCAGGCATCTGCAGAGATTCATGAGGCAGAGCCATTTCAGATGAGGGACATGTACATGTCTCTTATAGATGCCCAGATGTAGTCGATCCACAGAGGGCAGGTGGCCACTGCTGAGATTATTATTGGGATGTATAATACACCCCCAGCACACAGGTGGACCATGGATGAGTTTCATAATGTGGTAACATGGCCAGAGGAGCAAGCCCAAGGCAGTAGAGTTGGAGCAGCTGAAGCTTCAGCTATGGATGATGATGAAGATGATGAGGAGGAGGATGCATTTGAAGATGCTGAAGATGATGGAGAGGAGGAAGATACAGATGACAGCATGGGATGAGATAGCATCTACTGATGGATGCTATCATTACTAGAGTAGGATCTTTTCTATCTTTTGTTTTGTACTATTGAACTTATTTGCTTCTGTTAGTAGAATAGGGTTTGATGTACTCAATTTGAAATTGTGTCTGTTATGATGGTTTGCTTATGACTTATGCATGATGAGTATTACTTGATGATGCTTGGATATTGATTGATGTTGAGATTGTGCAATATATGCTGAGATACAGGTGATGCTTCACAAGCTTTGCGAACAAATGCATGATGTTGTGATTGTGATTATGATGTTAAGCAGGATGTGTATGTGGAATGGTTAAATGAGCCTATATGTGAGGTTTTTGAGATCCAGAGTTTTTGATTGAATGTTATTACTTTGAAAGCATGAATGACTTTGCCCAGGTTTTCTATGATTGAATCAATTGCTTGTATGTGTCATATGATCAAGGCATTTGTTGGTAACCTTTTTAGCCAAGATGCATGATTTTAGCCCACTAAAAGAGAACACTATGTGTTCTATCCTTTGAACCTTTAGCTTTGAACATGATTTGAGTTGAGTTGAGAATACTTTGTGGTATTGATAAATGTTCAAGTTTCGGGTTGTTAGGAAGTCTAGAAAGAGAAAATAACAAGCATTGAGCCAAGAGCTAAGCACGTGAAAATCAAACGAAAAAGGAAAGAAAAGAAAGAAAAAGAGAAAGGCTCAATGCAAAAGAAAGTTTGGAAGAAAGAAGAATGGTTGTAATGATTCACTTAACTCAAGGAATTTTGTGATCCAGAAAAACCAATTTTCTTGTTAGCCCAGCCACATTATAAGCCATAGAAAAGTCCTTGTGATGATACTTTCTTGTAAGTGTTTTTGATTGTGGTTAAATGAAAGGCAAAGTTAATTCATGTGCATTGTGATAGAAGAGTGGATGAGTGACCTCTTATACACTTGTGTGTTTGAGTTAAACACTTTATCTAGTGAAGAAAGAGTCCATAAACACATAAGAACATTTATGGTTAGTTGATTGATCATTCATGAAAATATCATTTTGTTGGATATTATGTGATTCTGTGAACACTAAAGCATATGCACATCTTGATTGAAGTCTTTGTGATGCGCTAATTTGAGTACTTACTTGTCTTGAAAGAAGGAGTTTTGAATGTGGTGAACCATTGTGTGGATTGGTGAAAGATTGAGTTACATCTTGTTTGCTTGAGGACAAGCAAAGTTCTAAGTTTGGGGTTGTGATAATAGTTGAAAAACTGTTATTTTTATACTTAAAATTGACCTTAAAGACAACCTTTATAACTTAGAAACTGGCTTGGAATCATGCTTTTGTTTATGTTTTTGAAATAAGATAGTTGGATGGGTTTTATGCTTGGTTTCCTTGTTTTTGCAGATTTAAGATGAATTGGATGAAAGAAGTGAAGTAGGAAGAAGTTGGAATCAGAAAAGGAAGTGAAAAGTGCACAAAAAGAGAAGAGGCAAGTACCGCTCAACGAAAATTACCGCTGAGCGGCATTCTTGATCCCGTAGTCACCGCTGAGGGGCAAATGTAGCTGAGCGTCAATTTGAAGTGTCGTGCTTACCACTGATCGGTATTTACCTTTGAGCGCCATTTTTATGGGCTTGGGCTTACTTCACTGTAATTTTTAGAATACTATATAAGGTTTTAGTCGACCTAGGTTAGACATGTTTGGCTGGAACGAAGCAGAATACACTTTTTCACCCCTTGGAGGAGGATTTTGGATGCTCAGGCTCCACTCTTCAAATTCTAGGGTTTTATTGTTTACCCATCAGCAAGTGTAACCGAATCGTATCAAGTAATAAACCTGGTAAGACCAACACAACAAAAAAAGCGCAAAATACCGGCAGCCCTTTACCGAAGGTCCTTAGGCCGTCGGTAATTAAGTGGTGATTTTATATACCGAGGGTCTTTGGCCGTCGGTATGTTTGAGGGTGAATTAAAACCAAAACTTCTGCTTTCCCTCTCCCATTTCGAGCTCGTTGACCAAACCCTATTTCCCTCTCCCTGCGAATCCTCTCCTCAGGCGCATTGTCTCAGTGTCGTCACGGTTGTTCTTAGGGCATAACTGCGTCATCCTTCATTCGGTCGTGTTAGTGAGGCGGGACAGCGGTGTGAGGACGGTTGGTGACTGAGGCGACTGCCGTGGAGTAGGGACGGTTGGTGACTGAGGCGTCATCCTTCATTCGGTACGCTTGGAGCTTTTGTTGAGTGATTCTCCGGGAAGGGTGTTGGTGGACGGTGATTGGGGCATTTATTGCGGCTGCCGTGGAGTAGGGAGGGTGGTGCCGCTAGGATTGCAGTAAGGTTAGTGTTCTGTTCATGTGAATTTTAGGTTTGGGGCTTGCTCCTTAATTGATTGCTATTTGTTTTCCTGCTTCCAATTTCTTGCAATTCCTTGCAAGTCATTCTATATTGGATTGTGGTTGTGGCAGCAGGGGTCGTGCTTCGTGGATAGCGTGACGAGGGCATTGCGGTGGTAACGTGTTGTGGATCCTGCTTTAAGTGGTGGTCTACTTGGGCTGGGGCTACCATTGCAGAGGGTGCTGTGGAGCTTTTTATCAGATTTGTTAACTTCCATCGTTGTAGTTAACTGCATTTACAAGTTCCTCTTTTAGTGTTGGATAATAGCATCATTTTTCCTTATTTATGTTCTGGAAGAATTTAAACACTATATCAAAATGTAACAGAAGATTTATGCACAAACTTGTATCTTTGTTTTTGTCGAACACCATCAAATATCGTTAGCTTCTACTTCTTGATTTGATATGAAACTGTACATCACTATGTCAAAACTATGTATTGGATTTTCTGGTTGCTTTATCCGAATCTATACATTACAGCCAAGTAATCCAACCAATACTTATGATTTAATCGCTTGTTTGTTGCACAGTTTCTTTTGTTGTTTTTAAATAAGTTCCTTATAAAACATTTTTTATACATGAGTAAGATACAGTCTAATTTACAATTCCTTATTCAGAACTAAACTAGTACTAAGTGAACCAACAAATTAAGTTCCCAGACTTCATAACCAAATCAACATCAGCCTAGAGGTTTTATTCTCTTTAGGTTGAGTCCTCATCTTCAATATAATATTATATTCATACAATGTACTCAGTGCACATTACCCTTCTTTTTCTTACCTTTAAACCAGTTAAGTGTGCCCTTCACCATGACTAGAAATAACTTTACAGTTACCTTTTATTTTCCCTCTCTCATTTACCATTTACACAATTTCATACTAGGCCACTTGGCCTCCACTTTCTCAGTTTCCCAAACATGGATCTTGACTCAAACACCATCATCGTGTTATGAATGCAAAGAAAGAGTATAAAAATCAGCCTAAAATGTGACAGAAGTAGGAAAATTATAAACGTTTTGATTTGATATGTGTCTGATTCTAATAATTGGTGCCTTGTCTGGCCCCTTAGAATTTAGAAGGATATCAGTGCTCTTTTTAGTTGTCCTTGGCCCATATTTATCTGTCACCTATATAAAATTTTATCAACATTTATCATTCTGTGGTTCTGAATTTATGTATGTTTTAGTTATAAGGATTTAACTTTATCTTCTGTTAATGGACCTAGAACATGATTCTGAAATAGAGCAATTGAACAGTGAGGCATAATTAAAGATCCTGCCAAATGGGATATTTCTTCAACTTAAAACCCCACCCATTTCCTACTCCTAGAATGTTGTTTTTCCCTATGAAAAATTTCCCATCTTCCTATCTCATTATTAAATCCGAAAGAGAATAATACAGTCCACAACATTTGCCTTTTGTCACTCCTTTAAACTCATGACCAATTTATTATCACACTGCCATTGACCTTACTTCTACTTATATTTCACTTAATTTATTCTTTCTCTTTTCTATTTCTCCATTCTATATCTTATTATTATCCTTTCTTCATCTCTTATTTTCCCACACTCTCTCTCCCCTGGAAGTTCCCTCTATTAACAATAAGACTTCCGCTTCATCATTCACCTTTCACACCACAATACAACAACCACTCCTACTTTTCTTCAACACCAAACTTAACAACATTTTCCTTTGCTACCTCAAGTGTGCTCAAAACAATTGGCATTAACAAAAATGTCCACAAGTTGTACAATGTAGCTTACACAAGTGGATCACACTAGAATCAAACAATTAGGGTCAAATCTCTCTAACTATAGAATCTGCCAGAATAGGTGCATAGTGTTTGTACATATAAGATACCTATCCAACAATGAAAGGAGTGTAAAAGCTAGTTGGAAAGTTGTGTACTCAGTTCAGAAATTTCTACATATATACACATCATGAAATTGACAATAATGCAATAGGAAAGGTGGAAAATGTACAACAGACACCTGAAACAATGACTAAACTATGTACACAAGTTCTATTTAGCTCAAAATAACCAAAAACTTCCTCAAAAACTAATTCGTAATAGAACTTTAAACATCAAAATGTTAATTTAAAACTTGAAACATTTTGTCAGCATTAAGTATATTTTTAAACCAGTAAATTATACATACACTTAGCAATATATTTTTAATGTAACGTATATCAAGAAATACTAAAAACAATGGGATCTGAAGTAAATATACATAATAGGAACTTAATTTTGACAGTTTAGTCAAAGGAAATTGATCTTCATCATTGGAATAATAGGAAATGATATTTTTTAAGTTGTCTTTTGTTTGTAACCTTTTAAGAGCAATATTATGATAAAATTTTGATCTAACATGAGACAAAGTTGGGTAAGTAGTTGTACCTGTCTTTGACACTTGTGATTTGAACATCAGAGCTATGTGAAGTAGTGAGGAAAACTAGTCATTGGAAACTAAATTTTATATATGCAGTTAGTGATCATGGTGAAAACTTCATCCTAAGAAATATTAAAACCTGTACTTGTGTGAGGTCTCTTAAACAGTCCATAGTATAATTGTTGATTGTCTCAATCATTACCTAACCTTCATTTTCTGTATCTGGGTCAGCCCTATGTTGATGTTGGTTTTGGTTCTCTTCAAGTTGCAGTAGTAAAATACATAATCCAGATTGAGGTTTATATCATTTAGAATATATGTACCAGTCTTCTTATTAAAAAAATTTATTCCTTCATTATTAGAAAATAAATAATGTTATAGATTGATGATCCTACAATGCAAATGTGGTTCATGAGTTTATTTAGGAAATTAATTTAAATGTGAGTGCAAACTTGTATGGTTGAGTTGATGGCAATTTTTAGTGTCAGTCCCATGAAAATAAACTTCTTCTTAAAATAGCTAAATGGCGTTTCCTTTAGCTCATGTTGAGCTTAACATCATTTCGTTTCACTTTGGTTTTATAAGCAAGTACATTATGATTCCAACAGGGTAATGTTACCAATAAGGAGTATTGGTAAATCTTGAAGAAAATTGTTTTGATGATGCTGCAAGAAGTTTTAGTTGAAGAAGATATTACAATTATTTAAAATCAATTTGTAGAAATTAAATATAGTAGGAAAGTCTTGTAAACTTTGTAAAACTTGCATTTTTAACTGCCATAATCGATTATGTAATGGCAATAATCGATTATCACCTCATATAATCGATTATCACATTTTTGAAAACCTGTAACGAACTTGAATAATCGATTATCACTTACAATAATTGATTATTCGTGGCAGCTGAGACTTAACCTTAGATATTCAGAACAGCTAGCTATATATTGGGCTTCTGTGAAGATCAATGTAACGTTGTTGAACAGAAGCTCTTGTAGAATACTGTTTGTCAGAGGAAGTTCTCAGAAGCTATAGTTCAAGTTCCCTTGCTTGGTCTCGTGAACAGGAGAGGCTCGCGTGTCGTGTGTCGATAGTCGGAGCAAGCTCTCTTCGAGTTAGCAAGGTACTTTGCCTGGTCTCGTGAATAGGAGAAGCTCGTGTTTCGTTTGTGGATAGTCGGAGCGGTTCTCTTCGAGTTTGCAGAGTGTTCTTCTTCTGGTTCGTTCGTCGAAGGAAGGTTTATTTATCTGCTTTATTCACTATTTGTTGTAATCTGTGAAACATCTTTTTAGTGGAATTGTTAATCACTTTTTATAGTGATTAACGACTGGATGTAGATTCTGTTGAATCGAACCAGTATAAAAATTACTCGTGTGATTTTCTATTCCCTACACTCTTTATCTTTTACGCATATCAACTGTTCGATAAATTTTCTGAGAGAAAATTGATTTTCTAAAAACGAACAAATTTATTTTAAAAAGGGTGACCGAACACGCTTTCTGCTACTCCAGATTTATTCTGATGCGTTACACTCTATCTGGTACCAACCTTCAATTGGTATCAGAGCTTGCTTTGATAGTTTTTCAAAATTTGCGAAAATGGCCGGTCACAACCAACATCTTGTATATGCCGAGGGTGCTTCTATTAATAGACCACCACTTTTTACTGGTGATAACTATGCGTTCTGGAAAGTCCGAATGGAAATTTTTATGGGGTCTGTTGACAGAGGCATCTGGGAAGCTGTACAAAATGGTCCTTATATTCCTAAAAACAGAGTTGAAGTTGTAGAAGTAGAAAAACCATTTTTTGAGTGGACTAATGAAGAAAATAGACGAGCTCAGTTTGATATTAAAGCTCGTAATATTATTTCATATGTTGTTGTCCTTGATGAATTTTATAGAATTTATGTGTGTAAGACAGCATAGGAAATGTGGGAAGTTCTCAGTGTCACACATGAAGGAACAGAGGATGTGAAACGTGCAAGGAAGAACACTCTCACTCAGGAGTATGAGATGTTCAGAATGCAACCTGGAGAAACAATTTCTGATGTCCAAAAGTGTTTCACTCACATAGTGAACCACTTGACAGGGTTGGGTAAGACTTTGGATACTGATGAATTGAATGTAAAAATTTTGAAATCATTGGACAGGTCGTGGCAACCAAAGGTGACTGCCATCTCTGAGTCTCAAAATCTCACTCAAATGTCAATGCCAATTTTGTTTGGGAAACTCCGTGAGCATGAGCTTGAGTTGAGAAGATTAACGGCTGGAGAAGATCAAGGCAAAAGAAAGACACTAGCCTTCAAGTTCGAAATCTCCAAAGGAAAGAAATCTAAAAGAATTGAAGATGATGATTCTGATGATGAGGAGAACATGAGCCTCATGATAAAGAAATTTGCCAAGTTTATGAAGGCAAAAGGTAAGGACAAATTTCATAAAGAAAGGAGAGAAAATCAAGAATCTCCTTCAAGTGTTAAATGCTATGGATGTGGAGAAAAAGGGCACATGAAAACTGAATGTCCAAAGAACAAGAAAAGTGAAGAAAAGAAAGAAAGGAAATTCCCAAAGAAGAAGAAAGCTTACATAGCTTGGGAAGACAATGCATCTAGCTCAACAAGCTCAAGTGATTCAGATGAAGAAGCCAATATTTATCTAATGGCTGACTCAGAAGATACTGGAAGCCAAGTAAGTGATTCCAGCTTTGAATCTAGTGAATTAGACTTGCAAAAGGCCTTCTGTGAATTGTTGATTGAATCTGAAAACTTGATGCTGCACATAAAAAACTTAAGAAAGACCACAATGAATTAAAATTGAATTATGAAAAGTTGCTTGATGATGAAGTTGTCTTAAGAAATAAAGTTAGTTCTTTAGAAACAAAATTATCTGATGCAAATGCTACTGTTGAACCTATTGAATGCTTGTCTTGTAAGAATCATATGTTTGATATTGACATACTTGAAAACTTACTTGCAAAGGAAACCAAGAATAATTCACATGCTAAGACAAACCTTAAGAAAAGCAATGTTGAAAATAGAAATATGCATCAAATAAATAAGTCCAAAGTAAGAAGAACTCGTAGAGTTTGGGTTGAAAAAGGGACTTTTGTTAAAAACAAAGTAAGTAATGCTTGTTGTTTTTACTGTATGAAGCATGGACACACATCAAACAAATGCAACATTAAACATTTTGGTGTTCCAAATGGTAAATATACATGGGTTAAAGTTGTAAAATGATTTATACTTGCATGAACTAACCTCAAGGACCCATAATTAGATTGGGGACCTAAAACTCTTGCTAATTTGTTTTGTAGGAATCTACTAAGTCAAAGAAGTCATTGTGGTATCTTGACAGTGGATGTTCAAGACACATGACCGGTGACAAGAAAAGATTCATCTCTTTTGAGAAGAAAAAGCAAGGATTTGTGACTTATGGGGATAACAACAAAGGTAGAATCAAGGGTACCGGAGACATTGGAGGAGGAAATACATTGACTATAAGAGATGTGCTATATGTTGAAGGCCTCAAGCATAACCTCTTAAGCATAAGTCAATTATGTGACAAAGGTCTCAAGGTAACTTTTGAAAGTGATAAATGCACTGTTTGCTTTAAAGACTCTACTGATATTGCTTTGCAAGGTGTTAGGCATAACAATATTTATTTGATTGATATTGAAAGTGCATTTAATCATAGTATAACATGCTTAGTTGCTAAAGAAGAAAATCCTTGGCTATGGCATAAAAGAGCTGCACATATTCATATGCAACATTTAAATAAATTGATTTCAAAAGATCTTGTGATTGGTTTGCCTAAACTGAAATTTGAGAAAGACAAATTATGCACTGCATGTCAAAAAGGTAAACAAACCAAATCTTCATTTTCATCCAAAAGCATGATTTCAACATCAAAACCTTTAGAACTTTTGCATATGGACTTATTTGATCCATCTAGAATTAAAAGTTTTGGTGGAAATTACTATGCTCTTGTAATTGTTGATGATTACACAAGATTCACTTGGACCTTCTTTTTAAATTTGAAAAGTGAAGCTTTCAAAGCCTTTAAATCTTTTGCTAAACATATTCAAAATGTAAAAGACTTGAAAATCAAAACATTGAGAAGTGATCATGGTGGAGAATTTGAAAATGAATCTTTTGATAAATTTTGTGAAGAATATGGCATAGCACATAACTTTTCTGCACCTAGAACTCCCCAACAAAATGGTGTTGTTGAAAGGAAAAATAGATCATTAGAAGAATTAGCTAGAACCCTTATGAATGAATCTAATGTGCCAAAATATTTTTTGGCTGATGCAGTTAGTACTGCTTGTTATGTGTTAAACAGGATGCTTATTAGGCCAATTCTGAAATTAACTCCATATGAACTGTTGAATGGTAGAAAACCAAATGTATCTCACTTGAAAATATTTGGGTGCAAATGCTTTGTCTTGAATAATGGAAAAGATAATCTAGGTAAATTTGATGCAAAATCTGATGAAGCAATTTTCCTAGGATATTCTTTGACCAGTAAAGCATATAGAGTATTTAATAGAAGAACTTTGACAATTGAAGAATCAATGCATGTTGTCTTTGATGAGATTGTGGACCTTGAGGAAAACCCTCTTGAGTCAAACAAACCTATTGCAGGTGATGAGGATTATTTGAAGGAAGCTCTTGAAGAGATGTATCTAAATGAGAACTATCCTCCAGAACTTCAAGAAACACCTCAAGCTGTTGATTCTAAAAGCTATCAACAACCAAGAGGACTTTCCTTGGACAACATCATTGGAGACATTTCAAAAGGAGTAACTACTAGACATAATCTTAATAATTTTTGTCTAACTGTAACTTTTGTGTCTTAGATAGAACCCAAGAATATAAAGGAAGCTCTTCAAGATGATAAGTGATGCATTGCTATGCAAGAAGAGCTAAACCAATTTGAAAGGAATGAAGTCTGGGAACTTATTCCAAAGCAAGATGATTATCAAGTCATAGGAACCAAATGGGTATTCAAGAACAAGCTTGATGAGGATGGAAACATCACAAAGAAAAAAGCAAGGCTAGTTGCAAAGGGCTACTGTCAAGAGGAAGGTATAGACTATGATGAAACATATGCACCAGTGGCCAGGTTAGAAGCAATTACATTGTTGCTTGCATATGCATCTTTGATGAAATTTAAACTGTATCAAATGGATGTAAAAAGTGCGTTTTTAAATGGTTTCATAAAAGAAGAGGTATATGTTAGTCAACCTCCTGGTTTTGAGGATTTCAAATTTCCTGATCATGTTTATAAGTTGAAAAAGGCCTTGTATGGTCTTAAACAGGCACCTAGGTCTTGGTATGAAAGACTTAGTACCTTCTTACTTGATAATAATTTTTCTAGAGGTAAGGTTGATTCAACCTTATTTATAAAGAAAGTAGGAAAATACATCTTGATTGTAAAAGTTTATGTAGATGATATTATCTTTGGGTCAACTGATGACTCCTTATGTGAAGAATTTGCAAAAATAATGCAAGGTGAGTTTGAGATGTCTATGATGGGTGAGCTGAATTTCTTTTTAGGACTACAGATAAAACAGATGAATGGAGGTACTCTTATTTCCCAAACAAAATATTGTCGAGAAATTCTTAAGAAATTTGGTATGGATACGTGCAAAGAAGCTAGTACACCTATGGGTACTTCATGCTATTTAGATAAGGATGAATCCGGAAAAGGAGTAAATGAAACTATGTTTAGAGGCATGATAGGATCTTTATTGTACTTAACTGCTAGTAGACCAGATATTATGCAAAGTGTACGTGTGTGTGCTAGGTACCAAGCAAATCCTAAAGAATCTCATTTGACTACTGTCAAGAGAATCTTAAAATACCTTAAGGGAACCACTTCTTTTGGACTTTGGTATCCATCTGATGCTTCACTTAGTTTAATAGGTTATTCTGATGCAGACTATGGTGGTTGTAAAATTGATAGGAAAAGTACTAGTGGTACTTGTCATTTTCTAGGATGTTCTTTAGTATCCTGGAATTCAAAGAAACAAGCGTGTGTAGCCTTGTCTACCACTGAAGCTGAATATATTGTTGCTGGAAGTTGTTGTGCCCAAATTTTGTGGATGAAACAGCAACTGGAAGACTTTGATATCTTCCTTGATAATATTCCTTTAAAATGTGATAATACTAGTGCTATAAATTTAACTAAGAATCCTATAATGCACTCAAGGACTAAGCACATTAAGATTAGACATCATTTCTTGAGAGACCATATTCAAAAGGGGGATTGTCAAATTGAATATGTTGATACCTTACATCAATTAGCTGATATTTTCACCAAGGCGCTACCTAAGGATAGATTTTTTGAGCTTAGAAGAGAGTTAGGAGTATTAGACATGTCTTAGGATCAACGCTTATAAAAATTTTCACATTTTCGTAAAATTTACGCTTCATAATCGATTATCACAAGGCAATAATCGATTATTCAAGCTTAAAACTCAAATCTGGGAATTTTTGAACGAATAATCGATTATCATCAGCCATTGGAGCATCCAATAAAGTCGTTGGAGCATCCAATAATGGCTATAAACGGCTAGTTGTTCCATTCTTCTTATAAATAGCCTCCTATAATCGATTATTAGACACTTCTTTGCACCCAGAAACTGCTGAAATCAAATCTTGAGCTCAAAACCTCTCAATTTTTATTCACTTTCTCAACATCTCACTACCTCAAACTTTCTTCATGGCGGATTCAAGAAGACATCGCCGCAGAGCTACTGGAGCATCCTCTTCCTCTCAACCACGTCTTGCAATCATTGATGGGTGGATTTCAGATCAAGGAAAACATGCGGACTATGTTAATTCTTGGCAAGAAAGAAGAATCATGGCGGTAAAGTATATTCACCTTGATTTTTTCCGTTTCTATGGATTTCAATTTCCAGATCTTTTTGCTGTTCAAGGACTCACGAATCTGGTGGAGCAAAAAGGTTGCATTTATCCCGATCTCATAAGAGTTTTCTACTTCAACTTGAGATATCGAGATGGGATTATATCCACTAAAGTAAAGGGTGTCCGCATAATTTTAGATGATGATGTGTAGACCAACGTTGCTCAAATTACCATCTGGGATGATGCTGTAAAAGTTCATCTAGGACTTCAAGATTTCAATAGGTTGATGGCTTTCCAATCCTTCGTGCGTCACCCTGAACAGCAGACTAATCGAAGGCAATTGCTTGTTGGAGGTTTCAAGGTTGAAGAAAGGATGATTCACTACTTGATTGTTTGGATACTATGTCCTAGAGCAACCAATCATGCTCAATGCTCTGAGCAGGATCTACTTCTTCTATATGGGATCCTAAATCACATACACATCGATTGGCCTGCTCTCATTGCTGACACAATGGTAAAAGCTAAGAAATCCCATTCTTATCCATTTCCCTATGCTCTTCTTATTTCTAGGATTTTGGAGTACAAAGGTGTAAATGTTGAAGGAGAACTTGTCCAAGCCATTCAAGCTGTTGGCTCGGAAATTGGAGATACTACCTTTCGTCAGATGGGATTCATTACTAGAGGACGAGTTCTCATTCATAAAGATGATGACCATCCTGATGAAGATGAAGATGATGACATCGATACTCATATGGCAGAACCAGTTAGTGTTGCTGCTCCTTCTGATGCTTGTCCATCTACCATGCCCTCATCCTCCTCACTCTCCATGGAAGAACATTTTGCTAGATTATCTAAGCAATTAGAGGATATGAGTCTAGCACAAAGAACACATTTTGAGGAGATTTATGAGTGGCAACAATCTATTGATGAGTACATGGTTGATCAATTTCTTGATCTTGATGTTCGCCTATCTAACATCGAGAATCATCTCAACCTTCAACCTCCAGAAAGATCTCCTAGTCCTGAGTTTTAGATATAGGTTCTATGTTAGCATGTTTTGTTGTTTGCTTGCTATTTCATCTATGTTATAATTCTGTCTTTTATGTTTCTTCTTATAATGTAATCCTTCTTTTCATAAATAAAATGATCTCTTGATTATATACATACTTTGTTTAATTGAGGGGGAGATCGTATTTAGGGGGAGTTTTTTTTTTCATCAAATCTTTTTGCTTCTGATCAAAAAGGGGGAGAAGAATAATATAAAGGGATAAGTATACATTAATACATGTATTGCTAACTCTGATGTTGTCTGTTAGCTTGTATGTTTTGCAGGTAAGCCAAAATTGCTTTTAAAATTAAATTTTTTGATCATCATCAAAAAGGGGGAGATTGTTACCAATAAGGAGTATTGGTAAATCTTGAACAAAATTGTTTTGATGATGTTGCAAGAAGTTTTAGTTGAAGAAGATATTACAATTATTTAAAAGCAATTTGTAGAAATTAAATATAGTAGGAAAGTCTTGTAAACTTTGTAAAACTTGCATTTTTAACTGCCATAATCGATTATGGAATGGCAATAATCGATTATCACAAGTCATCCAGGAATAATCGATTATCACCTCATATAATCGATTATCACATTTTTGAAAACCTGTAACGGACTTGAATAATCGATTATCACTTACAATAATCGATTATTCGTGGCAGTTGAGACTTAACCTTAGATATTCAGAACAGCTAGCTATATATTGGGCTTCTGTGAAGATCAATGTAACGTTGTTGAACAGAAGCTCTTGCAGAATATTGTTTGTCAGAGGAAGTTCTCAGAAGCTATAGTTCAAGTTCCCTTGCTTGGTCTCGTGAACAGGAGAGGCTTGCGTGTCGTGTGTCGACAGTCGGAGCAAGCTCTCTTCGAGTTAGCAAGGTGCTCTGCCTGGTCTCGTGAATAGGAGAAGCTCGCGTTTCGTTTGTCGATAGTCGGAGCGGTTCTCTTCGAGGTTGCAGAGTGTTCTTCTTCCGGTTCGTTCGTCGAAGGAAGGTTTATTTATCTGCTTTATTCACTATTTGTTGTAATCTGTGAAACATCTTTTTAGTGGAATTGTTAGTCACTTTTTATAGTGATTAACGACTGGATGTAGATTCTGTTGAATCGAACCAGTATAAAAATTACTCGTGTGATTTTCTATTCCCTACACTCTTTATCTTTTACGCATATCAACTGTTCGATAAATTTTCTGAAAGAAAATTGATTTTCTAAAAACGAACAAATTTATTTTAAAAAGGGTGACCGAACACGCTTTCTGCTACTCCAGATTTATTCCGCTGCGTTACACTCTGTCTGGTACCAACCTTCAGGTAATACCATATATGGTGGTCTTTCCTATGATTAGTCTTTTTAAATCTTAAAAAATAGATAAACTCAAGCTAAATGGCATCCATTTTTAACTCATCCTGAGGTTAATATGGATATATAAAGTATATTATGTATGAGTTGTGGATTCTAAAACCAGTTGTACCATAACCTGGTACAATGCATGTGAAATCAGGTTCCTCCAAATAAGTATAGTTATTAGTGGCTCAACTCTACCTACAGGTGGCATCTTCATGAGACCATCAGTAGGTTCCTCGGTGGCTAAAGCCAAAGCTCTCCTTTTCCACTTCAGTGCCTTTTATTCCCTTGGAAAGTCCAATATCTACTTCTTTTAGAGCAGGTGCGTCATTTGTGTCATCACCTGTGATTGGCACCACATTACCCTTCTGCTTTAAACATTCAACCATCTAAAGCTTGTCAAATGGAGATGATCTGGCCATGACCCTGATTCTTTCAATCTTATCCATTCTTTCCTCATGTACTGAGATTATAAAGTATTTCAGAATCAAGAGTGTTATAAAATCAATAAAATGCTTTCCTTTTAAAAGAATTTAAAAAACCAAAGTGGTTACTAACTAAGATAATTGATTCTGTACTTTTTATTTGTCATTAATTATTTGAATTGTATGGCTGCAAAGCTTATGTTATTTTTAATTATTTAAAAGTGTTTATTACAATTGAAGTTTGATATTGATTGAGTGGTTTAAAAGTGTTGTTGAAGAAGGGTGGTTTGGGTGGTGGAGGAAGTAGAGTCTGGATTGTGGAAGGAGTTGCAGTGTGAAAAGGGTGAGTTTAGTGATGAAAAAGTGAGGGACAAAGGGAACAAAGGGTGTTCATTTATAGAGGAAAAAACACAGAAGAGAGAGGAAGAGCAGAGAGTCACACAGACACACAAAGGATGAAAATAAAAACATAAATAAAAAAAAACAGAGAGAGAGAGTGGGGGGGGGACGTGCCCCTCTACCTTTCATTTTGCTTTTATATTTTTTTAAGGTACGTTTTTTCTTCTTTCAACACTGAAATGTTGGTCAGGATTCACATTTACCACCAACTATACTTTGACATGATTAGTACATATATATTTATTCCAGATTACATACAAGTATGTTTAGATATCACTCTTGAACTTTATGTCCAATTGAACAGAAACAAAACAAAGCAATTTGGTAAGAAACTAATCTGGTTTAAGACAGAAGAAAACAAGGAAAAATGTGTATGGGGAGGGTAGAGTGGGAATAAAAGTGGTTATAATGGGAGAGAAGAGGAGAGGAACAATAATGAGGGCTTTCAGTTTAGGGTCTGGAAAATGATTATGGGGTAGGCCGTCCCAAGATAATTAATGATGGTTTGGATTGGGTCCAAAACCACCATCAGCACCCTTCCTTACCCCCTCACCCCTATCATGAATTACTCTTGTTTTATTTATGCTTTGGTTGTTCTATTTTGAGGTCTCCATAATTTAGAGTTTCGTTTGTGTAATTTTCATGTGTTGGGAAGTGTTGGCAGTAATCATTGTTCTTGCCGTAATGATGAGAAATGATATGAGTGAGATGTCCAAAACCAAATCCAGCTGCCTTAGCTCATGTGTTAATTTGCATGCTTTGTTTTTATATGGTTGAGAGAGTGCTTGAACTTTTCAACAACGTAAATGTGAAATGATTAAAAAGGTTCCAGAAAAGGGCAAAAAATAAAAGGATGGATGGGTGTTATGCATTGTCATTATACTAAAGCAGGGTTGTTTTAGTGGCACAGGCTCTGTTTGAGAATTAAGGTTAGCTAATTAGTGGCACAGCTCCATCTTTCTCAAATTACTCTTTCATCCTTAACAACACTTCTCTACTTTCTTTGTTTAAATCACTTCCATATGCTTTTTACAGTTGTAATAATGTCTCTAATAATCATTAAAAAGTTATATTCTTGAACCAATATTAAGTAATACTAGATAATTTGAAGCATATGAGTTTCTGAAAAGGGAAGAGTAGGTGTCATTGTGGCAATGTGAGGATGGGTTGCATGTGATTTTATTTTATTGTAAATTTGCCATAATGTGTTATGGAAAACCAAGGTACGGAGCACTACTGGTTTTTGTTAGGAAGTTCATTAGGAAAATATTATATATGTTAAAGTGTTAGGCTATTTGGAATGACTGTACTTTCCTAAAATTGGATTCAATTATGTCTGGACATTTAAAGGAGTTTTTATAGGAACTTCCATTTGATGTGTTAGGGTGAGCTTTTAAAGGAGTTTGAATTATGGCCAGAAAGGCAGGACGAGAGTCTACGGAGAAGACTTAACTAGGAAAGGAAAGCAAAGGCAAAGGTATGGGGACCTAAACTGAAATTGCATGATTGTAATTCTGTCCTATTATTTTCATTCTTATTTCCTAAATTTTATCTTGTTCTTAGATGTTGTGAATGTTGAGTTTGAATGTTAAGTTATATTGATTGAAGTTTTATGATATTGTAAACATTGAGGTTTGTCAAACTTTGTTGTGAATGGTTTGAAACTGATTGCCAAATATGTAAGAGGTTTTTTTTGGTACTTCAATTTGTGAATGATGAATTTGAAAAAATAAAGCATGTACAATGGCCTCTTCCATTGGTTATAATCTGTCAGAATTAGCCATGAGACATCTTACCATGTTTGTAAGATCATAGAATGTGTAGGTTTAGATTAGCCTTTTCAGTTTAGTAATGTCTTCTACATCAAACCAACTTGACTAGAATCAGAGCAATTTGCCTTCAACAACTGAAGTGAATTTTGTTCCACTTCCCAAGTTTCTTCTACATTAAAAAAAGTTCACAGTGTTTCCAAATTGGTTGTTTGAATACAACACAAAAGAAGCTTTAGGTTCAGATGACCATTTGGTTTGTAGCTTTGGCTAACAAGACACACTCACCTGTCTAGCTATGCTAAATTTAAAGCAAGAAAGTTTCCAACAGTTGAAAGAGCACCAAGGACTCTTCCAAATACTTGGACTTTTTAAAAGGTCTTATACAACTTAAAATGAAACTAAAAGAAATATAACATATCACAAATCAGATTACTCAAAAACAAATTCAAAGAAAACAAAAGCTATGTTACTGCCCACTGCTGCTTCAATTTAGTTTCTGGTCCAAATTCCTTGTGTAAAGCAAGATGCATGTGATCATATCAGCATGGTTTTGGACCACCTAATGAAAGTTAATTCAACACTCAAAATGAATGTAAACAATTTTGGCTTTTCAAATCAGAAAGGTTTGTTATCTGTTTAAAAACTCTCCACATAACACTCTCTCTTATTGGCAAAGATATGAGGCCAAGTTACCCACACAAAGGTCAAAAAAATGAGTGTTCTCTCTGCTGTTTGATGCACTGGATTAGGCAAAATGGATTTTTCAGCACTTGAAATATAGTGTAGAATTCTCTCGGTTTCTCTCATTTCCCTATTTCTATCTTGTGTTTTGCTCTTATTCCCTCTTTCTTTTATGTTTCTTTCTCTTTCAATCAATATCCTACATTAGTGATATCTAGAGCCTAGTTTTCTTGTCACTAGACCAGAACCTGTATGTATGTAAACCCAAGTACACAAAACAATAAAGAACATGGTTACAATTAAAAGGTTATGTGATATACAACAGTAAAGTACAAACAACCTCTAATATACTCGGATGATTGAAAGTTTAAACTTATTTTGATGCTACTTTAAAACAGATTGAGAAACACTCTTTTGGTAACATTGAAGCTACTGGATTGAACCACAAAGTCTTCATAGTAATAAAAAATCACACGAAATTAGCACCAAAGCAGATCATAAATTGCACCATAATTGGTTACTGGACAACAGAAAATTTTAGACTTGAAATTAACAACTTGGATGGCCAAAGATTGAATAGGCAATTAAGAAAAGTTTAGAAACGAAGTAGGCACTGAAATGTAACCTAGGAAATGCTCTAGATCATATTAATAAAGCAAATAAACATAAATCAAGTTGAATCAAACTCAATTCAAAACTTTTTTATCATTTTAGATAACTCTATATCAGTGTCTGTTTTGACACTCTTTGTTTGTAGGATAATAAATAGAGAGAGAGAAAGAAAGAAGGGTACTTGGAATTGTAGGTGAAGGGGCTGGGGCCACAAGAGAGGAAAAAGTTGGCATAAAGGAAAAAGAGTGGGGTATAAGAACTTAATGACATTGTGGAACGGTGACACTAATTAAGGCCTAAACAAAACATAATGTGTGCTGTTATTACAACCAGAGTGATCACTGTTTTTTTTTATTTCTTAAGGTTTGGTCACTTAGCAAGCACCCTTCCACGTAGACAACAGTTTCGTGCCTTCTGGGCTTTAGGCACATCTTCTTCCTCCATGTGGGTTGCATGACATATATAATGCCTCACATCAGAACTAAAATTGAACGTGGCTCGAAATATGACACCCTATAACCTAAAAAGTGTACTAAATAGGTGATAATTTCGAAATTCACCTAAACTAACCTAAGTATGTTGATGTATATATTGTATGTTACATTGTTTTATGTATGTTCATTTATTAGGCTACAACTTCATTAAGTTAAGTAGCCATTTAAAGTTTTATGGTACTACACACACTCTCAATGGAATGAGAAGGGTAACAGTACCTTAAACACTTACAATGTACAAAATATGTCAAAGTACTCTATAAAAGAGAACTTTTGTAATGTCAGATTATTAACTCCCCCAAATTGTATACACAACCACTTAGGATGTCAAAGGCATTTCAATATTGAGGACTTCTCTTTGGATGCCCTTATTGAATGCCTATGACAATAGTGTTGAAATTGCCTTCCATGTTTGACTTGAGTAGTAATAGGTTTATTACTTATGTCACATTCAGTGTTGTTGTTTTGGCTAAGTTTTTATTTGTTTGGCTTGTCACAGAACATGGCCCATTTTCCCAACCATCGTGGATGCATGTACAACAGTTGTTATAGTGGAAGGAGAGGTTTGAAGGAATCTTTTGTCATCGGAGTTGAAGAGTTTGTGGAGACGGCCCGACGATATCAAAATTATGCTGTTGATGGAGGGATTCGATGTCCATGCATTAAGTGCGAATGTACAAGGATTTTGAAAGATGAAGTCGTCAAACTTCACCTATACCAAAAAGGGTTCATGCCTAATTACACGGTTTGGACATTTCATGGTGCAGAAATTCCTTCGACCTCCACTGCAGCTGAAAAGCGGCTTGCATCATGTTCGAATACTATTGTACATACATCTGAGATAGATCAATTTGTCGATATGCAAGAGATGGTCGACAATGCTCTTCGTCGCCATGCTGAACAAGAAGCAAACGATAGTCATTATCAAGAGCCTCCAAATGAAACCACTCAGAGGTTTTACAATTTACTGACAGAGGCAAATCTACCTGTATTTGAAGGTTCAACTGAGTCAAAATTATCAGTGTGCATTAGACTCATGGCTGGCAAATCTAATTGGAACGTGCCCATTGAAGCAGTGGACTTTTATACAAAATTGATGTTAGATTTGACACCACCAAACAATTTTATGCCGAAGAATTATTACCAAGCCAAAAAATGTGTTTCAAAGTTGGGATTGAAAGTCAAGAAGATTGATTGTTGTGTTAATGGATGTATGTTATTCTACGACAATGACAGTGGCAAAAATGATGCATTGTTGGTTGAATGCAAGTTTTGTGGCTCACCTCGATATCATACGATGCATGCTAGCCGGAGGCAAAAAAAACCCATTCCCTTAAAGTCCATGTTTTACTTGCCTATAATTCCAAGATTACAAAGAATGTTTACTTCAATACAAACATCAGAACACATGACATGGCATGATGGTAACAACACTGAAGGATTTTTGCGTCATCCTTCTGATGGTGAAGCTTGGAAGCACTTCAATCGTAAACATCCATCCTTTGCTAGTGAGCCGTGCAACGTCAGACTTGGTCTATGCTCTGATGGGTTTACCCCGTACATTCAGGCCTCTACATCACCATATTCATGCTGGCCCGTGATAGTTACCCCATACAATCTTCCACCTGAGATGTGTATGACAAAGCCTTACATGTTTTTATCGTGTATAATACCAGGTTCATCTAATCCCAAATCATTGATTGATGTTTATTTGGAACCTTTGATTGATGATTTGAAGAAGTTATTATGGAATGGTGTTTGGACGTATGACGTTTCAAGGAAGCAAAATTTCCTTATGAGGGCAGCCTTGATGTAGACTATTAATGACTTCCCAGCGTACGGCATGTTATCTGGTTGGAGCACGCATGGTCGATTAGCTTGTCCACATTGCATGGAACATACAAAGTCATTCCAATTGAGTTATGGTCGGAAAAGTAGTTGGTTTGACTGCCATCGACGGTTCTTGCCCATTGATCACCCCTTTAGAAGAACCAAAAAGGCATTTCGCAAAGGGCAAGTTGAAACGGATTTGCCCCTGCCGAAGTTGACTGGAACACACGTTTGGAGAAGAGTTAAAGACTATCCAAAAGTCACTGAATCTGGTCAGAATAGGATAAAAGGGTTTGGAGAATGGCATAATTGGACTAACTCCCACAGTGGCCAATGAATCGATATTTTGTTCACTTCACTTAGTTTAATGTGCTATAATTAATCAGGAAATTATACTTAAATGTCCAATATTTTCCCATTTTTCCTAATTATGCTTATTTTGACTAGAAATTCTTATTTTAATTAATTTGAATTATCTATGGCTAATTATTTGCATTTTTTAATTATAGGGAAATTATTGGGGACTAAATTTTTGTTGGGAAGTAATTAATTAGGAGCATCTCACGGCCACAACTTAAAAGGGTTTTAAGCTTCTTGATTGGGTACAAGAAAGTGCACCTCATGGTAGAAATGCATTTGGAAACATCCACATAAATACATGCCTTTCACGTAAATTGTCCAGTAGCATTCAAAAGGAAGCAAAGCTCTTGGTTATCTCACGGCCTCCTAAGACAAAATGGAGAAATCTTTTATTCTTTTTGGAAGGAAGTGGGAGACACCAAAATAGGAAAGTGGGAGCCACCACACTTTTTCTTGGCTGGAACGTGCAACACATTCACATGATGGGCTTCACATTCCCAACACATTCACGCGGACAGCAGGATTCATTTGGGCTTGGAGAGGGTGTGCTGGATGGAATGAAAGGGTTGACGTCCAGTAAAGAAGAGTGCTCACGTCCAAGTGGTGCTGCCACGGCTGCAACTCTAGGAGGTGTGCTTGGAGAATGCGCTGGCATCAAGAACCCATGGGAATCAACTTTGCACGTCATCATCCAGCAGCAACACCACACGGCTTCATTTTCCAGCAAAGCACACGGCCCAAAGTGGAAGCATCCACCAGCAACGTTACACTCCAGCTTCAAAACACGACCCATGTTGGCAGCAAAGTGAAGAGGTGCACCCAGCACATTAACGCCCATCAAGAAGGTGGTGGCAAAAAGAAGAAGTTGTCCAACAGCTTTGAAGTCCAGCACGCGTCCAAGAAGATGGCAGTAGCATGGTCCAGCCGTCACCTTGAATGAGGGCATCTTCTTCCACTTAAAAAGCAAGCACATTTCATAAAAGAGAGGGGGGCTGGACATGTGAGGGGACCAGCCGCCACTGGCCACTCTCTCAGTTTTATGTTTTTCAGAGGCTTTTGTTTTAAGCATTTTTTGAGAAATGTAAGAACGGAGGAGATATATTCACGCGGATACGATTTATAGAATGAAAGAAGAACACTCTTGCCTGTTCATTTTGGGTTTTTTTTATGCACTTTTGATTGAATCCTTTTATTGTTTCTATGCTTGAATGTTCACGCGTGTTGAGCTGGAAGAGAAGCGAAGCAGTGTTGGAATGTTGGGAAGTGTTGTAGCTGTAACGGAAAGGAAGTGGTGATTAAGGGGAAGCAGCAGCAAGTAGGTGAAGCGCTGATTCCAGGAGCACGTGGAGTTGGAAAATGATGACACGGCTGGAAGCATTGAAGCTGGAGGTGTCACGGCCTGGAAGGGCTCTCGGTTTCTCTCCAGCAGCACTAGGGGAATTAGTTTTTTTTTCTTTCTTTTAGATGCATGAACGGTGATTATTTTGGATTGCACAAGCACTTTGCAATTGCTTAGTTCGATTCTCGGTTTGCATCATTGGTCTTTTAGGTGCTCACGGTGATTGATTATTTCTTCCTTTCTTGGAGAAAAGTGGTGCACGGTGATATTTGTTCTGCAAGAGAAAAGCAATTAAATTTTCTTTTAAAAAAGGTGTCACGCGGATTTCTATGGAAGTGAAGCACGGTAATTTTGGAGAAAGGAGATATCTTGGGAGAATACGGTCTAAGGTGATGGGACGTTGGCAACAGCAACAATGCATTTCCTTTATTACTTTGAGAATGAAGAGGTGATTAGATGGGGTAGGTGTACTTGTTTGGTGATAATTTTGAGAGAATAAATATTTGCTTTGGAGAAATGGATGCAGCGAGGAACATGTGTATTGGAGGTGATGGTGATTGACTATTGAGGGCATTGGTGTCACGGCTGGTAGCAAAAGGAGAGCTCCAAATTTTGATGCAATGTTCAATTAAGTATTAGCTAAGCACACTCTTTTATTGCTAGCTTTCTTCCAAAGTGCATTTTTTATGTTAGTTCAATATTACAATTTAAGATCTTGAATGAGTTTTCTTATTTAATTATTGCATTACAATTAGTTTAGGCACCTTGGTAATTGAATGTTTTATTTCAGTGTTTTCATTTACCTTAATACTGTTTATTGTGTTCAGTTGTGGTAATTTAATTGTGATGTTAGCTTAAGTGACCAACCGCTTTAATTCTGTAATTGAAACCCTTTTTACATTTCTGTCTGGATTCGTGTCTTATTTAAGTTCATTCGCATTCACAAACTCTTCATCAACCCCCCCACTTCGTGTTTGATCTGAGACTGAACCCACATTTGGTCCTTGAGAGACGACCTAGGAGTCACTTCCTAGTAACTATACTGCATTAATTTTGCAATCAACTTTTGTGTGAGGTGCGACCCTCTCAACACACATGAATGGTCTAAAGGAAATAAAACATCAAATTGTGGTGTGTATGTGAAGGGCCTAACAGAGGGTTGTTATGATGATTTCTATGGAATCATTCATAAAATATATGAGCTAGAGTACAACAGCACTACTTCTCCAAACAGAGTAGTACTTTTTTATTGCGAATGGTTTGATCCTTCTAGAGCTGCTACTAGAGTTGATCCACACTTTAATATTGTCAAACTCAACCAGAGATTAAGATATGGACCGTTTGATCCTTTCATTCTACCAGCTAATGTCAGACAGGTTTATTATGTGCCATATCCACCATTCCGCAATATTGACAAGCGTGGTTGGGCCGTAGCAACACAAACCAAGCCTAGAGGTCGCATTGACTCAAATGAGGTTGAGGAAGATGTTGCCTACAAACTTGACCAAATGTCACAACCACAAGAAATTATTGAAGTTGAACGTATAACCGCATTGGTCGACTGATAACAGTTGAAAAACTGTTATTTTCATGCTTAAAATTGATACTAAAAGCAACCTTTATACTTAGAAACTAGCTTGAAATCATGCTTTTATTGATATTTTCATAAATAAGAGAGCTGGACAGGTTTATGCTTGATTTCAGTGTTTTTCTGCAGGTTTTAAGGTGAATTTAGTGAAAGAAGTGAAGAAGGAGAGAGATGAAATCAGAAAAGACATCAAAAAGTGCAAAAGGAAAAGCCGAAGTCACCGCTCAGCGGCAGTTTACCGCTGAGCGGCACTTAGGAGCTTACGGGAGATCCGCTGAGGGGAAGAAACGACTCACGCACTTACCGCTGAGCGGCAGTTTACCGCTGAGCGGCACTCAGGAGCTTACGGGAGATCCGCTGAGGGGCAAAATGGCCACTGAGGGGAAGAAACCAACTCACGCATTTACCGCTGAGCGGTACTTTACCGCTGAGCGGCACTTTTATGGGCTTGGACCTAATTTTCTGTAATTTACGAATAATATATAAGCTTTAGGGTTTCCTAGGGTTAGGATCTTTGGCTGGAACGAAGCAAACACTCTCTCTTCCACCCCTTTGAAGAAGGATCTTGGATGCTCAGGCTTCCTCTTCACCTTTCTAGGGTTTTATCTTTCATTCTTTCATTGTTATTCATCTAGGTTCACCATGAATATGGTGAACTAAACTCTTATGTTTGTTGGGGAATCAATGTAATCTTTTGAAGCTCTCATATATGGAATTTGTTTTTACATCTTTTATTTAAGACCTATGCTTTCTTTCATCATTAGTTAGGGTTTTTCCTCTTTGCTTAATGCTTGCGTTGTTTAACTCATTCGATGCATGATTATTGGTTTTGTCGATACGGGCACGTACGGGGAAGTCTAGATCCGGGGAATTTCTCTCAATATTATATTGGTTGTCGTTAAGCTCCTGCACTTATGAACTAATTATTAGGAATGCTAGGAATTGTATGAACTCGTAATTAGGGAGAAGCCTTCTTGAAAGGTACTTTAGAGAGTGGCATTAACAATGATGATTTGAATGTTGAATTCCTAAAATATATGAGAGTGGATAAGATGAAATTGACCCCCAACAACGTAATCATACATATATTTCATTGAAAGTGTTTATCTTTTGCTTTTGCCATTGATCAAAACTTCATGCATACATATTTAATTTTCGTCTTTTGCATATAAAAATCCAAATATTTCGTCTTTAAGTCTTAGCTAATCAATAAACCACACAACTAACCTAGGTCGTGAGTCCTTTGGGAAGAACGATACTTGGTCTTACCAAGTTTATTACTTGAACGATTTGGTCATACTTGCCGATTGAAAAACAAGTTTGTGACATCATATTTTGGTGTTCATAAATTTGTCCATCATCGACCCTGATGGTGATGGAGATGAATTAGAAGCAACAATACAAGGTCATGAAGAACAACAAGAAGAGGAAGAAGAAGAAGAAGAAGAAGAAGAAGAAGAAGATGATGATGATGATGATGATGATGACGACGAAGAAGAAGAAGATGATGATGATAATGACGATGATGAAGAAGAAGAAGATGAAGATGAAGATCATCATGACGACGATTGAATGTTGGACATCTATTGTAGCAAATTGAACTATCATTTGAATAGAGTTATCTAAAATACTATCTTAAAAGTTGTATGCAATTATTTATACATTGACTTTAAAAACCATTGATCCTACCATATTCATTTCTTTTTTTTCCCTTTATTTGTAACCATTTCAATGCAGTAATGACAGGACAAGGTTCAGAACGTCCTGATAAAGGAAAGGGGGTAGCAAGGCCTAAAAAGAGGCAACGGCAGGCACCAAAGTATGTACTTAGGGTGCCTGCTAGACTACCTACCATTGTTGCCCCCGGTACATCATCTGTGGGGCCTCCTCCTACCCCTACAATACAGCCTCTTACCCCTGCAGTAGACCCTACTCCTACCTCTACAATACACTGTTATCCTACCCCTGCAGTACACCCTTCTCCTACTCCTGCAGCACACCCTTCTATTACCCCTGCAGCAGACCCTCTTCCTCCTCTTGTGATTATAACCCCCACTCCTCCACCTGTGGTTATTACCCCCACTCCTCTCCTTGACCCTACTTTTATACCTTCCTCATCTTGTATACCTCCTTCTGAGACTGTCACACCATCTACTGATCCAGATTCAAGTGGTGATGGTGAAGGTCTTGACCCGCCCCTCCATGATCGACCATGGATTGAGCCGTATGGTAAAGGGTAAGATTTTAATCTCTTCATATAATTTGATGTTTATACCTTACTGTAATTGAAATGACTTTTATTATGCAGGTTTATTCCATCTAGGGTTGCTTCCCAGGCCATCACACGTTCAATTAAGCAACAGTTTTTAAGTCCATGGCCTACCTGGGGAGCAATACCTGATGACGACAGAAAGCCATTATGGGAGCGCTTTTAGGTGAACAATCCATTAAACTAATTGTCCCTCTTATTTTAGTATGTTCATTAATCAATGCTTGTTCTGTTTAATGTTACAGATGAAGGTGTAGTGGAAACCTGAACATGAAACACAGATACACAGAAATTTCCACATGAAAGCATCTCATCGGCTGTCAGAGATGTTTAGGGATGCCAGCAATGCAGGAGAGCGCCCTTACTGGCTGGGCGAACAAATTTGGAACTCTTTACTGGCTCATTGGAATACAGTAGAGTTTCGTAATAAGTGTGCCAAGGCACAGAGAAACAGAGCATCTGAAAAGGGTGGCACTGATGACAAATTTATGAATTTGATCAATGGAAAAGAGGAATACAAACACTTTAATGAATTAGATGGATGAGTATGTTGTTGGGGTTATCAATTTCATCTTATCCACTCTCATATACTTTTAGGAATTCATCATTCTTTTCATCATTATTTTCACTGTTCAGCTCATTATCATTAGTAGCCATGTTTTCAATTATTTCCGTGGCTTCCTCTGGAGTCTTCCATTTGATATTGCCTCCAGCTGAGGCGTCAAGCATCATCTTGGTTTGTGAACCAAGACCTCCAAGGAAGATTAGGACTACTTCTACTTCGTCAAATCCATGCGTGGGAGTTTTTCTTAATAGGCTTTTATATCTGTCTCATGCATGACCTAGTGATTCCTCCATGCCTTGCCTGAAAGATGAGATCTCTTGCTTTCCTTTGTTTACCTTGGATTGTGGGAAGTATTTGTTCAAAAACTTTGTCACCACAGCTTCCCACTCTGTAAAGCTTCCTTCTGGAAAAGAGTTCAACCAAAGCTTAGTGTTGCCTCCTAATGAGAATGGAAACAGGCGAAGTTTGATTGCTTCGTCCGACACCCCATTTATCTTCACTGTGTTGCAAATCTCATTAAAAGTTGTGAGGTGCTCATATGGGCTTTCGTGAGACAACCCATTAAATTGGTTCTCTTAACCAGTTGGATTAATGCCGGTTTCACCTTCATATTAGCTGCATTGACCCTTGGTCTTGCTATACTGTTAAAATGTTGAGGGCCAACCACATTGGTGTAATCTGCAAGAGTCCGTCTAACATTATTATTCTCCATCTCCTCAATGCTATGGTGAGAACCTTGTGGTGAAGGTTGTAAAAGATCTTCCGGAGGAGGGAAAAGTTCTCTAGATGCACGGATTCTTCTCCTCCGTCTTTCTCGTCTAAGCCATCAAGAAGAGGTTCTGAGGTTTTCTTGCTTCTAGTTCGAATTGCTTCCTGCATACACAAGAAAACAAGTCCCTAGAAAAATTTGTTAGCATAAAAAGATAGAGAAGAAGATATAAAATCAGAGATAAGAAGATAAAATAAAAACAGAAAAAATAAAAACAGAAAATAAAAACAGAAAATAAAAACAGAAAAATAAAATAAAATCAAATAATAACCGACAAAAATAAAAACAGAAAATAAAATAAAATAAAATAAAAACCGAAAAATATAAACAGAAAATAAAAACAGAAATTCAAATTTCAAAATTCAAAATTCAAGTCAAAGATAATCAATAATCACACAAATAAACTAGTTAAACCACGAGTCCCCGGCAACGGCGCCAAAAACTTGATGACAAATTTATGAACACCGAAAAACGACGCCAAAAACTTGTTTAACAATTGGCAAGTGTGACCGAATCGTATCAAGTAATAAAACTAGGTAAGACCAAGTATCGTTTTCCCAAAGGACTCACAGCCTAGTTAGCTATATGATTTGTTGATTATTTAAGACTTGTTAACAATTGATTGTAGGGTTTAAATGCAAAAGACAATAATTAAACATGTATGCATGAATTTGATCAATGGAAAAGAGGAATACAAACACTTTAATGAATTAGATGGATGAGTATGCTGTTGGGGTTATCAATTTCATCTTATCCACTCTCATATACTTTTAGGAATTCATCATTCTTTTCATAAATTGCTAATGACACTCTCTAAATCACCTTGCAAGAAGGTCTATCCTTAATTATGAGTTCATACAATTCCTAGCATTCCTAATAATTAATTCTGAAGTGCAGAAGCTTAACGGCAACCAACCCTCATATTCCTATGTCTAGGCAATATGCTATTGGGAGAATTTCCCCGGATCTAGATTTTCCCGTACGTTCCCATATCGACAAAATCAATAATCATGGCATTGAATGAGTTAAACAAAGCAAACTTTAAGCAAAGAGGAAAAACCCTAACTAATGATGAAAGAAAGCATATATCTTAAAATAAGATGTTAAAACACAAATTCCATATATGAGAGTTTCACAAGACTACATTGATTCCCCAACAACAATACAAGATTAAGTTCACCATATTCATGGTGAAACTAGATGAACAATAATGAAAGAATGAAAGAGATAGAAAAACCCTAGAAAGAGAAGAGGAGAGCCGTCACCATCTCCCAATCTACCCCCAAGGGGTGAAAAAGTGTTTCTGCTTCCTCCCAGCCAAAGATACAAACCCTAGGATGTGCAAGTCCTTAAATAGGGCATAAAAATAACATAAAACAAGTCCAAGCCCATAAAAACAAAAGAAAACCGGTCCAAGCCCACTTAGAATGGCGCTCAGCGGTATTTTACCGCTGAGCGGTAATAGCGCATGATCCATTTTGCCCCCCGCTGCTGTTTTTGCCCCTCAGCGGTGATTTTGGCACCTGAAAAGTGCCGCTCAGCGGTACTTTTTCTGTATTTTGGTTGACTTTTCAGCATTCTGGTTGACTAGTTGACTTTTCTGTATGACTGGTTAACTTTTTTGGTTGACTAGTTGACTTTTCTGGTTGACTAGTTGACTTTTGGTTGACTGGTTGACTTTTCTGGTTTATGGTTGACTTTTCAGCACTCCAATCATTCGGTACTTCAATTCTTCTTTCAAATCATTCAATTAGCCTACAAAATCAAGAGAATCTTGCACAAAACCATTAAATTCACTTTCAACTCTCTTATTCACAAAACTAAAGCAAAAATATGAGTTCAAGCTAGTTTCTAAGTCTTAAAGGTTGCTTTTGGTATCAATTTTAAGCATAAAAATAACGGTTTTTCAGCCGTTATCACAACCCCAAACTTAAAACTTTGCTTGTCCTCAAGCAAACAAGATGTAACTCAATCTTCCATCAATCCATATAATGGTTCACCACATTCAAAAATCCTTCTTTCAAGACAAGTAAATACTCAATTTAGCTTATCATCAAGACTTCAATCAAGATGTGCACATGCTTTTAGTGGTCACTCAAACACATACTATCCAACAAATGATATTTTCATGAATGATCAATTAACTAAGCAAAGATGTTCTTATGTGTTCAAGGAATCTATCCTCACTAGATAAAGTGTTTCACTCAAACACACAAGTGTATAGGAGATATTCACTCATTCACTCTACTATTACAATGTCACATGAATCAACTTTGCCTTTCATTTAACCATAATCAAAAACACTTACAAGCACACATCATCACAAGGACTTTTCAATGGCTTATAATGTGGCTGGGCTAGCAAGAAAATTGGTTTTTCTAGATCACAAAACCCTCGAGTTAAGAGAATCATATAAACACAACCATTCTTACTTATTCCCAACTTTCCTTTGCATTGAGCTTTGCTTTTTCTTCTCTTTTCTTTCTCTTTTTCTTTTTCTTTTCACATACTTAATTCTTAGCTCTTAGCTCAATGCTTTCAATTTCCCTTTAATAACTTCCCAGCAACCCCAAACTTGGACATTTGTCAATACCACAAAATATTTTCTACTTAACTCAAGGTAAAGCTTTTCACAAGGGGTTTTCAAATTATGTTCAAGGCTACGGGTTCACTAGTGCAGAACGGGCTATAGACGTCCGTTCTGTGGGCCTTTTGACGTCCGACCTCCAACGGACGTCTATGCGGGTGACGTCTATGTAGACGTCCGTTGTGCCAGGCTGGACGTTTATATATACGTCCGTTGTATCAGGCCGGACGTCTATATAAACGTCCGCTATGTCAGGCCGGACGTTTATATAGACGTCTGTTGTGTCAGGCCGAATGTCTATATAGACGTCCATATAGACGTCCGACGTCTCGACCCTTGAAGTCTACTTGGCTGTATTGTTAGTGGTAGGGGCTGGGGGGTTGGACGTCCGTTTGTGCACTGCCGGAACGGCCTAAGAATGTAGCCCAAAAACAGTCAAAGGGAGGGGAACGGCCAAAAACAGTCAAAGAATCCGCCCAAGAACACGCAAGAGACTGCCAAAAAACGTACCGAAAACGATTTTTAATCGGTTCAAATCAAAGGTATTTCATCACAAAGCAATGTAATCGAATTGAAAGTTAATTTAAACGGTCCAAAAAAGAGAAAACGCACCTAGAAAATCAATGGAGCAGACAGTGTTCGCGAGGGGAAGACGAGCGTAACTGCTCGCGGGTTCGCGTTTACAATATTAATACTGTTATAGACGTCCGCGCCCTCCCAGGACGGACGTTCAAGTGGCTGACACATGGGGAGTTGAAACGTTGAGTGTTCAGCCTAGTGAACGTCCGCCCCCATCCCACGGACGTCTATAATATTATAAACGTCTGCGCCCTCCCAGGACGGACGTTCAAGTGGCTGACACATGGGGAGTTGAAACGTTCAGTGTTCAGCCTAGTGAACGTCCGCCCCCCTCCCACGGACGTCTATAATATTATAAACGTCCGCGCCCTCCCAGGACGGACGTTCAAGTGGCTGACAAACGTTCAGTGTTCAGCCTAGTGAACGTCCGCCTCCCTCCCACGGACGTCTATAATATTATAAACGTCTGTCTCGCCCCAAGACGGACGTTCTAAGGGCTGACCATGGGGACTGAAACGTTCACTTGTTCAGCCTACTATGAACGTCCGTCTGGGGGGGACAGACGTCTAGTAGGCTAAACAAGTGAACGTTTCAGTCCCCATGGTCAGCCCTTAGAACGTCCGTCCTGGGGCGAGACGGACGTTTATAATATTATAAACGTCCATCTCGCTCTAGGACGGACGTTCTAAGGGCTGACCAAAGGGACTGAAACGTTCACTTGTTCAGCCTACTATGAACGTCCGTCTGGGGGGGACGGACGTCTAGTAGGCTGAACAAGTGACCTAGGTTAACTAAAACCTTATATAATATTCCAAAAAATACAGAAAAGTAAGCCCAAGCCCAGAAAAGTGCCGCTAAGCGGTAATAGCGCGTGACCACTTCTTCCCCTCAACGACTTTTCTCCCCTCAGCGGTGCCAACGGGTCTTTGAGAGTGCCGCTCAGCGGTAATTTGCGCTGAGCGGTACTTGCGGTTTCTCTTCTTTTGCACTTTTTGTGTCTTTTTCTGATTCCATCTCTATGCCCTTTCACTTCTTTCATCAATTTCATCTAAAAACCTACAAAAACAAAGAAATCAAGCATAAAACCTGTCCAACTCTGTTATTTCCAACAATTCAACAAAATCATGAGTTCAAGCTAATTTCTAAGTCATAAAGATTGTAATTGAAGTCAATTTTAAGTATAAAAATACAGTTTTTCAACTGTTATCATTTATCTTTTATTCTTCCATTGTTTTCCATCTAGTTTCACCATGAATATGGTGAACTAAACCTTTATTGTTGTTGGGGAATCAATGTAATCCTTTGAAACTCTCATGTATTGAATTTGTTCTTTATAATATATGCTTTCTTTCATTAATTGTTAGGGTTTTTCATCTTTGTTTAATGCATGCTTTGTTTAACTCATTCTATTGCATAATAATTGATTTTGTCGATATGGACACATACGGGGAAATCTAGATCTAGGGAATCTCTCCCAATAGTAGTATAAACCTAGACATAGGAGTATGATGGTTGGTTGCCTTTAAGCTTATGTGCTATATAAGGCGTGAATAATTGTTAGGGAGACAAGACATTGTAAACTAGTGATTATGAGTAGGCTTTCTTCGCCGAGACATCGGGTTTAAGGTAAATTAGAAAGTGGCATTAACATTAATGAAGTCTTGAGACTAGTCTTCTTCACCTGGATTTTCTGCTCAACCTTGAAGACATTGAAAATCACCTCCTCTTCTTGGTTTTTAAGTGCTACAGTTCCATCATCAACATTAATAATCACCTTGGCCATTTTCATGAATGGCCTTCCAAGAATAAGAGGAATCTCCAAATCTTCCCCCATCTCCATAATCACATAGTCAACCAGGAATCTGAGATTTTCAATTTGAACCATCACATCTTCCGCCATACCATAGGGCTTTTTTGTGGATCCATCAGCCATAAACAGAGTCATCCTTGCAGGTTTGACTTCAAGACCACCAATCTTTTCAAGGACAGATAAGGGCATCACATTGATACTAGACCCTAAATCAATTAGGGCTTTCCCTATTTTATGATTCCCAATAGTACAAGGAATGGTGAAACTTCCTGGATCTTCAGCCTTAGGAGGAAGTGCCTTTTGTAAGATCACACTGCACTCTTCATGCACCTCCTTTGTCTCCACTTTTAAATATTATTTTCTTTTGAGGAGTTTCTTCAAAAACTCAGCATATTCAGGAATTTGTTGCAATGCTTCAGTCACAAGAATTCTGATCCCCAATTCTCTAGAGATTTCTTCAAAACACCCTAATTGTTTTTCTTTTTCTTTTCTGAAGCACTCTTCAAGGTGATTGAGCTTGTTCTTTAATTTTTCTTTTTCTCGTTCAACCTTTTCATTTTTTCTCTCTCTCACACTCCTCTCTTTCTTTTTCTTCTTTTCTCTCTATTTTTTCCTTTATCTCACTCTCTTCTTTTTCTTTCTCACTCAACTTTTCTTTTTCTTTCTCTCTCTCTCATCTTTCGTACTAACAATAGCCTTACATTCTTCTTTGGGGTTAACTTCAGTATTCGCCCCAAAACTTCTGATACGCATCTCATCCAACTTCTTGGCCATTTGACCAACCTGCATCTCCAGGTTCCTTATAGTAGCTTCAGTGCTTTTCTGAGTGGAAAGAGTTGCCTGCATGAATTATTGGAGAGTCTCCTCAAGCTTGGTAGTTCTGTCAGATATAGAGGGTTTTTGTTGCCACTGTTGTTGTTGCTGTTGTGGTGGTCTATTGAATTGCCCACCAGTTTGCCCAAACTGACTTTGTCCATTGCTAGGATGAGATTTCCACCCTTGATTATTATTATTGGGATGAAATTGGTTGCCCATGTAGCTAACTTCTTCATTTATATTCTCAAGCACAGCACATTGACCATTGATATGATCACCACCACATTGTTCACAAAGTTGTTGTTAAACTTGTGAGACATTCCGGCACTCCTTTGGTGGCTGAGAAAGCTTCTTTATCAACAACTCTAATTGTTGAGTTATAATCTTGTTCTGAGCAAGAAAGGCATCATAAGACTGTAATTGTAACACTCCCTTAGGTTGTGATGGAGTTCCTCTTTCATTGTGTATCTCATTGTCATTGGTAGCCATGTTTTCAATTAATTCATAGGCTTCCTCTGGAGTCTTGCACCTGATATTGCCTCTAGCTAAGGCATCTAACATCAATTTGGTCTGTGAGCCAAGACATCCAAGGAAAATAATGACTACTGTTGCTTCATCAAAACCATGAGTAGGTGTCTTTCTTAGCAAGCCCTTGTATTTATCCCATGCTTGCCCTAATGTCTCCTCCATGCTTTGCCCAAAAGAAGAGATTTCTTACTTCCCTTTGTTGATCTTTGATTGTGGGAAGTATTTATTCAAGAATTTTGCAACCACATCTTCCCACTCAATAAAACTATTCTCAGGAAAAGAGTTCAACCACCGTTTAGCATTGCCTCCCAATATTCAGCTTTACAGTATTACAAATCTCATTAAAAGTTATCAGATGCTCATATGGACTTTCATTTGACAGTCCATTGAATTAGTTGCTCTTCACTAGATGGATCAACGCAGGCTTCATCTCCATACTTGCGGCATTAACCCTCGGCTTTGCAATGCTATTAAAATGATGAGGGCCAACCACTGTTGCATAATCTGCCAAAGTACGCCTAGCACCATTGTTGTCCATGCTTTTCTGATCAGATTGTAAGGCCTGTGAAATTCTCTCTAGAGAAGGTTCTCTGGATAATTTTCTTCTTCTTGGTCTCCTACTAGTCTCAAGTCCTTCAAGAAGAGGTTCAGCACTTCTGTTCCTCCTTGTTCTAACTGTATCCTGCATAAACTAGACACAAAACCCTAGAAAAATTTTTTGCACAAAAATAAAAATGAAGGACACAAAACACAACTAAAAGAAATAAAAATAAAAATAAAGTCAAAGTTAATCAAGAATCACACAAATAGAATAGTTTAAACCGTGAGTCCCCGGCAATGGCGCCAAAAACTTGTTGATGGATTGGCAAGTATACCAAATTGCACGAGTAATATAAAATGGTAAGACCAAGTATCGTATCCCAGAAGACTCTCGGCACTAAACAGTTGTGTGATGACTCGATTAATTAAGACTTAAATAAAATGAAATCATTGGTTTAAGATGCAAGAACAGAAAATTAAATATGAATGCAGTTTGATCACTAGCAGAGTAACACAAAGATGAACGGATGTTGTTTATAATGAGATTTATGCATTAATGTTAACGTCACTCACTAAAGGACCTAAACCCGATCCCTCGGCGAATAAGTTTGTCCTTAACCACCAGTTCATGCAATTCCTAGCATTCCTAGCAATTAAATGTGAAGATCAAGAGCTTAAGACGACCAAGACTCATACCCTCATTCTTGAGAAATATTACTCTTGGAAGAATTCAATAAGAACCTGAATTGTAAGGAACCTTCCGGCACTCATGCAATTCATAAATCATGCGATGAATGAGTTAAACAAAGCATGTAATAAGCACAAATGAATTACTCTAACAATTAATGAAAAAGCATGTGGAATTAAGAATCAATTCAAATACATGAGAGTTCACAAGGTTACATCATTCCCCAACAACAAATAGATTTTAGTTCACCATAGACATGGTGAGACTAGATGAATAATGGAAAAGCATGAGATAGCAAAACCCTAAAAGTAGAGGAAGGACGCTTTCGCATCAAAATCCGCCTTTAGAGAGTGGAAGAGTGTGTTATTGTGCTGCTCCAGCCAGAGATGCAAAACCTAGGACGCCTGGGTCCTTTAAATAGAACAGAAGCATAATAGAAACAAAGCCCAGGCCCGAGTCGCCGGCACTCAAGCACCCTACTTAGGGCGTCCGAGCGGCGAGCGATGATCTTCCACGCTCAAGCCTCTCAGAGGTCGCTCAAGCCTTCTACATTCGACGCTCAAGCGCCCCCAAAAGGGGCGTCCGGGCGATGAGGGGCACTTCCTGCGCTTAAGCCTTCCAGAGGATGCCCAAGCCTTCTACATTCGGCGCTCAAGCGCCCTAGAATGGGCGCCCGGGCGGTGAGCGGCACTTCCTGCACTTAAGCCTTCCAGAGGACGCCCAAGCTTCGTGTAGTTGGTGCTCAAGCGCCCAAAAAGGGGTGCCCGAGCGGCGAGCGGTGGTTTGCTGCACTCAAGCCTCCAAAAAGGGCCCCCAAGCCTCGAGCTTCTTTCCTTGTGGTGCTTTTCCAGGACCTTTCTAAGCTTTATCTCCTTGGCACTTTATCCCTGCTTTCCATATTAACTCATTTTCTATCAAAACAAAGGGAATTAGTCATAAAATCATCAAATTCAACCTCAACTCTCTTATTCACACAACTTAATAGAAAAACATGATTCCAAGCAAGTTTCTAAATAGAAAAGGGTGCATTTAGTATTAAAAGTACATCACAGATAATGGTATTTTCAACCGTTATCAAGAACCACCTCTTTTGGACTTTGGTATCCCTCTGATGCTACACCTAGTTTGATAGGTTACTCTGATGCAGACTATGGGGGTTGTAAAATAGATAGAAAAATTACTAGTGGTACTTGTCATTTTCTAGGATGCTCTTTAGTGTCTTGGCACTCAAAGAAACAAACATGTGTAGCCTTGTCTACCACTGAAGCTGAATATATAGCAGTAGGCACATGTTGTGCCCAAATCTTATGGATGAAACAGCATTTGGAGGACTTTGATATCTTCCTTTATCACATTCCTTTGAAATGTGACAACACTAGTGCAATAAATCTAACCAAGAACCCTATAATGCACACTAGAACTAAGCATATAGAGATTAGGCATCACTTCTTAAGAGATCATATCCAAAAGGGGGACTGCAAGATAGAATATATTGATATTTTGCATCAATTAGCAGACATTTTTACAAAAGCTTTGCCTAAGGATAGGTTCTATGATCTTAGAAGAGAATTAGGAGTTATAGATATATCTTAATCTTAAGATTCATGACCTTTTCAAGTTTTTTGTACTTCCAGCGTATTTAATCGATTATTATGGGAACATAATCGATTATTCTGTGCTTGTAGAAAAGATTTTCATTCGCTAATAATCGATTATTACAAGTCATAATCGATTATCCTAACTTGCCTTGAAATTTGGGTAGTTATGAGCAGACAATCGATTATTACCAATCAATAATTGATTATCATGCAAGTTCTGGAAATTAACTTATGAACAGATAATCGATTATCACTTACAATAATCGATTATCACGCGTGCATAGCCCAAAATATAGTCGTTACAATGACTATAAACGGCTAGTTTTCGAATCCTTCCTATAAATAACCCTTCATAATCGATTAACAACCACTCCTCTGCACCCAAAACTCTATCCAACTCATTCTTGCATGTTTTTGCAGATAACATAAAGTTGCTTTTAAACAAATGATTTTTTATCATCATCAAAAAGGGGGAGATTGTTACCAATGAGGTGCATTGGTATTTTAATAGATATTTTGATGATGCTGCAAGAGAAGAACTCCAAGAATGTAGTTGTAATTTATTTAAAAGCACTTTTGTAGACTGGAAATGTATTAGGAATAACCTTGAAACATGTAAACACTTAGAAATTTACTGTCTTTAGGATATCTGCGCATATAATCGATTATGTGATTAATAATCGATTATCTTGAGCCTTGTTGAAAAACCATTGCTCTCACAGATAATCGATTATTGCTTGAAATAATCGATTATCCTGGTCTGGATGAGAATTGCCCAAGTTTCGCATATAATCGATTAATAATCGATTATCACTTTTCTGAAAACCTTGTAACAAACTTGAATAATCGATAATCGATTATCACTGGCAGTTTCATTGTGTCTTTTTGAGTTCAATGAGCTATATATAGTGGTCTAAAACCCTTAGAGGGTTTATCTAAGTCACTTGAGAATACAGTGTGATCTGAGGAAGTTCTCTAAGTGTTAGTTCATTGCTTTTGTGAATAAGAGAAGCCCGCGCTTTATGTGTCAAAGGTCGGAGTGGTTCTCTTCAAGTTGGCAAAGTTGTTTTCTTCCGGTTCGTTTGCCGAAGGAAGATTTTCTGCTGCACTGTTTCATATTGTCTGTTGAAGGAGCTGCTTGCTTCCGATTCGTTTATCGAAGGAAGTTTCCTTCCTATTCGTTTGTCGAAGGAAGGTTTTATTACTCTTATTTCATTCTCCATTTTGTAATCTGTAAAACTGTTTTTAGTGAAATCGTTAATCACTCTTTATAGTGATTAACAACTGGACGTAGAATCTTTTGATTCGAACTAGGATAAAAATCTACTGTGTGATTTTTTCTACTCCCTACCCTCTTTACATTTTCTGCACATCAACTGTTTGATAAAACGATTAAGAGAAAATTAAAGGAACCATTTTTTAAATTGACCAAACAAGCTCTTTGCTTTTAACAATCTGTATCGTACTATGTGTTTTATTATTTCCGCTACGTAATATCGATACCAGTTGTTCCAACAACATCGTTAGAGTCAATCAACACATCAGAAGTATTGTCCACTTTAGAGCTAAGGGTTCCAAAGTAGGTTTGCCTGTAAATGGTGTCATAGGTCTTATTTAATTTTACTACATGTTGCAAAAAATAATTAAACTCTAATTGTTTTTAACCTTGCAACAGGTGCATAAGATTCAGTGTAATCAATACCTTTTGCTACAAGTCTTGCCTTGTTTCTTATTACCTTTCCATCTTCGTCTAGCTTGTTGTGAAACACGTATTTTTCTCCAATGATGTTCTTGCCTTGTGGTGGCTTCATGAGCTTCAACACATCATTCTTCTGAAATTGATCCAGCTCCTCTTGCATGGCTTTTACCCTTGGGAGATGAGAGCAGTTTAGCTTTGTTTGTAAGGACCTAGTCTTGACATTTTTCTTGATGTCACCAATCACTTTATCTTTTGGATGTTTTTTTCTCCATCAGACAATGTGCTCCACTAGGTAGTCTTTTCTCTTCAGGTTCAGATGCTTTGGCCTCACTTGGATTCTTAGACGTTTCAGGCACAGACGATATGTTGACATCTTTGGATGTTGTTTCATCTATCTACAATTTTGAAAATTCATCGTCTAACTCTGACGTTTTATGGTCAGGCTCAAGGTCATTGAATTTTGCATGGATAACATCTTCCACTTTAGAAGATCTTGAGTTGTAATGTGTAAATGCCTTAGAAGTTTAAGAATACCCAAGCATAATTCATTCATCACTTTTGGAATCAAATTTCCCTATCTTTCCAATGCCTATTATTTTTCCTTGTTGATTTCCTCTAAATGTGACTATTCCACCCTTCTTGCTCCTAAGGTCTTGGAACATAGACCTTTGACCCGTCATATGTTATGAGCATTAACTATCCAGGTACCATGAGTGGGGTCTCCTTATGGTCATCAAGCAAATATGCAAGAGAGATGATTTTTCCTTTAGGTACCCATATTCCTTTGGGTTTTGCTTTGTTAGTCTTATTCATGTTCCTTTTCTCAAAGATTGGTGCATTGTTATAGATTTTCTCTTTAGGTTTAACAAAATAATAAGTTTTGAATTTAAGTGTACTATGATTGTTGTTACCATTAAAGTTTAAGTTGAGTTTGTCAAACGGATGCTTACATCCTTTGACTAGAAGTCCTAGACGTTCATTTCCTTCAAATGTTTTATTCAACACCTTATGAAGAGTGTCATTTTCATGTTTGAGGACTTTGATACGTTTAGCGTCTCCGACAATGGCTATCATTTCCACAAGTTTTTCATTTTTCAAATTGAGTTTTTCATTTTCTCTTTTTAGAATACATAGTTGCCCTTCCAAGTTACTAATTTATGTTTGTAAAATCTTAACACTATCATCAGACAATATTACTTTACTTTTTAAAAATTCATTTTCTTTTGAAATATTTTTATTTTGTTTTCATGTAAGTTGAAAAACTTCTACCAATTTGGAAGAATTTGACAACAACTCATGATAACCTTCAATAACAGAGTGTAAGTCAGTGAAATCTACCTCATCGTCAAAGTCTTCTAATGAGCATTCATCATTGTCTGCCATGAGACAAAGATTGGCTTCCTCACCTTCTTCATCAGATTCTGAGAAGTATAGATCCTCACATGTACTTATCAATGCCTTTTTCTTTCCTTGTTTGGAGAAGTTAGGTTTTCTCTTTGTCTTCTCAAGGTCAGGACACTCAAATTTGAAGTGGTCTGGTTTCTTACATTCATAATATACGAGAGGAATTTCTTTTCGCTAATCATTTATGGAAGTTGATCTAGGGTGTGTGCCTTTAAACTATGTACCCTTCTTCCTTATCCACATTGAGTAGATCTTTTCCGAGATAAACGATGCTTCATCTTCTTCTCCTTCTTCCATAAAGTCTTCATCACTAGTTGGCTCTTTTGAAGGTTCTTCTGCTTTTAAGGCTTTTGTGGGAGTGCTTTTGGCAGGCTTCTAAGCTTTCAACGCTATATTCTTTTCTTTTTTTTATAATTCCACCTCTTTGAAGCTCCTGTTCATGAACTTTTAGGATTCCAACAAACACCTTTAAGTTTATCCCATCAAGATTCTTTAAGGCTCTTAAAGCGGTGACTTATGATCCTAGGGAGACTTTGAAGAATTTTGTCAATACTATCAAAATTGTCATAGGTCTTACCTAGCAATCTTAACTCATATAAGATCATTTGAAACTTATTGAACATGGCTTGGATGCTTTCATTGTCTAGCATGGTGAATAACTCGTACTCTCGAGTTAGCAAGCTCAACTTGTTTCTTTTGACTTCATTTGATCCTTCATATGTGAAAACTAAGGTGTCCCCACATTTCTTTTGCTCTCTTGAATGCATGTACTTTCTTGTATTCTTCCTCAGATAAAGCACACATTGGCAAATTTCGAGCTTTAAAGTTAAGAAGGTATCTATGTTTTTGCCCATCGATCCATGAGCTTCTTTGCAAGGGCTCTCCCATATTATCAAGAGGTATATAGTTATCATTCTCAACCATATCCCACGTGTTGATGTGATAGGATTCAAAGAATGTAATTATTCTTTGTTTCTAATAATCAAACTTTTCCCCCTTGAATAGAAGAGGCATGTTGATAGCATATCCTTCGTTTTCCATTACCCGCTAGGATCTTTTCTTCAAGTTCTGTTAGGAACTCGCCCTTTAGGTAAACTTTGATGCCAACTAAAAACACAAGAAAACACTAGAAAGGGGTGAGTAGTGTTTTTGAAATCCTTTTCGCAAAACAACGTCTAATGGTTTGTAAAGGAGATATCTAATTTCTAAGATGTTTAGTTGTTGGTTTTTATAAGATGAGTAAATGGAAAACATTTTAAATAATAGAGCAATAAACCACAGATTTTATACTAGTTCACTTAACCTGAGCTACGTCCAGTTCTCCCTTAAGAACTTTTAAGGGATTCCACTAATATTTTACAAAGATTGCACGAGTTTTACCTCTCTAGGTTCACAATGAGTATTCTTATACGATGTAACAGAGCAAAAGACTTCAAGGAAAATATTCTGATAATGTTCTTCTTCTCTCACAACGTCTTTTTCTTGGGTATAATAATTACGATAATATCTTTCTGCTTTAGTGATCTTCACATATATCAAGAACAAAATATATAAGCATCAAAGAACTTTATCGTACATGCATTAAATGTTTTGAACATTGATAAATGTTAGACTGTATTGCATGTTCAAGACATCTTATCATTTGTTATGTCATTCATAAATGCTTCGTTTGGTAAAACATATAGCATGTCAGATGGTATAAACATTAGATATTTCTTCAAAGTATATAGCGTTTAGCAGTCATTCATTAGACAATGTATTCTTTAAAACATTTTTCGTGAGATAAAACTTGTATTGAATAAAAATTTCTTTTAGCCTCAAATTTATAAAAGAGATAGACTTTTTTTTTTCTTAAGACGCTAGCTTGTTACTATATATATATATATATATATATATATATATATATATATATATAGTCTATTAGATGATTTTAAAGATAGACACTTTCTTTTCTTAGATGTTGTTTATTATTTTAGTTCATTAAATAATTTAGTCTAGAAAACATTGTTTATAAGTTTGATTCCATTTAAAACTGATGTTACAAAATATTTCTTTTTTGGACACTATTTCTTTTAAACATTTTTTTCATACATACCAGTATTCCATTTAATGTTTTTTGTTAAACTTAAAAATCTGAGTTGTTTAGACAGTATATTTTTTATACGATCTTGTCGTAATAGTGAGTTGTCGTAATAATATTCAGTTTTAAAAAAAAAATAGAATTTTTCTATATCTTGTACCAATTGACGTGAGAATTATTTCTCAAAATCGAAACTTATTCAAACAATGCATGAAAAAAAATTTATTTACCATTCATAAGAATCTTTCTCATGAATTTTAACATGTTAGACGAGTAACGTTGAGAAAATAAGCGTCGTAGCATGACTTTCTCCAAGATAAATGTAAAACATTATGCACATGAGATATTTGATATTGAATTTTTACTTCGCATATAATGGAACATATTAAATGGAAAATATGAAAACAAAAAAGAAAGATCGAATAGCGCTACACAGCTCTTTAATTGAAACCATCATTTAACACACGGAATCCATGAAAAAGCAAGAGAAAAAAATGAGAAAAACTATTTTATAGATTATCTCGTTGACGAAAATAGTAGCACAATATTTTTAGTTGACAAAATGAAGTAACAAACAACATTTGGTTAAGTACGATTTATATATATTAAGATCCTAAGATGTCAAACAGTACCTATAATCCTTCTTATTGTAATGTGAACGATAAGACGGAATCCTCACCGTGACATTTTCCTATGAGAATTTGGCTTTCATACTCACAAATAACATAATTGGGCATGTTATTTAACTAAATTAAACCTATTTAGACAAGAAACATTAAACAATTTTCATAGCAGTACAAAATAGAATAATTAAGTTATAAATGCATTTCCATTTGGTACTGTTCGAAAGCCAATTTTCTTATTTTTAATATAGATGAACAATAACACTTTTCTTGTTTTTAATGTAGATGGACAATAACAATTACTTATTTTCAATGTAGATGAACAATAATAGTTTACAGATGAATGTTAGGTCAAATTTGATTTCTTAGATTATCACCATTGTAAGAATTATTACATAATATCTTCATTTATTTTTATCTCGACGTATTTTAACAAGTGTCTTAATCTTGTAATTATTGAATGGAGCAACCCTTATACCATTTTCCAAAAAAAAAATATCACATCTTAATTCGAAGCAACACGGTTTTCTCAACATCTAGTTCTTTAATCTTCCCAGGATCTGTTCCATTGGACATCAGTCATTATTTTCTACTAATGAAACTACTAGGTCAGATTATTGTTTCAGTCAAAGTTAATCCATAATAATTAAGCTTATATTTGTAATATCATAAAAAATTAAATATTTATATAATAAAATAAAAAATCGAAAAACATAAAAATGTAAATGTGGAATGGTTATAAAAAGAGTATGTGAATAGTCATATGCGAGTTCCAATTTAAAATATAGAAAAGAAAAAGGGAAAGCTTGAAAATATACAAGTTCAGGACTGACATGTTACTGAATTTCTGACTAGTTCTAAGATGAGCCGGTTAAGGTAAACAGTAACCAGACATATTTCTAGTCAAACAAACTGTCAAAGATTCTAAAATTATACTAACAGTTAAAAAAGCTGAACCTATGTTACCACCCTCAGTATCTTACAATTCACTACTATAGAGTTCCGCAATAGCACTCCCCATACCATTACTCCAGTGGTAACCAAGAAATAAACTCAAGAACTTACGGTTACAATTGAATACATTGGAGATCAAATTAAATTACTGGTCATGAATATCACACCACCTGGACGGTAAAATTTCTGTAACCATACATCTAATAGTACAAGTCATGAATCAAAATTTATAAACTAAACTTAATTTCTGAGAACTACTGTGAGAAAAATATGCAAACTGTCGTCTGAGAACTAAAAGGTGTATAAGCACTTCTTCAAGCGTCCCCTTTAAAGTTGGCTTCGTATATCTGAGGTTGCTGCAAAACAAAAACAAGTTTGAGATACCCACTAAAAGGAAAGTGATGCATCAAAACCACAAGTTTGCCATTTGAGAATCAATGTATTCACACCATTATTACACAATTTCACAAAAAGTAGCAATTGAAGTTTAATTTAACCCCCTACATAAATGTTCAATAACGCACAGTGAATTAAGCGCCCATCTCTTAGAAAACTCAATACTGCCAATAATACCTAGCATGCAAGCCAATGTCAATAAAATACACATCTCAATTTTTACACAATTCACTTCAAAGCTTCGTACTTAAGGATCCTCTCATTAAAAAAACGAATTTATCAAGAGTGATAATATCAATATTTAATTGTATAAGATTTTATCAACAAAATTTAAGGTTCTAGGTTCTATTAAGTGTGTTAGATACCCCACATCAACCAAAGATATAGTTAAATTATAATATATAAAAGTATATGTAAATTTCATCTTCCAAACCCATTTTACAAGTTCACTTTTAAGATAGTATTAGAATTTATCCTAACAAAGTTTTTTGGGCATATCATGTCACCCATCATCATTAGTACCTACAAATATTTAGTCTCACTTGATAAGTCTTGTCCTTATATTAGAAATCCTACATTGACTAGAAATATGGTCAAATAATAGTATATAAATAAATACAAACTTCACCTCAAAATGGTTTTGTAAGGTTAGATTAGACAATAAAAATGTAATTGGAAATAATTATTTCCCAATGATGAGTGTGGTAATAAGGAATGCACAAATATGCACCATCAATCAGTAAATATATTGTCAAAAGGGTTGGTTCAATTCCCACTACTTACCAGATCAAAACATTCCCCGACACAGTTATCCCATGTGATTTGTTTAAGTAACACTAGTACTTCTTGTTTTGTAAACTACATTGATATTAATCTCCCCAGTTAAACTTCGTCAGACAATGCCCAGTTTACAGACACAAACCCTCCATTAAAGACAGTTAAAATCAGCACGTTATAAAACTGAAGAAACAAAGTCAGCGAGTAACTCAAGACAAAGTGAATAAATGCATACCATATAGATAGCAGAAATCATTCTTCCTGCAAACCACCTCGTGTGCATTGCACGTTGAGCAGCACCAGCTGCTTCGACTGTTTCAAATTGCAAATACACAAAACCTGCACTTCTTCTGTACAAAAGATGCATCAATTATAAAATCGGAACTACATACAGCATATGTGGGAAAGATAAGATGAAAGAATGGATTATTTATGGACAAGTTCTACGTGTTCATAAACTTACTTGTCAACATAAATATGTTTCACCCGTCCATATTTGGAACACTCTTCTTCCACGTCCTCTTTAATGTCTAGATCAAAATCTGGCTCAGTCTGCATCTTGTAATATTTGATATTAGTACATTTTGAATGAAAAAGCAGAGGGTAATTGTAATCAATCAGTTAATCCTCACCTCAGTGTTGGGATCAAACATATTCTTCAACAGTAGACACTCACTGGGGTTTCCAACAGGTTCAATCACCGGGGTAGGCACAATTTGCGTAGGGACAGCTGGTGCTGATATTACACCTGGATTACCAATAGGCATCATAGCCTGTTGAGCAGGAGCTGACCCATTCCCAACCGGTAGACCAATGCTGCAGTGTTTGAAATCTGTTAAGAAAAGGAATAAGTTAACAGAATATGGTAGAAGAAAATATTTAAACAAACCTTGCTGCAATGCCAGTGCGGTCCAGTTTCTGCATAAGCAATGCTCTTGATTGGGCATTTAAAGCCTGTATACAGAAAAATGCATAATATATCAGCAACAAACTCATAACAAAAAACAGACTAAAGTAACAATTTTGATTCAGTTTTCTCAACCACCACACCATGTCCCAGAAGCCCACATAGAAAAGAAAAAGATGAAGGTTCAGGCTGCAGAATAAGTGGGAGCATAAAATACAATTTAAAACTTTAGATTTTGAGCCGGATCAGGGAAAAAGTAGGGAAATGGAAATACGCCTAGTGAATATGCAAAAACAACACAAGTAGTAAGACATCAATTGGTATTTAATTTGTTTGACATCAAAAATTTGTAATGCCTTCTCAATCCTAAGCTTTACTCAGTAAAATAATAAAAATGGTCAAAACTTAATTGAAATAAAGCTTCAATCAAGTATCTATCAAATAGTAACAATCCAGTCATCTATCCGTGCAAATATTTAAAGCTAAATTATTAGTTACCAAAGTGCTACTCAAACAAACAAGTTCTGGTCAATTGAACCAAACAAACTGGAAATCAAATCCACCCAAATAAAATTATCATACAATGAGAAATGCCAATTAAAAAATGCCTATAGAAACCATTTTTGTTTTTATTCAACTGAACACTTACCAATCCACCTTCATCATCATCAAAGTCTGCAGATTTTGCAGTTGTATCTTGGTTTCCAACATGATCTGTTACAGATGAAACCTGTGTTTGATGAACAACATTAATTACAAACTCAAGGACAAACATATGGGAGAAAAACAAATAGACCCACACAAAAACATGTCTACCTTTATAGTCCTGCCAGCAATTTCTAGCTTTCCATTTAAACTCTGAGCAGCCTTGGCATGCTCAAGATGAGCAAACTGTTCCAGAATTTAATATACAAAAGAGATTAGTAACATCATTATTATTGGAAACAACACTTTTTGAAGTTAAGCATTAGTAACAAACTTGAACAAACCCAAAGCCCTTGCAATGTCCTGTCTCCAAGTCAAGAGGCAGTTGCACAAGCTCCACTGGACCAAATGGCTCAAAAATCTAAAGAAAAAAAAAGTCAAAAGCTTATAAATGACAAGTTATCAAATTATTTTAATTAATGTCTGACAGCAGACTAGATTGCACTAAGCAAGTTTAGCGGTTCCCAATTCACTTGTTCTTCAGGTTTTATTTAAATAAAATCAGTGTTTGGTTCTCCTCTTTCCTATTCCCTAGGATGACTGCAAGTAATGAAAATTCATGCCATATTCACCACACAGCAAAGTAATATACCTCTCTTAATTGACTCTCTGTCATGTTGAAGTGAAGATTCCCCACATACAGTTTCCTGTCCACAGCTCCATATGGTCCTACTACCCCAGCAGCTCCACTGGTGGTATTAGATTGGACAAGGTTCTTTTCGGCCTCAGAAGGCTTGACCATTACAGGTTGTCCCAGAAGAAGTTGGCCAGAGAGAGCAATTGCCATTGGCACTGACATTGCATCATAAAATTCAATGTACCTGCAGCCTCATCAAGAACTTACATCAAGTTTTCAGAACTACAAAATACAAAGAGTTCAAACAAAAACTTACAAAGAATACAGCAAAGATGTAGGGAAACAAAAACTCTAGCACACACAACTCAATCTGAGGGTATCTTTTGATGCATCTGAGTCGTGAAGAAAATGTTAGCCTGATATAAAATACCGAACTAAAGCATATATTTCAATCAATAGAGAATAAGATACATGTCAGAACCAAAAGCCGTGGGAAACCACTAAGGCGGGGAGGATAGTAACCAGCAAGCAGCAACTCTTCTTTACTTATATGTGTGTTCAAGCAAATGAAATCCTATGAAAGGGACCTAAGGAAGGCAGGCCTGGAGAAGAAATTATTTCCACACTCAATGCCACTACCTATCCCCCAAAAAAGTAATAAAATGAATGGAGAAGAAATGTCCTTCCATATCAACCTCGTCAAGAAATATGAAATAACCAGTTCAAGAGATATAAACTGAAAAGGCTCAACAACAAACGAAAGAAATCTTCACTGCATGCAGAGGAAGAAAATTGGTAAAAGGACCAAAAAGGAAACCGGGATTATGTCATCTACCTTCAGTACGCAGCATGAATTGATTAAACATGAGTGCAAGGTATTCCCATCATCCCTCATCATTATCGCATTGCTAGTCCATTTAAGAATACAGTTAAACATAATTCTTGAAAGTTGATACCTAATACCACAATTGTGCATGCACATGAAGAATAAATTATGCTATAAGAGAGCGCATACCCAACTCCTTTAGATCGTCTTGAGTTCCTATCCATGATTAGACGGACATCCCTTACCTGAAAATAAGGAATACTAGACGTAAATAGTGATACTATTAAATCAAGCATACAGAAAACCACATCCAACTGTTCAAAATAACGTGTGCAAGTTTACTGACCTTGCCAGCTTTTGAGAAGAATTCATATACATCCCTCTCTGACGCCTTTAAGGGCATCTGTAATCACCACATAGCAGATGGCATTAATTAGAACGAAATACCAAATCCCAAATAGATCAAGGTTTTTAATATTTATAACAAAAAAGGCTCAATCAATCAACCTGGTATGCAAAAACAGTCCTCTGATCCCTTTCTGGATCTGCCTCAGGCTCTGCTGCCTCTTTCTTGTCCCTAAATCTCCTGCAATTGAAATTGAATTTTAGCATAAGATATGAATAGAGCAGTACATCAAACTTATACCTAATATTCAGATTGTATAATTTGTAGCATAAATCCAAACGTACATTGCTAATATTAGAGTCCCAAACAGCACCTAATCTTGAGAGGGAGTAATGTCTCAATCTCTTAACTGTAGCCATTATTCCAAAGTATATTGTTAATATAACAATCCAAAGAAGCATTCAATCCTATAACATTCAGATATACCACTGCCCTTGTTCTGGACTTTATTTTCCCTCATAAATTAGTCAAAAATATTTCCAGGTTCTTAACATTTAAAATCCAATGCAACCTCCTAGCTGCTTGTGTATCTCAATATTTATCCCCATATTTTCAATCTCAAGTAGCAGGGAGCTGTAGCGCGCAGGTTGTTATTTTAAACACTACAATACAAACCACAAAAATTATACTCCTCTTATAACTATTCAAAAACCAAAACAACCCAAAATTAAAGAAACTGATGATAAATAATAAGTTGCTGTCCACGCACACAGTCACCACCAATCAAAGTAAAAAAATGGGAGATAATAGCGGAATTGATACTACAAAAATACTCGACATATTACATAAAACTAGCAGAACGTGAACTAGGAAGTATAAAGAAACAAGACAGCATGGACAAGGGAAAAGATAGTCCTCTAAAGTGTAAAGAAACATGGGTCAAAACAAAAGTAAGTTTTTGCAGGATAGTAAAGGAAGAAGGGTTTAAAATCTCACTATTTATATGAAGCAAGAAAACCATTACAAAATGGGGCAGAAATCACAATTGCAACCCAAAAATTCAAACATCATTGTTTCTAGGGTAAAATGTCTAATCACGGTAGCACCAATATAACACATGGAAATGGTTACTATCCAAAATCACACCCCTATTTGAATCCCATGGCAGCTTAAAACCTCCCCACTATAGCACGCTATTGACTTTGTACACTTAAGAAAAACCCAATATTTACTTGATGATGTAGAAAATTTAAATCTACATCCCGGGTGGAAGACATCAGACAATAAAACACCGGGACGGATTCAATGACTTTTTCGGTAACTCTGGTTAATTTCCATGTGTTAAATGACCAACCTCAATTTTCCAGAAAAATATACATGTATAAGAACCCAGTTAAAATTTGAGCAAAGTTATCGAAAGTTTCTTTACATTTCTCGAGAAAAAAAATCACTTTCTCGAAAAAAAAAACCACGGAATCCCTTTCCTAGTACACCTCACTCATACACGAATAAAAGATACAAAGAGTAATGAAAACTAAATTAAATTAGTGCAAAAAAATTGACAGAAACTCTACTTGGCTCCAGAAAAGGGATGTGTACTTCCTGAAACCAAATAGTACTCTTAATTTCTCTGTTACATCCCATCTTCTAAAAGTAAAATGACTTGGATGATAGACAGTCTAGAGGAAAAATGAAGCTAATCATACTATCATGGACTATAGAATACCAAATAGTATATTTCCTGTGATTTAATATATAATATAGCCATAAATTACAATGAGAATTGGCAAAAAGAATAAAGATTAGAAACATTACCTGGTATCTCTGGTGTCGAAATCCCGTTCTCGTTCTCTTTCTCTTTCTCGCTCAGAACGACTCCTGCTCCTCCGAGACCTCTCCCTCTCTTCCCGTTCTTTGTCCCTTCGGTCTCTATCTCTGTCTCTCTCCCTTTCCCTCTCCTTCTCCCTCTTCTCCTTATCTTTGTCTCTGTCCCTACGATCCCTCTCCTTGTCTCTCTCCTTCTCCCTATCTCTGTCTCTGTCCCTGTCCCTGCTACTTCTCTCGATATCTCTGTCTCTATCTCTATCTCTATCCCTGCTACTTCTGTGGCGCTCCCTGTCGCGGTCTTCGCGATCTTTATCCTTCTTCGAGCCATTCTCGTCGTCGCCCCTTGACCTCTTGTTCTTCCTCTCCTCGGAGACCTCGTCGATCTCCTCGCGCTTCCGGTAGCTCCTTTCTGTCTCTTTCTTCTTCCTGCTTGAGTCGCCGTCATCTTGTTCCTCCACTGTCTTCTCCAAGTAATCGTACTCGTCAAAGTCCATTGCTCCTTCTCCTTCGGCGATTCTCAAATTCTAGGGTTTTGGGTTTTCTGTTATCTGCACGTAGATAGATAGAAAAAGGAAAACAAAGGACCGGTTTTTGGTTGGCTATTCCGCTTCCTAATCAAAAAAACCCTTTAATCATAATATTATTCTTATTATTATTATATTATTAAACAAAAATATATGTCATATATCTATTAAATCATTATGTCTATAGGTATCTTTTTATTCATATTTATTTTCCAAATTTATCTTTTAAATAAAAAATTTAAAATTTAAATTATTATTTTATAATTTTACTGTTTCTTTAAACTTAACCTACTTTTTAATTTGACAAATTTTATATATTTAATTATTTTTTAATTATAAAAATACTTATAAAATAAATAAAAATAACTTATAATAAAATTATAAATATTATTTATATTTATTTCATAATTATAATAATAATGATAATAATTTTATAATTTTTTAAAAAAAGTAATACACGTTTTCACTAATTAGATATAATAAAATAAGGATATTAATAAAAATAACTCATTATTCTTAAAGTTTTTTAAATTGTATAAATATATTTAGTAGTACGTATCTATGAGTCACCATCATAATTCACAAGTATTCATAATTAATTATAATTTTTGAGTAAGAAAATATTTTTGTCCCAATAGTCAATTATGAATATATTCCTAAATATAATTTGTTTTTGTGGTTAAAGTATGGGATGAGGAAGTTTTATTTTAATTTCTTACAATTTATTGCGTATGTTATATGCTTAGGATCATAGGTTCCATTAGTCATAAACATTAAGTGAATTGGTTGGTGAGTAATATGAATCGAGTAGTCAATTTTAAATAACAATTATGATTGATGATGATTAACTTAAGTTAAAGCACAAACATTATTAGTTAGGTCGTAACTAAACAGACGTTAATTTGAAGCTCATTCTGAAATTCATAAATATAAGTTTAAGGTATTGTGATAGGTTGGTTACTTTTAATATGCATTTATTGTTAAGAATGTTGAATCTTTAGTAACTTTGACATGAGAGTGTCTTCTATACGTAAACTCTCAGTACGACCGAACAGAGTAAAGAACGAACGGTAATTGGTGCAAGGAGTTGGACAAACGGAGCTTGGAAGCCTAAGCCTTACGAATCAGGTATTACAAGCCAACGATGGATGAAGACTACAAAACATTTATTAAAATGTGCAAGAAGTGCTAAGAGCACGGAAACAACGTCAAGGTATTATTGATCGAGTTGCATAATATAGTTATCCCTTGACCATTCGCCAAGTAAGGCATGGACATCGTGGGTCCCTTCCTGATCGATCGAGCCTAGAAGAAGTTTCTCCTTGTAGTGATAGACTAATTCACTAAGTGGGTGGAGGTAGAGCCTCTCGCAACAAAACGCACAACAAGTGTAGAAGTTTGTGCAAAAACTTATTATTGTTTTGGTCTTCCCCGCACAATCATTACTAACAATGGCCAACAATTCATTGATAAGAAGTTAGTTGAGTTTTACAAAAACTTAGACAATAAACACGTGATGGATTTAGTGAAGCACCCATAAACGAACGATCAAGTCGAAGTTGTCAACAACACCATCGTGGTTGAGCTTAAACATCGTTTAAGAGACGCTAAAGAAGCATGGGTAGATGAACTCCTAGAGGTCCTATGGGGATACATTGTTCACCTTACGGTACCACTAGCAAAACACCCTTCAATCTCACGTATGGTACTGACACCATGATCCCAGTTAAAGTGGACAAGTCTTCTCTTAGGTGGCAAATAGAAGACATAAAGATCAACGAAGTTGAGTTAGACACCTTACAAGGAAAAGAAGAACCAGCGATCGTACAAAAAGAGTATAAACGAGTAATCGCAAAATGGTATAACACGAAGGTAAAGTCGAGGAAATTTTATGAAAGGGACTTGGTATGGAGAAAGACTTGTGAAACTCGTAAGAAACCCACTTAAGGAATGCTGGTAGCAAATTCGGAAGAACCGTTTAGAGCTGTTGAATATCTGAAGAATGGGGTTTACAGTTTAACGCACCCAGATGACACAATCATTCCTAATACTTAGAATGCCTCCAAACTTAAATTTTATTTTAGTTGAACTATATTGTAATCTTTTATTTTCCCAAATTAATAAAATTAGAACTTCCAACTATTCTCTCGTGTACAAGTGATCGAGTCCAACAATTGAGTCAAGTCTGTCCAATAAAGGTTGCTTGGGGAACGTTCTCAATGAACTCTCAGCGACCTCTAAATCGATCAACAAGGAACATTCCTAGTGAACTATTGTTGTATCACAAAGACGTGTTTGGGAAACATGATTAGTGAACTCCCAACACTCTACCAATCGACAAGGAATGTTCTTAGTGAACTCTTGTCATATCGCAAAGACGAGTTTTAGGAACTTTCTTAGTGAACTCCCAACACTCAACCGATAAGGAAATAACGTTCTTAGTGAACTCTTGTGTATCGCAAAGATGAGTTTGGGGAACATTCTTAGTGAATTCCCAACACTCGATCGATCAACAAGGAACATTCTTAATGAACTCTTGTCGTATCACAAAGACGAGCTTGAGAAACTTTCTCAGTAACTCCCAACACTCGATTGATCGACAAGGAACATTCTTAGTGAACTCTTGTTGCATTACAAATAGGAGTTTGGGTAACGTTCTTAGTGAATTCCTAACACTCGACCGATCAACAATGAATGTTTAGTGAACTCTTGTCACACCATAAAAGCCAATATGGGGAGTACTCTAGGTGAAATCCTAATATTCAACCAATTGACAAGAAACATCATAAGTCGATCACATCAAACAAATTAGAAGGAGCTTTAGTTAAACTTCAATCACTAAACCCATCAATTAACCCCACATGAAAATTAGATATCTAAAATATGTGATAGTCATGAGAGTCATTATTTAAAATAAAAAAAAAATTATTATAAAAGTGAAGGGTAACATAGTTTATTAGAGCTCCTTATGGGTTATGGTCTTGTGTTTGATTCTTATTCTATGTATAATATATGTTTATTATTTTTATTATTTGTTTTATGTGCAAGTATGATTGTATTAATATTTATAATAATTATTGTCCATATATTTGATAAAAATTAATTAAACTTGGAATAATGAAATTAACATGTTAATTAAAGTAGTTTAGAAAAAATATTATTAAAATAAAATAGTATTATTTTGTTTGAAATAAAATTTGAGTACACTAGTAATTAATTATATATCTTAAGTATAATGCATTAAAATTATTATATATATATATATATATTTTATTATTAAATATATATATATATATATATATATATAACTGTATTTATATAAATAATATTTTTAATGAGCAGCTTTGTTCTTTGATTCATGATATATTAATACATATTTTTGTTTTATTTAAAAACTTGAATTTACGTTTTTAATATGGAATAAGTTCTATATATATTATGTATACTATAATTTCACACTTATATATAGTTAATGTATAAATGAATAATTATATTAAGTGGTGTTGTAGTGTTTAAATATTATTATATGGAAATAAATCATTACAAATTTTGATATTAAATATAGTTTATATAGGTAGTTAGATTTTATATACGAAAAAAAAGAGAGTATATGATTAGGATAATTATAATATTATCTCACTGCAATTGTTTCAAAATATATATATATATATATATATATATATATATGACATACATTATTGTTATTGCATATATGTTGTAATTAGTGATATATAAATTAAATATATTTTTAAAATAAATATGATTAATTGTGAGTTTCTTTTATATATATTTAATTGTAGTTTTTATATTATTTATTATATTGTTATAATGGTTATAAAAGTTAACATGTATGGTTTTGATAATTTAATTGGAAGGTTTTGGATAATTTAATTAGAAAAGTTGAGTTAGTTAGGATTTTATAGAATATATTGTTTAGAGACTTATCAAAATTAATTAAGATAAAAAAAAGTAAGTTTATTTTCAAAAATAACGGATTTTTATAAAATTCAAAGAAATAAACAGAATAGGTATGTCTCTTATTTATATTATGTTAGCATAAAAATCATAGCTATCAAGAAAAAGAGGTAGAAAATCCTATAACAATTGTGGGAGAGGTTTGAGAAGAGAAGATTATTTTTTGCTAAGGGAGAAGGAGTGAAGTTGTTAGGAGGGCTTAGAAGATCTTGATCTCTTTGTTGGACTAGAGGAAGGAGAGCTTACATTCTTGGTTTTGTCATTTTTGAATTTTATTCTTGGTTTTGTCATTCTAGAATTTTATTCTTGGTTTTGTCATTTTTTATTCTTATTCTAATTGGCTGCAAGTTATATATGATCCTATGGTATTGTTAAATTGATGTTGTTGTTGTCTTTTTATTGGCTATTGTTATTGTAAAATTGGTTGGTAGATGTTGTTTGGATCTTTTATCCGTGGTGAATGATAGTATGAATGAGTTACGAGACAAATTAAAAAAATCACAACAATACGAAAAATAAAAAACTCAACAGAATTGGATAAAAATATTGAGTTTTTTTTAATATGATAGAAAAATTAGATAAAAGAAAATATTCAAACCAAAAAATGGTATGATCTTTAATTAATTTGAATCTTCAAGAGGCATAACAAAAATAAATCAAAGAAGAATGTAGAATAAGACAAAGATGGAGATGACATAATCTAGTAGATTAATAGGCAAATGAAGATTCGCCACAAAGATGTTAATCTTTGATAAGAATTAGAGTTCTAATCCAAAAAACCAAGAGAATTGATGGAAGCCGCCTGAGGAGGAGACAAATTGGTGCGACGCGAATGCATGTAATGCTCCTCGAAGCTTCTGATAACGGTTGAAAACCCGTTATTTTTATGCTTAAAATTGATACCAAAAGCAACCTTTAAGACTTAGAAACTAGATTGAACTCATATTTTTACGTTAGTTTTGTGAATAAGAGAGTTGAAAGTGAATTTAATGATTTTGTGCAAGATTCCCTTGATTTTGTAAGCTGATTGAATGATTTGAAAGAAGAATTGAAGTATCGAATGGTTGGAGTGCTGAAAAGTCAACCAGAAACCAGAAAAGTCAACCAGTCAATCAGAAAAGTCAACCAGTCAACCATAATGCTGAAAAACCAACCAGAACGCAGAAAAAAATGTGACCGAGTGGCGCTGAGCGGTAAAATACCGCTGAGCGGCACTTTTCAGGTGCCAAAATCACCGTTGAGGGGCAAAAACAGCAGCTGGGGGCAAAATGGATCATGCGGTATTACCGCTCAGCGGTAAAATACCGTTGAACGCCATTCTAAGTGGGCTTGGACCGGTTTTCTTTTGTTTTTATGGGCTTGGACTTGTTTTATGTTATTTTTATGCCCTATTTAAGGACTTGCACGTCCTAGGGTTTGTATCTTTGGCTGGGAGGAAGCAGAAACACACTTTTCACCCCTTGGGGGTAGATTGGGAGATGGTGACAGCTCTCCTCTTCTCTTTCTAGGGTTTTTCTATCTCTTTCATTCTTTCATTATTGTTCATCTAGTTTCACCATGAATATGGTGAACTAAACCTTGTATTGTTGTTGGGGAATCAATGTAGTCTTGTGAAACTCTCATATATGGAATTTGTTTTAACATCTTATATTAAGATACATGTTTTCTTTCATCTTTAGTTAGGGATTTTCCTCTTTGCTTAATGCTTGCTTTGTTTAACTCATTCATTGCCATGATTATTGATTTTGTCGATATGGGAACGTACGGGAAATCTAGATCTGGGGAATTTCTCCCAATAGCATATTGGTTGCCTTTAAGCTTTTGCACTTCAGAATTAATTACTAGGAATGCTAAGAATTGTATGAACTCGTAATTAAGGATAGACCTTCTTGCAAGGTGTTTTAGAGAGTGGCATTAGCAATAGATGAAAAGAATGATGAATTCCTAAAAGTATATGAGAGTGGATAAGATGAAATTGATAACCCCAACAACATACTCATCCATTTAATTCATTAAAGTGTTTGTATTCCTTTTTTCCATTGATCAAATTCATGCATACATGTTTAATTACTGTCTTTTGCATTTAAACCTACAATCAATCGTTAACAAGTCTTAAATAATCAACAAATCATATAGCTAACTAGGCCGTGAGTCCTTTGGGAAAACGATACTTGGTCTTACCTAGTTTTATTACTTGATACGATTCGGCCACACTTGCCGATTGTTAAACAAGTTTGTGGCGTCGTTTTTCGGTGTTCATAAATTTGTCATCAAGTTTTTAGCGCCGTTGCCGGGGACTTGTGGTTTAACTAGTTCATTTGTGTGATTATTGATTATCTTTGACTTGTTTGAATTTTGAAATTTGAATTTCTGTTTTTATTTTCTATTTTTTTATTTTTTTCTGTTTTTATTTTATTTTATTTTATTTTATTTTATTTTATTTTATTTTATTTAATTTTATTTTATTTTATTTTATTTTCTGTTTTTATTTTTTCGGTTATTATTTTATTTTATTTTTTGTTTTTATTTTTCTGTTTTCTGTTTTTATTTTCTATTTTTATTTTTTCTGTTTTTTATTTTATCTTCTTATCTCATTTTATATCTTTTCTATCTTTTTGTGCTAGCAATTGTTTTTAGGGTTTTGTGCCTAATGCCTGCAGGATGTAATTCGGTCAAGAATTTAATTATATGGGCACTCAATTCTACCAAAGTAATCTCAACCACTGGTGGGAACCTCACTCAAGCATGAATCAAAGTCAATTTTGGCAAGCTGCCGAACAATTTGAGAATCAACCACAACAACAATGGCAACAACAACATTTTCTATCGGCAAGAATGCCAGCATTGGAGGACACACTTCAACAGTTTTTGCAACATTCCATCTCTACTCAGAAAAACATTGAAGAATCATGTAAAAGGATGGAGATGCACCTTCGTTACATTAGTCAGAGATTGAATGATTTTAAGGTTAATACTGAAGTTAACCCTAAGGAGGAAGGTCAAGCCATTGTCACTGAAAGTGACAAGATTTTTGATGAGAAAAAAATAGGGAGAAATGAGGAAAAGATAGAGAGAAAAGAAAAAGAAGAGTTGAGTGAGAAAGATAAAGATGAAGAAAAAGAAAAAGAAGTGGTTGAGAGAAAAGACAGAAAGAAAATTTGTGTGAAAATAAAGAAGTTGAGAAGAAAAAGAGAAGGGAAGAAAAAAATAAGAGAAAAGAAAAAGAGCAAAAAGAAAGTGAGAGAAAAGAAAAAGAGGACGAGAGAAAAAAAGAAAGAATCATATGAAAAACCTCTTCCTCATCCAAAGAAGTATCATAGGAAGGAAAAGAAATTTAAGTGCTTCATGGAAATCTTCAAGAAATTGGAGATTAAAGTTCCTATGATTGAGACACTGCAACAGGTTCCTGGTTTGATCAAATTTTTGAAGAAGTTTAGTAGAAAGAAGAAAAAGAAGATGGAACATGAGCTTTATTGGGTCAAGCTAGTGACGTTAAAAGAGCGCTTGCTGGGAGGCAACCAGTGATTTAAGAACTTTTAATTTTTGGTTTGGTGATGTAATTTTGAACTTTTGGATATTTTTGTTTTGGTTATAAGTTTGTTACAGGGTTTACATCTACTGATGGATGTTAGGCGGAAGAGTATCTACTGAAGGATACTATGTTTGTATACACCTACTGATGGGTGTTGGTAAGGAAGATTTGCATCTACTGAAGGGTGCTGGAGGATTTTGGGTCAGGCTCGTGACATTAAACAAGCGCTACTTGGGAGGCAACCCAGTTGATTGAATTTATTTGTATTGTTTGTTTTGATTTTGCTTTAGTTGCATGATAGGGATTGAATGTTTGAGTGATCTAAGAACTTAATTGCAGGGAGCAACTGAGGAGCATGAGTAGAAGGCACCTAGGGTAAGCTAGGAAGAAGAAAAGCACAACACGAAAGTGCCGCTGAGCGGTAGTGTCGCATAATGGGCTTAGGTTGCCCCTTAGCGGAACCCGAGCCCATTAGGGTATTTTTATACCCTACGTCACGCTTTGGCCTCTATTTTCAGATTCTTCTCTGCACACACACTCCTAAACACTTTTCCAAAGGTTCTCTACATTTTTCCTTTCATTCCTCTTTAGAAAATCTCCCTTCCACTCACTTTCTCACTAGTTTTCCATCTAAGTTTGGGGTTGGGAGAGAGCATCATTGATGGGGCTGAGTTTTTCAAAGCACTAAAGTAGGATTTGTTTTATCACTTACTTTTGTTTTTAGAATAGGGTTTGATGTACTCAATTGGAAACTTTGTCTGTTATGATGGTTTGCTTATGATTGTTGTTTGATAAGTAATGCCTGATGATGCTTTGATATTGATTGATATTGAGATGTGCACATTATATGCTAATACAAGTGGTTCACAAGCATTGTGAACAAATGCAAGATGTTGTGATTATGATTATGATTCTAAGCAGGATGTTATATGTGGAATGTGAATGAGCTTATATGTGAGGTTTTGAGCTCCAGAGTTGTTATTGTTGAATACTATTACTGTAAAAGCATGAATGACTTTGCTCAGGTTTTCTATGATTGAATTACTTGCTTGTTTGCATCATATGATCAAGGCCATTTGTTGATAACCCTTTTATTAGCCAAATTCATAAATTTAGCCCACTAAAAGAGAACACTATGTGTTTTATCCTTTGAACCTCTAGCCTTGAACATGATTTAAAAACCCTTGTTGAAAAGCTTTACCTTGAGTTAAGTAGAAAATATTTTGTGGTATTGACAAATGTTCGAGTTTGGGGTTGTTGGAAAATAGAAAGGGAAATTGAAAGCATTGAGCTAAGAGCTAAGAAGTAAGTATGTGAAAAGCAAAAGAAAAAGAGAAAGAAGAGAAACGAAAAAGCAAAGCTCAATGCAAAGGAAAGTTGGAATAAGTAAGAATGGTTGTGTTTATGTGATGCTCTTAACTGAAGGGTTTTGTGATCTAGAAAAACCAATTTTCTTGTTAGCCCAGCCACATTATAAGCCATTGAAAAGTCCTTGTGATGATGTGTGCTTGTAAGTGTTTTTGATTATGGTTAAATGAAAGGCAAAGTTGATTCATGTGTCATTGTAATAGTAGAGTGAATGAGTGAATATCTCCTATACACTTGTGTGTTTGAGTGAAACACTTTATCTAGTGAGGATAGATTCCATGAACACATAAGAACATCTTTGCTTAGTTAATTGATCATTCATGAAAATAGCATTTGTTGGATAGTATGTGTTTGAGTGATCACTAAAAGCATGTGCACATCTTGATTGAAGTCTTGATGATGAGCTAAATTGAGTATTTACTTGTCTTGAAAGAAGGATTTTTGAATGTGGTGAACCATTATATGGATTGATGGAAGATTGAGTTACATCTTGTTTGCTTGAGGACAAGCAAAGTTTTAAGTTTGGGGTTGTGATAACGGTTGAAAAACCGTTATTTTTATGCTTAAAATAGAAACTAGATTGAACTCATATTTTTACGTTAGTTTTGTGAATAAGAGAGTTGAAAGTGAATTTAATGGTTTTGTGCAAGATTCCCTTGATTTTGTAGGCTAATTGAATGATTTGAAAGAAGAATTGAAGTACCGAATGATTGGAGTGCTGAAAAGTAAACCATAAACCAGAAAAGTCAACTAGTCAACCAGAAAAGTCAACTAGTCAACCAGAATGCTGAAAAACCAACCAGAACGCAGAAAAAAATGTGGCCGAGTGGCGCTGAGCGGTAAAATACCGCTGAGCGGCACTTTTCAGGTGCCAAAATCACCGTTGAGGGGCAAGAACAATAGCTGGGGGCAAAATGGATCATGCAGTATTACCGCTCAGCAGTAAAATACCGCTGAGCGCCATTCTAAGTGGGCTTGAACCGGTTTTCTTTTGTTTTTATGGGCTTGGACTTGTTTTATGTTATTTTTATGCCCTATTTAAGGACTTGCACGTCCTAGGGTTTGTATCTTTGGCTAGGAGGAAGCAGAAACACACTTTTCACCCCTTGGGGGTAGATTGGGAGATGGTGACAGCTCTCCTCCTCTCTTTCTAGGGTTTTTCTATCTCTTTCATTCTTTCATTATTGTTCATCTAGTTTCACCATGAATATGGTGAACTAAACCTTGTATTATTGTTGGGGAATCAATGTAGTCTTGTGAAACTCTCATATATGGAATTTGTTTTAACATCTTATATTAAGATACATGCTTTCTTTCATCTTTAGTTAGGGATTTTCCTCTTTGCTTAATGTTTGCTTTGTTTAACTCATTCATTGCCATGATTATTGATTTTGTCGATATGGGAACGTACGGAGAAATCTAGATTTGGGGAATTTCTCCCAATAGCATATTGGTTGCCTTTAAGCTTCTGCACTTCAGAATTAATTACTAGGAATGCTAGGAATTGTATGAACTCGTAATTAAGGATAGGCCTTCTTGCAAGGTGTTTTAGAGAGTGACATTAGCAATAGATGAAAAGAATGATGAATTCCTAAAAGTATATGAGATTGGATAAGATGAAATTGATAACCCCAACAACATATTCATCCATTTAATTCATTAAAGTGTTTGTATTCCTCTTTTCCATTGATCAAATTCATGCATACATGTTTAATTACTGTCTTTTGCATTTAAACCTACAATCAATCGTTAACAAGTCTTAAATAATCAACAAATCATATAGCTAACTAGGCCGTGAGTCCTTTGGGAAAATGATACTTGGTCTTACCTAGTTTTATTACTTGATACGATTCGGTCACACTTGCCGATTGTTAAACAAGTTCGTGGCGCCGTGTTTCGGTGTTCATAAATTTGTTATCAGCTTCCTTTGATGAGAAGACGCAACGGAAAATGATTGGAACACAAGATCGAGAGAGAATCTATGAAAATCGAAGTGCGATAACCTTCGCAGAAACCCTAGGCACAACAGAAGAGAGAAATCAAAAGAGAACGAACCAAATCTGAGATAAAGCTCAAAGAACCCTAATATAGACAGAAGGATCCTTAGAACGATAAGGAAACACTAACTAAACTGATTAATCGGTGGGAATGGTGGTTTAATTGGTCGAAAGTGAAGAATGATCAGTGTGATTGGCTTTAATCGGTAAAAAATGGAGGAAAAGGTATATGGAAGGGAGAAACCCTAATTTGACGATGAGAGAAGATGGAAACCGGCTGATGAAGATGTGCTCGAGAGGAAACTCTAAAATGGCGAGGCGCGCAGAAGAAGAACATGTGGTTTATGTGAGAATGAAACTATGAGAAGTGAAGTGAAAATGAGATGCGCTGATGTGTTCAGAGCGTAGATGAGTGTAGAAGCATTGATGAAGCCAAAGACACTGACGCGTGCTGATGTTGCAACATATTGGTGAATAAATGTGTCATGGAGAAGAGAGGAAAATCAAACGAAGCACATGGAATTTGGAAAATGGAGAAATGGAGAAGTGTGCTTGAAAGGTGGCTAGAGGAGGATCCCTTGGATTCTTTAACCTGACTTTCAAGGAGAATTGTATTTGGAGTGCTCTCAATAGAAATCAAATTCTCATTCTCAAAAGTGAAAAATACATTGGTGGAGATGGATATTTATACCATGCTCCAAGAAAGCTAAAATATTTGTACAATAAAATGTAAAATATACGAAAAGAGGACACTAAGAAAGGTACTTCAGGCAGTATTCCATCATTCCTTCCCTCTTAAAAAAGGATTTGTCCTCAAATCTGGCAGCCGCCTTATGAACAAGCTCCACACAGTTTTGGGAGCAAGGCCATCTGATGGAAGAAGGATCCAGCTGATTCTGGTGCAAGATGGAATCAACGGAACTTCTCCTAGGAACTTCTGGAATCTGAACTAGAAAGGAGGATGAACATCATTTTGTTGCAGCGGAAGAAGATGAATTATGATGATTATGACCGGAGGAAGCATAAACTCTGGAACCCACTCTTCAAACAGTGTTTGGTGACTGGATTGAAGGAGAGTAGATGATTCAGTGATGAAGATAAGTTTGAGGCAAAGGAGGATTGAATCAAACAGTGATGCGGTGAAGAAAACAGATGAATCGGGGATGGAGAAAATGGAATGAAGGAAGTGGTTTAGGTGCTGAAATATGATACGGAATGTGTAGAGGAATGCTAGGAATGGAAGCCTAACTAGGGAGAGAGGCTAGAGGAAACTCTCAGGCTCTCTCTCTCTCGGTGACCTTCAATAAGAAGAAAATTCTGGACAACATCAACAGAAAACAATTCTTTATTCAAATCAAAGGTCCGGTTACAAGCAATGGAGCAAGGTATTTAAAGGAGAAACAAAGCTCCTGGTTCACGCCTACACTTAGCTACGTTAGCTATGATGCAAGGGCCAGCTGTGCAAGTGGAAAGAAAACGTGAGTGGCTACGTGGCCTATCAAACAAGAAGCTGATGAAGAAACGTGAGTGGCAACTGGTGCATTTGTTGACGCTGGGCGCAAACCCTCATCTGCTGAGCATTAGGCTTTCTTCAACTTCAACCAAGCTGCTGGTTGGAATGTGACTCATGTGGGCTTCCAAAGCAGCTTACTATGGATCCAAGTGAAGATTCCAACATTCCTCTAAGTGAAGATTTGGCTTGCTTCTTCATTCTTGATGTTTCCTTGCTTCTTGTTTTATCAAGTTTCTTGGCTAGTTGATCCATGATCTCCTAGCTTTATTAGACCCTACAAAACACATATAAACATATTAAAGAGAATCCTACTAAGACTTAGAGAAAGAAAATTAAGAAAGAGTCTTTAACAGTCCTTCTTCACTTCCCTTTCTTAGCCTTAGCTTAAGTTGATACTCCTTTGAATGGACTGCCCTAAATGGGTTTCCATCACCATCTTGGAGTTGCCTTATTCCTTTATTTCTTTATATATACTTTTCTTCCTCCTGGATCAAACACGAATCTGCAATATGCATAAAATATATCTTCAATTAATATTGATCCAAGAAAGAAATTTTCTATAAAAATAAGGACTTATATTTTGTTTTGTAATTTTAGAAAAATTTAGAAGTCCAAATTCACTTTTGCCTTGGGTTATTTGTTTTCATAAGGATACAAATAACTCAAGATTTGAATTGCCATATTTTGAAAAAAGTTTGTATAAAATATGGAATGGTAATGAATTTGAAAGAGAATTTAATATTTGAAGACTGAACAATGATTGAAAAAGACGTAAAGAATTGGAAACCTTCCCTTTTATGTTCGATGGTTTTTGAAAGAATAGGATTTGCCATCAGTAGGAAATTCTCCTTTTCTCTTTTCTCCCTTTCTTGCCCTTCTCTCTTCTTTTCTTTTTCTCTTTTCTTATCCTCTTCTCTTCTCTCTTTCTCTTCTCACTTCTTCTCTTCTCACTTCTTCTCTTCTCACCTCTTCTTTTCTCTCTTCTTCTTTTCTCTCTTTTTCCTTTCTTCGTTCTTCCTCTTCTCTTTTCTCTTTTTCTTCTTTTTCTCTCTCTCTCTTCTCTTCTTTTCTTCTTTCTTCTCTCTTTTCTTCCTGTTCTTTTCTCTCAAACTCTATTTCTCTTTTCTTATCCTTCAACTCCTTAAGTCTAGTTTCAAATTCTATTTCTCTACGAAGAAAACCATGGTCTTTTAAGCTTTTAAGAAATGTTTTTCCCTCCTCAACGCTATTTCTCATTAATTGTAGGTTTCTCCTAATAGTTGAAGGCATAAACTTTCTTCTCATGCAAGATTCTAATTCATACCAATTATTAATGGTGGATTTCCTACCTTTATTAACCCAATACTACCTCTCATCCCACCACTCACTTGCATGTTTTTCTAACCTAAAAAGATATAAACTAAAAACACGAGATTCACTCTCTCTAAAAAAATTGAACCATAGGATTCAAATTCACTTATTCTAGTAATTAAAGGATGCATTTTATGAATTTCTTTTTCCCAACCTAGGTATGTTAATGCATCTATGTCTTTACTAAGGAATGGAAAATTCCTAACTTGATTAAACATCTCATTATCTATCCTAGAAGACCTAAACGACCTATATGAACTATAACAAGACATCTTTGTTTTTAAAAGTTCTCTTAATCTAAAGGGTTATAAGATCCACACTTAGACAAATCCCAAGTAAGAGAGGTGAGTCAAGAAGACTGCTTAAGTACCAAATCTTGGCTTGCGAGAAATGTCTTAAGTTACTAACTATTTACCCCTTAAACTAAAATTACTTTTAGAAATAAAGGACACAACTCAAACAACAACAATTAAGACAATCGCAATACTAGACTCCTAATTACGGACATCTAATAAAGATCACCCCTAAACATGTGAAACAAAAAAAATCAAGCAATCACTATCAAATTCTACTCCTATGGTGAGGCTTGTACCTTTGGCTAATAAGACATACTCACCTATCTAAGCTATGTCAATTTTTAAGAAAGCAAGTAAAGTTGTCAATAGTTTGAAAGAGCACCAAGGACTTTTCCAATCCACTTGGACTTTTATTGACCCTTTACAAAATAAGAATGAAACTAAAAGAAAGGCTAACACAAGCCTGTTACAAACCAATTTGAACAAATCAAATTACAAAAGAAAATCAAAGTTGTGGTGGGCTGCTACGGTCATGCTCCACCGCTTCATCTTGTATGAAACCTTCAAGTGTCAAAATATTGCTTTCAAATCTCGGTCTAAATCAAGAAACTAACTGGTCCAATTCTGCAAACACAAATGCACATAGCTTTTGTCACTTAAAACCCTTAATTAAGAAGATTGCACAAAAAGATATATATATATATAGCAGTAAGAACTTCCCTTCCTTGGGCTTGTACACTTGATTCAAAGAAAGGTTCCTATTTGCTATCCATTTAAAGTTTGTTGCACGGAGAATTCACAATTCTCATCTATCCAAACCTGCACGGATATTCAAACCAACTCAGCAAAGCATACAATGCTTAAAATTATCAGAAACAATTAGGAAATTGGAGGTAATCAAATGATTGTTTACAATTGTTTAATTCCCATAGGCTCAAATCTACACAAGATAAATTTCATTCCAAAATCAGCAGTCCACTCAATCCCAACTAGTATTGTCAAAATGGGTTGTAACCCACGAGCCAACCCAGCTCACCACGGTTTGAGCCGGGTTCGGTTTGAAAAAATGTAATTTTCTTATGCGAGCTAGTTTTCAACCCGGCTCACTTAAAACCCGGCTCACCGGGTTGAACCCGTGGTGAGCCGGGTTGGCTCACCAACCCACCTAATTTAATTATTTATTATTTTTGTGTTTCAATATTATTAGTTAGTATTTTTTTTATTATATTGTAGATGGTGATAAAAAAGAAGATGTTTCAAGAGAGAAAAATATTATTGATTTATGTATTCAAGACTCTAATATTATAAATGGACAAGTGATACAAAAATTATCAATATTAAAAACTTATTTGTTTGCCTTTTGTACATGTTTTTAAATTACGTTTATGATACTTTTTTTTTTAATTTTGAATTGTCTTTGGAGTTTAACGTCATTTTAGTGTGACGTTTATTTAGATTTGAATTAAAAAAAAATTATAATTTTTTTATTTTATAAAAAACATAATTAAATGAGCTAGTGAGCCAACTCGTGGTGGGTCGGGCCGGGTTCGAATTTTTTCAGCTCATTAATAAGTGAGCTGAGTTGGGTTGACTCACTAAGTGACCAACCCGTGGTGACCCGGGCCGAGTCGAGCCAAGTTACCTGTTTTGACAGCTCTAATCCCAACAACTACAAGCCATAACAAAGAAAACAATTTAAACAAACTCCCTTAATTTCAAAATTCCCATGTGAGGTGTTTCTGCTACTATTTCTTCATTAAGCTTCTGCTCAAACTAAAGATTCAATCAATTCAGTTATGCACACACAAAGTCACATCAAAATCCCTCAAAATACACATGGAAATGTACATTTAACCAAATGCAAATGGATGTGATTCAAGGCTGAAACCAAACTGACTAAACAATAATCCAAACTAATTGAAACCTCATCAATCCAATGAAGGAAGAGTGATGTGATACAATAAAAAATGATGCATATATATAGTTGAAAGAAGTTAATGCAGGAATGAAGAAGTTCAAAATTCAATCAGAACACCAAACTAGCAGAACATACAAAGCTAGTAATTTCAATTTGTGATTAAAAAGAGGCAAACACATTTAGACTTGTATTAATCAAACAAGACAAAATTGGATTCTAACCATTCCAATAATCACATCAACAAAGATAAACTGGATGCACAAAATTGATCAACTCAATGGACAAAAAGTGATATGATGCAATGCAGAAAATTCAGCTAAGATTAAACAATGAATCTAAACAGAATGGAAATCTGTACAAATAAATCTCAATTGTTTAATCTCTCAAATCATCATGTTGAAGTTCTGATATTCACTCTCATAAACCAATCTACTCAATCTTCATCAGATTCAAGACCCAACTTTCAACCTTTGCAACTATTTAAAAGAATCCCAAACAGGTCAATTCAGAATGTAATGTAGTAATCAAATTAAAATTCGAGATGATTACAGTAACAACTTGCTCTCTTTCCCAAACAGATTATTAATTATGCACAGGTAAACAGTTAGCAACACAATTAGGAAAAAATTGACTTTCTCACAAATTTGCCAAGGAAATTAGGCTAATCCAGCCTCATTAAACTCACTACACTCAGGCTTCTGATTAAAAGCTTAAAGCACACAAATGAAAGGTTTGGAAGGGAAATTCCCCTTGGTAGTTCAAGGCTGAAGAATCTTTCAAACCACCACCACCAAAGACGCTACCTAACACACAACCTTTCTGTCAAATTCAAGAAACCAGAGTGAATCGGCTTCTCAATCAGGAAAGGGTTAGGCTAAGGCAAAACAAAAACTAGAGACAAAACATGACACTGTTGAAAATACCATTATCTGTGATGTGATTTTGATACTAAATGCACCATTTTCTACTTAGAAACTTGTTTGAAATCATGTTTTTCTGTTAAGTTGTGTGAATAAGAGAGTTAGGTTGAACTTGATGATTTTATGACTAAATTCCCTTGTTTTAGCAGGAAATGAGATAATATGGAAGTAGAGCTGAAGTGCCAAGGAGCTTGCGCTCAGAAAGAGCTGAAAAAGCACCAGAAAGTAGGAAGGCCCGAAGCTTGAGCGCCCTTTTTGTAGCCCTCAACGCTAAAGCCTACTGCACACCGCCTGGGCGCCCTTTCTGGGGCGTTGAGCGCAACTTTTCTTGAATCACGCCTGCTTGCCCTCCAAGTGAAGCTGAGCGCAAGTTTTAGTGTCGCAGCACGCCCGGGCGCCCTAAGTGGGGCGCTGAGCGCTAGCGAGATGGGCTTGAGCTTCGTTTCTATTTTGATTTCACTCTATTTAAAGGACCCAGACGCCCTAGGTTTTGTATCTTTGACAGAGGAGGCGCAGCAACACACTCTTCCACTCTTTGAAGGCAGATTTGGATGCGGGAGCTTCCATCTTCAACTTTTAGGGTTTTTCTATCTCATTCTTCTCCATTGTACATCTAGTTTCTCCATGACAATGGGGAACTAACTTCTATTTGTTGTTGGGGGATGATGTAATCTTGTGAACTCTCATGTATTTGAATTGATTCTTAATAATTTATGCTTCTTTCATTAACTGTTAGGGTAATTCTTCTGTGATCAATGCTCGCTTTGTTTAACTCATTCATACCGTGATGTATTAATTGTGTGAGTGCCGGGAGGTTCCTTACAATTTAGGTTCTTGTGGAATTATTCCCAAGAGCAGTATTTCTCAGGGATGGGGGTACGAGTCTTGGTCGTCTTAAGCTCATGATCTTCAAAATTAATTATTAGGAATTCTAGGAATTATATGAACTAGTAATTAAGGATAGGCTTTCTTCACCGAGGGATCGAGTTTTAAGTAATTTAGTGAGTGACGTTGACTTTAATGAAAGAAGAAGAGTTCTTATATACATGAGAGTAAACTTGGTGAAATATAAGCCCAACAACATATTCATCTCATAACACAAACCTCATCCGTTCATCGTTGTGCTACTCTTCAAGTGATCAAAACTTCATTCATATTTAATTTTTTGTATTTGCATTCTAAACCAATGATTTTGTTACTTTGAAGTCTTAATTAATCGAGTTATCACACGACTGTCTATTGTCGAGAGTCTCTTGGAACACGATACTTGGTCTTACCATTTTATATTACTTGTACGATTCGGTACACTTGTCGAAGTCTCAAGAACATACTCTAGAATAGATTGTAAAAACAAACAAAGGCTTCAATTAGGAACAACAAATCAAAGTCCACATGTGAAGTAGACAAGACCAAGACAACCAACAAGACAAGCAAATAAAAACAAGCTATTTAGAACAACTGACACACAAACAAAACCTAAGGAATATAATTAGAACAAATTATTAAAGCAATAAAAAGGAATAACGTTGAACCAATTATGATTGAAGAGAGCTATATAATTTTGGCAGAGATAGTCTACTGAAACAGTGAACATTATTGTGAATTGCACCAGTTCTCTTTGCATTTTTTATTTTAAATCCCAATTTGACAACTAAACCAGAGTTGGATTACACTTTAGAACTTGTTATTTTCATTCACAGTTCACAACAGTTCACCTAATCAGGTTTTCAACTTAATCAGACTTTTGCAAAATATGCACATGATTCAACTCAAAGAAAATCCAAAGGAAAACAAGAGGCTAATCACTCTCAGCCACAATTGTAGTTTCATGAAAACTAACCACAACAAAGTCCCAAATACCATTGTTTTAGGCTTCCTTGAGTGACCAAAAATGTATCAAGAGTCATCCATAAAAAATGTAAATGCATATATTATGACTTAAAGTGTCTACATATGTTTTTGGTACCTTTATATATAGGTACAAAAGTTTAAGAAAACCTAGAAACCCTAGCGAGGACCTCTCGCTCAACAAATTTAACATTATGTAAAATTAAAATAAAATTACAATTTCATTAACTTCCTAAATTATTCTTCAATTGTTCTCATGATCTCCATGTTCTTTAAATTCTCTCCTTCATAGAACATTATAAGATTCATGGAGACGTGTTTTGATATTAGACCTTGTCATAGATTCTTTGAATTGTAAATCTTCTTCTACAAATTCTTCTCATATATGTTTCAAGAGATAGTCCTCTATCATACCATCTTTCTTAAAAAAAAATTGTCCTAAATTTGTACCACTTGAAGGTTGTTTATCATACTCTGAAACATGTATAAAGTACATTCTAAATTTTATATCAAATAGCAATGGAATAAGAAATTTCAAACATGTACATTGGCGCTTAGAAGTGACACTCAACACTAGGCTTCTTGTATATGGTGGTGCCCACTAGCAATCCTGACGCTCAACGCTAAACTTTTTTGCAAAAGGTGGCGCTCAATGACAGTCTTGGTGCTCAGTGTCATTCTTCTCGCAAAAAGTTGCGTTCAACAAGACACTACAACCACTCAGTGTCTTGAAACAAAATGCTTTAGACCTACAATGAAATATGGCACTCAGTGGTGTCCTACTACCGCTCAGTACCAAAGCATTCACATTTTACTATATTCAATGATACAAAACTGGTCTTCAGTGATCTTGAGCTAAAATGCTCCCAGACCTGCACAATAAACTGACTCTCAACATCAGTCTGCCACCGCTCAACGCAGTATTAGAAAGCAGCTGACCAATTTTTGTGATTTGAGAAAAATGGAACTTGTTCAAATGGTCAAATCGGTATTTCCTTCTTAGTACCTTGGTAAAAATAAAACTTTTAATGTCAGGGCACATACCAATTGACTCAAATAATCAGATCTCAAATTCTTCAATCAATACAACTCAATTAAGACAAATCACAACGCAAACATCCAAAACAACCAACTTCAATAGACGAAACTTCATCAGAACATTCAATCATGCAAAGTCACAAATTTTAAGATATCTATAACTTGTAAAAAAAGCAATTAGTTTCCCTTATCTAAGAGATCGACGAACTAGCTCTAAGAAACCCCAAAACCCTTCAAGCTTAGAATCTATGCCTAAGAACAACATAAACAAGATTAAGACACACCTATCAGTAGAGACTAATATAGATAACTTAAAAAGACACATGCAAGTGGAAGAATACTCACATGCAACATATATCAAAAAGAGACCGAGAAAAAGGGTTGAAACCCAACTTACATGAAACAAAGAAACCAATTGGTCTAAATTGAAGAGCTTATCACAACAATTAGCCCTACGATCTCAGTTCTTCAATCAAACAAACAGAGAGGAAAAAATCTTGGAGAGAAGTTAAAGAACTCTATTAAAGTGGTTTCTAGAGAGATTATGTGTTTTAAAATAATGAAACTCGTTCATAACAAAACTATTTGTATTAAAACTTTTTAATATTAAAATAATCGAGTCTCATTATTTTTAAATCATTATCACTTCTAAAATTTCATTTTATATGTCGTTACATACAATATTAGAAATCAATATTGACCCATACATTTCTCTCAATGTCAAATTTAATATCAAGATAGCCTAATTAAACTACGAAAGAATGAAAATAGGTGTGATTTATTAACAAAAGTTTGCTTTAATAAATTTTTGGACTAAAGATGTTTTCAGTTCCATAACTTTGATGTGAAATTGGGATTCGTTCCTGTATGAAATTTTGATACATTTCGATCTCAAAACTTTAAAAGTAAACATATATAATCATTTAAACCCAATTACGTTAACTTTTTTATGTGTTAAACATGTATTCTATTGTTATTGAATTGAGAACCTTCAAACGATCTAAACAAATTGATTGCGTTAAAAAAAAATTAACGTAATTGAGTTTAAAGGATTATACATTTTTTAAGTTTAGAAACCATAATATATTAAACTTTTATTAATGAATTGAAAATTTATATTAAAATTAAATACTACAAACATATTTAACTATAATTTTTTGGTTTAAACCCTTTAGTTGTCCCTATTTATGTGAGGTTTTCCCATTTTGATCTCCTTCTTATTAGAATTTCCAATGGAGTCCTTATAAGTGGTAATTTGCATCAAATAATGCCCTCCCGTTAAATTTCGTTAACGGGGTTAAGTTTTTGTACAGGAGGGAGGATTACGTATTTTTTTTCTTGAAACGTGGCATGTTTAGAGTTTAAACGTGGCATTATGCATGGAATTATGTAAAACGTAATAATATAAAATTAGGAAAATCTGAAATGGGATTTAGGATTCAAACAAATTGAATTTGGGATTACAAATCTGAGAGGAGAGTGCATTGGAAGCTTGAGCGAATTCTTTAGTGGAGAGGATACAAACTTCATTAGGGCTTTGGAGGTTCGTGATTGGAGTTTGGACGTCAAACGCGAAGTCGTTGTAGGTGTGCGTGAAGTGGTTGGAGTGGAATTTACTGGAAGGTTAGTATGTGTACTTTACATAGATATGAATTTAATATTCGGTTGTTTCTATTGTTATTTGGGGATGCTTTTTTGAATGTGGGGTTGGGGTTGTCTGAAAATATGGTGTTTGCATATTGCGGTTGTGGTCCCCCATGTCCCCATGTCCCCCATCTTTAAACCCTTTGTTTGTTCTGTCATTATCACTTTAATAAGCGGTATTTTTTGTCGTTTTAGGCTTATTTGTAGGTGTAGAATATTGTTGATTGTGTTGTGTGTGATGGACGATATAGAGATTGTTATTCACCATGGGGGGAAGTTCGTGAATGACGGGTGCTTGAAGTATGAAGGGGAAAGTGAGACAATGTATTTTGATCCTGACTTATGGAGTTATTTTGTTGTAGTTAGTGTAGTGAAAAGTCTTGGGTACGATGGTTTTAAGGATCTATGGTCTTCTATTGGATGTGGTCCTGTATTAGATGATAGGCTAGAAGCATTGTGTGATGACGTAGGTGCCATGCATATGGTCAATTTAGCTCACTTAAATGGACAAGTTCATTTATATGTTGTGCACACTATCTCTCAACCTGATGTGATTGACATGAATGAATACAACGTTGATGAGGGAGGTGAGGAAGTTGCACCTCAGGTGAATGAGGGTGGTGGGGGTGCAGAATTTGCTGAGGGTATAGATGATGGTTTGAGGCAACAGCTGGATGAGGGGGTAGGTGGTGATGGTGAGAGGATAGAAGCACATGATGTTGGTCAGGCTGAGATGACACAAGTAGCTAAAGATGAGGGTGAGAGGATAGAGGTTGATGAAGGAGATGTTGAGAGGACAAAAGCAGATGTAGTGCAGGAAGAGAGGATAGAGGTTGAGGAAACTGATGTTGAAGGTGAGAGGACAGAAATTGAGGAAGTTGATGGTGAGAGGACAACAGTAGATGAAGTGCAGGAAGAGAGGATAGAGGGACAACAAGCTGATGTTGAGGCTGAGAGGACAAAAGCAGATGAAGTTGAAGTTGAGGCTGAGAGGATAGAGGTTGAGGAAGGTGATGCTGAGAGGACAGCACCAGATGAAGTGCATGAACAAATGATAGAGGTTGAGGAAGCTGATGTTGAGGGTCATAGGTTAGATGGTGAGGCTTATAGAATAGAAGTACAAGACTTGGAGGATATAGAAGTAGATGTCTTGATTGGAGTACATCACGTGATGATGATGATGGTCAGATGAATAGTGATGATGGGTTAGTAGACATAAATGTGTAGTGTGATGTAAGTCATAGTTATGGTAATTTGGAGGTTGAGGTCGAACCTGTTTTACTTGGGTCTGAGTCAGATATGGAAGAAGATGATATTAATGATTCCAGTTGGTTCAATGACGAATGACAATCTGAGGACTTAACTTCTCCTGATATATGTGATGAGGACAGTTAGAATGAAGAAGGGTATGGACATTTTTGTACGTTTACTATGCCAAAAAAAATGATTGATTTCAACTAGGAAGTGGGAACATATTTCGTGGATAAACAAGACATCCTTGATGCCATCAAAAGTTATGCAGTAAAGAATGAGAAAAATTTGAAACTTGTTAAAAATGATAAAAAAAGAATTAGGGTTAAATGTTTGTGATCAAAAGGAGAATGTCCGTGGAGGGCATATTTTGGTTTCATGGATGCAGTAAAGTCATGGCAACTGAGGACTGTGGTTGACAGGCATACATGCAGTAGGGAACACAAGTTGCGACTATTCAATGAAAAATGGCTTAGTAGAAAATTGGAAAAAACACTGAGAGAGAATCCTAATGTAAAGGGAGTTGATATTAGAGATAAAATTACTAGGAAATGGAACATAGCAATATCTAAGAACATGGCTTATAGGGCCAAAGCCTATGCATCAGACAAAGTGGTTGGGTGCTTCAGTAAGCAGTATAGTATAATTTATGATTATGCTCATGAGTTATTAAAAAGAAATCCTGGGTCCACAATCAAGGTGAAAGTTGAGTCATATGATGGGAAATCAATCTTCAAGAGGTTTTACGCATGCCTAAAGGCATGCAAAGATAACTTTGTCTCATGCAAGCCAATCACTGGCTTTGATGGAGCCTTTTTGAAAGGCAGACATCGTGGTGAGCTATTAACTATTGTGGCTCGTGATGCAAACGACCAAATATTGTCACTGCGTATGCAATCGTAGAAGTTGAGAACAAGGAGACTTGGACTTGGTTTATGGAGCTATTGATTGAAGACCTAGGTGGACCTGAGGTGTGTTCTTCACTTACAATCATATCAGATCAACAGAAGGTAACTTCCATTATAATTATTGACTTTTATCTTATACAAATGTATTGAAATCAATACCATTTAACCATTTTTATGACTCATTCACATGGTTTGTTACAAGCTGTACAAGATGTTGTTCTTGGAGTTGCACAAAGATTTTGTGTAAGGCATTTATATGCCAACTTCAGAAAGAAATTCCCTGAAAAGAACCTGAAAAAGCTTATGTGGAGGGTAGTTATAGCAACCCACCCACAAAAATGGGAGAGCGAGATGAGATGTATCAAAGAGGTCAACCAAGATGCTTTTCGACACTTGTTAGCTATTCCTCCAAGGTTTGACACTCTCAGTTTACATAAGTTTTACTTAACTTTTACTTTCTGATTACTGAACATATTTATTGTGTGACATACATCTTTATTGAAGGTTTTAGTCCAGATCAAGGTTCGCAACCATAGCTCAATGTGATACTTTAGTTAATAACATGTCAGAAGCCTTTAATAGTGTGTTGGTAAATACAAGGACAAAGCCAATTATTATAATGTTGGAGGAAATCAGACTATACATGATGAAGAGATGGGCCACTAGTAGGTCAAGGGTAACGTCATTTAAGTCATCAATTTGTCCAAAAATACTGAGTAGACTACAAAAGGAGGGACTACTAACAAAGAATTGGATTCCCAGGTATCCAACATTTATGACATATGTATATCTTTGTTTATGTTATCCTAGATTGTAAAAAACTAATGTTACCTATTGATTGACAGTTGGTCTGCATAAAGACTATTTGAAGTTAGACATGTGTCCCAAAGTGGGGAAAAGTTTGTGGGAGATATAGATCAATATTCATGCTCGTGCAGGAAATGGAGCATCAGTGGAATACCTTGTGTACATGCACTGGCAGCAATGAGATTTCTCAACATATATCCAGAGGACTACATACCTCTATGCTTTAAAAAGTCAACCTATGAAGAAATTTATTCCTCCATTATATATTCCATTAATGGAAACAATCTCTGGGAGGTAACCCAAATTCCAGATGTCATGCCTCCATCAATAAGACAGATGCCTGGTCGTCCTAAGAAGAAAAGGAGGTTAGAGTAATGGGAGTTGAAGAAAAGTAGCACCAGAATGTCAAAAGGGGGATTACTGAAGGGATGTGGCATTTGTAGGGAAGTGGGGCACAACATAAAAAACTGCCCCAAGAGAAATCAAGTGCAGGAAGAGGGACAACAACCCAGTTCATTACCTGAGGGTGAAGCAGATGGAGAAGAACCACTTCAAAGTTGAAGATTGTTATCTGTTTTAGTAGTAGAAAATGTAATAGGGCAAAGTTTGATGTTTATCATCTTACAGACATGTGTTATAAACAATGGTTTAATGTTTCAGTATGTAATAGCCTAAATTATCCTACATATTGCTACTTGTATGAACAATGAATGACTATTCAATCGTATTAATATACAATTGCTACTTTTATTATTTATCATCATTTTTCCCTTAGTTGAATTCCTCTTAAAGTTCTGTTTACTCAGGTCCTAAGAATACAATATTTTGTATGTTTTTATTGAGAATTGGATTACAGGTTGTATGTTTTATTGAGATCTGTTTACTTAGCCTTTATTAAGAACTGTTTTACATGTTATATGCACATGTTATGTTATACATAGGGCAACTGCTGACAACAAAATGAAACCAAAACAAAGACAACAATTCAACTAATTTTTCCCAAATTATCATTTCATTAAAGATCTGAAACTGATACATCTTCATAGCAGAAAACATAAATACGTTGCAACCTCTACATTAAACAGAACTAAATATCAACCCTACAACTAATACCAAAACAGACCTAAATTATCAAGCTCTTCCCATCAACATTGCAATTATAATGATGTTCATCACACATAGAACACTAACAACCCCAACCAAAAATTCCATCCAGCTTTGAAAACCCATCACAGCTTTCTGCACACCAACTATCTTCTTATCACTTTCATTTTCAAAACTCTTCACCAACCTCTCATCATTTGCTTCCAGCACCTCACAGCTAACACTTTCTTCAATTCCCCAATCACTGCACCACTTGAAGTAGTTGCATCCACCATTTTCACTTCCAACCTTATACCTAGGGCAACCCCAGAATTGTTTGTCACGATTCTTACTGGTTTTCGCAGTCCTCAACACAGACTTCTCTCCACAATGGCATATCAGCGAAGCATCATTCCTGTTTCACCCTCCATCTCCATGAGAGCTCACAGACTGCAAATGCTTTCTTCCACATTCATTGCAAGTGGAAGAGGAACACGAATGACCCATCGACATTGTTGCGTCTTCTGCTTTCACACTCCCCACTGTCGAAACTTCAAGTGCTTCCAATCTTCAAAAAGAAAGAACCCAAATGACTTCGCGCAAGGTAAAGAACCCTAAATCCTATATATTTCACAAATCACATTATTTCAATTTAATAACTTCCCAAATGCCACGTTTAAACTCTAAACATGCCACGTTTCAAGAAAAAACATGTAATCCTCCCACATGTGCAAAAACTTAACCCCGTTAACGAAATTTAACGGCATGAGCTTATTTGATGCAAATTATCACTTATAAGGACTCAATTGGGGATTCTAATAAGAAGGGGATCAAAATGGGAAAACCTCACATAAATAGGGACAATTAAAGGGTTTAAACCTAATTTTTTTAAACTTTGGATTAATATTCCTTTTTGGAATTATGAGAATAAATTTTATTTTTAATTTTACATTAATTTTATACAAACGTGAGATGGCATACTTGAACTCCACATTTACGAGAAAATAATTTTTTTATATATTCACAGTAATATTAATATATGGCTGATTAGTCAATTTTTATTCATTTTTAAAATGTTTAATCATTTAGAGAGTCCCTATTTTTTGGTGACTTTTCTTAATTAGATCCTTCACTTTTTCTTTGTCTCAATTAGGTAACTATTTTTGAAAAATTGGAACAATTAGGTCATTGTCGTTTGTTCCGTACTAACACTATTAAACAGAGTGACACGTGTCACCTCGTGTTTTTTTTTTAATTTTTAAAATTATTTTTATTTTTACTTTTGAAAAATAAAAGATTTTGCCACGTATCAAGCTGACGTAGTGCTACTTGGAAATGACAGTGTGACGTGACACTGATAATGTCACGTGTCATTGTATTTGTCTCAATTTAGCCCCTAAATTTTTTATTTGTCTCAATTTAGTCCTATTTTTTTAAATTAAATAATTTTGTTCCTCTCCAAATTCAAACAAAATTTAATTTGTATATAAATCTTTACAATTTTTTTATACAAATTGATATTTTTTATTAGAAAAATACAAAAATTATGAACCAACACATGACACATTTTTATTTATATAATACTAAAGAAAAAACCTAGTTGCATTAAAGTTTTTAAAACAAAAATTAAATTGAGACAAATAAAAATAAAGAAACTCATTTAAATTTTTTTTATAAAATAAAACAACAAATGAAATCATTTAACCTAAATAATATGAATGAACAAAATTAATATTTCAATATTAAATATTTTTGTGAAGATGATTTATACGAAAATAGTCTATGCTCAACAATTCATAAAAAGTTTCTAAAGTAAAATATTTAGATTTTAGAATATATCATCACTAATAATTCAGTCAACAGAAATAAATTTAAAGACTAAAAATGTACATACTGTTATTTCATTTGGAAATGAACGATTTTTTTTAGAAAAACAATAAAAATAGAGATCAAATTGAGACAAATACAATAATATGTAGTGGGAACACTCTCATTGCCACGTAGTTTGACACGTGACAAAAAAATTATTTAGAAAAAAAGAAAAAATAAACCTATTTAATTGATTGAGAGGTTAGAAATTTCGACCGTGATAGTCTATTAATTATGTTCATTTTTCTAACAAAAAGATCATAGATTAATATATGATTATTGTGTTTTTGGAAAACAAAACAAACTGTGTTATTGTAGGCGGAGAAGTATGCGACGTGGAAGTGGTTGAACATAATGAACCGAAATCCAGAGTAAAAGGCCAAAGAGCGATGCGCAAGGTTGTTTGGTTGTTCTCTCCACCACACAAACAAAATGCCTTTGTCTTTCTCTCTCACTGTAAGTTCCCTTTCTCTCTCTTTCAGAGTTTTAACAAAGATTACTGCATAGAAATTGGATATTATGAGTAAAGGAAGAATCAGAAACTGGACAAAATTGAAGTAGAGAACCATTTTCCCGGTAATTTGGATTATTATTGCAAGGAGGGTTTTCTAGAAACATGGTTAATGATAGTAGCATTCCCTGTCCTTCAAATTGTTACTCATGTGATTATAGACACCGAAACATAGTTATTGATGTAACTAAAAAATGTGTTTTTTGTTTTCTGTTTTGTTTTTATCTAAATGAACAGTCTTTTGGGGTGCTGAGGAAAGTGTTGGGGAATCTTATAACAGGCAAGTATTCTCCCCTTGCATTCAAGCTTCTTCTTTTGCACTCACACAAACTATTAATTTGAGTAATTCCTCATAGTAGTGGCTTATATTACTCACTATAGCATTGCGCTTCTGCAAATTATTTCATCTTAATAGATATTGTTAAACCAATGGGTGGAAATTGGCACTTAGCAAGAAGAGGTGAAAGACTTGTATCATTTAAAGGTAGTGTAAGGCTTGCACATACAACGTGCCGAATCTCTGTCCCTAGGACCTTCCCAAGAAATGAAGAAAAGGCCTTGTCTAATATCTCAAGGGATAAGAAGACAGTTCCAGAAGCAGATCCTCCCAGTATCAAAGATGTTCATCTTTTGTATGAATTTTTCGACCAGAGGTTTAATTTCTTACTCTGTCTTTTTACGGGTTAGAAGTATATTAGATCCCTCCATGCATACTACATGTAATAATAACAGTACTTTGGTAGTTTTCATTTTTGTAAATTTTAACAGTTCCCTAACTGAACTTCAATTTCAACGTACAGTACCAAGCTCACGGTATTGACTGGAGCTGGAATCAGTACAGAGTGTGGCATCCCCGACTACAGAAGGTTTCTGACTCTTCTATGTACTACTTTCTAACGTTATAAAGCAACCTAAAATTTTTATCGGGCAAAAGTGAAACATGTGCTCATAATTGCTACTTGTGAGAATTTGTTTATGATATTGAAAACTATTTCCACTATTTTTAATATTTGAACCGTGTAAGTTTTGTAGATGTAGCATTAAGCATTCACCGATGGCAACATAAAAGGATTTAACGTTTTACTCAGTTAGCTACTTTCTTCTTTGGTAATGTTATAGATACTGTACTTTGATTGATAATATTTACTATACTTCATCACATTTCTATTGATCCTACCACTTCCTTTAGAATATTCAGGTACTTTCCCTTTATTATAAAAGCAAGATGTGATTATGTGTATGTATTACCTACGTACTTTAAAATATTTTTCCTATTTTTGTTTCGTCTTATGCTAATTTCATCTTATTCTATTCTATGCTTCTAGAAGAATTGTGTAATTGAAAAAAAAAATTCTAACGTCATTGCTGCATCAACATGTAATAATGTATGTGTGGCAAAGAGGGCTAAGAAAAAAAACAAAGTTACTGTGTAAACAGTTGAAATCAAATGCATCAATGACTTATCAATTGGAGGGGTTGCGGTCCATTCACTCACTGTCACTAGTGCTAATTCTGACCAGTTTCCACTTTCAATCATCGGTGGAATCAAAGAGATATCCCGTACTTGTTGTGTGTAAAGATTATATAGACGTCATCCTTTTTGAGTTTGATATCTTTAGAATGTGGAATTCATTACTAAAATTTATTATTCATGTTGCTAGCTTTATTTTCCTTTATCTGTTCTTCACTTAACTGATAGCAGTTTATTATTTACTGCAGCCCCAATGGAGCTTATAGTTCTGGTTTCAAACCGATAACCCATCAGGTAATTTAAAGGCTTGTTCTGTTAGATTATTGTACCCTCATATGGCCTAAATAATTTAGAAAAACATGGCCAATGGAAGAGGGAAAAAAGGGCTAAGCATATGAGAACATAGATCTTTTGCTTTGAGATATCGCATTCCCGATGTTGCTTTAATGGCTTGGGATTTCATATCATTTTTCAAATACATTAGATGTTACTGTTCATAGGGGAAAAGAAAGAACACAATACCTGCAGTATGCCGTTATCTTTGGTTGTGTTCTTTGATTTGAGAAAGAAAAAGTTATTTGCCAAAAGAGTAGGGAACACTGAATACTAACCATCTACAGATGGGTAAAAAGGACTTCAAGTTCGACTGTTGATAAGTTATTAAGAATTTGGCACCGGTGTATTTATGTGTGCATATTTAAATTTGAATGCTTATGGCAATGACTTTGATGAAGAATACTCAGCTAAATTTGCATGCCAAAATAGTCATGACTCAAGAAGTCCCTTCATCTTAATCTATGTCTTAAGTTCTCCTTTCTTTTGACACTATTTAAAAGGAGTTTCTCCGTTCAAGTCGAGCTCGGAGGAGATATTGGGCAAGGAGCTATGCTGGGTGGAGACGATTTACAGAGGCACAACCATCTGCTGCCCATACTGCTTTGGCAACACTAGATAAAGCTGGCCGAATTGATTTTATGATTACCCAAAATGTTGATAGGTACCTCATACAATTATAAATTTGCTTATTTGGAAAATATGAGATGTTAAAAGCATGGCTATCCTGGAATTTCACTGTACCTCATTTGCAGGCTGCATCATCGTGCTGGTAGCAACCCATTAGAAATACATGGGACTGTATACACTGTAATTTGTATAGATTGTGGATATTCCTTTTGCCGGAGCTTATTTCAAGACCAGTTGAAAGCCCTTAATCCAAAGGTTAGGATTTGCAGCTAATGAAAAAATTGTATGATCGATGAATAAGAGTTTAAGAAGTGCTTTCTGTAATGAGAAAAATGCCATTGAAGTGAGTTTGTGATTAAGTCATGATACTTTAAAGATATAATCTTTTTGAAATTAGCACCTGTAAAACGTTGCTTACACGTGGCATTTGATCTATGATTAGTGGCTGATGATTAGCAGACCCTCCTCCTCGTGCAAGGGTGCTGAAATCCCTATAAATTCAGCCCCTCATCCATTGTATTTCTCAATTTTGATGCAATTATAGTGTTATGTTGTAGAGATCACTCCAGCAATGCTATGCTTGAAAGTCACCACCACACACACCATAAATTCTTCCATCACACCATACATCTTCCATTTCTGCTGTACCTTTAGTTCTCATTTTCGTGGAGCTTCTGCGTTGGCTCTCTGCTTGTGATTCAGTGACTGTCCAAGGCCCTTGGAGCAAGTCACCACGAAATAACGTTTCTTGCTTTTCTTAACAAGGTTAAAAATGTGAATATACTGTCAAATTAAATATTTTGTTAAGTTACTCGAACTTCATTTTTTGGCGTCTCTCTTTGTATGTCCTCGTGTCTTACACTTTAGACACTTGAGATCTAAAACAGAGAAAAATAGTTCTAAAGGGCTTGAAAGACCCTTCTCAGTTCTATTATTTATATAGATAAAAATCTGATACAATAGATAGATGGAAGATGAAGAGGTTGTCCTAGACTGCTAGGAACAATCATTATAGATAACCCAACACACAACTACCTACTTTTAGGCCCTGCTCTACTAATCATAGGTAGACTTAATAATTATTCTAACACTCCCCCTCAAGCTGGAGCATACAAATTGTATGTACCAAGCTTGGAACAAATAAACTCAATCCGAGGTCCCCTTAACGACTTAGTCAACACATCTGCGAGTTGGTCATTTGATCCAACAAACTCAGTACATATTTCTTTTGACAATAATTTTTCCCGAACAAAATGACAATCAATTTCTATATGTTTGGTTCTCTCGTGAAACACTGGATTTGATGCAATGTGAAGAGCAGCTTGGTTATCACAATACATCTTCATACTTTGGATGCCACAGAAGTTAAGCTCTTGAAGGAACTGCTTCACCCATATAAGTTCACATGTTAATGAAGCCATTGCCCTATATTCAGCCTCAGCTGTTGATCGAGCCACTACATTTTGTTTCTTACTTTTCCATGAGATAATGTTTCCTCCAAGGAAAACACAATATCCAGTAGTAGATCGTCTATCAATAGGAGAACCTGCCCAATCAACATCACAATATCCTGATACCTGAAGGCTTCCTTTTTCTTCATATAACAGCCCTTGCCCGGGAGCCTTTTTCACATACCTTAGAATGTGAATGATAGCATTCCAATGGCCAACACATGGAGCTTGCATAAACTACTAACCACTCCAACTGCAAAAGATAGATCCGACCTTGTAATAGTGAGATAGATTAGTTTTCCAACTAGCCTCCTATATCTCTCCGGGTCGGAGAATAATTCACCTTCTTCTGTTGTTAATTTTTGATTTGGATCCATAGGGCTATCAACCGGTCTACAATCAATCATGCCTGTTTCTTGCAAAATATCCAGAGCATACTTCCTTTGGGAGATTACAACTCCATCTTTTGACTGAGCTACTTCAATGCCTAGGAAGTATTTAAGGCTCCCAAGATCCTTGGTTTGGAAATGTCTACACAAGTACTCCTTCAATTGAGATATTCCAGCAGTATCATTTCCTGTAATAACTATATCATCAACATATACTATCAAGTAAACACATTTTCCAGGAGACGAATGATAATAAAAGACTGAATGATCTGCTTCACTGCGTTTTAGTCCAAATTTTTGAACAATGGAGCTAAACTTTCCAAACCAAGCATGTGGTGATTGCTTGAGCCCATATAGAGATCGGTTCAATTTACAAACCATACCAGACTCCCCTTGAGCAACAAACCCTGGAGGTTGCTCCATATAAACTTCTTCCTCAAGATCACCATGGAGAAAGGCATTTTTGATATCCAACTGATGAAGTGGCCAATGACGAATGGCTGCCATTGCAAAGAACAATCGAATGGTAGTCATCTTTGCCACGGGAGAAAAGGTGTCACAATAATCAAGACCATAAACCTGAGTGTACCCTTTTGCAACCAGCCGGGCTTTGAGCCTATCAATGTCACCATTAGGGCCGACCTTAATTGCATATACCCATCGACAACCAACAGCCTTTTTGCCCGGGGGAAGTGGCACAAGCTCCCAAGTATGACTGTGGTCAAGAGCCTGCATTTCTTCAATCATGGCTTGTCGCCATCCAGGATGATCAAGTGCTTCTTTCACATTTTTAGGAATAACCACAGGAGATACTGAAGGATAAAAGGGAATAAAAGGAGGGCGACACTCTGTGATAACTAAGAAAATTATAAATGGGATGAGGGTTTCGAGTGGAACGAGTACCTTTTCTGAGAGCAATGGGCCAACCAAAATCATCTTCACCAGGAGGCGTGACAGGAGATGGTGACGGAGAAGAATCTGAAGGAGGAGATCCACCATTTTCTGGAAGAGGATTACTTACCGGGGTACTGTGTCGAAGGATATCAGTATGTGGAGAGGAAGGTTCGGGAGGACCTTGGGCATGACTTGGATTGACTGAGGCATTGGAGATATTAGACTCAACCACTGGAAGAGGAAGGACCTGGTGGAGGATATGAACATCTTGAACAGAGGGAAAGAAGAAAGGTGTCTGTTCAAAGAAGGTAACATTGGCAGACATGTAGTACTTTTTGGTTTCAGGAGAGTAACACCGGTACCCTTTTTGAAGCCGAGAATAGCCCAAAAAGACACATTTGATCGCACGAGCAGAGAGCTTGTCGAGCCCCGGAGACATGTCGTGAACAAAAAAAACACAACCAAAGACTCGAGGAGAGGTGTGAAAGAGAGGATCATTGGGAAAGAGAATGGAGAAAGGGACTTTATTATTGAGAGAGGAGGAAGGCATCCTATTAATAAGAAAACATGCAGTTAAGATGGCATCCCCCCAATGATGAACAGGAATATTAGCACCAAGCAAAAGGGTACGAGCCGTTTCAACCAAGTGTCTATTTTTTCTTTCGGCTATACCATTTTGCTGGGGTGTATGAGGACAAGTGGACTGATGCAAAATACCATGGGAGCTAAGAAGTGAAGAAAAAGTTGATGAGAAATACTCTTTAGCATTATCACTTCTTAAGACTTTAATTACGTGACCAAATTGGTTCTTGATTTCATTCAAAAAAGATGTGAAAATGGGTAACAATTCAGAGCGATCTTTCATTAGATAAACCCAAGTACATCTAGAATACTCATCAATAAAAGTAACAAAATACCTAAAACCAAAAGAAGAGACACGACTAGGTCCCCAGACATCAGAATGAATAATAGAGAAACTAGAAGTACACATTGATTGAGACCTTTTAGGAAAGACAGATCTAACATGTTTTCTTAGTTGACATGACTCACATTCTAAAGTCTGAAGACCACTAAGTTCAGGACACATCTTTTTTAACTTTGACAAGTGAGGATGGCCAAACCGATCATGTAACACTTTAGGGGGAAGAGCTGCAACACAAGATACCCGTGGACGAGATCCAAAATGGTATAAACCTCCAGCTTCATATCCTTCTCCAATCTGTCTCCCCGAGCCACGCTCCTGTATAACAAAAGATTTTGAATCGAAAGTTATTGAACAAGGTAACATTTTGGTTAACTGACTTAGGGAAATTAAATTGAATGGACAGTTAGGGACAAAAAGAACAGATTTCAGAGTTAGAGAGGGAGACTTGACCGACTCCCTTTGAACAAGTTTTAGAGCCATTTGCAAGGGTAATGAAATGGGGTTTTTCTTGGAGGGAAAGGGTTGAGAACAATGAGGTATTACCAGAAATGTGATCAGAAGCACCCGAGTCAATTACCCATGAATTTAGACCTTCCATGGATTGAGAAATGCAAGCTGTGGACGTACTTGGGGACTGAGATGATTGCGCCAAACTATTAGACTTTAATCGCAGATACTCTTGATACTCTTCCTCAGTGAACTTGGAGTTGGAAGTGGAAGTTTCAGCCTTAGAGATATTGGCGGTTTTTGAAGGAAAGCCATGCAAGGAGTAGCAGTTTTCTTGGGTGTGACCCACTCTCTTACAGTAAGAGCACTGTGGACGTCCTCGACCCCCACGTCCTCCTCCTCTAGTGCCACGTCCTCCTCTTCCTCGCGTGGCAACCATGACAGATGGTTCCATTGTTTCATGAGCTTCCTGAGACTGAGACACCGGAACACGAAGAAGACGTGTGGTCAAGGCTTCCAAGGAAGGGACCTCATGACTTATCAGAAGTTGATCTCTGATGTGATTCAAATCTGGATGCAAAGCACGGAGGATCATCACCATATAATACTTGTCAAGCTTCTTTTTGATATCTTCTGAAGATTCCACTTCCAAGAACATTCTCAATTCTTCCACAACTGCTTGGGCTTCAGCCATGAAGGAGACCATATCATGGTCTGTCATTTTGAGACAGGCGAGCTTGTTTACGGTATCATAGAGACGTTGAATATCATTAGCATAAATGCTTTGAGCTTTCTTCCAAAAAGTGTAACATGTCTTGAACGCTCTCAGAGATATCAAAAGCCGTGGTTCCACAGATTGCCACAATAGGGCACACAATTGGAAATCAGCTTGTTTCCATTGTTCAGCTTTGTCAGAAGGAACTTGGCTCCCATCCTGCTCAAGGTGGTCATAATGTCCTTGACCAAGGAACCACATTTCTACAGCAGCAGACCAACACAGATAATTCTTTCCATTTAGCTTTTCGGAAGTGATTGAGGGACTTCAAGAGAAAGAAAGAGCACTTCCAGACGCCATTCTTTGATAAAAAACAGGAAAAGGAACCAGAAAAATCAGAAAAACCGTGAAGAACCAGAAAACCCTAAAGGGTTTCTTAGGGTTTTCTTAAAGGGGAGCTTCTGGACACACCAAAGTAGAATTTTGAGGGGCAGAACGGACAGAGGAGCAGAGGGCGACAACTATGGAGGTGGCGCGGCGACTTTCCGGTGAGCAGAGGGCGGCGCGTGGACAACATGCGCCTGTTCGCAGCGCACAAAGAGGCGGCGCGTGGCGGAGCGTGGAGGAGAATCAGGCGAACCCACCGGTGGGGTTGGCTGTCGCGTGAAGAGGCGAACCAGATCCAGTGGTCGCCTGACGGAACAGTGACGGCGGACGGCGGCGAACGGCGGCGGACGGCAGCAAACGGTGGTGGACAGCAGCGGACAGCAGCGAGATGGTGGACAACCAAGTTGAAGAACTTCAAACTGCAGTTGACAGCTGCAGATAGTGGCGAGACAGCCGCGGACAACGGCGAACGACACCGGACAGGTGCAAACAGTAGGGACAGTGCTGGTGGACAACCCAGGACAGAAACCAGAGCAGGATGAACCTGCTCTGATACCAACTTGAGATCTAAAACAGAGAAAAATAGTTCTAAAGGGCTTGAAAGACCCTTCTCAGTTCTATTATTTATATAGATAAAAATCTGATACAATAGATAGATGGAAGATGAAGAGGTTGTCCTAGACTGCTAGGAACAATCATTATAGATAACCCAACACACAACTACCTACTTTTAGGCCCTGCTCTACTAATCATAGGTAGACTTAATAATTATTCTAACATAGACATTATTTGTTTCAGGAATGTTTGTGTCGTGTTGGATGTTTGTTAGAGTCCATGCTTCATAACTAAAGGTAGAGAGATAAGTATGGGAAAAACTCTGAAATATTTCAAATGTTTAAGTAAATATTCCATTTTTACGTAAATAAAGCTTAAATATTTCAAATGTTACCTAGTAATACTGGCTATTAAACCTCATGTTTTAAGCAAGACTTATGCCCTTTGTTGCGGCATTGATATATACTTTCTTAACTCCTAAAACTTCCTCAAATACTTATTGTTTTCTTAAATTCCTTCACACTGCACATAAATAAAGGAGATAAAAAGACAATTCATTGAGGGGTTCATCTTGAATCTTGCAGGGATTACTAAACTGTGTACGGTAGAATTACAACGCTGACTATATATTAGGATGGTTAGTTGAGTTTTCTTACGAATTATGCTTTGCATGTTGAGATCATTTCCATAATTTCTATTAAATGTGTCCCTTGTACTGAAACTGAAACTCTGAAAGTAGGAGAACATAGCTTGCGTCATTACTGTGCATCTGAAAGCAACAATATATTGCTTCATTTTATCAATGCTTTTATGCAGTAGTTGTAGTTTTCATTTCTCAAAACAATAAGACTGCATTTTTCTGTTCTGAGATTCCCTTTTCTGATAAACCAGTGGGCGGAAGCAATTGATAACTTGGACCATGGAAACCCTGGATCAGATAAGAGCTTTGGCATGAAACAAAGACCTGATGGTGATATTGAGATTGATGAAAGATTTTGGGAGGAGGATTTTGTAATCCCAACATGTCATAAGTGCAATGGAGTTCTCAAACCTGATGTAAGCCAATCGGTTTCTTTCAGTTGAAATATTTGGTTGTGCGTGATACTTTTCTGGATACTTCAGCCTGTTAGTATTGTTCTCTATTATCTAGTTGGTAACAAGTGGGGGCAAGAAGAGTATAAGAAATCTTAATCATTACTTTATAATTATGGATCTGATACCGTGAGCCTATGAGCACACCCTCTCTACTTCTCATAGAGAAAAAAACATTACCATAAAGCATTATACGACTTGAAATGTAGAGAAGCTGAGTAGACACCTCTGGATCTTTTGATTGCCAGTTCAGAATATATAAAGTCACTAAAGCACAGTGGTAGCGGGCTATGTAAGTTGGATATAATGATATATGTATCCACCCATCAACAAGTGACTCATTACCCATAGGCACCCATTAAAGATACCTATTTAATATCCATTTTATTATGAATTTTACTCATGAATATTGGAGCATGCAGATTATTTTGTCATCCCTGAGATAAAATTCCATGTTGATGACCATCGAAGTGGAGTATTATTTTTTGTAGTTCTATTTTATGTGATAAATCTTGGTGTGTTCTCTAATGTATCTCTTTCGTGTGTTATGATTTATGCTATTCTATCTCCTCTTGAATAAGTTCAGGGATGCTATTCAAGATATTTCGCGATTCAGCTGAAGGAACAGAATACAAGTACATTTTGAACAAAAATTATTATGGACAGAGAAAGCATACTTAGTCAATCATGTATATGAAAATGTGTGATCGTTTTGATTTGTCTTATTACGCTGGTGTCCTTAATTTTCTCGTTTTGAATAATTATGAAGGTTGTCTTCTTTGGTGACAATGTTCCCAAGGACCGAGCTGATATGGCAATGGAAGCGTCCAGAAGATGTGATGCTTTTCTTGTTCTTGGGTCGTCTCTGATGACCATGTCTGCTTTTCGACTTGTCAGGTAGATTGAAGTTTACAATGTCCCAGGGTCTTCTTGTTATGGTGTCGATATTATCTAAATTCTAGTATTTGTATACACAACATACTACTACTACTACTAATAATGATAATAATGTTTGAAATTAAAAAACTACCTGTTGCAATGCAATTCGGGCTATTATATTATTGAGAATGAGATCCGTATAAAAATATCATTTGAAATTAGAAAACTATTTGTTGTAATTAGCTTCAAAACTCTAATTTAGAAAGAAGCTTTTAATCCCCAATTTCAAGCAGTGAAATATTTTTCATTTTCTTGTGTGCATTGATTGCGTACATGACATAATTGGATTTGTGATTTGACTTTAACAGAGCAGCTCACGAGGCTGGTGCTGCTACTGCAATTGTGAACGTGGGTGTGACGCGTGCTGATGATTTTGTTCCCTTGAAAATCAATGCACGATTGGGTGAGGTATGGATTGAGTTTATCTTCTCTGTTTATACTCAATACTGCTGCTTGCTGCCTCAAACCTTACAAGCTGTGCATTGTTGCAGATCCTGCCAAGAGTACTTGACATGGGATCTATAAGCATACCTGCTGTATAATGATGGTAGATGAAAACATGTATCAAGTTATCCACTAGCCCAACTTTCTTATACACTCTTCTTCAGGTAAAATCTAAACGTTGCCACACTCTCCATTAGACATCTCTTCCTAACTCTTCAAATTTTGTATATGCCACTTTTCACCATAATTACCTGAAAATTAAAATGCATTGGGTGAAGCATTTTCAACTTCAGAAACAATGAAGTGATGCTTGCAGAGAATATACGCACTTCCAGATGATTGTTGTAGCACGACATTCTAGATTTTTAGAAATGATTGTGATGTATTTTTGCTCTGATTAACTTTCATTGATTAAGAGCTTCAAGCTTTAAAAGTGTTGCGTTCCCATTATTGACTGCAAAATTGCTCCAATTTCATTGACTTATACGTTATTTTATCATTTTTGCCGTATAAATTATATGGGTAAGGAATTCAACACTAACTAATGAAAATGCAAAATGCAATATGTGCATTCCAACGACGATGAAGTTAAGTTTAAATCAAAGTTAATGGAAGACCCACACTAGACTGGAAGCAGAGCATATCGATAACAACTAGCATACAACTGTTCACTTTACAGGCACCATTAAACAAAGCTAGGCATCCAAAACCTACAATAGCAGTACCGGCTTACAAAAGGTATGAATTAGACATCACATAACCCTTCAGTGTTGTTCTAATAATCCAAAAAACTGTATACACATGTCATTTCGTAAGTACACACGGTGCCCATTTCCTAAGAATTCTCACTGACTGCTTTGTCAATTTCTTCAACATGAGTGCGAAGAACATTCCACTGCATACGAGAAAGAAAATGAATCATTGGTTGCTAACTTGAAAATCATTTCTTCAGAACTTTTAGGAAAAAAATAAAGCGTTGATTGATCATATGCATAAAAAAAGAACTTGTAACCATGCAACATCCAAATTATTTCAAGATATACCTGATCCATGGTCAACGAGATACCTGAAAAGAAATTTAAAGATGTTAGGGTAACCCTGGGTTTAAAATAAAGGGATAAATATCAAATATCTATATAAATGAGCTCTATCAAGAATCAAATTTTTAGTGAGGACAAAATAGAAGACAACAAAATCTATTCCTGCACTCCAATCTTTCTACATTCTGGAAGAACTTCACAGGCCATCTAAGGATGCCTCAATTGCAATGCACAAGCATGATCTTGGAAACAAATGGATGGCATAAATCAGGACCTTTGAAAAGTCAATCAGGTCAAAAGCCAAAAAACTATTGTTCACAAAAATAGAAGATTGGTTAGCAGCAAAAGCAAATTTTCAATATAAATGCATAGCTACTGATCTAGGATATCAGTACATGCAGAGTAGCTATTATTCTACTTAAAAATGATTTATATACAAGTAAATACTCTCTCTCTGTCCTATTCAAAATACACGACAATTATAATAAACAACATAAATACATGTGTGAACAAAATGCAGCAGGAAAACACGGGAATACAGCAGAAACAGAAAAGAAAACATGTAGTCAGGAGGAGAAGAGAAATCCCCGTCATTATTTCCATGATAATTATGCAAAAGTGCAGTCCATATATACACATTAACAACATTATTTCCAATGAGCCAACAACTAATATGGTGACTAGTAAGTATTATTACCAGTTCTTTCATAGAAAAAAGTCCAGATTCTTAAACAAAATCAAATTGAATGTTCACAGATTTAATAAATTTATTTATACTAACAGTAACAAAGTTCAAAATCATAAAAACCAATTCAGTTTTCATATTATCCTAAACCTAATTGTTTGCCAAAACCATACATTACAATGGACTAGAGTTTCCTTTAATCACAAAATGAGAAAAAATAGGCTATGAGTAACCAGTAGCTAACAAAGTAAATCTCAAAGAGGTGGCTTGATATCCCACGGAACGTGTTTATCATCAATCTTATGAATAATACATTACCAATCTACAAGTAAGAACTGCATAAATCATCAGCCAGAACATATCACGTTCATCAGTTTAACTACCTTCTCGAAAAAAGAATGAGCCACCCCACCAGAGACATAGGGTATGAGATAGCAATAGTTCAACCATCCAGCAAAATACATTTTATACCCTTGGAAAATTAATCCAAAACCCTTCCTAATCCTCAAACAACGGACCCACTGAACTAAAAATAAACTCACAGACCAATACATAAAAAAAAATAAAAAAATCGAAGAACCAAATAATTTCGGAAAATAAAATCAAACAAAAACGTCAAAATAATATAACCTTTTTTGCCAGGATATTTCTTGCCATCCTTGGTGTAAAACTCGCGAATGTCAACCACAACCCTGCCTTGCCAGGTCCTCACAGAAACCCTCCTGTTCTTAGAAATCTACATTCCACCAAGATAACATAGTAAATAAACGATAAAATAAAATTTATAAAAAAAAGGGAAAAAAAAACCCTAGTATAGTAGAGAAGTGGACCTCGCAAACGACAATGGAGTCGGATTCGTCGTCGGAATCCTTCTTGGATATCTTTTTTGGCGGCGGGTGAACTTCAGAGTCGGCGTCAGAAGCACCGGCTTCGTCTCTCCTCTTCGCCTTCCCAGACATTTCTCGAATCCTCTTTTATGCGTCTGTGTCGTGAATGAGTGATGAGAGTGAATTTTAATGACAAACGAGAAAATGGGATTTTATAGAAAAATGAAAACACCAATAGATTGAGAGAAAGACAAGAAAATATTGAAACCTAAAATAGCTTTTGGCGCCCAAATTTCCTCCAGTCCAAGAGTCACTCTCCTCGTGGAGTGAGTTAACTTGAATCGCTGCGTTTCAAACTTTTCACGTTCTTATTCTTTGTTTACACCTATCTAAGACGAAAAAAAAACTTGTAAGTATTATTTTTATCAAAAATTAAAATAGAATAATGACATTTTAACAATATTTTTTTACAATATTTTAATATTATTTATTTTAATATTGTTTATCATTTATTAATATATTTTATTTAATTTTATTTTTAAAGTTTTATAAATATTTTTTAAACTCAATTAACTATACAAATTAATTGGACCGAAAGCACCTGTTTCTGTATTTTTTTTATTTGCCTTGAGTGACTTAGGTGAAAAAGGAAAACCGCTCTCTGCGAAATTATTCAACCCTAGATCTTTAGAGTGCAAAAATTTTGTGCAATCTCGATTAGCTCTTTTGACGTTCGAGGATCGAAAGGGGAAGGGGAGATTGTTATTTATTTATTTATTTTTGTGAACCCAACCGTAATAGGCTTCGGGTGCGATTCTTTGAGAGAGAGAATTCTTCGGATTTTCTTGGGATTTTGGAGCAACCTCAGGGAGACCTTAATTAGTGGCTAATTGAGGAAGACAAAGAAGAGGAGAAAAAAAAACGCTGCAGAATGACCGACAGAAAGACTCTTGAGAACGAGAGAACGCGGAGGGCGAGTGAAGAACGTTAGAAGCTTGAAGTCTGTCGGTGACGAGGGTGTGACCATAAGAGGAGCTAGAACCAAAACTAGGTATGGGGAGCTAATCGGTTTTATTTTGTTTAGATAAAATTATCTGTGAAGTTGGTGATTTTTTTTTTTGTGAAATTGGTGCTTGTTATTTGGTTCTTGTTTCGTTGTTTTGGGTTGTTTTAGAATTATGCACTGTTTTAGTTTAAACAAAAGAGAAAGGTGGTATTGTGTCCATGTATATTGGAGTGGGTAATTCGGTGATTTGAGAATTGATATGATTGTGTCGGTTTGCTACACTAGGGGCGCTATGTTGGGTTATTGTTGAAACAGTGGGTACTGGTTTGATTCATATATCTATCGTTCTGGGTAACGTTTTCGCATGATAATGTAGTTGTCTTGTATAGGTGCCAATGCTTGCTGTTATAAGTGGTTGAGTTAGCATTTGTATCCTTTTTTTTTAATCTGTAGGTGTGTGAAATTAAGGATTTTAAGTAACTGTAATGAGGGGCTATAGAGCGGAGATAATTGCATTGTTTATTGAGTAACACGGGTGTAATGTGTTTGGGGGAGCTAATTTCAATCTGTTTTATTATATGGGTGTGTATCTGTAAAAGAAAAACCTGAAATTCTCTTTTTGATTCTTGATTTGTGATTTTGATATTGTTTGAAGATTATAGACATGTCCAGTTTATAAAATGTTATGCCTTTTGATTCGAACATTAGAATTTTCGGTGATTGAGATTGCATTGTTTAGAATTTGGGTTCTGGAAATGATAATGGTATATTATGTGATATATTCCATAAGAATGTAAATGAGTGTGCCCTGCGTTTTTTATTTGATTAGAAAAAAAGAGAGTGCTGTATACATTGGAATTTCCGAAATGGGACATAAGAGGTGTTAGATATATTATATCTTTTATCTTTATCTTTTAGTTAGTTTGTTATTATTTCCTATTTGTATTTTGGGTTAGCTCATATTTCTTCTATTATAAATAGAGAACCCTATGTGTGTATTTAACATAAGGAGATTAATCTCATATATAATTTTCACTATATTCAACATGGTATCTAGAGCTTAAGGTTCTTTTTTGAGAAAAAAGTTTTTGGTGCCTCTGCCACTACATCCGCCACTGTCGGCGGCGGCGCCATCTACTGCCGCCGGCGGTGCCATCGTCTACCGCTATCACTACCTGAGTTCTAGTTTTGACTGATGATCACATTGTTTTCATCGTCTCGGCCAGACGACTACCATGCCTTTAACGACGCCTTCATCAGAGTTCTTTTTAAAGTTATGGATTTGCTCCCTTTTTCGTCGTGCATTGTGGCATGTTTGGTAGTTGTTTAGAGCATCGATGTTGCTCTTTTTCCTTTTTCAGGTGTCTTGATTGGAGAATTTTGGATTTTTTATGGTTTCTCTCTCTTATTCATCCATGGCTTCTTCCGCTGGTGTCTCTTCTGACCTCATTTTTTTGTCACCATTGTGTTTGACCCGTCTATATATGTTTTTCTCCCATGAAAAAGATGGTTCTTGTTAGTTTATTTATAGCCATGGTGGCTCTTCAACAATTACATCTTTATCCACTGGTGGCACTCTTCAACGGTGATTTGCAAGAAGAGATTTACATGGAGCAACCTTCCAGGTTTGTTGCTCAAAGGGGCTCAAAGGGAGTCTTTTGGGTTATTATTTCGTCTTCTATGTCGTCTTGCAAATCATTAGCAATTTGGTGTCACTCGAGTGTAGAAGTAGATATTTTCACTAAGTCTTTATGGATTATATTGGTAACAAGCTTTTGTACATATGATTTGTATGCACAGCTTGAGGGGAAGTGTTAGATATATTATATCTTTTATCTTTATCTTTTATCTTTTAGTTAATTTGTTATTATTTCTTATTTGTATTTTGGGCTTAGCCCATATTTCTTCTATTATAAATAGAGAACCTTATGTGTGTATTTAACACAAGGGAGATTAATCCCATATATAATTTTCACTATATTCAACAAGAGGAATGTCTATGTTTAATTGTTTTTTTCACACTGTTTAATTATTGTTTCTGCACCAGAAAACTTTGCTGTTTGCTGTCAAAAAGGTTGTTGTTTCTGCTCTGTTTTCTTGCTGTTTGGTGCCTGTATTGCACTTAAATCATTTGCTGTTTGCTGCCAAAAAGGCTTGCTGTTAGCTGTTATAAATTCTGCAAATTCCTTGCTGTGTTAAAATGAAATTCTGCAGAAAAATGGTTGCTGTTTTACTTTGTTTCTGCCAGGAAAAATGCTGTTGTTTTTACTTTGTTTCTGCCCAGAAAAAAATGTTGCTGTTTTTAAAGTTTCTGCACCAGAAAATGTTGCTGTTTGAATGAAAATACTGTATCAGAAACTTGCACTTTGCTGATTGAACGAAAATGCTGTTTGGAATTTTAAAGTTTTGTTGTTTTGGGTTAAAAATCTGCAGAATATACTTGCTGTAATTGCTGAATCTTGGCTACTGATATTTGTATTGTTAATAAGAACAAATTTAGACCGAACATTAAGTGATTTTCATTTCCTAGGTTAATGGATCATTATTATTATCTTAAGTGGAATGTATTTTCCTTTATTGAATCTTTGTAATTCTGATGGCAAAGATTTTATATAAGCTAAACCATTTTTATCAAGGAAACAAGTTGAGTTTTATTCAGAAATATTAGAGTTTAACTTGTTTATCTTAGTGAGAGTGATTCTCCTAAGTTCTTGAATGATTGAAGTACCCCTTGACTGCATGAAAGGACTTTCACATCCTTTGTGAGATGCCTCCCTTGGAAAGAGTGATTCTTTCCTTCCACCTTTCAATACTCACTTTTTATTCTTCCTTCACCAGAATTCAGAAAACTCAATCCTACCCAAATTTATCTCGTAGTCACAACTCACATTCTACACGCCCGAATTGAGTGGTTTTTAGCCTAAATTGAAGTTTAAAACTAGCACTTTCACCTCATTTTGGAATAATCTCAATTGAAGTTTTATAACTCGTGTTATCGACATTTCTAAAATTTTGAACCAACCTTGGAATTTTCGCCACTTTTCAATCCACCCCTTCATTAATTTTCTAAATTTCCCACAATATTCTAACCCTAAAGATTCTAAGTCAACCCTTGTGCAAATGGGGTTTAGATCATTTGGTTATCAGAGCTTCAATTTAAGGTAATATATCAGTGTTTTTGAAAGATGATTGATAATTCTCTTATTTACCAATTTTCTTTTACCCTTTGCTATAGCGATTTATTAGTCTTTCTCTATCTACCTAAACTTATTGTGGACACATTGGACCATTGTTCTTTGTTGTGACCATAATCTTTTGAATTGCCTAAGAATCCAAGGAGAATTTGAATGGTGAAAGGAAAAATTGTTTTCAGTATAAGAAAAGCCATAATTGTGTGATACACTTGAGTGTGGTGAGTTTACAATATTTTTTTTATTTTCTATTTTATTGTTGCGTTGTTATATTTGTTGTGATGGCTAGAAAAGGAAAATTCCAACCAAAGAGCAAGACTTAGTCCATTCAAACAAGGACTTTGACACAACATTTGGAAGGATTGATGATGTGACATAACAATGAGTTCCTTGAAAGGTTGGATTAGTTGGAGAATAGAGGTCTTGAAGAAGAAGAAGAAAAGAGAAATAAGAAAAGAAATGATGGAGTTGCAAGACCAAGTAGGCTTGAAGGAGTCAAGCTTAACATTCCTTCGTTTAAAGGAAAAAGTGATCCAAAGCTATACTTGGAGTGAGAGATGAAAATAAAGCATGTTTTATCATGCAACAATTATGAGGAAACCCAAATAGCAGTCACATGGTTTTCCAACTATGCTCTTGTTTGGTGGAACAAGCTACAAAAGAAGAGAGCTAGAAATAAGAGCCAATGGTTGATACATGGACTACGATGAAAAGGATCATGAGGAAGTGGTATGTGTCGGCTAGTTACTTAAGGGACTTTAAATTCAAACTCCAAAAACCTATTCAAGGCAAAAGGGGAGTGAAGTATTTCAAGGAAATGGATATGCTTATGATTCAAGCAAGGATTGAAGAAAATGAGGAGATGATTATGGCCTGATTTATTGGTGTTTTGAATGATGATATATGTGATATTGTTGAGTTGTATGAGTTTGTCAAGACGAAGGGTTTACTTCATAAAGCAATTTAAGTGGAGCAACAACTCAAAAGAAAAGGAGTGGCCAAGAAAAGTTCCACCAACTTTGGATCTTCTTGAGTGGCCACGAAAAGTTCCACCAACTTTGGATCTTCTAGTCGGAAGGACAAAAGCATGAAAGATGGGGCTGCTACTTTTAGTAGTTCCACACCTATTCCTTTAAAGACTCCTTCAAAGTTCCAAGAAAAACCCTCTAAAAGGAGTAGAGATGTGAAGCGTTTCAAGTGTCAAGGCTTAGGGCACTATGCTTATGAGTTCCTTAACAAAATGGCCATGGTTCAGAGATGGAAAATATATAAATGAATCTAAGGTTGAAGAAGGAGAGGAGAGTGAGGACATTGAGGAAAAGGAGACTTTGAAGGGAGATTTGTTGATGATTAGTCAATTACTTGGTGGTCAAGTGAAGCCTATGGAAGACAGCTAAAGAGAAAACATCTTTCACACTAGATGTTTAATCAATGGCAAGGTGTGCATGGTGATCATAGATAGAGATAATTACACCAATGTGGCTAATGCTATATTAGTGTTTATTGAAGTTCCACATCAACTAAAGGTCAGATCAATTTAGAGTATATATATGAGTGCAAACCTCACTTTAAAAGTCAGTTTTGCAGGGTTGAGTTAAGTTTAAAGTTCACTTCTTAACATGGTATCAGAGTCATGTATTAGAGCCTATCCTAACAAGATTGTGTTTGTTGGACATATCATTTCATCTGCTATCGGGTCGCTATTGGATCACCTATTAATATCTAGTCCCACGCACAAGATGTATATACCTTGGTATGAGGAAGGTATGTTGGAAGTTCCACACCAACTAGAGATAAAGTCAATTTAGCTAATAAACCACATCCAAGGCCATATAAACTTCAATGGCTTAGTAAGGATAGATTGGTGCAAGTGAGGTAGCAAGCTAAAATAGACATTTCCATTAGAAAAATACAAGGCTCAGAATCTTCTCCCTCACTCTCATCATCACTTGTGCCTTTCTCTTCTTCTTCACTACCATATGAATCAATACTCCTTAAAATTATGGTCTTTTTGGTGGGAGATTGTGATACAATATGACCTCTACCTTGATACTTAAAACATTTAATGTCATTAGTGCATATAGATGATGATGATTCCTCCTTTCTATTTTCCTTTCACAAATTTCTTGGGGGATTACTCTCCTTTCACTTGTTTTCCCTCCCTCTTATAGTCTTTCTTAACACTAGAGTTAAAGTGGAAAGTTTTCAAACCTTTTCTCAAAAGTTGTTACGCTACTTATATGCAAATTTGCACCAAATCATTCAAATCTTAGCAATGCAACAAGGATGGCAAGATGGATATCTCTTTCAATTTTCTCTTTTTCTTTTAAGATTGTTTCTTGCTTCCTCCAAAGTTTAAGTGATTTTTGCTTTTGGGTCAAATTGTTCAAACTTGGTTGGACCTCTTCACTAGAATCACTTTCAAGTTGGTAAGAAGGGGTTTTAGACATGCTTAGGCTTTTAGATGCTATGCACAAACAAAACTTGTATTTCAAAAAGAAATTTTCTAAGAGACTTAAGGAGACAAAATGAACTCAAGTTCACATCCCGAGAAAGGAGGTGAATCACAAATGATTACTTAATAACCAAGAATTTCTTACCAAAGTATACCTCAAGCCCTCTTACATTAAACTTCTCAAATGGAATTAAGTTTAATACATAAGTGGACACACACTAAATTATAAGCAAATATAGAAAACAAATAAACTAGATTATGTAACTTAATGGTAAAGTTAGAAGGCACTTAGAACCTTTAAACCTTTACCAACTAAAAACATTTTTAATATGGTATAAAGAGTTTCTAATTAGGAGATGAGATTGGACACCAAAGACTCCCCACCAAGACATCTAATTAGGTTATGGCCTTGAAGACGGTTTCATATCCTCTACTTCGGAAATCCCTCCTGTTCATAAATCTCTCTAGTTTCTAAATTCCTAATAGCACGTTGGCATAACAACACAATGCGTAATCTCTAAAGAGGCAAAAGATAAAAACTTCAACATCTTAAACTCAATGATTAAAATGTAATTTCATTTTCTCAGTGGGTACTTGTGGATATGGGTAATATGATATTGGTAGGTACTTGTGGATATGGATAATATGATATCGAATCCGACCCGTTAATGAATGAGTACTAAATTATTCGGTACTCACAAGTACTTATTACTTAAGAACATCAACTCACAAGTACTTATTACTTGAGAACATCAACTCACAAGTACTTATTACTTGAGAATATCAACTATTCACAATGAATTTTATTCGCAAATACCCACGGACATAGATATTTTTACCATCCTTAATTAGGATCTTAATGTTTCTATACTTAAATTTTATTAATTACTGGTAGGTATAATATATGCTATTAATGAATACATTTTTACAAGAATAAGAAAATGAGTCTAACCACTAATGCTTATCCATTACTACTTTCCAATAACTTATCTAATTCGTGGAAAATATTGAGAAAGTCTCTATTTAAAGTGATTGGTTCATCTATACCTATTTATAAAAATGATTTTTTTATTTTGAAGTCTATCTTTATCTTTTATTTTTATTTTTAAATAAAAGTTGTTCTAAAATAAAATAATTATTTTATTAATTTTTTCTTTAAGTAACCGTTTCTTTACATTTAACCATTTTTTCATTTGACAATTTAATTTAACCATTTTTTAATTAAAAAATTACTTACAAATAAACGAAGACCATTTACAATAAAATTATAAAAGTTATTTATATTTAATTTTATACATATAATAATAACAATAACTTTATTATTTATTATTATTATTAAAAAAAGTTAATATAACGCTTGTGTTTTCACTATGAATCAATATCATAATTAAAATAAATGTAATAAAAAAGTTGTTTGGCAAATAATTTACCATTAGAATCCATAAGCATTTTAATTATATTATGATGAAGGAAATATATTTTAATATTTATAACATTAATACAATTATTTTTATTTTTATTCTTTAAATAACTATTCATAATATTTTTATTTTAATAATTAAAGATTACTTTATAGTTTAATATTAATTTTGTTCAAATAATTATTATACTAATAAATCTTTTATTTATAGTAAAAAAAGTAGACACAATAACATAGTACATGTGGTTTGATTAATAATATATAAATTATATATTAACTTTTTTAATAAATTATTATCTATAAACCTATAAATTAAATTTGAAATTAATAATAACTGATTTATATAATATTATGTTTACGTAATAATAACAAAAAAAAACTACATTTCAATTGAAGAATAAATATTAGTACTAAAGAGAAAAGAAGAGAAATAAAGACTCATAATATGATATCTTCATGATACACTAAATTTAGCCAATAAAGAGAAACAATTACAGTGGTTTTTTTCTTTTTTTTCTAGGGTAACAGGTTGTTTTAGTAAAGGACCAAAACCCTGTAAAAGTGTGTTTGGTCTGGTAAAACTAAAGCACCAAAGATTTTGTTTGATTCGCTGGCAGCTTCAACAGAACTATAATCATCAATACCCATTTCTTCTCAAAGATCGTTCGATTGAAGTCCAAGCACAAATTAGGAGACAATTGTAGGCTAAGGACAGTGAAATTCAGATCAGAATTATCGATGGGTAATTTGTTTGTGAAGAAACCAAAGGTCACAGACGTTGATAAAGCAATCCTCGCTCTCAAGACCCAGAGACGCAAACTCGCCCAATATCAACAGAAGGTTTCCCTCTTTCTCCACAAATCATTTTTTTCTCTGATTGAATTTTATGTTACAAGACAATAGGGTAAAAAATATGATCAGTAAAGATGCACAGATGAATTTGGATCTTTTGGAATCTTTTCATGGCTAGTTCCGATGAATAAATGTTTGCTGAATTTGGATCTTATGCTATTTCATTTTTTTTCTATTATTTTGTGTTTTCCAGCTTGATGCAGTTATTGAAGCAGAAAAACAGGCTGCACGAGATTTGATTCGTGAAAAGAAGAAGGATAGGGCCTTGCTAGCACTGAAGAAAAAGAAGACACAAGAAGAATTATTGAAGCAAGTTGATACTTGGCTTATAAATGTTGAGCAGCAAGTAATATTTTTATATTATTATTCTGTCATTTATATATTATGTCTTTGTTTTTGTTTCATTTTGATCCATCAGTAATAACTATACTATTACCTGTTTGCATCTCATATGGTTTTACAATTATCTGTTTCTTTGCAATAATCAGAAGAGATTATTGTGAATTAACATTGCTGTCTTTTTACTTGATTATACACCTATAACAATCTTCTTTTTCAGTTAGCAGATATTGAACTGGCAAGCAAGCAGAAGGCTGTGTTTGAAAGTTTGAAGGCTGGTAATGATGCAATGAAAGCCATACAAAGTGAGATAAACATTGACGATGTTCAGAAACTTATGGATGACACTGCTGAAGCTAAAGCCTATCAAGATGTGAGTTTGACTTTACTATTGTGGTTACACTTCAGTTTTCCTGCTTACAAAACTGATTTCCATGTCTGGCTTTTTTTATATTGAGGGTTTTCCTTTTTTGGGGAAGGTAGATGAAGGTGGGGGGTGTTCAAACATGTTTACAGCTGCTATAGCACCATTGCATTGTGAAATTCCTTGAATCCATGATTGCAACTCCTTTTGCTAGAAGTGTTGTTGTGGCATGTCACCTACATCCTCTTGTTATCTATAGGAAGTCTCTGCCTAATTGAAATTTTGAATAATTATTATGCCTATTTGTGCGCATTTTATCTTTTATATGCATACATAGAGCACAGTTTTTTCTTATACATATATAATTGGTATATGCAATATATTCCAGCTGCTATGTAACTTCCATAATTTTCCCACGTTGCTATTCACTATATGATACAGCGGATTGTTGGCTTTCTGCCATTTTCTGCTATCTAAGATTGATAAAACCGGGCCTTGAAAGTGCTATTATTATTTGGCTGCTAGTTTTCTGTGTACTATTTTTCATATGCCTTGTTTATATTTGATGCTCACTGATGGTTGCCATAATTTTGTTGAATGTGAAGGAAATTAATGCGATACTGGGGGAAAAATTATCAGCAGAAGATGAGGAGGAGATTTTAGCAGAATTTGAAGACTTGGAAACCCAGGTATATGTTTTCCCAGTCTTATAATTTGGTATTAGTTCTACCTTTTACTCTCTCCAATATAAATATCATCCATTCAAATTGTTCCTATTGAATTTTCGGTTAATCATAATAGTATGGATTATTGAATGGACATAAATTGTTGTGCTTCATTTTCACACATACTGTACATCTTTGGGAGAATGGCATGAGCATATTATTGTTGTGCTAGCCAAGGCTAATAGAGCTTCTTATCGGTTAAATTTGCCAACTATTTGTTGTTAAGATGAATGGGGATATAATATTATTTGGGGCATCTAACTGTGAGGTAGGCTTGGCAATTCTCCTAGTAAAATCATGGGATTCAATTGTGTTTGCCTGTATGCAAAGTTTTGAGCTAGTGATTGACTGCAGAGATAATGAATTTGGAATAGGAATGATACATATAACAAATGGTCGCAAAAATAATTCTGAATCAAAGAGGCTTAGATATGGAAATTTTACAGAGTTCATTTCGTTGCTTCAGCTTACAGTCCAAGATCTTCCTGAAGTTCCTCCCTCAGCTCACGAAGAAATCGAAGAAAAGTTGGACCTTCCTGATGTCCCAACCAAAGCACCAGTTACCAGTGATGCTGAAGTATCTACGAAAAAAAAAGGTATCTTGCACTTCCTTCTTGTCGACTTCCAAAGCAGAGATAAAAGAAGAAAAGAAATTATCTAACTTCTAATTAAACTACTTATTACGCAAACAGTTATGGAGGAACCATTGGCAGCTTGAAGAACATTGCGACCATAAACATGTCAATTGCTCTGTAAACCAAGGCTTGCAATATGACTCTGTCTTTGCCTGTATCTTATAGATTTCTCTTGCAATGCACCTACTGAGTTTGATTGATTTATCTGCAGTGGCATTTAATTTGTACAGATTTCCATGTATAATTATACATGACTTTTAACAAGAGCTATAGACTAAATCATATGTTTTGTTCCCCCTCCTTCTCCCCTTTTTCGACTACTTTCACATTATTTACGACAGATACTCCAAGGTTAACCGAAAATGTTTACCAATAATATCCCGAAATTCTTGGTTGATGATGTTGTGCCATTCGTTAGTGCATTCCTTGTCCATGTGGAAACATTGATTACAAGGTTGCCATGTAAATTAACTGAACTATTAATTAACTATTATTATGTTATACAAAAAATATTGAACTGTTTGTAGTTCAGTTTTTTAAAACTTAACTTCTAAAGTTGTAGTTTAGATAACTACTTGTTAATTTAAAACTACATTGTTTTATATTTATTGTTTGAGAGTTTTTGAAGTTACAGTCTAATTTGACAGTTGTTGACTAGACCAAACTTTAGTCATGGCTGAATTGATTGAATTTGGTCGATTTTTAGTTGAAGTCGACTTGATTGATTTTTGTTAGGACTAATTCAATCGAATTTCAGTTAGGTCAAACTCAGTTGAATTTTAGTTTTGGTCAACTTAGTTAAATTTGGCCAATTATTGGTTGGGATCGATTTGTCGAATTCAGTTTAATCTTGGTCAAGACTCACTCAACTCAGTTTCAGCAGTGGTCATTCCGGTTGAATTCAATTAATTGTCGATTGGTGCCAACTCACTTGAATTTTAGTCAAGATTAACTTGACTGAGTTTCAGTCATTGCCTTCTCGGCCAAATTCAGTTGATATTCAGTCGGGGCCAACTCGACCAAATTTCGATCAAAACTAATTCAAGTGAGTTTTGATTGTGGTTGTTCCGATTGATTTTTTGTCAAAGTTGACTTAATAGAATTTGACCAAATTTTGGTCGGTTCTGACTTGACATATTTTCAGTGTGGTCGTATCGATTGAATTCAGACAAATTAATTATACGTTAAACATTTGTTCTTACGTTTTTCTTCCATGGGAGAAGTGTAAGGTGGATATCATATGTTGAACTAGTTATTTTCCAATTTATTAAAAACCGTTCTTAATCAAACACAAAAATTACAAAAAAAATGGAGGGAAACAATAGAAATCTTCACAGTAAATAAATAAAAATTAAACTAAAAGTACCAAATAGATTTCATTAAGCTTGAAATTGTTCGAACACATTGTAAAGGGAGTGCTCACCTTACTATGTTATTGCTTCCTGCACCCATAAAATCACTAAAATACTTTTCACCACTGCACAACACTACCGTTATTAGTATTGTTACCGTCACCGTTTCCATAGTCACCATTTCAAGGAAGAAAACACTACCGCTACTAGTATTGTTACTGTCACCGTTTCCATAGTCACCAATCCTGTAAAGGAAGAAGAAAAGAGAAAATGTGATAAAGAATTTCATTCTGAAAAGTTTTTTCCGAAGGATTTCATCTGTTTAGAAACACACTTCATACATACAGGGGTCTTCATCAAAAAAATCATTTTGAAAAATATTATATGCATTTCAAAAAGTTTTTTTCTTTCAGAAATTCTAATTTCAAAATGCATTTCATATGTTTCGAAAATTCTTTTCCGAAAATTTTATTTGAAAGATTTTGTAAAACTTATTTAGGAAATTTTGGAAAGTTTGTTCCAGAAAGTTTACAGAACATGCAATTTGGAGGTCAGTTTTAAAAAGGATAAAATGATCATTTTGAAAATTGGAGGACGTGTCAAAAAAGATTGTGGGAGTGTAGAAAGTAAAAAAAGCCTCCTTATCCTTAAAGCAGGAAAACAATCCACAATTGTCCTTTTACTATATAGCAATATAGTTTTCCTTATTCACATTTTCAACATGCATTAAATATTTTCAATTAACGAATAAAATTTTTGTCTCTTCCTTCCTGATTGGAAAAAGGGGTAACTGTGTTATTGTTTGAAATATTAAAGGTGATAATGTGGTTTTTCATGAAGCAATTAGTTAGAATTTTCATATTTTTCCAACGAATCAATATTGCTACATTATGTGGGTTAAAATTACATTTTTAAAATGTTTATTTTATTATTAATATTTTAATTGAAAACATGTTAAAAGAATTAATTAACATAAGTGATAATGATTTTTCTTTTAATCCTAACATCCCAAATTTACTAACTTATAACAGATTAAATAAGATGTCAAATACAGATAAAACAAAATATATTTATCTTTAACTTATAGATATAATATTAATACAATTGTAAAAAAAATTATAATAATAAATATATCTAAAACAATTAAGGATAATTACTAGACAATCAAGAAGAAAACTCCGCAACATCACTGTCTTCCACTAAAGATGTTTCAATATCTATTCCTCAACTGCTCACACCAGTAAGTTAATCATCACGAAAGAAACAACACAACCACAAGAAAACACAAAAAACAAACATGGTAAGGTAATGTGAAAACTCATATTAGACTTAATTCATAAAAATACATCACTCATTCATAAAAACAATCATCTCACATATGAAGACTCATATTGGACTTAATTATTTAGATAAAACATTAATGTGAAATCTCGGGGAATCTTGCACCTTTGGTGGTGGAACAATTTGTCTACCCAAACTACCATACACAAGGTTAGTTTGTCAACATCTTTGGCCAAGGTAAAGCTCCTAAACTAATACTTCTTGCACCTTGCATCACATCTAGACTCTCACGTCAATGCTTACACTAATGAAATGTCACCATAGAATCTTTCCAAGAGATCCATGGAATCACACTAAACACACATGCAATACTCATCCTCATTACAATATCATACATGAATAAACACCATGAAAGAAGAAGACAATCTCAAAAGGTATCGCTCAATGTAAGCTATGGCATTTAGTGTCATTTTTCTCGAAAAAAGTTACACTCAACGACACTTTCTAGTGCTTAATGCCCTGGAGTAAAATGCTTAAGACCTGTACTATAAAGATGGCACTCAACAACACCTTGACATCGCTTATCGCTAAATCATTCACAAATATTGGCGCTTAGTGGCCTGAAGCTAAAATGCTCCCAGACCTCCACAATAAATTGACGTTCAACTTTAGCCTATGTCTGCTTAGCGTTGTATCAGACATAATCAGATGAACTTTTGTTACTTAGGGAAAATGAAACTTGTTCAAATGGTCAAATTGACATTTGCTTCTTAGTACTTTGGTAAAAAAAAACTTTTAATATTAAGGCACATACCAACTGGCTCAATTAATGAGATTCTAAGTTCCCCAATTAAAAAAAACTCAACCAAGACAAACAACATGACAAACATCTAAAACAAAATAGCAAATTCAATTTCATCATACAACTCGATCATGAAAATCACAATTTTAAGATATCTATAACTTTAAAAAACAATGCAATTATCTTTCCTTACTTAAGAGATAAATGAACTTAAAGAATCCCAAACCCCTTCAACCTCACAAGATATCCTATCTACACATAGAAAATACACCAATATGATCAGGATACACTATTAGAACCACTAATCAATAGAGATTCATATAGATAAATAAAACGACGCATGTAAGTGAATGAATGCTCACATGCAACATATAACAAAAAAGACCAAGAAAAAGATCTGAAACTAAACTTACACAAGCGGAGAAGCTAATCGGTCTCAATTTTTCAATTAGATGAGTAAAGAGGAAAAACCCTTAAAGAGAAGACAAAGAACTCTAGAAAAATGGTTTCTAGAGAGATGATGCTTGATGGCTTACCTCAAGGTTGAACGGTGAAACCATGCTAAAACATGTAGTGGTCAAGTGCAAAAAGGGGTTTGAAAATGCAGCAGAAGATTGTATTCCAGAGAGATGAAAATGCATTGGATGTGGTGTGTATGGTAAATTTCAGACTAGGTAGGCTTGTCCAGTTAGGGAAGGAGGCTAGAGGAGACTCAAGGTCTCTCTAGCTAGTGACTTTTAAGCAAAGAAAGGTGTTGGAGTGATCTCCACAATATTTTAATACAATTCTCAAAAGAACCAATTACATGGGAGGATCATTGATTTATAGTGAATTCAACTTCTATGTATACCCTAATCTACCCTCCTAATCATCAGGCACAATGTAGGCATCACATGACACATGTAAGTGCATGAAAACATATTTAACAAGTGGGGAAAAACGAGCAAAACATGTTACTTTGAGCTCTCTCTCTAACGTGGGTGCTAAGCAAGGGAAAAAGTCATTGGGCAAGATGTAGCTCGCTAGGCCTAGAATGCTCTAATGTTTTGCACCGAGCAACTTCTGATGCAGTTAGTTGAGCAAGTGAGGAACAAAGCTCATTGAACAAGTCTTGATGCCTTCCATGTGAACATGTCTTTATGTGTTCCATGTGAACAAGTTGAAAAGTGATTTTTTGGCATATGTTGTCTCCCATCCTTCTTGGATCTTCTTAGCCATGCTTTTTGTGACGAGTCCTTCAGTTAGACCCAAATCATTATGACATGTTTTAAAATAATAAAACTCATTCATGACAAAACTATTAATATTAAAATAATCAATGTTTACTATTTTTGAATTATTATCACTTCTAAAATATAATTTTTTAGATCTTTACATTAACCATTTGATCCAAGATTTATATCCTTATTATACCCATACCATGATTACTAAAAAATGGAAAAAAGTGGTTTATTTTTACTTTCTAGTTTTCAATATTTTTTATAAATTATATAGAAATAAACATTTTAGTTACATTATTTCCTGTATAAAACTTTAGGGTTAAATATGTTTTTAGTCCCTAAACTATTGACCGTTTCTGGTTTTCGTCCCTCTTTCAAAGTAAGGTACAATTTGGTCATCATTCTTTTCGAAACGTTCGTTTTACTCCTCGAAATTTTGGTTTTAGTCCTCATTTGTTGCTAAATGAGGACCAAATTTTTAAATAGTGTTTAGTTTTCGAGAACTAAAACGAACGTTTCGAAAAGAATGAGGACCAAATTGTACCTTACTTTGAAAGAGGGACGAAAACCAGAAACGATCAATAGTTTAGAGACTAAAAACATATTTAACCCAAAACTTTATAAACAAAAATAAATTAAAACTAAACTGGTATTCTGTACTCAACAGTAAAAATAGAAAGAAAGAAAAACTTAACCAAATACTCCATACTCAATAGCATTCCCATGATTGCAATTTCAACCATATTACCCCACAACAGGCTGTTGGGATAAAAATGCAAGGTTTCCATTGTAGGAAAAAAATTAACCATAAAAACTAAAACATTGTCAACAAATCTAGGAACCTCTTAAGCATCAAACGCATTTATAATATTCTTAGAAATCAGGATTTAAAAGAAATTACTCGCAGATAAATATAATTACTACAAATGAAAAGAACTGCTTACTACTAGATATGTGTACAAAACCAACCCCATGGTGAGGGAACCCTCATTAGCAATTGGAATCTTAACATTAACACACATCATCGATTAATAAAATACAAGGGGATGGAGTATTTTGCGTGTATGCCGCATGCATCAAAGTGTAAACATTGTATTAAGTTTGACCTCTCCCTCCATTTTCTTAATAAACAGGCAAATGAGTCGCTTTTGTTTGTAGGGAGTATCTTTTTTTTGTTGGCCAGTACATACACATTGTATGATTATCCAAATTCTCATATGCAATTTACATAAAATCTTTCAACATCACCCAAACTAACAATATCTTACAAATTAAAATCAATGTATCATAAATCTAAATGAGTACCCTCTCCTCGAGAAGTTGCAGACAAATTGGATGAATTCACAATTTCTTTGCCAAAATATCTTGACAGTATGAGTCGGGCAATGTTCTCAGCTGCCACTAGAGCTGTCAGTTTTTTTTAAAGCCCCAAGGCCGACCCTGGCCGTTTTATATTTAGCCCCATTTTTGTTGGCCATACTTTAGGGGGCTTTTTCAAAGCCCCTGGCCCCCCAAACCCCATCCAGATGGGCTGTGAGTGAAGTAGGGCCGGGTTAGCCCCCTGCCCCAAAACTTGCGACTATTCCCATCTTCTTCTGAACATCACTTCACTAAGCTTGACGGCCTCCCTCCCCCTCACTCTCGCCGCCCCTCCCTCCACTTCCTCCCGCCGTCTTCCCCGCCATGCTGGACCCCGGAGGAAACCTCCGCCCTCATCGACGCCTACCGCGACAAGTGGTCCTCCCTCGGCCGCACCAACCTTAAAGCCACCCACTGGCAAGAGGTCGTCGATGCCGTCACTGCCCAGTGCCCCAACGCTTCCCCCACTGCTAAAACCGTCGTCTAGTGCCGCCACAAAATGGAAAAACTCCACAAACACTACCGCACCGAAATCCAACGCCTCCGCTCCCTCCCTCTCCCTCGCCTCATCAACAACTCCACCACCGCTTCACCCTCCTCCTAGGTTCACTTCAAATCCATATATTCCATGGAAAAAGGCCCCAACAAACCCCACACCGACACCACCACCGCCACCAACCCCAACACCTCCACCAACTACCTCAATTTCCCGGACGAATTCCAACTCAATCTCTAACGCAATCTAATCTCGTGGGTTCATCTTTAACGCAATCTAATCTCGTGGCTCCATCCCCTCCTAGATCTACTCTCTAACCGGTACCAATTTTACATTCCTGCTTTCTTCGATTCATTGCAACGAATTCCAATGTGTCTCCATTGTTTTTTCATCTTGTTTCTCCCCCATTTCATGATCTATGCTCAATATCTCTGCTATGTTCGATTTCAATTGAACTCAATGTTGGAAATGTCGTTAGTGCTTCTGGTTTTCTACCAGCATCAATTAACCATCTGGGTCATTTCTAATACCCTAATAAATGGAATGTTTAAAGTTGTATACTTTCATGACTGTGTATGCTCCATGGATGGATTTTTCAATTGGGTTTTGATTAAGCTCTCTTTATGTGTTTGTGCATCATGTCACTTAGGGCGTTGTAGTTATATAACTGTGTTTCTGGATAAACTGATATATACAGAAGGAAACACTACATTAAACCAAACATACCCCATATAAATGAGCTTTGATGTTGTTTAGCTGAGATTTCTATTTTATCACACTGGTAATTACGATTTTATGGGTAATTGAGCATTCAGCAACGACAGGTGTGTTTAGTCTCAATTAGTCTTCTTTCTTCACAGGCTGTAGTAAGCTGTGTGGCTAGCCTTCCCCCTGAGCTCCTTCGCAATGTTATTAATAGATTGGAAGCAAGCGAGAGTACATGGCCTGCTCGTAAGCATGTCGTGGTAAGCTGACATACCATCTCTTCCTCTGCCTCAATCCTGGTAAGCTTTTTTGTTAACACTAACATATATGAATTTATCTGATCATCTTGTTTTTTTCTTACTTTAATTTGCTTTTACTGTGTAATTTTTGTGCTTATGGCCTCTGGTATTGATATATTTATTGACTTTTTCCTTTATCAATATGAGTCGTGGTCTCCTTTGAACATAGAATTTATTGCTGTTTCTTTGAGTTTTGGTTTAACTTAATTGCTTGTGATGTTCATTTCTATGTTTGGATTGGTGAAAAATGATGGAATGAGGTGGTTGTTTTTGAAATTTTGCATTGCATATTTTGGCCTTTTTACTTACTGCTAACTTGCCAACATTGCAGGTGAAGAGCGGAAGGCTTGTGCCTCCACCTCAATACTGAGCAATAGGGTATGTTTTAATGCATCAACTATTATAGTTTTCATGTGATATCTTTCATCCTTTTGCTGCGAAGAATGAAATTTGAGTTTCAGGATTCGTATTGGTTTAATTTGGTGCACGTGCACCAGACCTGGTTGGAAGACTCAGCGCAAGGTGAATGGTTTCTTTAGATGGTTCCTATAGCTTATAAGATAAACATGTTGGATCAGTTGGGTGTAGTTATCTTTTCCAAATTTATTTTCCCCTCTATCATGCTCTTTATGTTGCACTATAGTTTACCAATTAAGCACTTTTTTCTATCCATAATGTTCTAAATAAAAATAATAATACTTGTTGAATTGAAAGTGTTGTCTGTTCTGTATTTTGGTTGATATTGCAGTTTCACATGGAATAAAGTTGTTGTATTGTATTCAATCTTGCTCCAGTTCTACCGTTTCCTGAAAAGATGCAAAGGGTCCAACTTTTTTTGGCTCATGTCTCTATGCAAAAGATACCCTACTTGTCTCAAATGGCCTTTCTAGATCCACCCTAATATCAGTATAAGGGTCTAATAATTATTTTCTTTGCAATTATGCAAAATTTTGAATATAAGTGCAGTTTTGGTTTCATGCGTTGAATGCTGCAGGAACAATTTGAATCCAGTCAGCACAAGTTAAATTATTTCTGTTTATTCGTAGTAGTTGTGAAAAAAACTATTCTTTATGCAGATATATAGTGTAAAAAAAAATGCAGCAACATGTGAGATATATATAAAATTTGTAAGTGATTTTGCTATTGAAGTAAAAATATTGCTGAAGTTTTTAAATTTGATGTGAGAAGACAACACCAACTACTAGTGAGTTAATTAAGAACAAAAAGGGTACACCATTACAGATGCAGAATCACATGGTTGCAGTGATAAAATAGTATGATAATAAACATAGATAATCCTGTCACTTTTATCTAAAATACAGGTTCAAGTAGGCCACAAAAGGAAGCACCAATGCTTGTGTCTTTATTGGGACTAACCAACAGTTATATTTGTATTTACCAATTGTTTTATAAATTTTTTGTTTCTCTGTTTTTCATCTGTATCTTGATTATAATTTTTTTTTTCTCTACATAAAATTTGGTAAAAAGAAAGGCCCATGGGCTGGCCCTGACCCACAGGGCTTTGGGGGTATTTAGTCCCGTGGGCTTTTTTAATAAAGGGCTTTTTTTGACCCTGTGGGCTTTTTTGGCCCCAATCCATGTGGGCTAGGACCAAGTTTTATTATTGGGGCTTATTTGACAGCTCTAGCTGCCACGGCACTTGTCTCCATGGTGCTAGCTGCATTTTCAAATGCATTTACGTAGTATAGATGCCTCTTGTCCAATATAAATGGTGCAAATACTTCTGGGGCATGGTAATGAGGATATGCAGCCCAGTTTATCTGAATAGTCTCCTTCCTCACACTGCCAGTGATACCAATCAACAAAATATTACGACCTTGTTCAAGTTTTCTTTTTCTCGTTTTTGTAGGAGGGAGGGAAACGGGACGACATTTGATAGAAAGCTCAACAGTTAATGCAAAGATCAACAAGTAAATGTCAACATCAGGTTCGAAACCATATGTGTCCAACTTGCACCTTAGGACTAAATAATTGGGTTTGGCTCTTTAAAGTAAGCAAGTACAAGTGATATAAGTTGAAAAAAAGAATCAGCAGTTGATAATTCAACACAGATGATTTGTTATATATGTGCATGTAACGTCGAAAATTGATTTTGCTATCAACGATTGAGATTAGTTACTTTACCTATAAAATGAGGTGCTCATTTTAGAGAAGCTGAATTCTAATGATTTGTTAGAGCCCACATTGTTATTATTATGGACTAGACTTCTTTTCCAACAGCGCAGGTTTGTAAAGAAGGCTTTGGTATACAATCAGTAGTATAATTTCAGTGTCAAGGAACGGGAAATTAATTAACAAGTAGCAGATATTATTACCTGAAGATGCTATCCAGTAATGTGTCTTCCATTGGTTGACGAGAGAATAATTTATAAGTGGATTCTTTTTCATTGTGCTTCTTGAGAACTGCAATGCATGAAAATGGAAGGCTAGGATCCTCTACTGTGCCCACAAGATCAGGAATTTTTGTCTCAGCCTTGAGACCAAAATATGCCTAGTGCACAAGAAAGCAAATCCATCAGAAGTAACACCAACCACCATAAAAGGAAAACACATACAAAACGGACAAATACTAATCTCAGTAATTTTATGCCTCGAGTCTCAAATACTCACAGGGTTCAGAAAGCCCCTGACAAAAGTTGTATATGTGTGCTGCATTTTTCTCTCAGGAATCGAAATTGGGGGAATAAACTGAATATCTAACTCATCCAATGGTGTAGCAACCACAGCAACTTCACATTTATAACTGTTTCCTTTTGTTGAGTTGAGTTCATAAAAATCTCCAAGGTCAGCAACAGATTCTATTTCTTCGTGCAGGTGTAGTGCAACATCTGACCGATTAATCAGTCCAGCGGCCATTTGCCAGTTACCTCCTTTGACAGACCATAATCCTCCACCTGATCCTGCGAGAGAAACTGCCCCTCCCAACCCACTCATGGAGACACTCTGGCCATAATTAATACGTGTGATGACCTGCATAGATAAAACGAACAGAAGTCCATCTTCTGATCAGTTACTTTAAATCTTAGATATTGATCAATTATTTGTGTGAAATCGTTTGCTCTCTGGTAACAATGACTTCCACATAAAACCATTAATATTAATTGCAAACACAAATCCTGAAAACTAGTCAGGTTCTTTGAAGTATTGGCCATGGGCTCATGGCTTCCCAAATTGTTCGTCGTTAAGTAGGTAGTTTAATAACCCTCTCCAACCCCCACCCCACCCCACCAAACAAAAAAAAGGTGATCTGTCATATGTACACAAAAAACAGTTTTGTAACTCTGTTAACAGTGAAACAATGACAATCCTTCATAACAAAGCACCACTAGTCTACCACAATGACTGCTAGCAAATCATAACCAAAATAGTGCTATCAATGTACTCAGCAGAATCACCGAAACATTAATAGTGATTGAGATATACATTTGAAAGGATCAAAGGAATTCTTACAGTGACTAGTTCGTCGATCAACAAGTTAGACAACCCAGCATCCACTAATTCATCATGCAAAGTCCTTGTAGTAAGATTATATAGACCAGCCCACTGCAGCATCTCATCCACAGTCTCAAAAATGGGTCTCGAACTAGTGTCCTTATAGTAATTTAAGAATCTCTCAACAGCACTCTAAATTAAATAAAGCTTCGTCAGGAAACAATACATATTTGGGCTTAACTTAAATACAGGTAATTTGTTAATTAAACTTTTTTTTCACATCCCCCTCCCCTCCCCACTTTCACTAACTAAACTTTTTTGCATTGTTGGTTAACTTAAATACAGGTAATTTGTTAATTAAGAAAGAGTTTAATTTATACTACAAAATAAATCCCTATTAGATATTTATGTAAAAATATTTTCTAACAGTGTGTGTACTGTAGAAATGAAATTGAAGTCTTTCTTCACGAGATCAGCTTGTGTTGCCAAGTGAGTACTCGTCAGTGTGTGTGATTGTATTATTCCTCAGCAAATCAGTTTTTTTTTTTGATGAGGAGTACACTTGTGTATGCAAATTAAGCACTAAAAATGAATTATTTGAACGTGTAAAATCTGTATCTATACTTGTAAACTAGATCACCTTTGACAAAGATTCATTTAGTAAGTAATTAAATAATAACTGAGTAATTTACTCAACCACCTAGTAAGTATAACGGTTAAACAGTTGAAATACCTCAACGAAGTTTTGCATCTTGAAGAGCGAGAAGCCGTAGCGAAGGAACATGCGAGCGGAATTAAAGAGCGATAAGAGAGTATCGACAAATGGGAGTTCAAGAAGCTTATTGATGAGAGGAACATTGGAACTAAGAGTAACAGTTTTGAAAACGAACTTTTTCCCATTCCAAATGCCGAGAGAGAGGGGATCCGAATCAGGCTCGTTGATCTTCAGGTTCAAAATTTTCACGTAATCCACTGTGTGCAGGTTTTTAGGATGGAGAATGGAGGCTCCGGCCTCGAAGGTCTCCCCCGCAACCGTCACGGTGGCTATGCGGCCCCCGACGACGCCGTTACGCTCGAACACTCGGATATCGGTGGCTGGAGTGGACTCCGGGGAGTATTTACGGAGGAAATGGGCAACTGAGGAGCCGCCGATGCCGGCGCCGACGATGCATACAGTTGTTGATGGTTGCGGAGGGTCATCGGAGAGTGGTTGAGCTTGAGAGAGTGCGAGGAAGGTCAACAGGAAAGGCAGTGTGAGAGACATCATCTATTATTCTCAATTGTCATATATTCCCTGTAATCTCTTTCTGTTTTATTTTGAATCAAATCATAAAAAAATATATATGATCACAATCTGGAAATCTTCAAACTTTCATTCTGTTTTCTTTCTTAATTTTTTTAGGAAAGATTCTTTCAAAGTTTTTTTTTCTATTAAAATTTCGTTTATATGATTGTTTAATCAGAATATAATTTTAAAAATATTTTTTCAATCCAAATGGTACTATTGATTTTTGTAACCAAGATGAATTAAATGATATTGTAGTATTCATAAAATATGTTATCTATGGTAAGTTATTAAGTCACTTACTAACTTAGTTTGTGTTTAAAAATATATATTAAAAAGCATAAACTTTTTTTAGATGGTAAATATTATAGTTATTTTTTCCCAATTACTATCATTTATATTTTAATATATTTTTATTATTTATATTTTTATTTAGTATTATTAATTTCAATTATTTAAACATTATTAATTATTATAGTATTTGTAATACTAATTTAATATTTTTTATATAATTCAGATTTAACATTATAAATTGAAGCGATTAATAATATTTTAATGTTATACAATGAAAATCATAAAATATAAATTAAATATAACAGTGGTCTAAATTGATAAGTAAAAAATAATTTTGAAAAAAATAAAAATTTAATTAAAATAATATTTATTAAATCAACTCATTTAAATGAAATAATTTATTCAAATGAAGAAAAAGTCTATCTAACTTTAAAAAAAGGTACTACGATTTTTAATAAAAATTAAAAAAATCTAAAATTATAATTGCATGTTTTTAACTGAAAACATAAATTTATTTATACAATAAAACTTAGGTCGTTTTATTATTTACTTTACTAAATTTGTCTACTTTATCAAGTTATCATTTTAGAACTTATAAATTATAAATTTATCGTTTTAAAAAATTATTTTTTTATTTATAAATATTTTGTCGCACAACCACCGAACAGAAAGATACGTTTACCTTTTGTCTCTAAATATATTTTTTCCATACGGAATGTCGAAAATAATATTGAAATTTTTTTACACATCCTAGAAAATACGATATGAAGTAGATTCAAAAGCTTTCAAATTAGATATTTTAAATGAGTTATTGACAAATACACAGGGATTTGTGAATTTGGCGAACCTAGCCTGTAGCTTAAAGCAAGGGATTTCAAATTATTAGTTCAAATTAAGAACTCTAACAAGCAAGTAGAGAATATGTACCAACATCTAAGTTGATAGAGTTTGGGAGAGGGAATTTCCCGAAGTCTCAATTATTTGAGAAATTATTCTGAAAAGAACATTTTGAACTAGATTTTAGATGAGAAAGTTTATTTTACAAGGATTAATGTTAAATAGAATATAATTTAAAATTGATTGTAAAGTTATAGAACTCTAAGAATAATTTAGAATGACTTATTAGATTAGGAAAATTATTAGAGGAAAATTTTGATAGATAAATTAATTAGGAGCATGACTTATTAGATTTGGCTCTCAAGAATTATGGAGATTCATTGAGTAAGTGTATGACTTTGTGTTATTATAAATGAGAAAATATTAGAGATAAAGTGGAGTGGATTTATAAATATTAAGATATAGAAAAAGGAGTGATTTTGTGTTTAGAAACTCTAAATCAAAGAGAGAAAACAAAGAAAGAAAGAAGATGGGCATTTTGGAGAAGAAGATAGAGAGCGACGGGAAACTCTTAGTGTAAAGGAAGATTGATGATGTTTTAAGGTTGTAGATAAAACCTTATGATTGGCCAAGGTATGAAGAAACTTACTTTTTTTGTTTATGGTTGTATGTTATATGTGTTTTTGGTTATTTTGGATTGATAATCCTTGTTGATACATGTTTATATAAATTATGATTATGATTATATGTTGTTATATTGTTGGACAAGGATTTATGTATGCATGGACATAGGGTTCATGTAATATTTGTGTTGGGTTTTCCGTATAAATTTATGTATGGGTTGTTGGGTTATCCCAACAGAGGGTTTGATGCTAAGAGAGAACAAAGTTATGATGATTGGGGGTTTTCATGCAAATATATAATGTAAGGGTGTGGTAATATTCATATACATTATAATTAGGTTTATTCGGGGTATAACATGTTAATGATTGGATTTGGATGATTCAAGTGATGTATTATATGTATTGGAGTATGTTTACATGGGTATGTGATGCTTGAATGAATGTATGATGTGTTAAGTATGTTTCCACGTGATTTAGGGTTGATGTATGTATGTTTGAATGCTTGAATCATGTTTAGAATGTGTTTCGATTCGGAATTAATCGATTATCATTAGTTATAATCGATTATCTGCGTGTCCATGTTGAGTATGGTTGCGGGAATAATCGATTATCTGGGATGATAATTATCTGGGATGATAATCGATTATCCCTTCTGCGTGATGTTTCTGGGTAAGGAGCTGTGGAACGTGATGATAATCAGAGATTGAGGTTAATGGTTAAGTTTATGGTTAAGTTTGACTTGTGGTTGAGGATTCGAGCATGAGTAAGTGTTGAGGTATATTTGAGTATGTGATTGATGAGCATGAGAGTGGAGGATAAGTCTACTTGTTGTACCTCATAATCTTGGTGATATCTGCGGATAGGTCCTTCCTTTTGCCTTGTGCATTGGAAGGATTGTTCGGGTATTGAGTCTTCCTTGTGTGGGGTGAATGCGTGGTCATTATCCTTATGTGGCAGGATTACATGTTCATTAGCTGCATCGCGGGACTACTCGAGCATATTTGTAGGGGACGCTACATATGATCTGTAGGGGAGGCTACAAATGTCCTGTAGTGGAGACTACAAGTGGGCTATAAGACTGGCTACAGTCGGTGAGGTAGGGTACAAGAGTGAGACAGACTCTTTCCATTGTGGTGTTTATGGTATGGTGATGCTCATGGTGTTGTTTATAACTGTGATAAACATGATCGTAGTGTGTCTATGATGATGATCATAATATTTGAGATGCTTCAGGTGATGTTATGTTGATAGCACTGTTACTATAATAGTTATAGTAAGTAGTTAGCTTAGGCGCTAATGAGTGGATAGGCCAAGGGTCTATGGGTGAGATCTTAGTGATGACAACAAGCTTCTAGGGTCAAGGATTGAGTATTGAAGATCAAGGATTGATGATTGAGTAATTCATTATGATTAAGTTTTTGTGTTAGAGGATTAGGAATCTTGTTGTTATTACTGCTGGATATGAGGTGGTTTATGGTTGATATATTCAATGTGTTTATATCTTATTATTATTATGGTTGTTTTATCGGTAGCTTATCGATAACAGTTGAAAAACCGTTATTTTTATACTTAATTTTGATATTAAAAACACCCTTTATGACTTAGAAACTAACTTGAAATCATGCTTTTGATTAAATTATGAGAATAAGAGAGTTGAATGAGTTTTATGCTTATTTTTCCTTTTTTGACAGGAATTAAGATGAATTGGATGAAGAAGTTGAAGTAGCAAGGAGCTAGAGTCATGAAAGGATGGAAAAGTGGCACATAGAAGAACCACTGTTTCACGCCTGGGCGCCACCGCTGAGTGCCAGTCCGGAAGTGCAACCACTGTTTCACACCTGGGCGCCATCGCTGAGCGCCAACTTAGTTCTGAAAGCACTGTTTCATGCTTGGGCGCCATCGCTGAGCGCCAGTTTGGTTTTGAAAGCACTGTTTCACGCTTGGGCGCCACCGCTGAGGGTCAAAAGAGTGTCGTAGCTATCGCTGAGCGCCCTTTTGGGGCGCTGAGTGCTGACGACGTGGGCTTGGGCTTTTTTTTTGTATTTTTAATGAACTATTTAAGGTTTTGGACGTTTTAGGGTTCATATCTTTGGACAGAAAGAGGCAAAAATACACTCCTTTCACCCCTCGGAGACGGATTTTGGATGCGGAAGCTCCGATCTTCAACTTTTAGGGTTTTATCTTTCATTCTTTTCATTATTTTCATCTAGTTTCACCATGTCTATGGTGAACTAAACCTCCATTGATGTTGGGGAAACGATGTAATCCTTTGAATCTCTCATGTATTGAATTGATTCTTTTTATAAAATGCTTTACTTCATTAATTGTTAGGGTTTTTCCTCTACACTCTATTCATGCTTTGTTTAACTCATTCAATTGCATGATTATTGATTTTGTCACTATGGACACATATGAGAAAATCTAGAACTGGGGAAAAATTCTCCCAAAAGCAATATTACCTAGACATAGGGATAGGAGGGTTGGTTGCCTTTAAGCTTCTGTGCGAATGTAATGCATGATTAATTGCTAGGGATACAAGACACTGTAAACTAGTAATTAGAAGTAGGCTTTCTTCACCGAGACATCGGGTTTAAGGGAAATTGGAAAGTGGCATTAACATTAATGAAGAAGATGAATTCATAAATACATGAAAGTGGATAGAATAAGTCGGAAACCCCAACAACATAATCATTCCATATTTTATATCAATCACCTTTGCATCTTTCAATCCAATTGATCAACACTTGCATTCATATTTATTTTCCGCAATATAAACACAATTATTTCGTTTACAAGTCTTAATTAATCAAGAAACCATATGAATATTTAGGCTGTGAGTCTCTAGGGAAACGATACTTGGTCTTACCAATTATTATTGCTTGATACGATTCGGTACACTTGCTGAAGTGTTAACAAGTTTTTGGCGCCGTTGCCGGGGACTCGTGGTTTAACTATTCTATTCGTGTGAGTATTGATTAATTTTGACTTGATTTTTTTTTATTTTTCGTTTTGTTTTGTTTAAAAGTGCTTTTTAGGGGTTTGTTTTCTTGTGTATGCAGGGTATAATTTGGACTAGAAGCAAGAAAACAACGAAACTTCTTCTTGAAGGATTGGATGAGAGTAGAAGGAGAAGGAGAATTCGAACATCTAGAGAATTATTTCCTTCTCCGGAGACACTTTTACAACCCTCAGCACAAAGATCTGACCGGAGTATTGAAGAAATGGCTGGAGAAAATAATGGCAGACGCACTCTGGCGAATTACACCACTGTTGTTGGCCCTCATCACTTTAATAGCATTGCTAGGCCAAGGGTTAATCCTACAAACATGGAGGTGAAACCGGCATTGATACAATTGGTGAAGAGCAACCAATTTAATGGACTGTCTCATGAAAGTCCATATGAGCATCTGACAACATTCAACGAGATTTGCAACACTGTAAAGATCAATGGTGTTCCGGATGACGCTATAAATCTTAGTTTGTTTCCTTTCTCATTGGGAGGAAATGCTAAGTTATGGTTGAATTCTTTCCCGGAGGATAGCCTTACTGAATGGGAAGCTGTGGTTTCAAAGTTTCTAAAAAAGTACTTCCCACAGTCCAAAATCAACAAAGTGAAGCAAAAAATTTCTTCTTTTAGGCAAGGTATGGAGGAGAGGTTAGATCAAGCGTGGGATAGATACAAAAGCTTGTTGAGAAAGACGCCCACTCATGGCTTTGATGAAGCAACAATAGTCATTCTTTTCCTTGGAGGTCTTGGTTCACAAACCAAATTGATGCTGGATGCCTCAGCTGGAGGTAATATCAAGTGTAAAACTCTAGAGGAAGCTTTCAAATTGATAGACAACATGGCTACTAATTACAACGAGATGCATAGTGAAAGAGGAGCTCCACCTCAACAGAAGGGAGTCCTACAATTGCAATCTCAAGATGCCTTGCTTGCACAAAATAAAATTATAACTCAACAGTTGGAGAATTTGACAAAGACACTCGCTCAGTTGCCAAAGGAGCTGAAGAATGTTTCACAGGTTCAACAACAACTCTGTGAATTATGTGGTGGTGATCATATCAATGGTCAATGTGCTTTTCCAGTGGAGGCCCTATAAGATGCCAATTTTATGGGTAATCAATTCCAATACCGCCAAGGAAACTTCAACCAAGGGTGGAAACCTCATCCAAGCATGGGTCAAGGTCAAAATGGACAAGCTGGACAAGCAGAAAAATTTAATACACCACAGCAACAACCATCACTATGTTAACAAGTCTCTGCATTAAATGAGAGATCAATAAAGCTAGAAGACACTCTTCAACAATTTATGCAGGTAACTATCTCCAATCACAAAAGCACTGAAGCTGCTATAAGAAATTTGGAGATGCAGGTTGGCAAGCTAGCCAAAAAGATGGAAGATAAAGCGGAAAAGCAATTTGAGGCTAACACTGAGGTTAACCCTAAGGAAGAGTGTAAAGCTATTGTGAGCATAGATGATGAGAGGGTGGAAGAGAGCAAAGAAAGAGTTGAGTTAGAAAAGAGAGAAGAAAGAATATGTGAGGTTGAGACGAGAGAAAAAGAAAAGAAGAGGGGACAGAAAAATTGTGAGAAAAGTGAAAAAGTTCTTCCTTATCCTAAGGTGAGAGAAAAATTTGATAAATAGAGACAATATGAGCGTTTTATAGAGATCTTCAGGCAATTGGAGATTAAAATACCTTTGAATGAAGCACTGCAGCAAATTCCTGCTTATGCTAAGCACATGAAGTGATTCCTCACAGAAAAGAGATATTTAGATGAGGAGACTATTGATGAATAGGGAGATTGCAGTGTTATTTTGGAGAAACCACTTCCTCCAAAAGTGAAAGATCCAGGAAGTGATGGAGGACCATCTAAGCTACAAATAGGACCTCTAACTAGAGCCATGGCTAGAAGAATCCAAGAAGAAGAAGAGCACTCACTACTTTACTCTTATGGAGTATTACTTATTAAAACCTTCTTCTCTTTAAATAAATCCATTTACTTTGTTTAGTAGGACAATAAAGGTTGGAAGGATCCTAGGAAGATTGACAAGCAAGAGGGAATAAAGGAGGCAAAGAAGAGTAGCTTTAAAGTGCTTTACGGATTGGAGCTACTACATTCCGGTTTGAAAAAGCAAGGAAGATTGCCACTATGAACCAACTTCCTCATTGCACATGTGCTTGATTAGCTGGCTTCTGAACATTATGTTACACGCCTTGTAGTCTCTCTAGTGCACTTATCTTAGCTTGCTAGGCACGTTGTAGAGTCTTCTCTTCTTCTATAAAAGGGAGACTCATTTCTTTGTAAAGGAACTTGAATTGAAAGAGTGTTATGCTGTTGAAATCCAGCCACTACTTTTTCGAGTTCCTTGCTTGAGCTTCTTTACCTTATCTTCCTCTAGCTCCCTTCCCCGCTGGAAGGCCATTTGAGTTAGAACTCTACCTCACACACACCTCCAAACACTGCCAGACATTCCATCAGACACTTTATATGCACTGTCTTCTTCATCCTTCACTTCAATCCGCTGCCATCTCCAGATCTGAGGAGGTGTTTCTTCTTGAAGATAGAAGCTGCTTCTATCAGGAAGTTTTACTATTCCTTGCATCATTGGGAAGGTTAAGATAAGGAAAGCCTTAATTGATTTAGGGTCAAGCATTAATTTGAAGCCCTTATCTATGCTTGAAAGGATTGGTGATCTTGACGTCAAGCCAACAAAGGTGACTTTGCTCATGGCGGATGGGTATTCTAAGAAACCCTATGGTGTAGCGGAAGATGTTGTGGTTTGTATAGAGAAACTTAAATTCCTGGTGGATTTTGTGGTGATGGAGATGGAGGAAGACGAAAAGATCCCAATTATTCTCGGGAGACCGTTTATGAAAACGGAAAAGGTCATCATCAATGTGGATGATGGGATGATAGTGCTTCAAGACCGAGAGAAAAATGTGATCTTTAATGTATTCAAAGCTGAGCAGCAGATTCAAGAGAAGAAGACTAGTCATAAAGCTGCATGTAAGGATGCACTAGTGATTAGCCGTAAAGCTGTCAAGCCGGTCATCAAAGGTAAAAATTGTTTCTTGTCACAGGTTAGGGAAGAAGAAAAAGATGACAAAGGAAGGATGGTTCATGGTGACTTGATGGATGCACAATTCAAACTTGGCACACCGGTAAGATTCAAGAACAAGTTGTGGGTTGTGAAAGACTTCAAAGAGAATGGAGTGATAGAAATTGAAGCTCCATATTCAAGATGAGTCAAGAAGGTGGACCGTAAGCAATTGATGAGTTGGTGTGATTAAAGCAAGGAGAACACCAAATCTAAAGATGGAACTTGAGCTTTATTGGGTCAAGCTAATGACGTTAAAAGAGCGCTTACTGGGAGACACCCCAGTGATTTGAGAACATTAATTTCTTTGAGTTTGTTTATTTTGGTGATGTACTTTGAAACTTTGGAACATTATTTTATTTGGGTATAACATCTACTAATGGATGCTAGGTGGTTGAGTATCTACTAAAGGATACCATGTTTAGACACACCTACTGATGGATGTTGGTAAGAAAGATATGCATCTACTGAAGGATGTTGAAGGATTCATGGGTCAGGCTCGTGACGTTAAACAAGCGGTACCTGGGAGGCAACCCAGTTGTTTGAATTTATTTTTGTTCTAGTTGCATTATAGGTTTTAATTGTTGAATGTTTGAGTGATGTGAGAGATTAAATGCATTGATTAAGAGAGAGTATGTGAAGTGAGTGGAAAATACTTGAATTCAAAAAAATTAGAGTTGAATTTGAGTGAATATTGGTTAAGTACGTTTAGGGCAAGCAAGACAAGAGGAGTAAGAGTGTCGCGTTCACCGCTCAGCGCCAGTTTGGGGCGCTGAGTGCGACTTCTGCAGAACTAGATTTTAGGCTTAAGTTGGGCTCATCGTGAGTTGGCCCATTAGGTTCTTTTCTTACCCTAGGTCTCATCCTAGCCACCCCTTTCACTCTTCACTCTTTCTAGCCACTTCAAAACACTCTCCAATGGGTTTCTCTCCACTTTCTCCTTCATCTTCCTCCACAAAACCCTTTCTCCACCCATTTTGCATCACTTCTTCATCCAAGTTTGGGGTTTTGTTGTGAGCACTATTGTTAGGGTTTGTTCTTCTAAATTTCACTTGGCATTCTTCACACATTGAGCATCTCCAACCAAGTAAGTACATGCATTTTACATTCTAGGGCATTTGAAAGCATGATTTTGAATGAATGTTGTGGTCCAAGCATGATTTTTGAAGAAATTTGATATCTATGCATGATTTGTTGACAGAATCATTGTTTAGACTAATTAAAATGCTTGATTGATGATTGGAATTGTGAAAAATGCATGTGGGTAGTATTGAAGGCTAGCCAAGGCCATTTTTGAAAACTGCACTGAGTGGTGCTGAGGGCCCTCTGAGGGGCGCTCAACGCGATTTTGTAGATGTTGTTTTGCTGGTTGCTGGACCTTTATGGTTGTTTGGTTGAAGGTTTCTTGATGCAGGTGACGCTGAGGGCCCCTTGTTTTGTCCTTAGCGGTGATGAGAAGAGTGGTGTTAGATTGTTTTGATGGTTCATATACTAATGCTTGATTATGCCTCTTGTGATTTTGTGAATTGTTGTTGATGCAGGGATGGCTTCATCATCAGGGAAGAGAGGGAAAACCATGGGAAACAAGAGAAAGGATCCGGAAAGGTTTTATTTAAACAAGTTTCTTTCTTATAAGCATGACCGACATTTAGGGAAAGTTCAAGATCGAAGGCTCTTGATGGAGAGAAAATTGGGGTGGATACCATCCTTAGACCCATAATTTGGAGAAGAAGTAGAAAGAAGAGAATGGGAGAAACTAGCTGCTTACGTTAAGCCAACAAACATAGCATTGGTCAAGGAATTTTACACCAATGCAAGGCCAATTGGCAACACTCACACAGAGAATTACATGAGTTATTGAGAGGAAATATTATTCGGTATGACCCTGATACTATTAACAGGTTTTTGCGTCCTGAATGGGCCAATGAACAATGTCAGTTTGCACTGAGTATGGATGAGATAGTAGAGTTTGATGATGTGGAGAAGATATTGTGTGTACTTGGAGGACGCTTCCAAAGGAAAAGGAATGATGTACCCATCTATATTAGAAGATCTCAGTTGACTCCTTTGTCAAAATATTGGATGACATTCACTCATGCCAATATTCAGCCGTGTTCTCATGTGTCTGATATTACTGTTCATAGGGCTATCTTTCTATATTGTGCGTTGAAAGGGTTGAATATTAATATTGGGCAAGTCATAGAAAATGAGATTCATACTTGTGCTACTTCTGTGAATAACAAAGCACCTTTGGGGCATCAATCTCTGATCACACATCTGTGTGAACTAGCTGGGGTGAATACTTCCACAACGCCAATGGAGAGACTAAGGAAGGAGATTGATGATTCCTATTATAGCCAGTATTGCATGACGGATGAGGCGGCCCAGCAGGTGCCACCACCACGTCCTCCTATAGTTCATAGGAGGGCTCCACTTCCAGCACAGGAACCACCTTAGGATGCACAACCTTTTCAGATGAGGGATATGTATATGTCCCTGATGGAGTCTAGGATGCAGGCATTGCATAGAGGGCAGGTGGCCACTACGAAGATGATTATAGGGTTGTATGATACACCCCATAGCCGGCAGTGGACGATGGATGAGTTCAATACTATAATGGGATGGCCAGAGGATCAGGCGCATGCTAGTGTTGCTAGAGCAGCTGAAGCTTCAGCTATGGAAGATGATGATTATGAAGATGGTGATGAAGAAGAGACAGATGATGATGAGGAGGAGGACTCAAATTAATGATGATAGCATTTACTGATGAATGTTATTTGCAGTAGAACATGATGTTTCTTATCTTTGTTTTATGAACTCTATTTTGCTTCAGTTTTTAGAATAGGTGTTGATGTACTCTGTTTAAGACCTATATCTGATGTGATGGTTTGACATTGATTTGTGTGTGATGAGTATTGCTTGATGATGCTTTGATATTGATTGATGTTGAGATGTTGCACAGGATGCTTGATATACAGGTGATTGTTCACAAACTGTGTGAACAGATGCATGATGTTATGATTGTGGTTATGATGCTTAGCAGGATGTGTATTTGGTGTATGTGGAACATTGAATTAGCTTGTGTGAGGTTTTGAACTCCAGAGTATTTGTTTGAATGATTGCTATTCTTTTGAAAGCATGAATGATTTTGCCCAGGTTTCTGTGATTGAACTACTCGTTTACTTGTGTCACATGATTAAGGCCATTTTTGATTACCCTCTTTCTTAGCAAATGCATGATTTGTACCCAAATGAAAAAGAGCATGAAGTGTTCTACCCTTTTTGAACCTTAAGCCTTAAACATATCCCTTGGGAAAATCTTTACCTTGAGTTAAGTTGAGAATCATTGTGTAGTATTGATAAAGGTTCAAGTTTGGGGTTGATTGGGAGAATTGAAAAGGAAAGTAATAAAAAGCATGGAGCTATGTGTTTAGCAAGTATGAAAAGAGAAAAGAAAATAAAATGCAAAGAAAGAAAAGCTCAATGCAAAAGGGGGAAAGTTGGGAATGAGTGAGATTGGTTTGTCCAAAGAGAGATTGAACTTGAATGATAAATTTATGAATGACTCTCTTAACTTAAGGATTTTGTGATCTTGAAAAACCAATTTTCCTTCTTAGCCCAACCACATTACAAGCCATGAAAATTCCTTGGGATGATACTTGCCTGTGAGTATGATTGATTGTGTGAAATGAAAGGCAATTTTGTTCTATGTGACATTGGGATAGTAGAGTGAAGGAGTGACCTCTATATAATCAAAGCATGTGCACATCTTGACTGAATTATGTTTGATGAGCTGATTTGAGTAATTACTTGTCTTGGAAGAAAGAGTTTTTGAATGTGTTGAACCATTGCATTGATTGGTGGAAGACTAAGTTATATCTTGTTTCCTTGAGGACAAGCAAAGTTCAAAGCTTGGGGTTGTGATAACGGTTGAAAAACCGTTATTTTTATACTTAATTTTGATATTAAAAACACCCTTTATGACTTAGAAACTAGGTTGAAATCATGCTTTTGATTAAGTTATGAGAATAAGAGAGTTGAATGGGTTTTATGCTTATTTTTCCTTATTTTGACAGGAATTAAGATGAATTGGATGAAGAAGTTGAAGTAGCAAGGAGCTAGAGTCATTAAAGGCTGGACAAGTGGCACATAAAAGAACCACTGTTTCACGCCTGGATGCCACCGCTGAGTGCCAGTCTGGAAGTGCAACCACTATTTCACGCCTGGATGCCACCGCTGAGCGCCAACTTAGTTTTGAAAGCACTGTTTCACGCTTGGGCAACACCGCTGAGTGCCAGTTTGGTTTTGAAAGCACTGTTTTTGATGCTTGGGCGCCACTCTTGAGGGTCAAAAGAGTGTCGTAGCTACTGCTGAGCGCCCTTTTGGGACGCTGAGCGCTGACAACGTGGCTTGAGCTATGTTTTTGTATTTTTAATGAACTATTTAAGGTTTTGGACGTTCTAAGGTTCATATCTTTGGACAAAAAGGGGCAAAAATACACTACTTTCACCCCTCGGAGGCGGATTTTGGATGCGGAAGCTCCGATCTTCAACTTTTAGGTTCTTGTTTATAGAAAATACACTGTGATAATCGATTATCACTTAAGATAATAAATTATCTTAGTGAAAATTTCCCAGATTTGTCACACATGAGAAGATAATCGATTATCATCCCAAATAATCGATTATTCCCAAAACAACAGTCACAACCAATGCGTAGATAATCCATTATAACTAGTGATAATCAATTATTGTCGAAACGAAACACATTCTAAACATAATTCAAGTCTACAAACACACATGCAACAACCCTAAATCTCTAGGGAAAGTCCCCCAAAACATCATGCATGCATTCAAGCCTCACATACCCTTATGAACATACCCTAATACATACATTACATCACTTGAATAATCCAAAACTTATCATTATGCAGATTATAACCCAAACAAACCTAATATTCTACACATGATTATAATACCATCTTCATAACATATATTTGCATGATAAAACCCTCAATTATCATAACTTTGTTCTCCCTTAACATCAAACCCCATTATGGGTGATGAATCAATACTTTCTACTATTCACTTAGCTTATTGTACTACATTTGATTAGGAAATTATGCTTAATTGTCCAATATTTCCTCAGTTTTGATATTTGGGCTTAATTTCACCAGTAATTCTTATTTTAGTTAATTTGAATTATCTTAGGCTAATTATGTCCATTATTAATTGCAGGGAATTGTTTGGAATATTATTTTAGGACTTCAAGAGGGCAATAACGTCAATAACCACTCTCCACATAGGCGTTTTAGATTTAATTCAAGTGTAATTTCATTTTTAGGTAGTTTTTGGACATATTTGACTTTTTGGGCCGTTTTTGGGTCATTTTTGTGGAGACCCATTAGTGGGCTGACCTAGGATTGTGTGCAAAAGGGGGGCAAACCCCAAACACACCTCTTACTCTCTCTTTTTACGTTTTCTTGCACTGTGGACAACAAGGGAGAGCTCCCCCAATTTGGGGTTTTAGGCTTTCATTTACATTTCAATGCAATTTCAATTTCGGTTATTGCTTTCAATTTTATTTCCAATTCTAGTTTCGTTTTAAACTTTGCCATTTATGTTTCAGAATTGGTTTCGTTTTCCAGTTTTGCACTTGTGTTTTCTAGCTCTGAATTTACGTTTTCTGCCTCTGTTTCAATTCGTTTTGATGTTGTTGTGTCTCGTTTATGTATTGTTGAATTTCGTTTTAATGGAAGAGTGAATCTGTTTGGGTTGATGATTATGGATATTGCTTTGCATCCTTGAGATTTCTCGATTGTATTGATGGGGCATTTGTTGAGACTTCGACAAGTGTACCAAATCGTACAAGTAATATAAAATGGTAAGTAATATAAACTGGTAAGTGATGAGTCAATATATTCTTGACTTCACTTAGTTTATTGTGCTATAATTAATCAGGGAATTGTGCTTAAATATCTGGTATTTTTCCGTTTTTGCTGATTGTGCTTAATTTGATCAGAAATTCTTATTTTAATTAATTTGAATTATCTGAGGCTAATTATTTGCATTATTAATTGTAGGGAAATTGTTAGATAATATTTTGGGACTTAAAGAGAAATGCCACATGAATTATATTTTAAGCTAAAATGAGAGAGGAGGTGTGAAATTCAATTATGGGAGTGCACACGGAGTAGTTGATTTTGTTTTGGGCTTGGAGAAGTGGATTTCAAGTGGTGTGTTTAGAGAAAAAAAATGTATTGTCCAACTAGAGAAAGAAGTGCACGCTGGGTGGAAGAGAAAAAACACCACACGATCCATGACAATTTTATTTTGAGCAGGTTGGGAATCAACTTTGCACATTGGGCTGCCACGTCCAGCTTAGGAGAAAACTAACTTCATTTTGGTAGCACACGGCAGCAACACCTCACCTGCACACGGACAACAAGTGTCATGATCTTAGTCCAAGGCAGCAGCAACACGTCAGGCCCATAGGGAGCGTCTAGCAAAAGCAGCAACAGCGGGTGGTGTCAAACAGAAGAAGCTGGTCCAGCAGCTTTGAATTAGTACAACAGCCCACATTGAATCACACGTCTAGGAGGTGCTTTTAGAGGTGCATCGGCCCACACTTGGCACGTACAGTAGCCTTCACGGTCCAACAACTCCCATCCAGCAATTGGCAGCACACTTGGCAGGGCCCAGCAATAGCCACGTTGAGGAGAGTATAATGGGCTTAAGGTGTGTGCTTGGAGAGAAAGAGGTGCACACGGAAGATAGCAGCAAGGGCATCTCGGTCTTGGGCTGGAAGGAAGCAGCACACGCTGCTTGTCATGCCAAGTCACCACGGGTGATTGAATTTTGAATTGGAAGCTCCATCTGCAAGCTTGGAGGGGTGCACACGGAAATAACTTCAACATCCAACAAGGCTACAGAGATGGAGGGCTTCACGCGGACAAAGCTTGGCACATGTTGGAATAAAAAGCTGTAGCCGCCACCGTAGAGGGGGGGCTGGAGAAAGAAAGCACGCATGGAGGGCTACGGGTAGCAGCATGAAAGCATATGATTGATTTTGGAAGAAGTGCTCTCGGTTTTTCTTTCTTTGAGAAGATGGCACGCTGATTCTGGGTCTGGAGCTGGTGCAGCAGCCACTTTCTCAGATTTTTTTGGCTTTGCTTTTGAATGTTGTTTGTAGAGCTTCTATGCTTAGGCTTGAACATTTTTTTAACTACACGGAGATTAGATGGAGAGCACCATTTGTATTTCTTTTAAAGTTAAAACAACAGCTTTAGTTTCTTTCTCTTGCAGCAGCCAGCCGCCACTTAGGGTGTTGCTAATTTGTCCGCTGGGTTCACACACTCTTGCATTAAAGTTTTATTTATAGTCACAATATGCAATTCATTTACTACCAACTGCTTCTTTTATTCCAACTATCGTGCATTTAAAGATTATTCCCAATGGTATGTGTATTTAATGTTTTAGCTTAAGTGTTGCATTTAAATATCATACTACATGTTTCTTTATTATCTGCTACATTTTAATTAGTTTACACACCTTGCTTTAGAACAGTTCAGTCATTTGTAGGAACGTTCGGTCTTCATTCTGTTTTCATTTACTTTAATGTTTCCAATTGTATTCAGTTGTGTTTAATTGTCATTTTTAATTTCGTCATTTACATTCACAAAAACACTCTCAAAAAAACCCCCCACTACGTGTTTGACCTAAGATTCGAACCACATTTGGTCCTTGAGACACGACCTAGGAGTCACTTCCTAGCATTATACTGCATTCTTATTTGCACATCAAATTTGATGGGCCGCGACAGCCGCATCAGTAAGACCAAGTATTGTGTCCCAAGAGACTCTCGACACTAGACAATCGTGTGATAACTCGATCAATTAAGACTTAAAAAGAACAAAATCAGTGGTTTAGAATGCAAATACAGAAAGTTAAATATGAATGAAGTTTTGATCAATTGAAGAGTAGCACAACGGTGAACGGATGAGGTTTAGGTTATGAGATAAATATGTTGTTGGGGTTAGATTTCACCAAGTTTACTCTCATGTATATAAGAATTCTTCTTCTTTGATTAAAGTCAACGCCACTCACTAAATTACTTAAAACCCAATCCATCAGTGAAGAAAGCCTATCCTTAATTACTAGTTCATACAATTCCTAGCATTCCTAATGATTAAATCTGAAGATCAGGAGCTTAAGACGACCAAGACTCATACTCCCATCCCTGAGAAATACTGCTCTTGGGAATAATTCTACTAGAACCTGAATTATAAGCAACCTCCCGGCACTCATGCAATTCATACATCACACTATGAATGAGTTAAACAAAGCGAGCATTGATCACAGAAGAATTACCCTAACAGTTAATGAAAGAAGCATAAATTATTAAGAATAAATTCAAATACATGAGAGTTCACAAGGTTACATCATCCCCCAACTACAAATAGAAGTTAGTTCCCCATTGTCATGGAGAAACTAGATGTACAATAGAGAAAAATGAGATAGAAAAACCCTAAAAGTTGAAGATGGACGCTCTCGCATCCAAATCCGCCTTCAAAGAGTGGAAGAGTGTGTTGTTGTGCCTCCTCTGCCAAAGATACAAAACCTAGGGCGTCTGGGTTCTTTAAATAAAGTGGAATCAAGACAGAAATGAAGCCCAGGCCCATCTTGGTGGCGCTCAGCGCCCCACTTAGGGCGCCCGGGCGGGCTGCGATACCAAAACTGACGCTCAACTTCACTCAGAGGGCAAGCAGGTGTGGTTCAGGAAAAGTGGCGCTCAACGCCCCAAAAATGGCACCCGCGCGTGCTGCGATACTAAAACTGACGCTTAGCTTCACTTGGAGGGCAAGCAGGCGTGATTCTTCAAGAAATTGGTGCTCAGCGCCCCAAAAAGGGCGCCCAGGCGGTGTGCGGTAGGCTTTGGCGCTGAGGGCTCCAAAAAAGGCGCTCAAGCTTCGGGCCTTCCTACTTTCTGGTGCTTTTTCAGTTCTTTCTGAGCTCCATCTCCTTGGCGCTTCAGCTTTGCTTCCATATTATCTCATTTCCTGCCAAAACAAGGGAATTTAGTCATAGAATCATCAAGTTCAACCTTAACTCTCTTATTCACACAACTTAACAGAAAAACATGATTCAAGCAAGTTTCTAAGTAGAAAATGGTGCATTTAGTATCAAAATCACATCACAGATAATGGTATTTTCAACCGTTATCAGCTGTTCTTGCCTTGCATGAAGTCAATTCAGTTTGTGTTTGCAATTGGGTATACGCTTAGTTACCCAATTGATGTTTGATTTTTGCTTAGTTAATTGGACTGTGGGTGTAGATTTGATTGGATTCATGCAATGTGTTTGCTTAATTCACGTTTTTGAAGACCAGGTTAACCTTCGCTTAGTTGGTTAATTCATGTTTGATTTGGGACGAGAGTAGTGTTTAATTGTGTTAATTCGTAATTGGAAGGATTGCAATTGATGTAGACACTAACCTGTTTTGAGTTTGTGTTGAATTTGAGTTTTAATTTAGTTCATTTTCATTCACAAAAACACCTTTAAACCCCTTCTCCCACCAAGTGTTTGATCTAATGACTGAACCAATATTTGGTCCTTGAGAGAATACCTAGGAGTCACTTCCTAGCTTATACTACACTTAATTGCATATTAATTTGATTCGGGTACGACCTCGATCAATGGGATAACCCAACCAAACCATAGATACATTCATAGGGAAAACCCAACACAAACATGATATAAACCCTATCATCATGCATGCATAAACCCTTACCCAACAATAACAATAGATAATCATAACCATACTCATGCACACATGCGTCAAAGTAAAGATTACCAATCAAGATAATCAAGAATATATGTTATACAACAACAAGCAAACAAAGGTAAGCTTCCCCAAACCCCTTAAGAAAATCAAGAATACCTACATGCATCATACAATAAAACAAACAACAAAGGTAAGCTTCTCCATACCCCTTAAGAAAGTCGAGATTACCCACATTAATCATATAATAAAACTAACAAACAAAGGTAAGTTTCTCCATACCTTGGTCAATCCTAAGGCCTTCTCTATGCCCAAAGATCTTCTCCAATGTAGTTGCACTCTCCCGTTCACTCTCTCCTTTCCTTACACTTTTAAAGTTTCTGTCTTATTTTTCTAATGGCCAAAGTTTCTATAAGAGGTGTCTAATATAGTTACAACTATGTGTAGAATATACCTAGGTACTCTATTTATAATAAAAGTCCATAAGGAATAATAACAATAAACTAAAATAAAAGATATAAATAAGATAAAATAAATTTATTTTTAACTTAATTAATTCTAATAAGTCCTTAGATAATATATTTTATCTTAATATTTTTATTTGAATTAATTATGATAAGTCCCTAAATAATGCATTATGTTTTATTAATATTATCTAACAATAATATCTAGTTATATATAATAATATCCTAAGGTATGTTTTAATTAACAATATCCCAACATATATTTTAATTTTAATTTGTAACTATATAACAACATCAAAGAATATCTTTTAGAATATTGATGAGTGCATATTTATGTCAGTATTTATGCTTTAAAATTTAAAATTTTAATGATATTTTTATGCTTAAATGATTAATTTAAAGTGAATTTGTGATGATTGGATTCATTGCACTTGAGAATTAAAGAGACGTAAAAAGTGAATTTTAGTGCATAAATTATTCTTGTATATTATAACGTTTGTTGATGCAACTGAAGTTAACGTTCGAATGACTAAAAGGGTTAAATTTAAATGTCCAATATACAAAATAGACCTTCATTGGATGCTAAACTGTGGTCAAAGCTGGTCCAATCCGGTCAACTCAGGGCTCATATGTAATTGTTTATACAAATCATGTTGCATTGAAATTCCTTCTAAAGAAAGTAGATTGCAAACCAAGGTTGATCAGATGGATGCTACTGCTCCAAGAGTTTGACATTGAGATTCAGGACATAAGTGAAGCCCATAACCTAGTAGCAAACCATCTTAGTAGGATTAAAAAGGAAGAAGATGAAACTCTTATTCAGGATGACTTTCCTGATGAAATCCTACTTGCATTGACTATTGTAAAAGGTATGTATCCTGAACCTTGGCTTGTTGATATTGTTAACTACTTGGTTGTTTCAGCTATTCCTTCATCTTTCTCCAAATCTAAGAAGGCCAAATTGAAAAGTGAGGCGAAGTACGATGTATGGGATGAACCGTTCTTATGGCGCATTGGTAGTGACCAAGTCATAAGAAGGTGTGTTCCTGACATAGAGATACCTTATGTGCTTGAATATTTTCATTCATCACCTTTTGGAGGGCACTATAGCACACAAAGGACAGGTAGGAAGGTGTTGGATTGTGATATATAATGGGCCTACTATTGATGAATCAACAAGTGTACCGTATCCCAAAGGACTCTCGGCACTAGACAGTCGTGTGATAACTCGATTAATTAAGACTTAAAGAAAACGAGATCATTGGTTTCAAATGCAAAAACAGAAAATTAAATATGAATACAAGTTGATTGATAGTAGAGTAGCACAATGATGAACGGATGTTGTTTAATATGAGATGAGTATTTTGTTGGGGTTAGATTTCACCAAGTTCCCTTTCATGTATGTAAGAATTCTTCTTTATTCATTAATGTTAACGTCACTCACTATATCACTTAAACCCGATCCCTCAGCGAAATAAGCCTGTCCTTAATTACCAATTCATACAATTCCTAGCATTACTAATAATTAATTATGAAGATCAAGAGCTTAAGACGACCAAGACTCATACCCTCATCCCTGAGAAGTATAACTCTTGGGAGTAATTCAACAAGAACCTGAATTGTAAGGAACCTCCCGACACTCATGCAATTCATACACCACGCAAAACATGCAATAATCATAGATGAATTACTCTAAAAATTAATGAAAAAGAATATATTATTAAGGATCAATTAAAATACATGAGAGTTCACAAGGTTACATCATCCCCCAACAACAAATAGAGTTTAGTTCACCATAGACATGGTGAAACTAGATGAATAATGGAGAAGAATGAGATAGAAAAACCCTAGAAAGAGAAGAGGACAAATGTCACATCCCCAAATCTACCCCCAAGAGGTGAAAAGTGTGTTTATGTGCTCCTCTTACCAAAGATACAAAACCTAGGACGTGTGGGTCCTTTAAATAGAGCGAAAACAGAAAAGAAACAAAGCACAGTCTCGTGTCACTAGCGCTCAAGCGCCCCACTTAGGGCGCCCGGGCGGTGAGCGGTGGTCTTCTACGCTTTAGGCTCCAAAAGGACGCCCAAGCTTCGTTCTTATGCCGCTCAAGCGCCCCAAAAGGGTCGCCCGGGCGGTGAGCGAAACTCTTCTGTGCTTAAGCCTCTAAAAAGGGTGCCCAAGGTTCGAGCATTCCTCCCTTTTGGTGCTTTTCCAGGCTTTTCTGAGCTCCATCTCTTTGGCACTTCATCTCTGCTTTCCATATTATCTCATTTCCTGCCAAAACAAGGGAAATTAGTCATAAAACCATCAAATTCAAACTCAACTCTCTTATTCACACACCTTAACAGAAAAACATGATTCCAAGCAAGTTTCTAAGCAGAAAAGGGTGTATTTAGTGTCAAAATTATATCACAGATAACAATATTTTCAACCGTTATCACAACCCCAAACTTAAAACTTTTGTTGTCCTCAAGCAAAACAGAATGAACTCAGCTTTTCAAAATAATTACTACAATGACTCAACATTTTTCAAAAACTTTTTTCTTCCAGGACAAGAGATCACTTTTGTCAACTCAACATACAAATATCAGTCAAGATGTGCAGATGCCGTAATTCAATCAAAATCAATGTGATGCTGATATACTTCAACAGATGCTATCCTTAAGAATGATCAATCAACCAAGCACAGATGTAATCAGAAATTCAAAGAACTACTCCTCATCAAGGAAGGTGTTTCACTCAAGCACTCAAAAGTGTATCACTCAAATCAAAGGTGTATAGTGGGGTGTTGGTGACTTTTTCACTCTGCTATCACAATATCACACAATTTAACTTTGCCTTTCATTCAACCACAATCAAACATATTCACGAGCAAGTTCTCATCACATGGCTTGTAACTTGGTTGGGCTAAGAAGGAAATTGGTTTTTCTGGTAAGCAAAATCCTTGAGTTAAGGGAGACATTTATGATTTCATTATTCAAGCACAAACCCTCTTTCTTTTGCCCAACTTTCCCTTGCATTGAGCTTTTCGTTTCTCAATCTTTCCAGCAACCCCAAACTTGAACCTTTGTCAATACCTCACAAATGTTCTCAACTTAACTCAAGGTAAAGATTTTCACAAAGGGTTTTCAAAACATGCACACTAGTGCAGAAAGGGCATTTAACGTCTGTTATTTTGGCCTTTTAACGTCAGCTCCAGAACAGACGTCTTTGTGGGTGACGTTAATCAAACGTCGGACTCAAACAGGTCCGACGTCTTTATAGACGTCGATTACTGCATGACCCTCGATGTCTAAGGGGCTCCACAGACGTCAGTTAATGCAATGTCTGATGTCTAAAAGGCTCCACAGACGTCGGACAATGCATTAACTGACGTCTACTGCAGCTTGTGTCTTTGAGTAGCGTAGTAGAACCTTCTTTCTTTGCTAGTTTCGTCATAGAAAAGGTTGCGTATTTTGGATCTCTTATGACATTTCAATTGAAAACCGAATCTGGGTCCTTGCTTAGTTCCATTAAAACCGCCAATGAAAACGAACGGTGACAATAGAACTAGGCAAGGACCAAAGTTCGGTTTTGGGTTAAAATGCTATAAGACATCCAAAAGACGCAAGCTTTTCATACGAGGAAACTAGCAAAGAGAGAATGCGGTACAACGCTACCCAAAGACACGAGAAAAACTGTACCAAAACACAACAAAAACTCATTTTAATCGGTTCAAGTGAAAGATAATCAAGCAAAGACTAATATAATCATAATCAAAGTACGTTTAAACGATTCAAAAGAGACAAAAATGCACATGGAAAAGCAATGCCGCGAAGAGAAAAGGCGAGAAGGAAGACGATGAAGTGGTGCTCGTAACAGCAGGTTTGATGTATGATTTATCAGCAAACTAGACGTTGGCTCCCCAATTGAACCGACGTCTATTCTGGCCTAGACATCGGGGCCCTCACTAATATGACGTCCAAAACAACTTTTCATCAGGCCATTTAGACGTCGGATGGCGTGATCCGACGTCTCACGGCGGGAAAAAAATAACTTTTCATCTACCTGTTAGACATATACACTTCCATTGGGAGGGGCACCGACGTATATAATCGAATATAGACGTCGGGGTGGCGGGATCGAACGTCTTTAAGGCTAAAAAAAATAACTTTTCACCTACCTGTCAGGCATATAGACATCTATTAACGGGGGCCCCGACGTCGATAATATTATGGATGTCGAGGGCCCTCCCAATAGACGTCTATATGCCCACTTATTTACGAAAATTCCACCGGTCAATAATTTATGTTGCTTATTTTGTGGTCCGACGTCTACAGGATGACTTTAATGCCCAATTCTACACTAGTGGCATAAGGCTCAAGGTTCAAAGGTTAAAACAAATTGTTTTCTTTTTAGTGGACAAAAATCATGTGAAGGCTAAAGGAATAAAGGCTAACAAAAGATGGCCTTGATCATATGAACCCTGCGAGCAAGTAGTTCAATCATAGAAAATTTTGGCAACATCAGTCATGCTTCCAAAGTAATAGCAATTAGTCACAAAAACTCTGAAGCCCAAAACTCACACAGGTAAACTCTCAAGTCCCATAATTTAGAAAAACACCCGGCTCAGTATCTCAATAAAATTTTACCTCAAGCATCTGTTTCATACACTGTGAGTCATCATCTGTATTTTAGCACATCATACATCATTTCAACATCAATCAACACACTAGAGCATCACGAAGCAATACTTATCACAAAACACAACATAGTTGAACAAAAGCAGTGTAGCTCATTCAAGAAGAGTACAATAAATAAACAATTGAATAAAAAGAAAACAATGAAACAGAAACAAAATAAAGTTTAACAATCAAAGCAATAAAAACAGTAAAATAACAGAAATCCTGTTCTAGAAAAAAGGTGGCATCCATCAGTAGATGCCAAGTACAACTCATCACTCATCATCATCAGAGTCCTCTTCCTCCTCAGCTTCCTCTTCCTTATCATCCTCATCCATGGCTGAAGCTTCAACTGCTTCAGCTCTATCACCCTCCTGTGCTGGTCAGCGGGCCATGCCACTCGGGCTGCAAAGTCCTCCTGAGATGAACTATCGCTAAGGAAAGGCGGACGTTAGTGTCCTCAATAGCTCCTGCTCACCCCTGTATACAGCAGCCAGTCTAGCATCCAGTAGAGACAGGTACATGTTGATGAATTGGCAAGTATACCAAATCACACAAGTAATATAAAATGGTAAGACCAAGTATCGTATCCCAAAAGACTCTCGGCACTAGACAGTTGTGTGATAACTCGATTAATTAAGACTTAAATAAAACGAGATTGTTGGTTTCAAATGCAAAGGCATAAAATTAAATATCAATGCAAGTTGATCAATAGCAAAAGAGCACAATGATATCAGAAGTTGTTTAATACAAGATGAGTATGTTGTTGGAGTTAGATTTCACCAAGTTCCTTCTCATGTATGTAAGAATTCTTCTTTATGCATTAATGTCAACGTCACTCACTAAAACACTTAAACCGGATCCCTCGGCGAAGAAGCCTGTCCTTAATCACCAGTTCATGCAATTCCTAGCATTCCTAGTAATTAAATGTGAAGATCAAGAGCTTAAGACGGCCAAGACTCATACCCTCATCCTTGAGAAATATTACTCTTGGGAGAATTCAACAAGAACCTGAATCGTAAGGAACCTCCCGCCACTCATGAAATTCATAAATCATGCGATGAATGAGTTAAACAAAGCATGTAATATGCACAAATGAATTACTCTAATAATTAATGAAAAAGCATATGGAATTAAGAATCAATTCAAATACATGAGAGTTCATAAGGAATAGTGTGATGCTCATGTACTCAACAGATGCTATCCTTAAGAATGATCAATCAACCAAGCAGAGATGCAATCAAAATTTCAGAGAACTATTCCTCACCAAAGAAAGTGTTTCACTCAAGCACTCAAAAGTGTATCACTCAACTCACAGGTGTATAGTGAGGTGTTGGTGTCCTTTCCACTCTGCTATCCCAATGTCACACAAATTAGGTTTGCCTTTCATTTAGCCACAATCAAACATACTCACAAGCAAGTTGTCATCACAAGGACTTTTCATGGCTTGTAACTTGGCTGGGCTAAGAAGGAAATTGGTTTTTCTGGTCAAAAAAATCCTTGAGTTAAGAGAGGCGTTTTTGGTTTCATCATTCAAGCACAAACTCTCTTTCTTTTTCCCAACTTTCCCTTGCATTGAGCTTTTCTTTCCTTTTCATTTTTCTTTTTCTTTTTCTTTTGCTTTTCAAGTATTCACTGTTTAGCTAAATTCCTTTTCTTTTCACTTTTCCCAGTAACCCCAAACTTGAAGTTTTATCAATACCTCACAAATGTTCTCAACTTAACTTAAGGTAAAAAATTTCACAAAGGGTTTTCAAGACATGCATAAGGTTCAAGGTTCAAAGGGAAAAACAAATTGTTTTCTTTTCAGTGGATAAAATCATGTGAAGGCTAAAAGAATAAGGGATAACAAAATATGTCCTTGATTATACGAAACCTACAAGCAAGTAGTTCAATCACAAAAGATTTGAACAAAATCATTCATGCTTCCAGAGTAATAGCAATTATTTATCAAAAACTTATTGCTTTCCATATTAACTCATTTTCTATCAAGACAAAGGGAATTAGTCATAAAATCATCAAATTCAACCTCAACATCTCTTATTCACACAACTTAACAGAAAAACATGATTCCAAGCAAGTTTCTAAGCAGAAAAGGGTGCATTTAGTATTAAAATTACATCACAGATAACAGTATTTTCAACCGTTATGAGTACATGTCCCGCATCTAAAAAGGAGTGGCCTGATGAACTTGTTCCTGGGTTGGTGGTGGTACTCTCCTGTGTGCCCTGGGCTGCTGTGGTGGTGGCCTTGGTTGGCCTTGCTCATCCACTGCATAGTAGTGTGTAAAGTAAGCTGCGTCCAATTCCTTTCTTGGACGCTCCAGTGGGGGTCTAGACACATCAATACTTGTAATCTCACAAAGATGGGTGATCAAGGAGGGGTGTCCAGGGGTGCCTTGTTGCTTGCACCACGGGCACAACTTTGGATCTCATTAGCTATAACCTGCCCAATGTTGATGTTAAGACCCCTAAGAACACAGTAAAGGAAGATGGCCCTCTGGATAGTGATGTCTGACACATGGGAGCATGCCTGGATGTTGGCATGAGTTAAAGCCATTCAGTACTTTGCTAGAGGTGTCAGATGGGGTCTTATGATGTGGATGGGTGCTCCAATCCTGTTTCTCTGAAAGTGCCCTCCGGGCACACATAAAGTTCGCTCCACAACATCATAGTCCACTCCTTCCATCATGGACATTACATACTGGCACTGCTCCCCCTCCCAGTCTATACCTAGAAAATTGTTAATGGTATCAGCATCAAAAGCAACCTTTTTACCCCTTATGTAGCTAAAGTATGTCTCTTGCTCTCCCCCTAATGTCTCTGCATTTGTATAGAATTCCTTGACAATGGCAATGTTGGCGGGAGTGGGGTAGGTTGCCAAGTGGCCCTAGTCTCTATTGTTCAGCTCCCTTTCAAATTGAGGAGCCAAGGAGGATATGTTGGCCACCTTCCGCTCCATCAAAAGTTTCCTTCCATCCACAATTGGGAAGTATCTCTCATGAGCTGCAGTTCTGAACATAATAGAGTAAAACTGCTCCTTCTCCTTCCTCTTGGTTCCTTTGTCTTTGGTACCAACAATTTTGATCCTTTTTCCTGATGATGAAGCCATTCCTGCACATAGAGATTCACAAAACAAACATAGAAATCATCCAGGATTAGTCCTAAAAACTCAACAAACTCTTCTCATTCAGGCTGAGGGCAAAATAGATAGCCCTCAGCGCCATGATGACAAATTTATGAACACCGAAAAACGGCGTCACAAACTTGTTTAACCCTCGGCAAGTATGACCGAATCGTATCAAGTAATAAAACTCGGTAAGACCAAGTATCGTTCTCCCAAAGGACTCACGGCCTAGTTAGCTATATGATTTGTTGATTATTTAAGACTTGTTAACAATTGATTGTAGGTTTAAATGCAAAAGACAGTAATTAAACATGTATGCATGAATTTGATCAATGGAAAAGAGGAATATGATGGACAAATTTATGAACACCAAAATATGATGTCACAAACTTGTTTTTCAATCGGCAAGTATGACCGAATCGTTCAAGTAATAAACTTGGTAAGACCAAGTGTCGTTCTTCCCAAAGGACTCACGACCTAGTTTAGTTATGTAGTTTCTTGATTAGCTAAGACTTAAAGACGAAATATTTGGAGTTTAATATGCAAGACAGAAAATAAACATGTACGCATGAAGTTTTGATCAATGGCAAAAAGCAAAAGATAAACACTTTCAATGAAATTTATGTATGAATATGTTGTTGGGGGTCAATTTCATCTTATCCACTCTCATATATTTTAGGAATTCAACATTCAAATCATCATTGTTAATGCCACTCTCTAAAGTACCTTTCTAGAAGGCTTCTCCCTAATCACGAGTTCATACAATTCCTAGCATTCCTAATGATCAGTTCATAAGTGTAGGAGCTTAACGACAACCAATATCATATTGGGAGAAATTCCCCGGATCTAGACTTCCCCGTACGTGCCCGTATCGACAAAACCAATAATCATGCATCGAATGAGTTAAACAATGCAAGCATTAGACAAAGAGGAAAAACCCTAACTAATGATGAAAGAAAGCATAAGTCTTAATTAAAAGATGTAAAAACAGATTCCATATATGAGAGCTTCACAAGATTACATTGATTCCCCAACAAACATACAGAGTTTAGTTCACCATATTCATGGTGAACCTAGATGAATTACAATGAAAGAATGAAAGAATAAACCCTAAAAAGGTGAAGAGGAAGCCTCAGCATCCAAGATCCTCCTTCAACGGGGTGGAAGAGAGAGTGTTTACTTCGTTCCAGCCAAAGATACCTAACCCTAGGAAACCCTAAAGCTTAAATACCATTCGTAAATTACAAAAACTTAGGTCCAAGCCCATTAAAGTGCCGCTCAGCGGTAAAATACCGCTCAGCGGTAAAATACCGCTCAGCGGTAAAATACCGCTCAGCGGTAAGTGCGTGTCTTGTTTTCTCCCCTCAGCGGCCATTTTGCCCCTCAGCGGATCTCCCGTGAGTGCCTGAGTGCCGCTCAGCGGTAAACTGCCGCTGAGCGGTGACTTCGGCTTCTCCTTTTGCACTTTTTGATGTCTTTTCTGATTTCATCTCTCCCCTTCTTCACTTCTTTCACCAAATTCACCTTAAAACCTGCACAAAAACACTGAAATCAAGCATAAACCTGTCCAGCTCTCTTATTTCCAAAAATATAAAGAAAAGCATGATTTCAAGCTAGTTTCTAAGTGTAAAGGTTGCTTTTAGTGTCAATTTTAATCATAAAAATAACAGTTTTTCAACTGTTATCAGAATACAAACACTTTAATGAATTAGATGGATGAGTATGTTGTTGGGGTTATCAATTTCATCTTATCCACTCACATATACTTTTAGAAATTCATCATTCTTTTCATCAATGTTAATGCCACTCTCTAAATCACCTTGCAAGAAGGCCTATCCTTAATTACGAGTTCATACAATTCCTAGCATTCCTAGTAATTAGTTCTGAAGTGCAGGAGCTTAAAGGCAACCAATATGCTATTGGGAGAAATTCCCCGGATCTAGATTTCCCGTACGTTCCCATATCGACAAAATCAATAATCATGGCATTGAATGAGTTAAACAAAGCAAGCTTTAAGCAAAGAGGAAAAACCCTAACTAATGATGAAAGAAAGCATATATCTTAAAATAAGATGTTAAAACACAAATTCCATATATGAGAGTTTCACAAGACTACATTGATTCCCCAACAACAATACAAGGTTTAGTTCACCATATTCATGGTGAAACTAGATGAACAATAATGAAAGAATGAAAGAGATAGAAAAACCCTAGAAAGAGAATAGGAGAGTCGTCACCATCTCCCAATCTACCCCTAAGGGGTGAAAAATGTGTTTCTACTTCCTCTCAGCCAAAGATACAAACCCTAGGACGTCCTAAAGCTTATATACTATTCTAAAATATACAGAAAATTAGGCCCAAGCCCAAAATAGTGTCGCTCAGCGGTAAACTACCGCTCAGCGGTAAGTGCGTGAGTTGTTTTCCTTCCCTCAGCGGCCTTTTCACCCCTCAGCAGAGCCAACGTGGGTTTCTGAGTGCCGCTCAGCGGTAAACTACCGCTGAGCGGTACTTGCGGCTTCTCCTTTTGCACTTTTTTATGTCTTTTCTGATTCCATCTCTATCCTTCTTCACTTTTTTCACCAAATTCACCTTAAAACCTTCATAAAACACTGAAATCAAGCATAAACCTGTCCAGCTCTCTTATTTCTAAAAATATGACCAAAAACATGATTTCAAGCTAGTTTCTAAGTGTTAAAGGTTGCTTTTAGTATCAATTTTAAGCATGAAAATAACAGTTTTTCAACTGTTATCACGCCACCTGCACAGAACCAAATAGACAAGAAACAGAACAAACAAGAGAACAGCCACTGCCGCGTCGCGCTTGGGCGCCCTTAAGGGGGCGCTTGAGCGGCAAGCGATGCTGTCAAGCGTGGCTTTGCTGCATTTTTCACTTTCCAATTCCATTTCAACTCAGTCGAAACCATAGTTAGCATAATTTAATCAGTCTAAACAGTGGCAATTCATGCATAGACAGTACCAATCATCAAAAATCAAGTTTTTCATCAACATTCATCAAAAATCAAACTTGTAAGAGCTTAAAACACTAGATGGCAAGACTTACTTGGTTGGAGACAAAGGATTAGTGGATAATGCTCAAACAATTGGAAGAAATCTGAACTTCTAGCAGCCACACACTCCAAAACCCCAAACTTGAATGGTTGAATGGTGCAAAATGGGTGAGAACTAGGGTTCTTGGTGGAAGAATGAGGGAGAAAGTGATTAGAGAACTTAGGAGAAGTGTTTAGGGAGGCTAGAGTGGAAGAAATCTGAGAAAGGGGGCTTGGGCGAAACCCTAGGGTATAAAAAAATGAAGTGGGCCGAAATCCCGCTTGAGCCCCACTTAAAAACCCAATCTGCAGATTGCGCCGCCCGGGCGCCCCTTAGGGGGCGCTTGAGCGGCGTGCGACACTTTTCTCCCTTTGCTGTTTGGCTTGTTTTGGGTATTCCTGGCCATGGGTTCTCAAATTCAACTTAGAAATTTAATGTTTCTTTTCCCTAGCTCATACAAGAACAGTCAAATGAAACAATTAATCTCTCTCTACCCCTCAAACATTCAATTATTACAGACTATGCAGACTAGAATTAAGCAAACACAAAATAAACAGAAACAAAATTCAAATGAAAAAAATCCAAACTAAAGAAACCATAAACAAAATAAAAGTTTTTATAACACTGGGTTGCCTCCCAGTAAGCGCTTCTTTAACGTCACTAGCTTGACCCAATAAGCTCATGTCACATCCTTGATCTTGCTGTCATCTTTTCCTTCTCCACACCAACTTATCTTCAGTAGCTTCATGTTCACTTTTTTTATTCTCCTAGAAATTGGAGATTCAATCTCTATCAGTCCATCAGTTCTGAGTTCTTTCACAACCCACAGCTTTTTGTTGAATCTCACTAGGATGCTTGGTCTAAGTTCTTCATGTTTCTCCAGGGAGTCTTGTTGAACACTTTCTCCTTTGCTGGCTTTTTCTTCTTCCTTTACCTGTGATAGAAAACACTTTTTACCTTTCTTGCCTGGCTTGGCAGAATTAGTACTAGTCTCTGGTGCATCTCCACATGCAGCTTTGAAACTAGTCTTCTTCACCTGGATTTGCTGCTTAGCATTGAAGACGTTGAAAATCACCACCTCTTCTTGGTCTTTAAGTGCTATAGTTCCATCATCAACATTGATGATCACCTTGGCCGTTTTCATGAATGACCTTCCAAGAATTATAGGGATCTCAAAATCTTCCTCCATCTCCATTACTACAAAGTCCACTAGGAATTTGAGGTTGTCAGTTTGAACCATCACATCTTCCACCACACCATAAGGCTTTTTGGTGGATCCATCCGCCATAAACAGAGTCATCCTTGCAGGCTTGACTTCAAGACCACCAATCTTTTCAAGAACAGATAAGTACATCAAATTGATACTGGACCCTAAATCAATTAGGGCTTTTCGTATTTTATGGCACCTGATAGTGCAAGGAATGGTGAAACTTCCTGGATCTTTAACCTTATGAGGAAGTGCCTTCTAGAAGATCACACTGCACTCTCCCTATACCTCAATTGTTTCCTCCTCTAGATATTTCTTTCTTTTGAGGAGTTTCTTCAAAAACTTAGCATATTTAGGAATCTATTGCAATGCTTCAGTCACAGGAATTTTAATCCCCAATTTTTTGAAAATTTCTTCAAAGCACCCTAATTGCATCTCTTTTTATTTTCTGGAACACTTCTCTAGGTGATGAAGATTTTTCTCAATTTTTTCTTTTTTTCTTTCAACCACTTCTTTTTCTTTTCTCTCAACTTCAAATTTTCTCTCTTCTAAAACTTTGTCACTTCTAGTGAGAATAGCTTGACATTCCTCCCTAGGGTTAACTTGCATATTGCCCCAAAAATATCCAGCTTCTAAAGTATGTGACAAAGCTGCATCTTCATTCTTCTGAGTGCCGCTTTAGTGCTTTTGCGGTGAGAATCAGACATTTGCATTAAATATTGAAGTGTGTCATCCATCTTAGCCATTTTTTCTGAGAGAGAGGGTTGTTGTGGTCCTCTATTAAGTTGTTCGGCAGCTTGCCCAAATTGACTTTGACCCATGTTTAAGTGAGGTTTCCACTAGTGTTTGAAATTACCTCGGTGGAATTGAGTGTCCATATAGTTAACTTCTTGTTCGAATTGCATCCTGCAAGCACTAGACACAAAACCCTAGAAAACACTGTTAGCACAAAAACAAAAAACACACGACACAAAACACAAATTAAAAACAGGATAAAAATAAAAATAAAAATAGAAAAATAAAAATAAAGTCAAAGTTAATCAAGAATCTCACAAATAGAATAGTTTAAACCGTGAGTCCCCGACAATGGCGCCAAAAACTTGTTGATGAATCGACAAGTGTACCGAATCACACAAGTAATATAAAATGGTAAGACTAAGTATCGTATCCCAAAGGACTCTCGACACTAGACAGTCGTGTGATAACTCAATTAATTAAGACTTAAAAAAATGAGATCATTGGTTTCAAATGCAAAAACAGAAAATTAAATATGAATGCAAGTTGATCGATAATAGAGTAGCACAATCATGAATGAATGTTGTTTAATATGACATGAGTATGTTGTTGGGGTTAGATTTTGCCAAGTTCCCTCTCATGTACGTAAGAATTCTTCTTTATGCATTAATGTTAACGTCACTCACTAAATCACTTAAACCTGATCCCTCGAAGAAATAAGCTTGTCCTTAATTACTAGTTCATACAATTCCTAGCATTCCTAATAATTAATTATGAAGATCAGGAGCTTAAGACGACCAAGACTCAAACCCCCATCCTTGAGAAGTATTACTCTTGGAAGTATTTCAACAAGAACCTGAATTGTAAGGAACCTCCCGGCACTCATGCAATTCATACACCACGCAAAGCATGCAATAATCACAGATGAATTACTCTAACAAGTAGTGAAAAAGCATATATTCTAAAGGATCAATTCAAATACATGAGAGTTCATAAGGTTACATGATCCCCCAACAACAAATAAAGTTTAGTTCACCATAGACTTGGTGAAACTAGATGAATAATGGAGAAGAATGAGATAGAAAAACCCTAGAAAGAGCAGAGGGGAGCTGTCACACCCCCAAATCTACCCCCAAGGGGTGAAAAGTGTGCTTTTGTGCTCCTCCTGCCAAAGATACAAAACCTAGAACGTTTGGGTCCTTTAAATAGAGCGAAAACAGAACAAAAACAAAGCCCAGGTCCGTGTCATTGGCGCTCAAGCGCCCCACTTAGGGCGCCCAGGCGGTTAGCGGTGGTCTTCTACACTTAAGCATCAGAAAGGATGCCCAAGCTTCGTGCTTCTGCTGCTCAAGCGCCCCAAAAGGGGCGCCTGGGCGGTGAACGACACTCTTCTGCGCTTAAGCCTCCAAAAAGGGCACCCAATCTTCGAGCATTCCTCCCTTCTAGTGCTTTTCCAGGCCTTTCTGAGCTCCATCTCCTTGGCACTTCATCTCTGCTTTCCATATTATCTCATTTCCTGCCAAAACAAGGGAAATTAGTCATAAAACCATCAAATTCAATCTCAACTCTCTTATTCACACAACTTAACAGAAAAACATGATTCCAAGAAAGTTTCTAAGTAGAAAAGGGTGTATTTAGTGTCAAAATTACATCACAGATAACAATATTTTCAACCGTTATCACCTACCATCTTTAAAGATGCACGGAGGATATATGAAAATATTGAGCAATGTGAGAGGACAGCCAAATCTATCATTAGAAGGGAAGAAATGCCTCAACAACCCATATTATATTGTGAGGTATTTCATATTTGGGGTATTGACTTCATGAGTTCTTTTCCTTCTTCTTCTAGGTTTTTTTATATTTTACTTGTTGTAGACCATGTTTCCAAGTGCGTGGAAGCCATAGCTACAAGGACTAATGATGCTCGAGTTGTTATGAGTGATGTCAAGTCTAACATTTTCTGTAGGTTTGGAATACCACGAGCTATCGTTAATGATCTGAGGACCCACTTTTGCAATAAGTTGTTAGAGAATATGTTGAAAAGGTATGGGGCGACACATTGCATTGATACACCATATCACCCCCAAACTAATGGGGAAGTTGAGGTCTCTAACAGCGAGATAAAAAAGATATTGCAAAAGTTGGTAAAGCCAAATAGGAAGGATTGGACCAGACAATTAGATGATGCACTTTGGGCACATCGGAAGGCCTATAAAGCACCAATAGGCATGTCAACATTCAGGGTTGTTTTTGGAAAGGCTTGTCATCTACCTATGGAGATTCAACATCGGGCCTATTGGGTTGTGAAAGCCTGTAACTTGGACATGGATGGAGCAGGGAAAGAGCAAAAGCTCCAATTGTAAGAAGTAGAGGAGATTATGCTCACAGCCTATGAAAACTCCAAGTTCTACAAAGAGAAAACCAAGAAATTCCAAAATCAAAAGCTTGTGACAAAAAAGGATTTCAACATAGGTCAAAAGGTGTCATTGTACAAGTTTAGGGTAGGGCCTATGAGTAGTAAACTACGCTCCAAATGGGAAGGCCCATTCATTGTAACACAAGTATTCCCCTATGGAGCAGTGGAGATCAAGGAAGAATCTTCTGACAAAATCTTCAAAGTTAATGGTCATCGTCTGTAGATATTCAATGAAAATCAAGACATACCAAAAAAGACGATGGATAAGGTGAATTTGACCACTCCAAGACTCCTTTCACCATGAAGGAGGTAAGTACCCTCATACTTTCTCTTTGCATTCTATATATAGCACACATTGAGGACAATGCATAGTTTAAGTGTGGGGGTGTGGGGAAACAATTTAATTTTTTCCCTATTTTGTTTGTTTTTTTGAAAAAAAAAATCTTTGCAATGGATTTGAGAGTTTGAATTAGTAACTGGGATGATCATGAATTCAAGAGAAAAAAAATGAGTCATGTTGATATGAGTGGATTACTTCTATGATTTGTTGATTGAGTTGATTTGAAAATTTCTTGATTAAATCTTTTGTGAAAGAAATTTGAACCATGTGAGTTTTGGGCCGAATGTTAAGGATGGACCACCATGTGTCATACATTTTATTGTTGAGTGATTTGCCCATCATTTGTTGATACTATAATATTTAGCTTGATTCTGTGTTTTGCGACCGAGGTGAATATGCATGATTTGATATGATTGAGGCATTTTTTGTTTTAGCTACTTGGCCAAATAAACTTGTCCTAGCATTAATACATTATAAACCCCTTTCATCCTTAAGACTATTTTTCTTATTTTCAGGCATTGTCAAATGAGAAAAGAAGAAAAATCATATGTTTCTTACCTTAGGAAAGAAGAATGAGTAATGGATTCTCTTAGAAGTAAGTAATGAATAAGTATGTGGATGAGTACCTCACCCACAAAATAATACGAAGGACAAAAAGGAAGACGAAAAGCCATAGTTTTGAAAAAAAAGAGGGAAAAAGAAAAGAAAAAAAAAGAAAGGAAACAAAAAAATCTTCCTTAAAAGAGCAAGAAATAAAGTTGTTTTTGAAATCAAGTGTCATTACTCTTTCCATATCAATTTCAAAAACTCAGAAATTCAAAAAGAAATTCCTACCTTTGCTTTGGCCTTAATATAACCTTTGAAAAACCCTCATGATCAATAATTGCATGTTTGCTAATGTATGTGAATGTTAGAGTCTTGCTAAATATCAAGGGTATTTTGAGTATAAACAGAAGCCCAAAACACTTGAGAGAGTTAAGGACAAATAGATATCTTTTGACTTGAGAGTTACCTTTCATATTTGATTTTCTAGTAAATTCAAAAGGTAAACTCATGTGTGAAGAATAGGGTGCTACATTTGCATGTCCATGAAAAGGTGATGTTTAGATGATTGATCTATGTCTGGTGTTGTTCATTCTTTTGATCCAAATCCAAATATAGAATGAAATGACCTAGAACAAAGTCTTGAAATTAATCAATTTTGCCCAGGAGTGCAAAAGGATAAGTGTGGGACAGTGATGAGTGCATATTATGCCCGTATTTATGCTTTAAAATTTTGATGAAATTCTTGTACTTAAATGATTTATTTAAAGTGAATTTATGACGATTGGATTTATTGGGTTTGAGATTAAAGAGACGTAAAAAGTGATTTTTAGTGCATAAATTATTCTTGTATGTTATAACGTTTGTTGATGCAACTGAAGTTAACGTTTGAATTATTAAAAGGGTTAAACTTAAATGTCCAATATACAAAATAGACCTACATTGGATGCTAAACTCTGGTCAAAGCTGGTCCAATCTGGTCAACCCAAGGCCCATATGCAATTTTGAAACGATAGAAAAGGTTAAACTGCAATTAGAGAAAATTTATGGACTTCTGTGCAGTTTTGAACAAAATAAAAAGGGTTGAAATATAATTTTAGCCAAGTTTAAATCTGTTTGATATTTTAAAATATAATTTGGAAAAAATATATCTTTAGATATTTTAATTGATATTGTTAAATAATTACTTATTTAACTATATCAATAAATATCAAAAGATAATATTTGCCAAATCTTTTTGAATCTAGAAAAGATATTATCAAATATTCTAAAAAAAACTACTTAAATCTGTTGAATATTTAGAAGATATTAGATATAAGATAAAAAAATTTATCAACAGAAGATTCAGAGTCAAAGCCTAAACAAACCTATATAAAGAGACAAGGAAGGCAGAAATGAGGACTCATTCATTCTCTCAAATTCCTCCCACTTTTATTTTACCATGTGTTTCACTTCATTCATGGAGGGCTAAGCTTCTAGAGCTATTCCACTGTAATTTCATTATGGATTCTAAGGTTAAGTTTAATTAATGAATTTGTTTCTTTTGATTATTGATTTGAGTTATTCATCTGCTATGTCTTTCATCTCTCAATCGTATTAAAATCAATAATTTTTTCATCATAAGGTGTTTGAATCTACATGCATATTAATCATATGAGTTCAAGGGTTTATAGGTTTGATTGAGAATTTAATTTAATTGAATTTAGGAACTTTCATATGATGGAATGGGTTTTTGCTACTAATTGAGAATGTACTTTGATTGATAGTAAGGATTTCAACTATAATTAATTGAGAATTTACATTGATTAATTAGAATCTAACTTGGTTAGGAGATTTAAGAATAGACATGATTAAATTCAATAAGATTTGATTGAGAATGTACTTTGGTTGAATTCATTGTGAATAATCTAGGAAGGTCTTGCATTTGATTGAGAATCTACTTTGGTTAATTGTATCATTGCCCTCAAGTTAATTAAGAATATACTTTAATTAATTTGAAACTCAAACAATGATATGTAGATAACCGATGATGAATCTATCTTGGAAAAACAATGGAAGTAGCCTATTTCATCATAATTGTTTCTAACTTTCCTATTTGTTCTTCAAACATTCTTCGAACATTAACTTCATTAGCATAGTTTTTCATTTTTATTCTTGAGCATTGCATAACATTCATAAGAGTCAAATATTGAAAATCAATTTCGTATTCATTGGGAGACGACTCAGGGTTACTTTAACTTTATCTACTTTCTTAAATACTACTTGTCAATACTGAAGTTGCCTAGAAAAGTAGTATTAATTTGATAGCTTCAACGAAAACATATCAAATATCTAACAATATCTAATACAAATAAAATAAAGGTGTTTCCTTTAACTTCCTTGCTCCCTTCACACTCATTCAATCATAAACCATCCTTCCATTAACAAGCCAACGCATCACGTTGATAATATCACACACACACACACACCAATGACCTAATTATCAACATATCAGTCATGTGTTTATTAATAATAACACCAAAAAATTAACATAATTATGTTTTAACAAAGATATACACACATAATACCTTATTAGACATATAAACTCTTAAAAGAAAAATATTCAACTATTAACACAACTTTATTTCTACGTCCTCTATTTTATCGGGTCTTACATAACCTAAGGTGCTCTACAGGGAGAATATCAGAGACTGATCTATGTTGTTTTATTAATTGTTCCCAATGGTTAATCCTTGAAGTACGTTTCTATTTTCGATTATAAAGGGAATTGTGAACTGTTCTATTAAGTATGGGTTTATTGTTCATTAATTATTGATATGTGATTCATAAATCTAACAGGTCGGAGTTAGTGCTGACGAATTTTGCTAGTCCATGTGATTGTGAGTGTTGTTGAAGTTGTAGTGTTGTGCAATGAACAAGATTGATGGAGAGGAGAAGATGTTGTATTCCTGTTTCAAGAAGTTTCCATATCTAGGTTTAAAGAAGTTTCCATATTTGGTTTAAAGAAAAAGTTTCCATATCTAAGTTTAAAAAAGGGTTTAGGAGGCGTTGGAAAGAAGACACATGCTCCAAATTCTAAGATGCACACATAAAAACTATCAAGGATTGAAGAAAAATACATAAATCTTGAGAGCAAAGGAAAATAAAAAGGAATGTGAAGTTTTAAATTAAGCCTTTTCACCTTTCAAATTGAATGTTTTTGGACATGACATGATGGTGACCCTCTTAACATGAATGTCATAAAGGTTAGTGTCTTCAAATAGTCCAACCAAGAAAGCCTCAGTGGCTTCTTGAAGAACCACACTACTCTTGAACCTCAGATAATTTTATAATAATTAAATAATACTCACGGGTCGGGTCAAGTATTAGTGAATTATTTTTCTTTTCAAACAATATATGGCCATTTAAATTCATTTAAATATTTCACGTTACAACTCTAATATATTATTATTTTAAATTTTTATTATATAGATAATTATTTCTTATATTTAATTAAAAATATAAAAATTACATAAAAAACTCTCTATAAATTCAATTGACATCTTTAATATCATATAATCATTGACATGCAAGTGTATTTTTTTTTGTTAAAAAATGGTGATAAAGGTTGTGTTTCTTGGCATTGGAAATAAATAAATTTTTATAAATATGAATGTTATTTTCTATGAAAACACATTCCCCCTGTGAACATGCAAAAGAAAATTCAAATTTTAATATGAAGATTTTGATTTTGTTGAATAAAATTTCAATTTGTTTGTTTAAACCTTTAAAGAACATAATAATAGAAACTACTAAAACAAAATTCAGAATACTAGCATGAAGATAGCAATCTTAGTTTAAATGATTTGGTATATGTTAATAGTAGAAATTCTCAAGATCAAATATAGAATAACAACACTAATGATAACCATGATCTTGATGTTCCAACGGTATCATGTCAAAAAGTAGTGGATGAGGCTAGAGTTTTCAATCTACTATCTCATTTCGACCCGTCTTCCTAGTCCACTAAATTAGTATGTCAAAGGCACATCTCGAGATGGGTTGACCCACATGTTAAGACAAAATCGTCTATGCGCGTAAACGCTCTCATGTTTTGAACTTTAATCACATAAGACTTAAAATCTAAACTCTCAACATAGAAAACCTACACAAAACTTAGAACCTGAATTTCGAACATAGAAAAGCTTAGGAAAACACTTAGGTTCTTAGGAAATAGAAAAACTTCTAGGTCAAAACACTCAGACGCAGGGCTAAATGTTATTGTGCGTAAAACGTCTAAGAAGAGTTGGAGTTAAACGATTGATGTTTATCATACCTAAAAAAGATATTCAAATTTTCTCTCAAAAATAAAACAAGTCAAGACGATGTCTTTGACAAAACAAACTAAAAGACATAAAGATTACAATATAAAAGAAAGCTTAAAACAAGTTAAACGCTATCTGTCTAGAAATAAACAAAAACAAAAGAAGCATTTACTTGGGTAAACAATACCATGAGCTTAAACAATACTTTGTCCAACGATAAAGTCTTTATACAACACTTAGTATCTTTAAAATAAAGCTTAATTGTCAAAAGCTACCTAACAGTAGGAAATCAAAAAGCACTTTGTTGTTCTGAGCAAGCATTAAATGACATTAAATGCTCAACATTTAAAAACAACAAAGATGATAAGAAACGACATATTTTTTGCATGCACAATTTACTCTACTCTTTTTGCAGATAATCTATTCTACACACATTCACTAAGCTACAAATCAAATATCAAAAGTGAACATTAGAGACAAAGGAGATAATCACATAATGTTCTTCACTTGAAGCCATGCCTAACCAGAATGTACAACCTACTTTAAGCAAAGTACTGAAAAATCATGTTTGCTCTGATAAGTTGACTTACCCAACACCTATTGTATGAAGAAAGAGAAAGCACGAGTATCAAGGCCAAAAGCTCAAGTCTAACGGACATATATCCATGAAGCCTTTAAATATAAGAGCTTTCAAAAGAAAAATCAAGAGTGTAGCTTAAGAGGATAGTCGAGTGAAAAGCTTACAACAAAATATCCATCCTAGAAGCATTCAAAAAAGAAGAGAAGAAAGAGCTCAAGAAAAATAATACATCTGAGCTCCAAGAGAGAAAAAGAGAAGAGCAAAAGAAAAATAAATACTCTCGAGCTTCATTGTTATATTGCTTATTGTTATAAGAAAGAAGAGAGAAACACTTGCAAGTGTTTAGACTGCTTTGTATTGTATTTACATCCTCTCTATGAGAGTAATAGTCTAAACGACTTGTAAGAAATCTTTGATTGCAATTCTCAAGAGAATCAAAATACTTACAACTAAACTTAGTTTGAGTTGAGGAATCTAGGTGCGGTAGTCTAGTATCAAGAGTGGTGAGAATACTCAAAGGAAATTTAGGCACGATAGTCTAGTATTAGGAGTGGTGCAAATACTCAGAGGAAATCTTGGCAAGGTTTGCTAAGTGCCCGGAGTGGTGTTAATACTCAAACTAGGAGTAGTTGTGCTTTATTTACAAATACAAGAATCTTCCAAGCTAAACGATTACTTTTGATGAAGGAAGTTCTTACAAAACGTTACAGTATACATTCTGAATAGCACAACAACAAAAAACTATCATTTTACAATATTTATAAAGTTAAGCGTGTACGAATTCAAAAGAAGAATTTCAAGCTCGATAACGTGTTATATCAGAAGGGTTGCGGAATTTATAGGTACGTATGTGCGTGTGCGTGTGTGTAAAAATTAAAGAAAAGTTTATAGGCTTGCCCTTTAATTCGTCGACTTGTCCATTGATAGGACAAGTTAAGATTTTCAGCCTTTTTTAGTATAGCGGGCCAACGCAGTCCATCTTGTTTTTGGAAGGCCAACTATGGGGCGAACTAGTCCATTTTGGCACCTCTGACTACCATAATCAAATAAAAAATTATACTACATTTGGAAGTTTCTCTTTTTAAAGTAAAGTTGTTTTTCCTACATCAACTATTTTATCTTATAACTTATTATCTAACAAGTATTTGTGTTATACTATGGTCACAAGACTGCAAAGGCTGATTGCTCCATTGAATGACACAAGACTCACTTTGTAACAAAGTATTATAAGCAATTTGAAGGAATGAATTATTTAAGAAATTTCTCACTTGTAGAAATATTAACTATTGTTAGTCTTATTTTGACTTTAGATACCAGTCAACATTGGCATATGCATTAGTTAGATGTTAATAACACCTTTATATATGGAGATCTTAATAAATAAGTTTGTATGATATGTCTTTATAACCTTACACCATTAAAAAAACGTAGTTTCTCAACTAACAAAATCCTTGTATGGGTTAAAGTAAGCTAACATAGAGTGGTTTGCAAGACTTTCTCTTTTTATAACTTCTGTTCAATTTATTCAATTAAAATTTAGAAAACATCAACTACTTTCACAAGTTTAATTATGTATATAGATGACATCATTCTTGTAGGTGGTTCTTAACTAAAATTGAAAGAATAATTCAAAAATTGTGGACCACAACTTCAAAATCACAGATATTTGAAAGTTTAAATATGTCCTTTGTCTTGAAGTAGCTTAGTTAAAGAGATGATTTCAACTATACCAAAGGAAGTATGCCTTGGATATTCTTGCTCACATTCAAATGCTTATTAGTAAACCCTGCTCTACTTCACTTGTTCAAGATGTCAAGCCTTTTTTTTATCTTAAATCTCCTCTTCAAGAAGCAAAATATTATTGTAGGCTTATAGCAAGACAATTATATCTCAATAAAACTTAAACCTGATATCAGTTTTTTTATTCATCTTCTTAATCAATTTCTTCAAGAACCTACAAGACATCATCATTAAGTTCACAACACACCTTTAACCCTTCACAAATTTTATTTTTTCTTTTAGACTTTGACATAAGTTAAAAGTGTTAGCAAAATGATGAAGATGAAGTTTTGATGATGTCGAAATCAAGTCAAGATATATCAAGATTCATGAAGATCCTTTGAAGACTTGTTTTTGTTATAAAAAGCTTTTGTAATAATTATAGTTTAAGGTTTAGAACTTAGATTTGTAGTAGGTTTGATTCTTGTACTTTCATACTTTGTATTCGCTGTTCAAAATCAAAAACACATGATTTTAATCGATTAAATCAAGTATTAATCGATTAAAATGTTGCAAGTGCTGAAAACTCAACTGGCATGGAAATAATCGATTAATAGCTATTTTAATCGATTAGTTAATCGATTAATCCTTAAAATAATCGATTAAAGATGACCGTTGGAGTTTTCTGACTTTTGAAAACTAGTTGTTGTACTCATTTTAATCGATTAACAGTAATATTAATCGATTAAAAGCGTTAAATGACCCATTGAGACTTGTGTGTTCTTGTTCGGCTTGTGAAACTCGTGTTTGTGGAGCTGGTGAAGTGCTGCTACGGTGATAGAGGAAATAGCCAATTCATCCTTGGTGTGTCTAAGGAGGTGTTCGGAAGAGGAAGTTCATCCTTCGTGAAGTATTCGGAGGAGGTGTTCATCCTTTGTGAAGACTCAAAGGAGGTGTAGGTTCATCTCTTATGGTATCAAGAGAGGTGGTTTCTAAACTTTTACAAATTGTTTCTTTGTGATTGTAATTTGTAATTGTTTTGTGAGTAGTGAACTGTTTATCTTGTTTTGAGATAAGCAACTGGACGTAGGATTGGTAAGATCCGAACCAGGATAAAATCATCTGTGCAAATTTCTCTCAACCTTACTCTCTTTATTTGTCTTTATTATTTGCTTGGTAAGTTTAATTGAGTAGAAATTAAAAGGCACATGTTCGTATTAAAAACCCTCTTGGTTTGTTATCACACGCTAACCATTCCGCTGCAGCCGCTCTGACAATTGGCATCAGAGCTTGATTTGATAGTTATTCAAATGGCAGGATCATATCAAACTTTTGCAGAGGGTGCTTCTATCAATAGACCACCTCTATTCACAGGTGAAAATTATGCATTCTGGAAGGTTAGAATGCAAATATTTATTGAGTCTATTGATTGTGATATTTGGGAAGTTATTGCATTTGGTCCGTCTATTCCTACTGACAATATGCAGGAACCGAAGCCCCGTGTTTAGTGGACTACTGAAGAAAAGAAAAGGTTTCAAAACGATGTAAAAGCTCAGAACATTATTTCATCTGCTTTAACCTTTGACGAGTTTTACAGGATCTCTATTTGTAAGACTGCTCAAGAAATGTGGGAAGTGCTGAGAGTAACCCTCAAAGGTACAGATGACGTAAAGAAAGCTAGAAAGAATACCTTGATCCAGGAATACAAAATGTTCAGGATGAAGCAAGGAGAAAAAATTTCAGACGTTCAGAAACGCTTCACCAACACTATTAATCATCTCATTGGACTAGGTAAGTCTTCTGAAAATGATGAACTTAATATAAAAGTTTTGAAATCTTTAGACAGGTCGTGGCAACCGAAAGTGACTGCAATTTCTGAGTCACAAAATCTCAACACAATGACTATGGTGGCATTATTTGGAAAGTTGAGAGAGCATGAACTTGACCTTGGAAGACTAGATGAAGAAGAAGCAATGGCAAAAACAAAGAAAAAGAGTCTAGCCTTAAAATCTGAGGTAGAAAGCAGCAAGAATAAAATGGAAGATGAAGACTCAGAAGATGAAGAAAATTTGAGACTCATGACAAAAAGGCTCAACAGGTTCATGAAATCAAAAGACAAAGGAAGATTAAAATTCGAAAAGAAAGAAAATCAAGGATCTTCCTCACACTATAAATGTTATGGCTGCGGAGAATGGGGGCACTTAAAAGCGAACTGCCCAAATCAAAAGAAGAATGAAGAAATAAAGGAAAAGAAAAACTTCAAGAAAAAGAAAGCCTACATCGCATGGGACGATGACAACGAAACAATTTCCGACTTGAGCGAATCTGATGAAGAAGCAAACATCTGTTTAGTGGTGAACGACGATGCTGGAAGCCAAGTAAGTACATCTAGCGATTCTGATAATTATAGTCAAATTAGTGAAGATGAATTGCATGAAACTTATGGTGCTTTAATAGTGGAATCTGAAAAATTAGATAAAGCTCATAAGAAATTGAAGAAGGATTTCAAAAATTTAAAATTAAATTTTGAAAATATTTCTGAAGAAAATAAAAATTTGAAATCAGAATTTGAAAATATTCTTGAAGAAAACAAAAATTTAAAATAAAATTTTGAAAATATTTTTGAAGAAAATAAAGATTTGAAAAATAAATTTTTACTTTTTGAAAAGGGTAAATTTACTAGTAGTGATGAATGTGCTTCTTGCGAAAATTTTAAGAAACTACTAGAACACACAACCTTAGGAGAATGTAGTAAAAATATCGAAAATAAGGTTGTTAAAAATAAGTATGTTCCTAAAATTAAAAATAAACATAATAATAGAACCCGTAGAACATGGGTAGAAAAAGGAACAACTTATAGGAACACGAACTTTGTATCATGCCTTTATTGTATGAAAAGGGGTCATAGTTCAAATAAATGTAGAATTAAGCATTATGGTGTTCCAAGTGGTAGATATGTTTGGGTTGTAAAATGATTTTTTTATAACCCAAAGGACAATGTTTAACTTTTAATTTTTATTTTTTTTAGAAAATTTTATTTCAAGCATGTTGTCTTTGATGAAATTGTAGACCTTGAGGCAAAACCTCATGAGTTAGATAAATCTGATGCAGGTAATTTTGAAGAGTTAACAAAGACAACAAATGAAGAGAAGAGTGATGACAATCCCCAAGACGAAGATTTCAACAAAATATCATTACACAACTGATGAATGCATATTTATGCCCACATTTATGCTTTAAAATTCAAATTTTTGATGGGATAATTGTGCTTAAATGGTTGATTTTAAGTGAATTTGTGATGATTGAAATTGTTGGGTTTTGGGAAATAAAGAGACGTAAAAAGTGAGTTTTAGTGCATAAATTATTCTTGGATGTTCTAATGTTTATTTGTGCAGTTGAGAATATAAGTTTTATTGGTCCAAATGGCAATTCAAGGCCTAAAATCAGATTTTATTTGGAAAATTCAGAAGGGGCTAAAGTGCAGATAGAGGAAATTTCAGGGTATTTATGCAATTTTGGAAAGTCAGAAAATCTAAAAGATAAAATTCAGTTGTTGAATTTAATTTGGGAATATCAACAGAAAATATCTTCCAAATAATTTTATCATTATCTAAATCTTTTAGTTATTTGGAAGATATAGGATATAAGATAATTAAGTTAATATCTATCAAATATTCTTTAAAACTGATTTAATCTAATGAATATTTGAAAGATATAATATATCAAAAGAAAATATCTTATCAACAAACTATTCAGAGTCCAAGCCTAATCAAGCCTATATAAAGAGACCCAAGGGAGGCAGAAAGGGAGACTTCACTTAATTCATTCATTCTCTGATACTCCTCTCATTTTTCTTTCATCTTGTATTCAACTCCATTCATGGAGAGCTAAGCATCTAGGGCTATTCTGCTGTAATTTCATTATGGATTCTGAGGTTAGATTGATGTAATACGATTGTTTATTTTGATTATTGATTTAAGTTGTTCTTTCTCTATGTCTTTCATCTCTCTATCTTGTTAAAAGTAAAGATTTTTGCATCATAATGTGTTTGAATCTACATGCATATTGATTATATGAGTTCTAGGGTTTCTAGGTTTAATTGAGAATTTACTTTGATTTAATTTAGGAACTTTCATATGATTAAATGGTTTTTACTATCAATTGAGAATGTACTTTGGTTGATTAGTAATAATTTCAACTATAATCAATTGAGAATTTGCTTTGATTGATTAGCTTTTAATTTGGTTAGGAGATTTAAGAATAGACATGATTAAACACAATAAAATTTGATTGAGAATATACTTGGGTTGAATTTATTGTGAATAATCTAGAAAGGTTTTGCATTTGATTGAGAATTTACTTTGGTTAAATGCATGATCGCCCTCAAATTAATTAAGAATGTACTTTAATTAATTTGAAACTTGAATAATAATCAATTGAACAATTATCTGTGAATAACCGATGATGAATCTATCTTGGAAAAACAGTGGAATTAGCCTATTTCATCATAACTGTTTTTAAGTTTCTTATTTATTCTTTAAACATTCTTAAACCATTACTTTTATTCATAAGCATTGCATAACATTCATAAGAGTCAGATATTCGAAAGTAATTTTGTGTTCGTTGGGAGACGACTCAGGGTTACGTTATCCCTATCTACTTTCTTAAATACTACTTGGCAATACTGAAGTTGCCTTGAAAAGTAGTATTAATTTGATAGCTTCAACGACAGCCTATCAAATTTGGCGCCGTTGCTGAGGAATACTGTAACATCCCATAATATAGTAATTACCATAATCAAGATTAATTACATTAATATGATAAACAGTGCAGTCTTACAAAAACTGAACGAGCGCTAATGTGCCGAACGTTCATAAAGCATACGGAAAAATAACGAACGCTACAATAATAAGAGTTTAATGACGAACGGATTTACAGGACTATAACCGAACGTCCGCAAAATATACAAACAAAACTAAAACACGAGCGAGCACTCTAAGGCTCGGCTTTTACTTCAACATCCACCAGTGTCGCGTCCTCCAAATTTTCTTCTTCCAGCAATGCTTCAAGAGACGCTCCACCATCTGCTCACATCCACACGGATGATCATTGCAAGGACAAGACGAACGTACAGAGACCGTAAGACAACACAAGGAAAAACACAAGGGTAAGCTTACGTATTTTAAATTCATACTTAAACATTTACATGCAAACCATCACGCAATCAGCACATATACATATAACATCAATCAAAACATAAATATACTAATGCTAGACCGACTGTCCGGACTGTATGAGTCTGTGTAGTTACAAGCGTCCTTGCACCCGAGTGATGTAGTAACTGGGATACACCAAACAGCTGCCACTCGAGGTAAGTCCGTTCTTACGTCGCCCATGTTAACTTATGGACTAAGGACCTCCTGCCGTTCCCACACATGAGTACCCCCTTCTACTTGAAGAGGCGTATCACGGAACATCAGGATGGACAGCGAGTCTTAACTTATCCACAGTCATACTTTACCAAAGATAATATCCAATCAGAGTCGTTCCTCCTTGGAACGCTCGTTCAAATGTCAATATCATAATATCACCTCATATATGGTTCGTTCATTTTATAATTCCATCAACATCACATTTTCATTCTTAATCACACTTCTCTAAAAAGACGAACGTTAATTAACTGTATGGACGAACGCTATTTGAGATCAGGACGAACGCTATAAAAAAAAAATTCAGGATGAACGCTATTAAAGACAAACGCTCGACATGAGGCCGAACGAAAACGAACGCTCGACAGAAGGTCAAACGCTATCAAAGACGAACGCTCGACATGAGGCCGAACGCTATCGAAAACGAACGCTCGACAGAAGGTCGAACGCTATCAAAGACGAACGCTCGACATGAGGCCGAACGCTATCGAAAACGAACGCTCGACAGAAGGTCGAACGCTATCAAAGACGAACGCTCGACATGAGGCCGAACGCTATCGAAAACGAACGCTCGACAGAAGGTCGAACGCTATCAAAGACGAACGCTCGACATGAGGCCGAACGCTATCGAAAACGAACGCTCGACAGAAGGTCGAACGCTATCAAAGACGAACGCTCGACATGAGGCCGAACGCTATCGAAAACGAACGCTCGACAGAAGGTCGAACGCTATCAAAGACGAACGCTCGACATGAGGTCGAATGCTCCTTTACTCGAATGGGGACGCTCGTTCTCGAGCAGAATTCTTTCCAAATGAAAGAATTCCATTTTAAGTTATTTTAAAGAAAACCGAACGGTCTAAGACCGTACAGTGACGAGCATCATTTATCAAAGGCAGGATTTAAGTGCAGATTTCTCAACCTTAACAAATTTCCAGATTTTCAACAATTTAACTTATACTTTATACTTCAAATGAATCTCAAATTTATGAACTTTACACTTTCACTTCCAGATTAATTCATATTCAATAATCAACATCTAACAATTCATACATTATAGTATTCATCCATCACTCATACGTTTCAACCAGCATGCAGTTCAACAACCCAGAAATCATATCAGTAACATTCATAACAGCACAACAGGGCTCGTTCATGCAGATCAGAAAACACGTATACAGAGATTTCATACAGACAACCCACATCATGCTTTCATACAATCATACACGTATAAATTTAAATATATGTAAGCTTCCCTTACCTGGATAGCAGTGTACTTCCAAAAGCAAGATTCTAGGGTTTCCTCTAACCACGTCTTACACCCAGGTTTCGTTCAACAGTTCCCACGTAAATCTAAGACACCAAAAATCAACATATTTCAGACCTAGAATCCATGCATGCAACCCAAAACTAGGGTTCGCATGAGACCAGAAAAGACGAAACTTACACCTGAAGACTTACCAGTTCCGATCCAAGTTATGTTCGGTCCAAACGAAAGATTACAGCTGGACGAACGTTCCTACGGTTCTGGAAAGTGAATCGGAGAAGAAGAAGATGAGTTACAGAAGAGAGAAGGGTACTGGTTCTAGAGAGAGAGATCAGAGAAAATGGAAGGTTTGGTTCTGAGGTAGAAGATGAGTGATACAGGTGAGTGGAAGGGTTTTTCGAAAACTTTTTTTGTCAAATCCTCGTTCGTGCGGACGAACGTCTCTCGATCCAACACCTGCACACTCACTCTGACTTCAGAAACTTCCATCGTGACAAGTGGCGCTCATGCATGCAGCGTTCAGTGCGCAATTAATGCACTGGACGTGTGGCGAGGCTCCTTTATGGAAGCAACTAGGTGAATCATCAGCGTAATAAATGCTGATTTGACACTTAATTACACTTCTAATTTACCGGGATCTCACAAATACGGTTAGTATTTTAAATATTTTGATTCTTATTTTGATATTTTTTTCTTTTTATTTTTTATTTTTTTATGTTTTATTTTTATCTTTATTTTTTTTATTTAACACACATACATTTAATTTAATTTGAGTTATTTTGTGGCCTTTAGTCATTCTTGTTTTAGCAAAAATCTTTTTTCTTAATTTTATTAAGAATTTCTCTTGAGAAATACTTGAGGCTAGTTTGAATACACTCTGGCTAGGAAAGACTTGGTACTTAAGTTATCCGTTGTGACGCACCTCTCTTTCCTGGGAGTGGACCCAACAAGTCTCTTTTATCTCTTATTTGAAATCTTTATCTAAAGCAAGAACAAAAGAAAAAAAAAAGAAGTAACAGAGAAACAACTTCAAGCAGATTGCGTAGTGCATGACCAGAGCTAACCCGGGAGAATTTTATCAAATTAACCCGGAAGTTGAAAGGAATTTGCGTAAGTTGCGGAGAAGATTGAAATTTGGGTGTTCTACTGAGGGAACACTTCCTACATCTGAAGCCATACCACCTTCATTATCTCCAGTCACAAACATACCATCCAATCCTTTACCTGATCCTAACCCATACAATATGGCACAAAGAACCATCAGACAGTTAGCCACCTCCCACAATATAGCTCACTACTACAAATTTATTCATTACCGAAGGATTATTACCGAAGGCCTCTTACCCCTCGGTAAAAATGACAATACCGAAGGATTTCCCGACGGTCATTAAAGTTGGTCATTACCGAAGGCTTTTGGCCCTCGGTATATGCATTCACTTGATAAAATCTGAATTTGGGATTTCCCTCGTCCATTTTCCAAATGCTTTGTGGGAAAGCTTCTCCCAAATTTTCACTCCCGTCCCCGCGCCACCGCCACTCTTCCTGGGATTTCCCTCTTCCATTCACCGGAACCGGACGTCCATGCACCACCGCCACCAGCGCCCACCGGAGATTTGTAACCTCGCTCGCCTTAACCGCGCGTTTCGCGGCGCCGCCTCCTCGGACTCAATCTGGGAAGCCAAGCTGCCGCGCAACTACCAGGATCTGTTGGATCTGTTCCCGCCGGAGCGCCACCGGAATCTCTCGAAGAAGGACATTTTCGCGCTCCTCTCACGGCCCCTGCCCTTCGACGATGGCCACAAGGTGGGTGGTGCTCTCCAGGTCAGTTTTTTTTTGGTTAGTTAGGGGCTGCTGAAACTTTTAGGGATTTTAGTGATTGTTTAGGGTTTTGCAGGAAGTGTGGCTGGACAGAGTCACGGGAAGGGTTTGCATGTCGATTTCGGCGAGGGCGATGGCGATTATTGGAATTGATGACCGGAGATATTGGAATTGGATTCCTACTGAAGAATCTAGGTTAGATTTACTTGTCTTTAAAGCTGTATCACGAGAAAGAAGAAGGATACACTGATCATGATGATAATGTGTTTCTTGTTTGATTCTAAAGAAAATGGAAAGAAAATATGAATGTTGACTTTAGAAACAAAATATTATGTGACTAAATTGACTGATGTTCTGATATTGTAAAGCGATTTTACATTATGAAGGTGATAACCCTCAGACCGTGAAGACAAGTATGAGGCAGTGGGCTCAGGTTGTTGGATGTGCAGTGCGTCAAAGAAGCTGCGTGTGATTGATATAAATAGGCCTTCGGTAATTACCGAAGGCTTTAGGCCCTCGGTAATTACCGAAGGTCAAAAGCCTTCGGTAATTGTTAGCGACAAGGGATTTACCGAGGGCTGATTGGCCGTCGATAAGCCGTCTGTAAATGGCATTTTCCGAGGGCTTTTGGCATTTTCCGAGGGCTTTTGGCCTTCGGTAATACCCTTTTTTTTTGTAGTGGCTATCCGAAGTAACATTGAATACCCTAATGAGGAGTGAGAGTTGAGACCTGACCTGTTAAATGCCTTACCAAAGTTCAATGGGTTATCAAGGGAGAATCCACACAAGCACTTGAGGCAATTTCACATGTTGTGTGAAAATTTTAGATCTCCCAGGATCACAATAGAGAGCCTTAAAATGAGAGCTTTTCCATTTACTCTTCAAGGAGCAGCTCAAGATTGGTGGTATTATCTCTCTACACGTATTACAAATTGGGAAACTATTGAAAGACTCTTTCTTGAGAAGTATTTTCCTGCATCTAGATTATCAGCTATCCGCAGAGAAATTCAAGATATAAGACAGAGAGATAGAGAGAATCTTAGTGAATATTGGGAAAGATTCAAGAAACTATGTTCTTCATGCCCTCAACTCCAAATGGAAGATTTTATTCTAAGCTTTTATGAAGGCTTAAGTCCTACTGATAGGTCATGGGCAGATGCTGCAAGCGGAGGATCTTTCTTAGACAGGTCACCAGAAGATGGTATAGATCTAATAGAACGGAAGGCAGTAGACAATCAACAGTATGGCACAAGAGAAAATTCAGTGACTTTGTTGAATGGAGTGCATGAAATTGATAATGGTGCAGTTGATGGAAAGAGGATAGATGAAAGATTGAATAAGCTAGAAAGCAAACTCGACAAGATTGCAAGTTTGTTTAAAACCTCAACTCCACAAATTGCTAAGAAGTGTGGAATTTGCATTTCAACTAACCATTATACTGATGAATGTCCTAGCTTGGTGGAAACCACTGTGGAAAACCCATCTCAAGCTTTTGCTGCAAACATGATTGGAGGAAATAGACCATACCAGAATTATCATGATTCGTCCTCTAATAGATATCAGCAGAACAGGCAACCTTATGTTCCACCTCAACAAAGGCAACAATCTCAGCCTGAAATGTCAATGCAAGATTTCATGAAAACAATACTTAAGACAAATTCAGAAATCAAGAAATCAATTGTAGAGTTGACTTAGAGGGTGGAAAAATTAGAGGCTAAGGAATCAAATAAACTACCAGCACAAACAGTGATCAACCCACAAAATGTAAGTGTTATTACTTTGAGAACTGGTAAGCAAGTAGAAGACCCTGAAGGAGCCCAAGAGGATGAAGATAAGGAGAAAGAAGGAGCGCAAATTGATGACAATGGAGGACCAAGTGAACCATCACCTGAGGCTACCACTGATAAATCCAGGTTAGTATCCTCTAACTCTTCTTCTAAAACTTCTTCTTCTTATTCTCCACCTCCTCTATATCCAAATCGGTTGAAGCCGAGAAACAAAAAAATGGAGGAATTAGACCAAGAGATTTTAAATATTTTCAAGAAGGTGGAGATCAATATTCCTTTGCTAGATGTTGTTAAGCAAATCCCTAAATATGCCAAGTTTTTGAAAGAAATTTGCACAAATAGAAGGCATTTTAGGGATAATGAGGTTGTGAATTTGGGAAGAAATGTGTCAAGTTTGATTAAGAAGCATATTGAAATACCGCGAAAATGCAAGGATCCAGGTATGTTTTCTGTTCCATGTGTTATTGGAAATTCAAATTTTGACAATGCCATGCTAGATTTAGGGGCTTCCATAAATGTAATGCCTTTATCATTGTTTACTTATCTATCTTTGGGACCTCTTAAGACTACTGGTGTGGTCATTCAACTGGCCAACCGTAGCACAGTTAACCCTGCAGGTGTGCTTGAGGACGTCCTTGTCCGAGTAGACAAGTTAATTTTTCCTGCAGATTTCTATATCTTGGACATGAAGGATGATGAAGGAATGAGTCCAACAACTATTATCTTGGGAAGACCTTTCATGATGACAGCACGAACCAAGATAGATGTGCATGCAGGATCATTGACAATGGAGATAGGAGACGAGAAGCTGCAGTTCAACGTATTGGAAGCTGGGAAGCACCAGATTAAAGATCATTCTTTGTTTTGTATTGATTTATCAAGTGATGTTGTAAACAATTTTTCTTTTTCAAATATGTCGTGCCTAATTTTGGACGAAAAAGGAAACTGTAAAGCAGGTAATATTGAGGACGCGGTATTAGTAGATGATACCTATGTGGCGTCCGAGTGTGATGTTGAGGTGGCTGAGATTACCTTAGGCAGTAAAAGTTTGCCATATGTGGTGCAGCCACCCATTTTGGAGTTGAAACCTTTACCGTCCCATTTGAAATATGCTTATCTTGAGAGGGATGGGAAACTCCCTGTTATTATATCTGCATTGCTTACTGATGAGCAGGAAAAACAGCTATTACAGGTTATCAGAGACCACAAGAGAGCAATAGGTTGGACTTTAGCAGATATTCCTGGTATTAGCCCTTCTTTTTGCATGCATAGAATACTTTTGGAGGAGGATGCTAAACTAGTGAGACACCCTCAAGGAAGACTGAATCCTCAACTGATGGGGGTTCTAAAGAAAAAGGACACCAAGTTGCTACAAACAGGTCTTATATATTCAAATTATGACAGCACTTGGGTGGGCCCTATACATGTGGTTCCCGAGAAATATGGAATCACAATGGTCAAGCACGAGAAGGACAAGTTGACTCCTATTCAAGACAGAAGTGGGTCACATAATGTAGTAGTTGACCATCTTAGTAGGATTGAAAAGGGAAAAGATAACATTCCTATCCAGGATGACTTTTCCCATGAAGTCCTACTAGCATTCCTTCCACCACGAAGGAGGTAAGTTCCCTCATACTTTTTCTTTGCATTTTATATATAAGGCATACATTAAGGACAATGCATAGTTTAAGTGTGGGGTGTGGGGAAACAATTAATTTTGTTCCCTATTTTGTTTGTCTATTTTGTTTGTTTTTAATAAATATTTGCATTGGATTTGACAGTTTGAATCAGTAACTGGAATGATCATGAATTCAAAAAAAAAATGAGTCATGTTGATATGAGTGGATTGCTTTTATGATTTGCTGATTGAGTTGACTTGAGAATTTCCTGATTAAATCTTTTGTGAAAGAAATTTGAACCATGTGAGTTTTGAACTTAATGTTAAAGATGGACCACCATGTGCCATACCTTTTTTTTTTTGTGTGATTTGCCCATGTTTTGTTGATACTCTAATAGTTAGCTTGATTCTATGTTGTGCAACTGAGGTGAATATGCATGATTTGATATGATTGAGGTATTTCTTGTTTTAGCTACTTGGCCAAATAAACTTGTCCTAACATTAATCCATTGGAACCCTCTTTAAGCCTTAAGCCTATTTTTCTTGTTTCCAGTCATTGTCAAATAAAAAAAAAAAGAAAAATCATATGTTCCTTACCTTAGGAAAGAAGAAGGAGTAATGAATTCTGTTAGAAGTAAAGTGAGGAATAAGTGTGTGGGTGAGTACCGCACCCACAAAATAACAATTAAAAAAAGCAAAAAGGAAGATGAAAAGTTGGAGTTTTCAAAAGAAAAAAAAAGAAAAAGAAAAAGAAAAAAAAATCTTCCTTAAAAGAGCAAGAAATAGAGTTGTTTTTGAAATCAAGTGTCATTACTCTTTCTATATCAATTTCAAAAGCTTAGAAATTCCAAGAAAATTTCCTACCTTTGCCTTGGCCTCAATACAACCTTTAAAAAGCCCTCATGATCAATAATTGCATGCTTTCTGAAGTATGTGAATGATAGAGTCTTGTTAATATCAAGGGTGTCTACTTACATGGGTATTTTCAGTGTAAACACAAGCCAAAAACACTTGAGAGAGTTGGAGAGGAATAAATACATATTGACTTGAGTGTTATCTTTCATATTTTATTTTCTTGGGAATTCAAAAAAGGTCAACTTATGTGTGAAGAATAGAGTGATTTCATTTGCATGTCCATGACAAAGTAATGTCTAGATGATTGATTTATGTCTAGTGCTACTCATTCTTTTGATCCAAATGCAAATATGGAATAAAATGACTCAGAACAAAGTCTTGGAATTAATCAATTTTGCCTAGGAGTGCAAAAGGATAAGTGTGGGGGTGTGATGAGTGCATATTTATGCCCACATTTATGCTTTAAAATTCAAATTTTTGATGGGATAATTGTGCTTAAATGGTTGATTTTAAGTGAATTTGTGATGATTGAAATTGTTGGGTTTTGGGAAATAAAGAGACGTAAAAAGTGAGTTTTAGTGCATAAATTATTCTTGGATGTTCTAATGTTTATTTGTGCAGCTGAGAATATAAGTTTTATTGGTCCAAATGGCAATTCAAGGCCTAAAGTCAGATTTTATTTGGAAAATTCAGAAGGGGCTAAAGTGCAAGAGGAAATTTCAGGGTATTTGTGCAATTTTGGAAAGTCAGAAAATCTAAAAGATAAAATTCAGTTGTTGAATTTAATTTGGGAATATCAACAGAAAATATCTTCCAAATAATTTTATCATTATTTAAATCTTTTAGTTATTTGGAAGATATAGGATATAAGATAATTAAGTTAATATCTATCAAATATTCTTTAAAATTGATTTAATCTAATGAATATTTGAAAGATATAATATATCAAAAGAAAATATCTTATCAACAAACTATTCAAAGTCCAAGCCTAATCAAGCCTATATAAAGAGACCCAAGGGAGGCAGAAAGGGGGACTTCACTTAATTCAATCATTCTCTGATACTCCTCTCATTTTTCTTTCATCTTGTATTCAACTCCATTCATGGAGAGCTAAGCATCTAGGGCTATTCTGCTGTAATTTCATTATGGATTCTGAGGTTAGATTGATGTAATACGATTGTTTATTTTGATTATTGATTTAAGTTGTTCTTTCTCTATGTCTTTCATCTCTCTATCTTGTTAAAAGTAAAGATTTTTGCATCATAATGTGTTTGAATCTACATGCATATTGATTATATGAGTTCTAGGGTTTCTAGGTTTAATTGAGAATTTACTTTGATTTAATTTAGGAACTTTCATATGATTAAATGGTTTTTACTATCAATTGAGAATGTACTTTGGTTGATTAGCAATAATTTCAACTATAATCAATTGAGAATTTACTTTGATTGATTTGCTTTTAATTTGGTTAGGAGATTTAAGAATAGACATGATTAAACACAATAAAATTTGATTGAGAATGTACTTTGGTTGAATTTATTGTGAATAATCTAGAAAGGTTTTGCATTTGATTGAAAATTTACTTTGGTTAAATGCATGATCGCCCTCAAATTAATTAAGAATGTACTATAATTAATTTGAAACTTGAATAATAATCAATTGAACAATTATCTGTGAATAACCGATGATGAATCTATCTTGGAAAAGCAGTGGAATTAGCCTATTTCATCATAACTGTTTTTAAGTTTCTTATTTATTCTTTAAACATTCTTAAACCATTACTTTTATTCATAAGCATTGCATAACATTCATAAGAGTCAGATATTCGAAAGCAATTCCGTGTTCGTTGGGAGACGACTAAGGGTTATGTTAACCCTATCTACTTTCTTAAATACTACTTGGCAATACTGCAGTTGCCTTGAAAAGTAGTATTAATTTGATAGCTTCAACGACAGCCTATCAACAACGAATTTGGAGATATATCAAAAGGGGTAAACATTAGAAGAGATCTAGAAATTTTAGAATACTCTTAGGATTGCATTTTTTTTCATTTTGTGCATTTTTGAAAATTTAGCCATATTTTCCATCCTTTAAAATTCTTATATGGTATGGTTCAAAGTATGTTGTTTTTTTTTTAAAAAAAAAAGTTCTTTTTCCTAAAATCATATGCTTTAAATCTCCTATTGTGTATGTTTGAATAAATCTTTAATTTTGAATTATATTTTATGCATAAATGTTTTTATTAATGGGGAGCATTATCTTAGGGGGAGAACATGAAACACGGCTTTTTAATTATGATCAAAAAGGGGGAGAAAATGTTTAAAGCTTATTATTATAAAGGTTTTCACTATTTAGATTGGACCTCTTATCCTAACACTAGATGCTCAACCACTAGGTACTATATTTTTCTAAGATCATCTCTCATTTTCTGGAAATCAAAGAAAAAAAAAACATAGTTTCATATTTTAGGCAAAATATCATGATCTTTCCACCATCACTTGCAAATTACAATAGTTAAGTTATCTTATTAAAGAGTATTCAGGTTCAACCAACTACTTATTTTGTTTTGTATAATGACAATTAGACGATTTGTCATACAACTCATAATCTTAACTTTCACAAACATACAAAACACATTAACATTGATTTTCATGTACTTTGTGGTAATCTTCAAACCAACCTTTTTCATCATTTCCTTATATGGTCATATTACGAACTTGTGAATGATTTTACAAAAAAATTTCTCTCATTAATCCTTCAAAACTATTCTAAGATGGAATAATCAATATACATCATCTAATTTAAAGTTGGAATAACAAATATTAAATCTTAACTCTAAGCTCTAAATCTTAAAAAGAACTATTTTATTAGTATCAATTATCTTAAATTTTCTATTTACTAATATAACATTACGTTAGTGCTTATGTTTTTGTTGAGGTTTCTCTTATATGTTTGAGTATAATTTTACATTATGAGAATATTTTTATTAACATTCTCTGTTTTAGGCTTATTGTTCCTTAATAGGAGCAATTGGTTGCTATGGTTAGTTTTTCTGTTTTGGGTTAGGGATTTTCTACCAAATTCCCTCTTCTTTCTTTTGTGTTTCAGGAACCTTATATATCTACAGTTCCTCCCCCCCCCTCCCCTTTTTTCTTTGAGTACAAGATAGAAATAATATTGAGTGTTAATGTTCTTACCTTTCTCTTCTTCAGAGTCTTCGCTGCTCCCACACGCGAGTCTCTCTCCACGTTTTATCCTATATGCCACTTTAATATGGTATCAGAGTAGGTATAATACCTGTTTTGCCTCTGCTACGCTCTATTCTTGGTTTCTTTCCTATTCTCTTTACAGTTCTTGAACCATGGAACACACAGACTAGACCAACAACCCTTCCAGCCCTTTCTATCTACACCTAGGAGAGAATCTTGGCCTTACTCTCATTTCTCAGGTCCTTAATGAGACCAATTATGCTTCTTGGAGTACAAACATGAGAAGAGCTCTACTCTCCAAGAACAAGTTAAAATTCATTGATGGAGGGATCAAAAGACCCTAGAGAGATTACTCTCTTTTTGATTCCTAGTAGAGGTGTAATATGATGGTGCTTTCCTGGATCATCAAGACTCTCTCATCTCATATTGGAGAAAGTGTTATATATGTGGAGGATGAAAAGGAGCTGTGGGAAGAACTTAAAGAAAGATATTCTAAAGGGGACTACTTCAAGATATCTGATTTGCTTCATGAGATACACTCCATCAAACAGGGAGAAAGAATGGTTAGTCATTTTTTCACTGATCTAAAGATACTATGGGAAGAACTGGAGTCCCTTAGACCCATACCTTGTTGCACATGTAAAGTTTTCTTGACTTCACTTAGTTTATTGTGGTAGAATTAATCAGGGAATTGTGCTTAAATGTCCGATATTTTTCTGTTTTTGCTAATTGTTCTTAATTTGATAAGAAATTCTTATTTTGATTTATTTGAATTATCTGAGGCTAATTATTTGCATTATTAATTGTAGGGAAATTGTTGGATAATATTTGGGACTTAAAGAGAAATGTCACATCAATTTTATTTTAAGCTAAAATGAGAGGAGGTGTAGATTTCAATTTTGGGGGTGCACACACGTGAAAGAAGCCAGCAGTAGCAACACGCAAAGAATGGGCTGGACTTCACGCTTTCCATGCTGCACTCCACACCACAGTCCAGCTACCAACAAATAAAAAGGGCCTTGATTTTAGAGAAGTGCACACCACACGGCCTATAATGCAGCGTGCGCGTCCAAAGGCCTTCACATTGAAGAAATTGTTGAATTAGCAATTGGCTTGGTGAACACAGCAGCATGTGGTGGCAAAAGAAGAAGCGTCCAGCAACTCTGAAGAAGACAGCGCACGTCCAGCAGAAGAACGAGTGACGCGTCCAGCAGCTTTGGATGCATGGTGATTGAATGGAGAAAGGCGTCCAACAAGCAGGCCCATCTATCTTCACACGGACAGCAGTAGCAACACGTGTCCAAGGAGGGCCCAGCAGACTATTTGCACACGGAGGGCTTCACCACGGTCACAGCAGCACACAGCTCATGGCCAGCTCACGGAAAAACACTTTTTTTTTCTTTTCTTAATTGAACTTTGCTGATTGAGGGGAGAGAGCTGGGACGTGTTGGAGATGAAGTGGCGATTTATTCCAGTAGATGGGGGTGCAGCAAAGAAGACCGAGGCCCACAAGCAGCTCATCCATTCTTCATCTAGCTTCAAAAAGCAATGGGCTGATTCAACTAAAAGACACACACGTCCAACACACGGGTTTGGCTTCAAGCGGGACCTCTCAGTTTTTATCCAGCACGCACGAGCAAGGGAGGGAGTTTTTATTAGGGATGTAATATGTAGAAAAAAGGGAGGAGAAGGGTATCTCGGCCTGGAGCTGTTCCAGCCGCCACTTGGTGAGAAAATCAACAATTCATTTCGGCTTGAAAGAAAGGTAGCGCACGGAGATTTAGATAGGGATTGGTGTGCACGTTTTTTTATTCAGCAGCGTGAAGTGAGTCTTTCTTTCTTTAGAGAATAGTAGCAATGTGATTAGATAGGAGTAGGTGTCATGGCTGGCTGGAAGAAAAGCGTGGGTGTGCACACGGAAATGAGACTCTCGGTCTTTATTCCAGTGAAGGGAGAGCTCAAGAGGTGTTTCGGTTTTTCTTTATTCACAATTGCACCGAGAATGTTTTATAGTCTATACATGGAAATGCATTTAGCTTGGAAGCAACCTGCTCAATTTATTTCAGTTTATTGTTCACGCATTTTATTTTAAGTGTTAAATTCGTGATGAATTTCATTTTTTTTTAGGTTTAATAGGTTCGGAGGTCCCTATATTTGCGGGTTCGTTTCACTTGGGTCCTCCAATTTTAGAAGTGATCAATTAGGTCCCTAATTTAACAAAATTGAGTCAATAATACCCTTTCTGTTAAATGCAATGGACGACGTTAACTTTTTAAACAGGTGGCATGCTGAGGCATCATTTTATTTACAGGTGGTAGAGTTTGAGCTTAATACGTGGCAGAACCAAGAGTGATGTGGCATCCTGAGGCCTTCTGTGGTTCATCTTCTTCTCCTTCTCCCCCCCTCTCTGCAACACCCCGCTTCTCTGAATCCCTTTCTGTTAATCATCTGTCTTTCAAACTAAGATTTTTGGGTTTGTCTTTTAACCCACCAAGAAACGAGATCCAGGTTTTAGTGTCAAAATTCGCTAGTCAAAATTCAGAAACGAGATCCAGGTTTTACAGCAGCACAGAGTTTCAGCTTCCCTCAAATCCGTTCAGGGTGAACTAATGGACGTTCTTGAACCTTTTATGAAGAGTCCTTCCTCAACCCCTTCCTTTTCTTCCTCACCTTCAAACTCCTCTTTTCCTTCTACTTCTTACTCTCCTTCTCCCATCTACTTCCCCTCTTCATCCTCCTTCCCTGTTATGTACTCAAACAACTGCTCTGCATCGATGACCCATGCATTTGTCGACGGGTTATCCCTATCCAACACCCAAAACATCATAGGCTTCGCGCATGGACAACCAACGTCTCTTCTCGGCCTCAACCACCTAACCCCCTCTCAGATCTCTCAGATCCAGGCTCAAATCCAGACCCAGAGCCAGCAGCAGCAGAATCCCCAAGAATCGGACCAGGCTCTGGGGGAAGTGGGTGGTTGAGATCAGACTCCCCAAGAATCGGACCAGGCTCTGGCTGGGAACATTCGACACCGCCGAGGAAGCCGCTCTGGCGTACGACAAGGCCGCGTACAAACTCCGAGGTGACTTCGCCAGGCTTAACTTCCCAAACCTCCGTCAGCAGGGTTCCTCGATGGGCGGAGGCTTCGGGGAGTACAAGCCGCTCCATTCCTCCGTTGACGCGAAGCTTCAGGCCATATGCGAAGGCTTGACTGAGATGCAGAAACAGGGGAAGACCGAAAAGCCTCAGGGTTCGTCGAAGAAGTCACGGTCCAAAGTGGCTCCTCCGCCAAAGAAGGGTGATTCTGAGAAGGGTTCGGACGACAACACCAACAACAAGTGTTGCAAGGTGGAAGCTTCCTCGTCTCCTGTTACGACGGAGAGCGAGGGGTCTGAAGGGAATCTGAATGCAAATTAAAAAATGCAGAAATTGCCACGTATTAAGCTCAAACTCTGCCACCAGCAAATAAAATGATGTCTCAGCATGCCACCTGTTTAAAAAGTTAACTTCGTCCATTACATTTAACGGAAAGGGTATTATTGACTCAATTTTGTTAAATTAGGGACCTAATTGATCACTTCTAAAATTGGAGGACCCAAGTGAAACGAACCCGCAAATATAGGGACCTCCGAACCTATTAAACCTTTTTTTTATTAGCTCATCGTTGCAAATTTACATTGAATGATGATTTATCCTTGCAATTCAAGTTGTTTACTTAAGCTGAATTAGAATTTTATTTCCGCTGGTTGGTGTTTAAATTGCATTCGTAGTTGCATTTTACAAACATAAGATGTGTTTTCGGATTTATCAATTGCATTTCAATTCGGTCATGAGTTGTCTTAATTATTTATTGCATTTAATTTAGTTCATTTCTAAGCAAAAAAACACTTTCAAAACCCCCCACTTTGTGTTAGACCTAAGTCTTGAACTACATTTGGTCCTTGAGAGACGACCTATGAGTCACTTCCTAGCACTATACTGCATTTTTAATGCACATCAAATTTGATGGGCCGCGACAGCCGCATCACACATGTAAAGTTCCTTGCAGCTGTGATTTGTCCAAGATTTTCCACAACTACAGAGAAATGGAGCATGTTGTTTTCTTCTTGAAAGGTTTGAGTGTTGCTACAATACTGTGAGAACACAGATTTTTCTCATTGAAACCCCTCCCTAACCGTGTCTTTTCCCTCATCATACAACAAGAAAGGCAAGAAAGACATGATTATGTAATCAACAACCAGAATACTGAGATTAAGGTCCTTGCTAACACTACTAACAAGCAAAATTAGTGGAGAAATTATCAGAGTTGGAAACCTAAGGGGCGTGGAAATGGGCCTCGCAATCAAGGAAGAGGAAGAGGAAGAAATCTTAACTATATGGGAAACAATGTTCCTACTGCCATAAGATGAACCACACAGTGGATGAATGTCACTCCAAGCATGGATATCCACCTTGGTACAAAAAGGGGATAACAAAAACCAAGAAAAAGGAGGACATAGTGAATGGAATTATATCAATTCTGCCTCTGTAGAGTCACATTCTAACTCTGTCCAGATTAACACTAATCTTGCTCCTAATACTTTTACTTTAGAGCAAATGCAGAAATATTATAGATGATAGAAAAGGTTGACAACTCTTCTCACAACATCAGTCAAATTCAGAGAAACACCATAGAAGACAAACAATGTATGTTTTCCTGGATTGTGGACACAAGGGCCATTGATCATGTGACCCATGACAAAAACAACTTTGTCACTTTCCATAATATTAAACCTATAGATGTTAGGCTATCAAATAATGACATTGTCATTGCCCATTATGCTGGAACTGTTCAATTTTCAAGAGATTTTATTATCTTTAATGTTTTATACATACCTAAATTTTCTCTCAACCTAATATTTATCCAAAGTTTAACCAGGGACATACACTGCACACTGACATGTTCTTCTAAGTTGTGTCAAATACATGACAACTCTACATTAAAGATGTTTGGATGTGCTAATGTCTACAAGGGTCTCTACTACTTGCAATCTTTCCCTGTCTCTGACCAAGATTTAACTATTAAATTTGTTTTCTCCTATGAACATGTAAACATAAACTTATGCAATTATAGGTTAGGCCATCCTAGACACAGAATTGTTAAAAAGATATGCAAGAATTTTCCTTATGTTCAAACTGCTTCTAATGATGCTTGTGATATATGGCATTATGCCAAACAACACAAATTGCCTTTTCCTAAAAGTGTTTTTGTTTCAGCTAATTGTTTTGAAGTTATACATTGTGATATATGGGGACCCATCTCCATTCACTCTATTGATGGGCATAAATATTTTCTCACCATAGTTGATGATTGTAGTAGACACACATGGGCTTTGCTTACGCAAAATAAAGGTCAGGCTAGGTATTTACTGCAGAGTTTCATTGTTAAAGTTAAAACTCAATTTGACAAAACCATTAAGATCATTAGAGCTGATAATGGGCCTGAGTTTAATTGTTCTAATATGTATGATTCTCATGGCATTGAACATCAAACTAGTTGTGCTGAAACCCCACAACAGAATTCTATTATGGAGCAAAAACACCAACATATATTGAATATAACTCGTAGTTTACTTTTTCCATCTAACATTCCCTATGCTTATTGGTCTTATGTTGTGTCCCATGCCATATACTTAATGCATAGGCTTCCGTCTCCTGTTATTAATGGAAGAACTCCTTTTGATGTGTTATATGATAACCCTCCTACCTATCTAAACTTAAAGGTTTTTGGTTGTTTGTGCTTTGCTTCTACATTAGAAAATAACAGAAGCAAATTTGATTCTAGAGCTCGAAAAGGTATTTTTCTAGGATATAAAAATGGTATGAAGGGTTGCATTATTCTTGACATTAAGACTAGGGAAATCTTTATAAGCAGAAATGTGATATTTTATGAGGATGTTTTCCATACAAAACTGAACAAAACAATAAAGAAGCTCATAGTAATGAAGAAGATAAAATGTCTTTTCTTAATGATATGTCCTACAGCTATGATTCTTTGAGCAAGCAAAACTTGGCTGAGAATGGCAGAAATGGACAAAACGCCATTGAGAATATCAATACCAGTGCTGAAAACACTGACCCTATGGAGAACGAGGAAGTTCACAGCCAAAGAAAGTCCAACAGAATTAAAAGAACTCCTGAATACTTGAAAGATTACATTCTTGAAGCTGACCAGCCTTCATCCACATCTCTATGTATCAAAAACGGTTTGAAAACTCTTTATCCTATCTCTAATGTTTTATCTTATGGGTCTTTGTATGAAAAAAACTTAAAATACACCCTGGCTTTAACTGCCATCAATGAACCCAATTCATATGATGAAATTAGAAATAGTCCAGAATGGACAGATGCTATGCCAAAGGAAATTAAAGCCTTACAGGACAATGGCACCTGGTTTTTAACTCAACTTCCTCCTGGAAAGAAACCTATTGGGTGTAGATGGGTTTACAAAATTAAACATAGAGCTTAAGGTACTGTGGAAAGATATAAGGCCTGTTTGGTGGCAAAAGGCTATACTCAACAAGAAGGAATAAATTTTATGGACATTTTTTCTCCTGTTGCTAAGCTTACCTCTGTCAGATTGTTACTAGCCTTTGCTGCCAAAAAGAACTGGTTCCTGCACCAACTTGATGTGTATATGGAACCTCCACCCGGTCTAGATGCTGACAGTAAAGGACAGGTTTTCAAACTTATTACCAGTGTGGAGCATTGGTGTCTTGTAGATAATGATTTTGATGATGGTACAAAGTGAAGAACTTGAAGACTTTACTTGAAATTTATTTAAAAGAATTTCTATAGAATCAATTGTAATAGGAATAACTTTTGATAATGTAAACACTTAGAAGTTTTCCTGTCTTTAGTAAGTTGGGACAGATAATCGATTATTTAGTGTAATAATTGATTATCACGAGCTCATTTGGAAAACCATTGCTCGTGCAAATAATCAATTATTGCTCAGAATAATTGATTATTCTAGTCTGAGTCAGTACTGCCCAAGTCTCGTAGATAATCGATTATTCCTCAAGATAATCAATTATCACTTTTTTAAAACTCCATAATGGATACGGATAATCGATTATTACTTACAATAATTGATTATCACTAGCAGTTGGGAGTTGTCTTTTTAAATTCTGACCTCTAGGCTATATATACTCTTTACCAAACCTTTAGTGGGTTATCTATGCCATTTCAGAATACAGAGATTTTCTGAGGAATTTCTCAAGTGATAATGTGCTCTTGTCAAGTCTTGTTAATAGGAGAAGCTCGCGCTTAGTGGGTCTAAGGTCGGAGCGGTTCTCTTCAAGTTGACTGAGTAGTTTTCTTTCGGATTCGTTTGTCGAAGGAAGGTTCTTCCATTCGTTTGTCGAAGGAAGGTGTTTTCTATTCTTTGCTCATTTCATTATCTTGTAATCTGTACAACAATATTTTTAGTGAAAAAGGTTAATCACTATTCATAGTGATTAATGACTGGATGTAGAATCTTTTGATTCGAACCAGGATAAAATTTTTGCGTTGATTTTCTTGAATCCTACACTCTTTAAATTTTTAGCACACCAACTGCTTGATAAAATTTCTCTAAGAAAATCAAATTTTAAAACTGACCATTATATCTGGTTTATTGATCGCTACATGCTTTCCGCTTTTAAAATCTCTTTTTATTCCGCTACGCGACTCGTTGAAACCTACAAAACTGACTAAATCTCTCTATGGCCTAAAACAGGCCAGTAGGCAATGGTTTGACAAACTATCTGCCTTTCTCATTTCTAAAAATTACATCCAATCAAAATCTAATTATTCTCTCTTCATCAAAAGAACACCTACAGATTCCACTGCCTTCCTTGTGTATGTAGATGATATTGTTTTGGCAGGGAACTCTATGGCTGAAATTACTCACATAAAGACTCTTCTACATCATCAATTTCATATAAAGGATCTGGGAGAACTCAAATACTTCCTAGGATTTGAAGTTGCTAGATCTAAGAGGGGCATACATCTTTGTCAAAGAAACTATGCTCTTGACATCCTTGAAGAAACAAGAATGCTGGGAAGCAAGCCTTGTTCTACCCCTTTTTTGAGCAACACATATTCTTTGTACAAAATCGAAAATTACTTGGATAATCCTATTCTTTATAGTAGATTGATTGAGAAGTTGCTCTATCTTACTAACATTATACCTGATTTGTGTTTTACTATCAATCTTCTAAGTCAGTTTATGCAGGAACCTACCAGTCACCATTATCAGGCTTTGCACCATGTTTTAAGATACATAAAGTCCAGCCCTTCAGAAGGACTCTTATTTGCTGCTGACTTTGACATCCAAATAAAAGTCTTTAGTGATTCTGATTGGGCTACTTGTCCCAACACCAGAAGATCCACCAGAGGTTTTAGCATCTTCCTAGGTTCCTCCCTCATCTCATGGAAGTTGAAAAACAGAGTACTGTTTCGAGATCCTAAACAGAAGCTGAGTATCATGCTCTCGCTGCCACCGTATGTGAAATACAGTGGCTTCACTACATTTTACAGGATCTTCACAGTCAACTTATTGCTACCGTTGTTCTCTATTGCGACAAAAACTCTGCCAGGCATATAGCACACAACGAGAGTTTCCACGAACGGACCAAACACATTGAACTGGACTATCATGTTGTGAGAGAGAAGATTCAAGCGAAACTTCTGCATCTCCTCCCTATTCGATTGGAAGAACAGCTCGCCGATATTTTCACTAAGTTTCCTCACCGTGTTCGTTTCAGATCTATCATCCCCAAGCTTGGATTAGCCAGTATACACCATCTAGCTTGAGGGGAGACTATTAACGTTCTCTGTTTTAGGCTTATTGTTCCTTAATAGGAGCAATTGGTTGTTAGGGTTAGTTTTTCTGTTTTAGGTTAGGGATTTTCTACCAAAATCCCTCTTTTTACTTTTGTGTTTTAGGAACCCTATATATTTAGGGTTCCTCCCCCCTTTTTCTTTGAGTACATTACAAAAATAATATTGCATGTTAATGTTCTTACCTTTCTCTTCTTCTTCTTTCCCTGGGTCTTACTCTCTCTCTTTTCTTGTGCCCTACTTCTGCTTCTCCAGATCGCGCCTATGCTATGAAGGTCTCTAGAGTCTTCGCTGCTCCCACACGCGAGTCTCTCTCCATGTTTTATCCTATATGCCACTTCAATAATTTTATATTTCCTCTCTTTATTATTTACTGTACATGCATTTCTTAGAGAAAATTATTCTTCTCTCAATTATTATTAGATGCATCGAACATATCGAAACATTTAGCTTAGGAAATTAAAAAGGGAAATAGAAATTATGTAGGCATTGGCTTCATTTTACGTCGAATATCACTGGACGACGTTACTAGAACAATTTGACGTCGAGTGGATCGAGAATTGACGTAATTCTAACGTCGATTTTGTGCAACGACGTGAGGTTACGTCCACTAGTAAAGAGAATGACGTCTAATATTTGAATAAATATTTATATTTATAGTAAGATTTGTCTTCTAATGTACGAGGGAACTACGTAAAGTTGACGTCGCTATGGAAGATAATGGACGTAATGTTCACGTCGAAGTTCAAAGAGGACATCAATTTTTGAGTAATATTTGAATAAATATTTATATTTAAAGGAATATTTGACGTCACGTATAAGGGGAAGGACGTAAGGTTAACGTCGAAGTTATCGATATGTGACGTTACTGTCGTTGTATGAACGTCGAACAATGTATACTTCGACGTTACCTTCAGTGTTTTTTTTTTAAATTTGATTTGGTTTAGCGCATTTAACCAAACCTAAAATATAAAAACCAGTTTTCCAATTCATATATATTCACAGAATTAATTAATTTAAACCATGCTATCATCAATTCATCAATTCCAATTAAATAGTAAAACTAAAAGACGCTAATGTTATCATCAAAACTTAAAAGAACCCAATTTTTCATTCATCTATTCACAGTATTCATCTATTCACAATAATATATTAACAATTTAAAAGCTGCACAAGTAAGAAAATGCTACTATCATGAAAGGAAAAACCTAAAGCTATAGCTATTTAAAATGTTTATTCAAATATCATGCCCAATCCTCTTTTATCGTCTTTATTATTGAAGTGGACAATGAAGAGGTAGTGTTGAACCGCTGCAAAATCAAGGAAACTTTACTACTATATTCATTTTAATGTCAAAAGTTTACTGATATTTGTAAGATTTTCAAATGTAAATTTCTATCTCAATCCATTCCCTTGTGATTTTTGCTCAGATGATTGCCTTTATCCATGACATGATGTAGTAACCACATGCCCAGGAATCATTATGCTTATTACACTAAACATGTGAAAGAACTTAGTCAAATGTAATGGTTTAAATTTGACTATGAAAATTAAAGGTTAAAGATCAACGAATTTCAACCTTAGGATATATAATTTCAAGTTGTTGTCCTCTGGTCCTAGTCACAACTCTAAACAAATTTGAAACATTTGAAACATTAGAAACATAAGTTAATATATTAATATCATAATGAATTGATAAGAATGAATGTAATACTTATGTTTGTATCAAGGACTTCAACTCCGTTTCATCTTCCTATGAAGAGAACAAAACTATACAACTTGTGTTTTTTTGGAATGATCACCATGAGTTGCCAATGGCTCCTTTCATGTACCAAAACCTAGTGAGTTTATTGATTAAATTTTGATAAAAGTTGACAATATTGGGAAACACATACGCATCAATGTATGGCACGATATATATCTCTCTATTAGACTCAGTCGTCCATGTTTGAATATATCATTTTCTGGAATCTAATGTGTTTCCAGATGGTTGAATGGTCTGAGGTTCAAGAAAGCCATAAACTGACGCCCGACCTGATTCCACTACGATGGTGTCCTTGTACCTATATGAATAAAGTTAAGTATATTTATTAAAAAGTAATAATACTAATATACAAATTGGAAAATAACAAATAAAAAACTTACATGCACCATAGTTGTATGCATGCAATGTTCAACGTTTTTTCTCCACCAATGATCTCATATGCATCATCGAAATTAATATACAATGGAACATGGCACTCGTGGCCAAATGTTCTTTACTCCCATAGCAGCTCTACTGGTTCTGTTCTCGACTTATTTAATCTCGAGGTCAATATGGATATAGGATTGAGCAATTGGTTGTTTCTAAGGATGGTAGACCTGTAACTCACATTTACAAAAGTTAGGAATCATTTAATTATAACTTGAAGATTTAAGATAATAAAAAAAGAATATTATACCGCTAGTGGGCCAAAATATGGCATCATGATAGCCTTAGGCCAAGCTATAAATGTGCCTAAGGCCTCCCCCACAAATTGGATTTCAGATGTAGGCACTGGCACTCGAGCCTGGGGGTCTCTTGGATCATCAACCGTTACTCGCGCGTGAGTGGGAAAAAAAGGAGCACAATGAATGGTCTGGCCTCCTGCAATCTGTCGTCCCATGGCCACTACGCGCGGAGGATCCTCATCAACCAAAAACTCATACTGAATATTGTAATTAGTACGATCTACAGTAGAGCATGAGCCTTTTGTGCTCACACGAGGTGCAGTAGGATCATCTATAGGGGCATCCTCCTGTTGTGACTGTTGTTGTTGCTCTTGTTGTTGTTGTTGTTACTATTGTTGGGTGATCATCGCGAGTTTTTCTTTGAGCGTTCTTAAGCATTCACCCATGCTTTCCTCTAATTCGATTTGCACCTGTTGCCTGATGCTATTAACCATTTCCTGAGTCACGACTTATGTGCTTCTTCGTTTAGGGCCAAAGTAGTCCCTCAATCCAGTAGCTCCTCCTACAGCACGCACACGACTTGGACGATCTAGCTGACCTGTGGCTGCTACTAGGAGGTCCTCCCTACCTTGTGCCACAAATGTGCCTTGACTCTGTTGGTCAACCAAGTCATCCTGCATATCATAATGAAGTTAGACACATTAAAAAGTTTGTTACATAATTTTTTTATGAACTATGGTAATTAGTTAAAAGTTTCCACTTACAATTCTCTGGATATCTCCTGAGCAGACTGGGATGTAAATTGGCCATTGGGTTTTGTCCGTGTAGCCTTCCATAATTCATGTCTAGCTGGTGGAGGTGCTAGATCAGGTGACTAAAGACCTAACTCCTCAGCACGAGGTTTTCTCATCTTTTTCTCTAATAACCCATAACCACCACGTGACAGTACGTGTGGTGTATCATTAAGCTTCTGCCTCTGCTGGGCGGTTATCCTTTTCACCTATGAAAAAATGAAAATCATTAAGCATAAATCACAAATTAACATCTTGTGTGACTAGAGCAAAATATTAAAAAACATACCTGCCACTCAGGAGTAAGTCTAGATTCTTTAAACTGCACCCACTCCTCCTCAGTTATTTTATATTTTGTACAAAGAGTGTCGTTCTGTTTAGAGCCAAAGACATATTGACGTGTCATTCTCGTCTTGAAGTCCCTCCATCGGACTGCAATATGGGATAAAATCTTCTTCCTTATCCTCTCATCATTAGGGATATCCCAATTTTCCTGTTAAAAAATAAATTAATGTTAAAGCATGATCAACAAAAATAAGTCAATGATGGAAGTAAAACATCTTAAACATACCAAAATATCTTGCCATAGTAGATTTTTGTCAACCTGTGGGATATCATCCCAACAGGTAGCGACAATAGGGACATGATATTTTGCCATCACGCCCAAGTAACTCCTAAACGATGCTGCATGTGCCCCAATAGGCACAAATTTTCGGGGATCAAACTCCACCGTCAATGGTTTATCATTAACTCGACGGGATGTGACATCAGGCATCCGAGTCACAGATCTACCACCTCCTCCCGTCGGACCTGATCCAAAGCTCGTCATACCTGTTTACAAAGTGTTAGTAAATTTTAGTTAGATTAGACAAAATAAATAAATTGTACAAGTAATTAAAACAATGTTAAGACACCTATTTATCCCATATGCCTTCGTTGTGATCACATCGAGTTGCATGTATTTCATCGGGTACATCATCAACCTTATTTTCAACGGTTCTTGGTGAGAAGGAGCTTGTCTCAAGTATATCTAGAGAGTCTTCATCATTAGTTGTGTGCATGGATCTGCCTTCCAATATCACTGACCTTTTATGATTCACTAGGTCAGTGACATAGAATATTTGTCTTGCTTGACTAGCCATAATAAATGGTTCATCCGTGTAACTCATTTTGTTAAGATCCACCAAAGTGAATCTGGGGTCTTCTGTCACCACACCAGAATTACTGTCAACGCATTTACACTTGAAAACTGGAACTCTAAAAGTGACAATCAATTTCCCAAATTTCTTGTATTATTCTAAAATAACTTATTGATGTTGTAATTGGATTCTTATCCTTGGAACTGGAAAAGTGTACAGCCTCATCTTGAAGGGTAACTCCACTATTTTGAACTCTACTTTTATCCTCTTCCTCCTTTGAATAGAACAAGTAATTTTTTATGTAATAGCCGCCGAAAGTGATCACATCAGTGTTAGGTCCACGAGCTAGTCTCAATAGATTTTCAGAAACATTCGGAGTCGCATAAATCTTTTTCTTAAACCAAGATAAAAAGGATTTGTTATGTTCACTAAGTGTCCATTTTTCACTCATACGTGGATGTGCTGACTTAATTTTATCAATGTGTTGTGAAATGTAAGGAATAACATCCTCTGTTTTGTTTAAAATGTACAAATGAGCTTGATTAACTTCTTTTCCACTAACACTTTCAATCCTTACTCCTTGAACTCCTTTTCCTTCATGCCTGTTTTCATGTCTTTTCTTTGGAAGTCCTATTGGGTCTCAACTTGGCATATAACTTAAGCAGAATTCAATGGCTTCCTCTGTAATGTAGCGCTCTATAATCGAAGCTTCCGGTGTCAATTGATTCTTAACATATCCCTTTAAGATCTTCATGTATCTTTCAACCGGGTACATCCACCTCAAGAAAACCGGCCCACATATTCGAATTTCTCTCACTAGATGGACAATCAAATGAACCATGATATCAAAAAATGAGGGTGGGAAATACATTTCCAATTGGCACAATAGTCTGATGGCCTCATTTTGCAAATCATGTAACTATCAAGGATCAACAACTTTCTTGCAAATGGCATTGCAAAACAAACTCAAATGTGTGAGAATACCTCTAACAGAGGCAGGTAATATGGCTCGAATACTTACTGGTAAAAGTTGTTGCATTAAGACATGACAATCGTGAGACTTTAAACCAACTAACTTCAAATCTTTCATAGAAACAAGGCTACTAATATTCGACGAATAACATTGTGGAACCTTCACATTATGTAAACATTGGCAAAAAAATTGTTTTTCTTTTTTTGAAAGAGTGTGACAAGCTGAAGGAAGATAGGTGCGTCTTCCTATGGATTGCGGATGTAACTCAGAACGGATTCCCATGTCAACCAAGTATTGTCGTTCTTTCACTCCATCTTTTTTCTTTCCTTTAACGTTTAGTAAAGTCCTAACAACACTATCACATACATTTTTCAACATGCATCACGTCTATGGAATGTCGTACATCAAGTTTACAACAATATGGAAGATTAAAGGATATTGATCGTTTTTTCCAAATGTTTTTCTCAACGGTCTTCTTTTTATGTTTTCCGAAGACAACATCAATGTTCCTCACTTAGTCGTATACTTCTTCCAAATTACGTGGTCTGCACACCATCATCCTCAAGACTTCCATTAAACGCTTTTTTCAATCTACGGTAAGGGTGATTTCGAGGAAGGAATCTTCGGTGTCTTGTGACACACACTAGTACAAAAACAGCGTATAACGTGACGCGGTCAATGTCGAATAACGCAATATCCAACGTTATAAATGACCGGTGGCATTTTCGTAAATAAAATGAATCGCTCCACTTCATTTACTAAAACAGTTCGCCGTCTAAAATATATTAACGTCAAACAAGGAGCATATCAACGTAATCTAAAATGTATTAACGTCAAATAAGGCCCAGATCGACGTAAAACAATGACCTTAGAATCACATAACGTCAACTTAAGAAACATCTGACGTTCAATTTAAAATAAAAAAATAACGAAATATTGGTTTGCTTCCAGCAATATTACTGCTACCCACATTTGACGTCAACCACGACAAATATTCGACGTTTTATATGCCAGCATGAAGCCAAAGAGTAAATCCCTTTTTTATTCTTTATTTTTTTTCTCTTATAAACCAAACATAACGTCACACACTTTATGGGGTCGACGTTTAAAACAATATAGAACGTCGAACAAGTTGGGGTTCAGACATGATGATCGTAATCACATAACGCCCAAAAGGAAATAGGCGACGTCCAATACAAAATAAATAAATACTAAATATTGATTTAATTAATATGATGTCAACCGTAACAAAAGAAGGACGTTGTATATTATAGCTAACAGTTATTTGTTTATTTTTCATTTAAATCAACCCATAAAATGTCAGTCTTATACTGGCTTAGACGTTGTTCCATTTTTATTATTTTTTCTTTTTCTTTTAAACCAACCACAGAACGTCGAATTCTTCTTCGCGTTCGACGTTTTAATTTCCAGAAATTATATTTTTAATTTTTTTCTTCTAAACCAAATGAAAAAACGTCCTCGTACTCGTGGCTTCGACATTTAATTAAGCGGAGGAAGCGTATAACGTCAAAGTTCAACGTCCCATAACAGAACAAGCAACGTTAACAATAACCTCAGTCCCTCTTTTTTTTCTTTTTTCTTTTAAACCAACCAAAGAATGTCGAACTCTTTCACCAATTCGACGTTTTTTTTGCCAGAAATAATTTTTTTTCTTTTAAACCAACGAATAAGATGCCATAAAAAAAGAACACATGATAAAAAAAGGACATCACAACTTACTACTATGACTCTAAGACCATATTCTAATTCAGACGTGTTCCTAGAATCTTCTTCAGTAGACTCTTCATCAGAATCCTCTATCTTTGGATTGTTGGATTAAAAGAAAAAAGAATTAAACCAAAAAGACACTTTGGAAGTCTGAAGAAATTGACGTCAACCTCTTCGTTTCTAGCAGCAAACTGCATTTTCCCATATATCATTTAAGTAGACTGCCTTTTATTATTGAAGCCCATATCAGGCCTTTCCCAACAATAATTATTTATTATGACATCCATTTATAAAATTTCTTGTAACAACTCCAAGGTTTCTTTGTGTTAACTTGTAACAACTCCAAGGCCTTTCAAAACGCTACAACTTCCATTCATAAAATTCGTAAACTCCTTCAAGGAATTTCAAAAATAGACCCTACAGAGGACGTCGAATATTTTCAAAATCAACGTGTTATAGGAGGTTAAAAAGGAAAAAGAAAGAAAGATAAAAATAAAAAAAGGAGCGATTATATTCAAAAACGATCAAACTGTGCAAATTGTATAGAGTTAAGCATTACATTTATAGAGTCAATTCAAAACCTCTGGTAACAACACAAAATGAACTCCACACACCTTTCACGTCGAAGTCCCCTAGAGTACGACGTTCTATGAGAATTTAAAAAGGAAAAAGAAAAAAAAGGAGTGACCTTTGCCTTCGGACTGCCTTTTAATTGAAGCCAAAGGTCACCCACATCAAACCTTTCCCAACAGTCATTCCTTTTTTCAGAGCCTTAGATATCCTGTAGACATCCATTTATAACACTTATGAATTTAAAACAGACTCTATAGCGGACGTCCAAATATCTCGTAACAATCTGTTTACTTTCTTCTCTGTTTCGCTATCATCTCTTTCAAGTTCACCAAAGCGAGTAATTTCCTTGTGGTTTGATTCTTCGTCATGGCGAAGAGCTTGAAAGAGTGATAGAGAAACAAAGAAAAAGGTTGAAAGATTTGGATTTTGCACCCTTTCAAAACGCTACAACCTCCATTCACAAAAATACTTCCACATTTTAACAATCATGCTCATCTTTTCGTGGTTTGATTTTCATTTTTTCCTATGTTTAGTGTTATTATGTTTTTCCTTTGTTTCGTTTCCATTTATGAACATACGTAATAATGGATTTCTTTTAGAAATCCTTCAAATAATTTTGCGTCGAATACTAAAGGAAAAATGACGTCCCTATGTATTTCCCAAATAACGTGGACGTCGAGCGGTGTCAATATTTGACATGTATCTCTTCGTTTTAATGTAGCATTTATCATGCCCTACCAACACCCATATACCTGGACGTCGAGTGGTGTCAGCATAAGACGTGGATCTCTTCATTTCTAACACAACATTTATCAAGCTCAACCAACTGCGTTCTATTTGAATTTAAAAAGGATAAATAAAAAAAGGGAGAACCTTTGGGTTTGGTTAACGAATAATACGTCACATGCCCAAGAAATCAGACGTTTATTGTTGGTTTAAAGGAAAAAGAAATAAAAAGGGAGTAATATGGCTGACAATAATACGTTAACCTCTTCGTTTCAAAACTTCTTCAATTAATATTACGTCGAGTACTTTACTAATAGGCGTACTATTGGTGTTGTAAAAGAAAAAAAAAATAGTGCAATGGTATATTCAATGTAATGATGTACCATTAAAGTGTTCAATTACAATCTTCGTTTTAACGTAGCATTTATCATGCCCTGCCAACCGTCTTTTCCCATATACCTGGACGTCGAGTGGTGTCAGTATATGACATGGATCTCTTCGTTTCTAACAACATTTATCAAGCCCATAAAAATTTGGACGTTCTATTTGAATTTAAAAAGGGTTATTATGTCGAGTAGCTTTACCAACAACGTACTGTTGGTGTTCAGAAAAAAACAAAAAGAGTGCAATGGTATATTCAATGTAATTATGTAACATTAAAATGTTCAATTACAATCATACAAATGATTTAATCAATTTAAACAATTCAATCATTTATTAATATTCAAAAGATGATTACAACCAGCAAAACAAAAGATGGCTTAAGAAGTCACTGATTACAAAATTAAAATCAAATAACGAAAATCCATATTCTTCTGTTGCAGAATTATTATTGATCCTTTCTGGTTGTTCACATCACCTTCCTCTCCATTTTGATCGGTAATTTTTCAATCCATAGAGTCTTTTGTCAATGACTGTGTCAGCTTTCAATTTACTTGAGTCCCAAGTATCTTTTTGAGCGATTCTGACATACCATCTATTTTCACCGCATAACCATCTAGCCACTCATCTTCTTCAGTTTTTGTCGAATCTGTTTTGTTTGCACTCAAAGATTCAGATATGGGATAGACTTACTGATGATCATCATTTTTTATCATGGTGAATCCAATAAGTCCTTGATGACCAATCCAAATTTGAAAGAGAAAGCCTTCTTTGCTGATCGATTGAAAAACGACAATCCCAATCCAAACCTTTTTTATCAGCTTCATATCAATCCCCTTGACTGTGTTAGAAAATGTTTCATCACTCATCTTTAAGTTGGAGTAGAACACGTTCACCAGTTTCAGATATCTGTGCGAAACCACGGTTTTAATCTTCCTTAGACTAAAAAGCTTTCGTCGAATGTCTTCATCACTAATCCTACCTGTAGGATTAGCATTCCTTGCAAGCCGGGCAACCTTCCATTTTCTTCTTGATGATGATGAAGAAGCCATTTTTTATCAGATTCTGGAACGTCTTTCACATTTCTAGGGTTTGTAACTCTTCAGTTTAGAAAACACTGAGTGCATTTTCCAATCTAGTATTTATAAAGTTGTGCATCAAATCTTATCAGTTTCAGGCCCAACTAAAATTTTCAATCTTATATATCCCAATAAAAAAATTTCAACAACGACGAATTTCTAAAGGGTTCGACGTTTTATTATGCGGTTGAAGTTGAACTCTGACGATATAAGGAATGACTTGATGGGCAACGAATTTCTAAAGGGTTCGACGTTTTATTATGCGAAACTTTGACAATATAATTTTCAATCTTATATATCCCAATCAAATAATTTCAACAACGACGGATTTCTACAGGGTTCGACGTTTTATTATGCAGAACTCTAACAATATAAGGATTGATTTGATGGGCACTAGAGTAGTTGGGCCCATTAGTGGCTCCCAACATTTTCTTTAAATACAGTTTCGGATCCTTTGGAACTACCCTTTGAAAACCTACACTATAGAGCTTCGGTAACCAAATTATGTTAACTTTTTCCTTCGGGTTTCCATTAGTTCCTCTCCTTAAACGAAGACATTTCTTTGTTAACAATAAAGGCATGGTGGAAATCCTAAGGAAAATGTTAACACTTATGAATTTCAACAACATTCTCCATTGTTTTTCTGTTTTTTTTTTATTTAATTCCTGTGTTTTTTTTAATGTAGTTTCTTGTTCATGTAAAATTCTGAGGAAAATGTTAACACTTATGAATTTCAAAAACATTCTCCATTGTTTTTCTGGTTTTTTTATTTAATTCCTGTGTTTTTTAATGTAGTTTCTTGTTCCTGTGTTTTCTTTAAATACAGTTTCGCATCCTTTGGAACTACCCCTTGAAAACCTACACTACAGATATAGCAGGTCGAATTGAAATCGAATTCGACGACAAACTTTAAGAGGGAAATTAAAAGTTAATAAACTTCAAAGTTTAAAAATGAATACTTCTGCAAGCAAATAAACTGTCATATAGTTTGATTAAATCTATCACGTATCATTGTCAGAAACAAAATTCTTAAACCCTTCCTGTAAATGTCTAAATCTTGTTCTCAAATGGCTTCTTCATCTTCACGGCGTGGAAAGAAGGCTGCACACTTTGTAAGAAATGCTAGTCCAAATGGGTGGATCAATGATGACGAAGAACGATACAAATTTGGATGTTATTGAAACTCTTCGAGGTGGTCCCTCACAAGTTCTTGGATCTGGAATTATTCAGAAGAGAGGGGTTTCTCTTTCAAGATTGGCTTGTAGATGTTGGTCTTGCATGTTACCAATGAGGAGCATTGGTAAATTTGAAGATAAATGATTTTGATGATGCTGAAAGACGATAGACTGTTATAATTGTTTTAAAAGCACTTTGTAGATTATAAATGTATTAGGAAAAGCCTTAAAAATGTAATACTTAGAAAAATTCGTATTTCTAGAACTGTTACGCATTTAATCGATTATTAGAAGCTATAATCCATTATCCTGAGCCCTTCTGAAAAACCTCGTTGCTTTGGAATAATCGATTATTACTCCAAATAATCGATTATCACTAGTTCTTGTGAGAACTGCCAAAGTCTCTGGAATAATCGATTATTCCTCAGGATAATCGATTATCACTTTTGAAAAACCCTGTAACGGACTCAAATAACTGATTATCACTAACAATAATCGATTATTTGTGGCAGTTATAATTCATCTCTGCGAACTTAGACCAGTTGGCTATATAAGGTAGTTCCAAAACTCTTAGAAAAAAACACTGAGCTTTTTAAGAATACAGTTTTTCTGAGGAAGTTCTAAAAAGCTAGTTCAAGTGCTTTGCCTGGTCTCGTGAATAGCAGATTAAAATCTTCCTTCGACATACGAACCGGAAGATGACCACCTTGTCAACTCGAAGAGAACCGCTCCGACTATCGACACACGAAATGCGAGCTTAGTAGCTAACTTCATTCTTCATCTTTGATGACTGATATGGGATTCTGATGACACTGATGGGGAACGACTTCTTCCATACGTACTGCCAGATAAGGGGCTACTAAATATAAAGAAGCTAACTGCCTCTAGGCGTGGTATGGGTATCAGCAGAGATTCTTGCTAGTATGGATGATGGATCTGCCATATGGTCCTTTACTTCTGACTTTGGCATTCGAGCTACCCTTCTTCAAAAGAAGGAACCAGCATTGTTAGCTTCCCATCCTTGTCATCAGCCTTCATTCTAGCAGTCACAGATCGGAGATTCGAATCAAAGGACGAGCTCTTCCGAGGCTTTCCAGTGAACTAGGATGTCTTCCTTGATTCTATTAGTGAGTGAGCTACCGATTTATTGAGAGAATCTTGCTAGGTTGAAAAGAACAAGTTACCCGATTTCGAGAATGTTGCTGCTATGCCAGCTACGGGCTATGGAGAAAGATAGAATTGCCTTTGTTTGGGGCGCGAGAGGGACCCTATTCATTCAAATGAAGAGGATGACGCGGAAGATCTCCAGAAATAGCTTTTGTTTTGGCTTGGGATGAAAAAGCGTGGGCCTTCCTCTTGTAAACTCTTCCCTTCAAGTACTTCCCCTTCCTTACTTGTTGAGTGTTGTTACCGCCCCGTAATCCGACCTGACAATCTACGACTCTATGACCCTTGGGCTACTTTCCTATTGATTTAGGAACTATTTCCATATTAGATCGGCATTGTCAAATGATTTAGCGCTTAGCTACTAAATCTAAGTTTATATAAATAAGCAGCTTCAACCTGCTCTTACAAGACGAATTACTATGCTATGAAAAAGCATCTCGAACAAAAGAAAAGGGGAAAATTTTATTCTTATTCCAATGCCTGGTGGATACGGGTGCCCAGGAGATAGGCAAGCGTATGATTCCCTGCGTTTAGAAGAAACCCTTGCTCAGTTGTTCTAAAGGACACTGACCGGCGCTGCCTTAAGATGGTTCCTCTCCCTGGATGACAAGTTCAAGAAATTCGGAGGACATATGCCATGAGTTAAACAATAAGGATAGTTACAACATCGAGATAGATGTAACCAAGCGTGACTTAGAAAGCACCAAGCTGCAACCTAACGAGACCTTCTCTGAGTACATTACCAGATGGAGGAAAAGGGCATCCCAAATTACAACCAGACCCCTGGGGCTGGGGAGAGGGGGGCCACTGGAAATGATAGTGAAAAACCTATAGCCAGAGTCTCAAAAGCATATGTATGCCCAATACCTACCCGACTTCAAAGCTCTCATAGAGATCGGGTAGAGAATTGAGGATGGAATCCAATCAGGCGTATTCCAAGACAAGTCCTCTAACACCTCAAACAGGTATAGGAGTAACAAGAACTCCATGAATTACAATGCTCAGACATCACAAACCAAGGGTAACGAAGTCTCCAATATCAATGCTCAACAACCTCTTCGGTTCGACAAATGGCCCCACACAGAGCTAGGCATGCCGCCGGGCGTGGTATACAAGATAGCATCTAGCAAAGAACTTCTCAAACCTGTTCTGAATCCAAAATCGAAAGCCATAGGAACAAAGCTTGAGGAATACTGTGACTTCCATCAAGCCAAAGCAAAGTGAACGAATTCTTCATAATGGTGTCTGTGTGAAAAGGAGATTCCTTAGAAAGATTTGACTCCTCAACAACTGTTCTCCCCTTGCACCAACTGTATGTAGTTGAATCGAGATTGGCGTTGCCTGGGTCAACTCTCTCCTATCTCATGTTGCTATTTTAGCTTTCATTTCCGTTATGTTACATATTTATCTTCTTTGACCCGCGAAAGCGAACGAGGAAGCTTACCATTCCGTCGTCGGTCAGTTACTCAAAGAAGAGTATCAACGATATAACTACGAAATATTGATAGCCAAGCTCGGACTTTCATCCCAAACTCTTTCTTCTTTCGAATCTTAACCATGAAAGTCAGTCAATGTTGGCTTCCTCGATTACACAGTTGACCACACGCATTCAACGGTAGGGAGTAAGACATTCTCTTTACAATTTGGAAGGTCAATTCCAGGGATACTCATCGAGTGGACCATACCAAAGCTTTCCAAGAAAGCTCCTTCTTTGCTTTTCTGATTGATCTCATTGTGGACGTGTAGAGATAGGCACCTTATCTATCTATGCAATATAGATCTCTCTAGACAGATTCGTGAAAGATCCATTTATTTACGCCATGGAAGTTTCATTGCTGAATGACTTGTCTGCTACCAACTCCTTCCTCTATGGGTAGGGCATCTCTACATGTGAGACCTTGTATACAAATTGATCACATACCGCCGAGGAATTCAAGAAAAACTCCTCCTTGCTTTCATGCATAGCAGACTAACAAGCTGAAAATTTATCTCGCTGTACCCGATCCCCAAGCAATTCTGTTCCGGTTCGTTTGTCGAAGGAAAGTGCAGATTACCCGCTTTCGGTTCGTTGGTCGAAGGAAGCACCCTTCTGGTTCGTTCGTCGAAGGAAGGTTTTTATCATTCTTTTTATTCACTCTATTGTAAATCTTTAAACTGATTTTTAGTGAAAACGTTAATCACTTTTTATAGTGATTAACAACTGGACATAGATTCTTTTGAATCGAACCAGGATAAAAATTTTGTGTTGAATTTTCTTGCTCTCTATACTCTTTACATTTTACGCATATCAACTGTTTGATAAATTTTCTCTAAGAAAATTGATTTTCTAAAACGGACCATCTTATTACGAGTTTGACCGAACACGCTTTCCGCTTTATTAATTTATTCCGCTGCGCGACTCTATAACGGTACCGATTGTTCCGACAATTGATATCAGAGCTTGCTTTGATAGTTTTTCAAATTTTTCGAAAATGGGCGGTCATAACCAAGTTTATGCTGAGGGTGCTTCTATTGATAGACCACCTTTGTTTACGGGAGAAAATTATGCGTTTTGGAAGATAAGAATGCAAATATTTTTAGTCAATTGACAGAGGCATCTGGGGAGCCGTACAAAATGGTCCATATATTCCTAAAAATACAGTTGATGGTGTGGAAGTAGAAAAATCATATTTTGACTAGACTGTTGAGGAAAATAGAAGAGCCCAATTTGATATTAAGGATCGGAATATAATTTTATCTCCACTAACCATTGATGATTTTTTCAAAGTATCTGTTTATAAAAGTGCTCAGGAAATGTGGAAATTTTAAGAGTCACTCATGATGAAGTATCGAATGTGGCTAAGTTGACTTGTTCGAACTCATGCTCTACATCAAACTCCTCAAGCTCAAGCGATTCTAATGAGCAAGAAAATCTATGCTTGATGGCCAACGATAAATCATCTGAAAGCAAAATCTTGAAGGAAAAGAAGGATTATCAAGGTTCCTCTTCAAGCTTCAAATGTTATGGATGTGGTGAAAGAGGCCATGTGAAAGCTTATTGTTCAAGCAACAAAAGAAGTAAAGAAAGAAAAGAAAAGAAAATTCACAAGAAGAATAAGGTTCACATTGCTTGGGAGGATAATGCAAATACCACCTCTAGTTCAAGTGATTCTGTTGAAGAAGCCAACTTGTGTTTGACAGTTAATATTGATGACACTGCAAGCCAAGTAAGTTGCTCTCGCCTTGACACTAGTGAATTTGATGTACAAAAGGCTTTTCTTGAATTGCTTGATGAATTTGAGAAATTGAATGTTGCTCATAAAAATTTGAAAAAGGAATTTAAACAATTGCAAATTAAATATGATAAGGCATTAGATGAGGAAGTAAGTTTGAGAAATAAAATTTGCAACTTGGAAATGAAAGAGTCTTCAAATGTTGAACATCTTGTTGAATGTCTTTTATGTAAGAGTCGTATGATTGATATTGATATTCTTGAAAATCTTCTTGAAGTTGCAACTAGAAACAATAATGTTGAAATGCCTATACCTGTTAAAAAGGTTAATAAAAACGAAAGTGTTTTTAAAAGTAAGAACCAAATTAAAAGAACCCGTAGGGTATGGGTTGAAAAAGGAACTATGTCTTGTAGAAACCCAAATGTTGTCACATGCTTTTATTGTATGAAAAAGGGGCACACTTTTAACAAATGTAGAATTAAACATTTTGGAGTTCCAAATGGGAAATATGCTTGGATTCCTGTTATAAGCTAATGTATCTCTAACCTCAAAGGACCCAAATGAGATTATGGGTACCAAAACTATATTGTTTTACTTTATAGGTTAAGTTTTCAAAAGGAGAAGAGAACTCTATGATATTCTGCTTTTGGAATTGATGCTCCAAGCCAGGAAGTAACTCCATCAAGTGGTATCCAAAGCCTTCGTTCAAGCACCAAGTAATTGAGCTAAGTGTTGTTTAAACTGCGATGTTGCATCTTGGTTTTACTTGATCTTCCATTATTTAGTTACTGTTATATTCATTTCTGGTTGGGCAAATGATATGTTCATCACTATTTTATTCATCATGTGGTGTGTTCTTGTCTGTTTACACATTTTGATCAAGTGACATTCATCTATTTAAGACATTCATGTGCTGAATTTCATTCCTGTCATGTAAAGCCATGTGCATTGTTAATTCAGTGCTCTGCTGATAATTATCAATTGAATTTGTGTTTAACTGGCTTAGTATTCAATTTCATGAGTACTTTGAAGTTACCTTTGGTGTAATCTCTGTTCAAGCATAAAAAAACTATAAAAAAAAGTCATTTAAATGAGTTGGCTGACAGATTTTCTTTAGCAATTTTGGATGATTAAGACATGTGATAATTAAATTGTCATTTCTATTTCAAAGTTGGTTCTGTGGAGATTTGCTTTTAAGTTCAAATGCATAACGGATGAGCTATGATAATATACATTGAGAGCTTGGATGCAGTAAATGAACTGATCAAATTTGCATAATTTTGATGTAAATTATTTTGTTTAAAAAATGTTGAAAGATAAAACCTAAATCAGCTCTTGTGGTTGAATTTTTGCATATGTTGTTTTCATATGCATAGCTGAATTTATGAAGTTGAACAAATTGGGATATGAGAGTGCATGAATCATAGTTGGTGTTTGGGAAGTTAAAATTTGTGCTGTCAAAATTAGTTTTTGAACTGATTGTGCTAGCTGAAATGCTTTCTTGTTAAACCTGGAGTAGCTGTGATCACATTCATTTAAGCTACTATTGCATTCATTCTAGCTTATAAATTGTTTGTAGAATCATTAATTTCTAATTCATTTGAAAACTGATTGTTCATTTCAATGAATTAATTAAGTCTGATAAAAGTTGATTTTGATCTACTAAGAATTATTGAAACTAGTTTGGAATTGCAAATACTAATATTAACTAGCTTGTAAGTATTTCTGCTTTGCATTGGACTGAATAGATCTTAAAATATTTTTCAAAATATGTTTTTAAGTTTAAGGGAAATATCACATTTAGGGGGAGAAATTTTTGTTTTGAATTCCTAGGATGTTTTATCATGTTCATGTCTTGCTTTATGTGCCCTTGTAATCTTTATTGTTTTCATGAATAAAATGATCTATTGTTTTAGTACATACATTGTTTAATTGAGGGGGAGCTCATATTAAGGGGGAGCATTATAACTCTTTTTGCTTATGATCAAAAAGGGGGAGAAATATGTGCAGTTACTTCTAACTCTGTCTGTTGTCTGTCAGTTTGTATCTTTTGCAGATAACCCAAAGTTACTTTTAAAAAGTGATTTTTGATCATCATCAAAAAGGGGGAGATTGTTACCAATGAGGAGCATTGGTAAATTTGAAGATAAATGATTTTGATGATGCTGAAAGACGATAGATTGTTATAATTGTTTTAAAAGCACTTTGTAGATTATAAATGTATTAGGAAAAGCCTTAAACATGTAATACTTAGAAAAAATCGTATTTCTAGAACTGTTACACATTTAATCGAATATTAGAAGCTATAATCGATTATCCTGAGCCCTTCTGAAAAACCTCGTTGCTCTGGAATAATCGATTATTACTCCAAATAATCGATTATCACTAGTTCTTGTGAGAACTGCCAAAGTCTCTGGAATAATCGATTATTCCTCAGGATAATCGATTATCACTTTTGAAAAATGTTGTAATGGACTCAAATAATCGATTATCACTAACAATAATCGATTATCTGTGGCAGTTATAATTCATCTCTGCGAACTTAGACCAGTTGGCTATATAAGGTAGTTCCCAAACTCTTAGAAAAACACACTGAGCTTTTTAAGAATACAGTTTTTATGAGGAAGTTCTAAAAAGCTAGTTCAAGTGCTTTGCCTGGTCTCGTGAATAGGAGAAGCTCGTGTTTCGTGTGTCGATAGTCGGAGCGGTTCTCTTCGAGTTGGCAAGGTCGTCATCTTCCGGTTCGTCTGTCGAAGGAAGATTTAAATCTACGTTGTTCCGGTTCGTTTGTCGAAGGAAAGTGCAGATTACCCGCTTTCGGTTCGTTGGTCGAAGGAAGCACCCTTCTGGTTCGTTCATCGAAGGAAGGTTTTTATCATTCTTTTTATTCACTCTATTGTAAATCTTTAAACTGAGTTTTAGTGAAAACGTTAATCACTTTTTATAGTGATTAACAACTGGACGTAGATTCTTTTCAATCGAACCAGGATAAAAATTCTGTGTTGAATTTCTTGCTCTCTATACTCTTTACATTTTACCCATATCAACTGTTTGATAAATTTTCTCTAAGAAAATTGATTTTCAAAAACGGACCATCTTATTACGAGTTTGACAGAACACGCTTTTCGCTACCTATATTTTATTCCGCTGCGCGACTCTATATCGGTATCGACTGTTCCCACATTGCAAAATTTGTAGAAATGACCAGTGATTGCTATCCTGACCTGGTACAGGTCTTCTACCACATTCTAAAGGTTGTCGATGGTGTTATATGCTCTCGAGTGAAAGGTGTCGATATTAAAATTGATGACGAAATATGGCTATCTTTTACTGGTCTCAAAGCAGAAGGCTTCATGTCTCATGAAAGAAATTCTGAACTCAAGCAATGGACCAACAAGAAGAAAATTTATAAGGAATATCTGAGAAGTCCAACAAGGCTAAAGGTATACAAGTCGTATCTACTTGATGGTTTGAAAATGGAAGAAAAAATATGTGCTTTTGTACTAACTCGGGTAAAACTACCTGGAAGATGTTTACGTGATCGTCTAACTACTGCAAATTTATTTTTGGTTCATGCCATAAAAACACGGATACCAACCAACTGTTGCTGCTATTAGTGAGCACATGATTGAAATTGCAAGTAGTCATGGACATATTCTGCCATATGGTGTTTTTATCAGTAATGTATTAAAGCATCATCAAGTTGATCTTACTGGTGAAAAAAAAATTAGTGCACCGAATCAAATGAAATAGGAAAAGCGGCATTTCGACATAATGGTCTAAAGAAAACAAAAGATGGTTGGGTGTTCAACGATGTTGACGAAACTCCTTCTACCTTCACTCCACAGAGTGAGTTCGAAAGATTTGTTGTGGATCAATTTCGAAGGTGTCAACACCCAATTTCGTCCGGATTGACTAATAAATTTATTTTATTGTATTTCCCTCATAAAAAGAAAAAAGTAGAAAAAATATGTATAAAAAAAAAAAAAACAGCGTTCGTCCTCTACCCTATTCGACGGTTCGCCCTTTACACTGCACAACCGTTCGGCTCTTTCCACCTGTATGTAACTGTTCGTTCTTTATTGAACAAAATAACAGATGTTCGTCTTTTCAGCCATCCGTGACCACAAGCCTTCGGCCGATCGTTCTCACGTGTCCACACTTTCACCTTCAAGGACGTTCGACCTCAATGGTGTTCGGCCGCTCGGCCTCAAACCATTCGACCCTCCACTGCAACGAGCGCTCCAGCGTTCAGTCATTGTATCCCACTGATGCTCGTCCATTCGACCTCAAGGTCGTTCGGTCGCTTGTCCTCAATCGTTCGGTTATTTATTCTCATTAACGTTCGGCAACTCTCAGGATCTACTGTTCGGCCATCTACAAGCATTCCACCATTTGTCCGTTTGGCCCGACATGTTGCTGGTCGTTCGTCCTCACCGTTCGGTCATCCTTGGCCCCAAGTGATCTAGGTGTTCGACCAAGACTCTAAACGTTCGTCCCAATGGTATCCGGTTTAATAATGTTTGATCATATTTGTTCTTAGGTATCGAGCGTTCGGTTTTGGTTTAATAGTGATGATTGGCGTTCGATGTTGAGCGTTCGGCCTACGTTTGATTTCACAGTGTTCGATCTCAATAACGTTCGGTCACTTCCCCTTATATACCGTTCGTCCAACTCACTTCCCCTTATATACCGTTCGTCCAACTCACTTCCCCTTATATATCGTTCGTCCAACTCACTTCCCCTTCTACCTCTCGTCTTGGTCGCTCCCCCTCACCTACCGCTCGTCCAAACGGTAATTAGTTTTAAAACGGTCGCTCGTCATGTGCGGTGCTGGCTAGGCGTGTTCGGTCTTGATGGCGTTCGTCCAAACAGATATTGAGTTTTTCTAATGGTCGTTCGCGGTGCTGGCTGTGTTTTAAGAGGGGCCTACCACTACGTCTCAAATTATTCCCAGTAATGATTCCCACCTTCGATTTTGTCTAAAGCAAAAGTTGTTGACAGCATGGGTTTCTGAAAAAGAGAATATTTTTGGCTGACACCTTCACTTTTGTCTGCCACGGGTGCCCATGTGGTGCCTGTACAGATTCCATCTGTAAAGTCTGGCGAGCACTACGACAGACAGAGGGGTCCTCTTAGGGGATTCATCATCTCACATTTTTCGAACTCAAGAAGAGGATCTCCCATGACCATCATCATTCACACACGGCCATTCAGGGGCACTGATCCCTCTCTGCTATCACCCCTTCTTCATCTTTTCCTCCCAGCCAACATCATCATTTTCACCTTACCACAACCATCATAATACCACCTTCTTCATCAATTTTCATCTCCAACACTATAGATCTCCAACACTGGACCTCCAATACTGCGTGATCACGGCCTAACCTCAAACTTCCATTATCCATCACCCAATCTTCATCCATTCCAAACAACCCAAACACAGCTATTAGGGACTGCCCATCCTCCATATTCACCCACTACCACAGCCATCTTGACACGGCCAAAAACCCATCCTCCATATTCACACACAGCCCAGATCATCACCTTCATCTCCAACACACCTCACGACCACCTTTCTTCATCCTTATACCATTTCATGGCAGCACCTTAATCTTCATCCCTTTCTTCTTCGTATCATCATCCATCCCCTACTACACTTTATCCCTTGGCCAAACAGCCTATCACCTTCATCGTCATTCACACATCCTTCGGCATCCACCCGTAATCGTGAAGATTGAACCGAACCTCCATCACCATCAGCTTCGCGTAACCACACCTCACACCATCACCCATAAACTAACCACAACACAACCAAATAACCCAACCCATTCCCAAATCACCATCAACAGCGGAGAGGGGGCAAGATCTGACGCTGCGGCCAGCGGCGGCCTTGGAAACGCCTGTGAACTACCGGCGACATTAGAGATCAGGCGGAGAGCTCTTTGCGGCAGCCGGCTTGGCAGAGGCGGCCTCACGCACGCGAGGAAAGGAGAAAAAGGGGAGCGTGAGACTCCGGTGGTGAGCGGCGGTGGTCAGCGTACCGGCGGTGGCTTTGACTGCAGCTGGCGGAAGCCGGTGTTGGCTGAGGTAGTGGCGTTGCGTGACTGGGTGGAGGGACCTCCGTTGGCTGCCTTGGAAGAGAGACTCTAGGTTTTGCGCTTGAATGAGAAGGTGAGAATCCTGTTCTGAGAAAAAAGAAATGGGCATGGGGCCCGGCGTGGGCTGCTTCTTTCTTCCTGCCACCTGCATTCCATTCCCACCCCCATCTCGTTCGGGCTTAAGCCCACTCTTTTTATAAGAAAAAAAGGAAAATTGAATCTGGGCAAACATTTCGGGATGCACTCCAAATTTCATGTTTACACCCCTAGCAGATCCAAAGTTGAAGAAGAAGAGTTTTGGGCTCAAACCAAAGAGCTTCCATTCTTTCCACACCTCTGGTTTTTATCTCTCACTTTTATGCTTATTGGTTGCTTTGTTTTATGCTCTTTAATGTGTTTTTTGCTTTTACTTGATTGTTTTCTTTTCATATTATTGTATGTGGCTATGTATGCATCTTATGTTTTGCCGGGTTTGTTCATAAAAAAATCTAATAAATATAAAAAAAATTAAAATTAAAAGACAAAACAAAACGGAAAATACAAAATAAAAATATAAATTAAAAATTACAAAAATATGTTTTAAAGGGGTTAGGCACATGTGTGATCGCACGCATCGTCCTTGTGCTAAAACCTTTTCTTCTTCTTTTCTCAAATAATAATAAAATATGTTTAAAGGGTTTAGGCACATGTGTGATCGCACGCATCGTCCTTGTGCTAAAAACCTTTTCTCTTTCTTAATTAAAAATTACAAAAAACATGTTTTAAAGGGGTTAGGCACATGTGTGATCGCACGCATCGTCCTTGTGCTAAAAACCTTTTCTCTTTCTTAAATAAAATTACAAAATATGTTTTATAGGTTAAGCACATGTGTGATCGCATGCATCGTCCTTGTGCTAAAAACCTTTTCTCTTTCCTAAATACAAAAAATACAAAAAATACAAAAAACAAGAAATCTACAAAAAAAACTAAAAATATCTACAATTTCAAACAACAAACAAATGGCTACCCAGAACTACGTGATCCTTGATTCTCCATCAAAAGTGGAGATACGTAGGAGCAAGGTTAGCCCTTGTCAGGTTCACTTTCCCAAAAATCCAAATTCATCCATAATCATTTTCCAAACAAATTTTCTAAACAATTTCTCAAACAAACATTCGAGTTTCTAAAAGAAATACGTAACCCTGATTTCTCATTTTGAATGAGAATACGTAGGAGCAAGGTCAGTCCTTGTCGGGCCCAAAAAACTAAAAAAAATATATATTTTGTTTATTTAGAATTTTATTTTAGGGGATAGTTAAACATTTTGAAAACTACATCACATTGGCGCATTTAGTTAAAGGTACTGCCTTAGGGCAGGCGTTGTAGGGTGCTAACACCTTCCCTACACGTAACCGACTCCCGAACCCAGAATCTGGTTCTGGTAGACCATGCCTTATCATTTTTATGGTTTTTCCGTAGTTTCCCAGAATAAACTCTGGTGGCGACTCCAAATCTCTTTTCGAAACCCGTTTCTTTGGATCGTCGTCCCGTCGCGATATCAGTTGCGACAGATGGCGACTCCACTGGGGAAGCTAGAGAGTCAGGCCATTTAATTAGATGTGCAAATTTGATGTGGTTTTTCATTATGTTTTTCTCCCCTTTTCTTTTTATCTATGTTTACTATTTGAAGTAATTGCATGTAAATTATTTTGATTGTTTCATGTTGAACCCCAGGATAGAAAAACATGTTTATATCTGCTTGGATCTCTTTGGTTTGTATTGCAGATGAGGGTTTGGGTATGCATTACATTCTCCCTTCACACACACCTTATGCATATCATGAGTGAGGCCCTATACCCGGGTCTGAGCGCAACTTAGAAATAGAGGAGTTGTGTAGCGGTGTCACTCTGGGATGTACTTCCTATTTGGCTATCGTGAGAACTCCAGCCAGAGTCTGTTATCTTCATTCGTGTCTCCGCATCTAGTTGATTACTCTGACTGTTGCGGAGAAACAGTGAAAAGAGCCATAGCTCTGGTGGCCTTGATTTAAGCATTAGGGAACTATCCTTGTGAGTGCATATATTTGGCCTTAGAACTTTAGTCATTCAACATTTGATAAGGCACAAAAGGGGGAGGTATGCACATTGATATCGCACTTTCATCCATGACCTTCAATGTGAACATTACTGCATGGTTTATCCAAGCAATGCTAGAAATCGAGTCTTGAAAGGGTATTGCAAAAAAAAAATTTAAAAAAAAAAAATTTGAAGGAAATCTTGAGTCACTTGTCTTTCTTGCAAATTGTCAAACTCTTGTTTTTCGAAAATAGAAAAAATGATAATCAAAGACAAAAGTTACAGTGTCAGACTTTTCCGAGGTCAAATGTCTAATCAAAAATAACAATTTGATGTTTTCTCTCGAGACGTTTGTGCGCATGGTGCTTGAAAAATCTCACCCTTCACTTTCCAAAATAAAAGATTTTCCCCAACAAATACTGTCAGTGCCCTCAGTAATAAAGTAAACCTTTACACTGGGGCAAATCGGTCTGGCCAGAAGTTTTCTCGCTTGCACTAGTAGGTTGATCTCAAAATCCATTGAAAAAAAAAGGGGAGAATAAGTCAGCTAGATTCAAAAACCCGAAAGGGTGATAAAAAAAAGGGATTTGGAAACGAATAATGTCTCAAGGATAGGGAACCTCTCTACCAACCAGCCTAAGCATACAAAACAAAATCGAACCCATTTGGGCCATCCTTTTAGCCGACCCTTTCATACCCACTACTTCTTCCAAACAGAGCCACATGCCAAAAAAAAACAACATTTTTGTTTTTCAAATGTTTTTCTGAATCAAACTTTCTCATATCAGTTTTTGTCCCACAAAGCCCATTGTCCACATTCGCCGGCAAAAGCCCAGTTCCTACACTGGCCCAAAAAGCCCAGTTCCTACACTGGCCCATAGAAGCCCAGTTTCCTACACTGGCCCATAAAAGCCCAGTTCATACACTGGCCCGCAAAGCCCAATTTCTACACTGGCCCGCAAAGCCCAGTTTTCCACACTGGCCCGCAACGCCCAGTTTCTACAATGGCCCGCAAAGCCCAATTTCCACAATGGCCCGCAAAGCCCAATTTCCATAATGGCCCAGTTTTCACCTTTACCATCAAACCCAATTTTCTCTAAAAAAAAATTTCAGCTAGTATCATCATTTTCACTTCTTATTACTTTTCTTCATTCATAAAAAAAAATATATGCAAAAGTTGAGTCAATTATTTTCGATGCAAATCATCCATTTTATGAGATTTAAAAAAAATGTAAAGGATGTCATAATCTCATATAGTCAAATGATTAAATCACATTTCCTTAAGAAATATCTGTGTGTGCGTCGCTTGAAAACATCATCCTTCAGCCATCGCTATACCAAGAGATATACCCAATCATGTTCTTGAGCCCAAATAATAAGCACAAAGTTTTACACTGGGGCAGATTTTCCATTACCTCCACTGGCTTTCATTTGGGAGATTCCTGAATCCGTTAGGACAAAACAAAAACAAGAAAAAATGAATGACTCTTGATGAGATCATTTAGTCTTGTCTCCTAATTAATCTGTTGAAGATAAAACAATCAGAATTTGAAATGATGTGTGGCCATCTTTCTTCATCCAAAACAAAAAAACAAAAAAAAAGATATATCCTTTGATACCAAATTTGAGCCAATACGAATTTTCTTTTCAAAATTTACCCAAACAAGGGTTACCATCACAGTAGAAGTCGACTCAAATTGCAAAAGAACACACTTAGTGATCAAACAAAGAGAGTTCATCAAAAGTGAAGCAAAAATAGAAAGAATCACGAAGTGATGACAAACAAAGAGTGAAGTTTACAAATTAGCAAAGAAAGTCAAAACAGATTTGAAGAGTAGCTGATACAAGGTGCAGATGGTAACTTTTGTTTCAAATAAACCACAAACATTTATTTGGGCCTTTATATCTTTTCTTTCAATACCCTTCAGCCCAAGCCACATTACAAGCCCAATAAAAGTCCACAGAGATTGAATAATGATTGCTTAAATTTTCATAAAGCTTAATTTTGAGACAAGACAAAATGGCTAACAATGGAGTTTTAGAAAATTAAAAAAATAAAAAAAAATTGAAAAAAAAAACAACAAATGTCCTCGGAAGAAGGAACTCCCTATTAATCAAGATTATACAAAGGAAAATCAAGCCAATTGGGGCAATCCTTTCAAGCCAATCATTTTCATATACATCACAAATTCATATCCCATTCGAACTCTTCCCCGTTCTCCAAAACTAGGGGCAATTTTGTGAGTTTCATGTGTTTTGGCCCATTCAAAATATTGGGCAACTTTGTTAATCTTTCATCTGAATATTCAAAGCTCATACAAAGACTGGGGCATCCCTTGTTGGGCCTCGCATGATTTTGGTTCGCCCCGAACTTCAAAAATCCATCACCACCAAAATTGGGGCAATTTGTAAATCTCACATGATATTCTCACTCCCTGATTCATGACTTATTCTCTCACAATTCACAGATACATTTGTCCATACCTACCTTTTTACCATGCCCCAAACTGGAGCAGCTTATGAGTATCTACTACCTCACATTGGCATTTGTAGCCGTTTTAAGGAGTAAGAGGCCCAAGTAGCCAACCCGATACTCTCCAAATCCTTCCAATCATCCTCCACACATTTGTCCCAACCCTTGATATCAGGCATGCATACACTATGTTTCAAAAGAAAATGTTGAGCACACAAGTTTGAACATTTGACTTTTAGAATTTAACATCCATCGTAAAAATAAAATGAAGGTCTAAATCTTCATAAATTTGATGATTTCAAAGAAAACAAATTGACTCAATAAAAAAAAGTGTCATAGTTTCATAATCTTCCAGTAAAACAAAAACAAAAAAATCACAAGTCAACATCATGTACATATTTTCATAAACTTTGAATTCATTTTCATGAATGTTTATCAAATCTTCTTCCTTCAAAAAGACAAAAAAATCATCAACATACAACAAAGTTTTCTCCTCAAATTTCAAAATTTACATCCACCATATCTCTCTTACGTATCGAGATTTCAAATCCTTGTACAAAAATGCAACACTTTGTTTATTGATTTCAAAACTTTCAAAAAACAAATCATCAGAGTCAACATCATGTACATATTTTCAAAAACTTTGAATTTGTTTTCGTAAATATTTATCAAATCTTCTTCCTTCAAAAAGACAAAAAACAATCAACATGCATCAAAGTTTTCTCCTATAATTTCCAAATTTACATCAACCATGCTTCTCATTTCAAAAAAATAAAAATGGACACTCATTTCTATCTCAAAAAAAATCAATAAATTTCAACATCTCAAAATTTTAACAAAATCCAAATTTCAAAACAATCAAACAATTTTACTTTCTGTCATTGGTATCTCGACCCTTTGCAAGGCAATGGTCGAGCCCAATTTTACTTTCTGCTATTGGTATCTCGGCCCTCTGCAAGGCAATGGTCGAACCCAACAATCAAACTCAAATCATTCACTTTCTATAGGGTTGGTACACCCTCCATGAGGTTTGTACACCTCATTCGCTTTCTGTAGGGTTGGTACACCCTCCAAGAGGTTTGTACACCTCATTCACTTTCTATAGGGTTGGTACACCCTCCATGAGGTTTGTACACCTCATTCACTTTCTATAGGGTTGGTACACCCTCCATGAGGTTTGTACACCTCATTCACTTTCTATAGGGTTGGTACACCCTCCATGAGGTTTGTACACCTCATTCCCTTTCTATAGGGTTGGTACACCCTCCACGAGGTCTGTACGCCTCATTCGCTTTCTGTAGGGTTGGTACACCCTCCATGAGGTTTGTACACCTCATTCACTTTCTATAGGGTTGGTACACCCTCCATGAGGTTTGTACACCTCATTCACTTTCTATAGGGTTGGTACACCCTCCACGAGGTGCGTACACCTCACTCACTTTCTATAGGGTTGGTACACCCTCCACGAGGTTTGTACACCTCATTCACTTTCTATAGGGTTGGTACACCCTCCATGAGGTTTGTACACCTCATTCACTTTCTATAGGGTTGGTACACCCTCCATGAGGTTTGTACACCTCATTCACTTTCTATAGGGTTGGTACATCCTCCAAGAGGTTTGTACACCTCATTCACTTTCTATAGGGTTGGTACACCCTCCACGAGGTCTGTACGCCTCATTCGCTTTCTGTAGGGTTGGTACACCCTCCACGAGGTTATTAGACCTCATTCACTTCCATAGGGTTTGTACACCCTCCACAATGTCTACACACCCCAATTCTCTTAGCGTTGTTCATTTTGTTTAGATTTCCCAGTTTGCTTCTCGCTCATTTTGAAATCCGGACGAAATTAGTGTCTTTTTCTTTACTTAGCTCTTACTCTAACAATAAGAAAATGTCAAATTTTCATATTATCTAGTAATATCTAAGTAAAGAGGGGCAACTGTCAACACCCAATTTCGTCCGAATTGACTAATAAATTTATTTTATTGTATTTCCCTCATAAAAAGAAAAAAGTAGAAAAAATATGTATAAAAAAAAAAAAAAAAAACAGCTTTCGTCCTCTACCCTATTCGACGGTTCGCCCTTTACACTGCACAACCGTTCGACTCTTTCCACCTGTATGTAACTGTTCGTTCTTTATTGAACAAAATAACAGACGTTCGTCTTTTCAGCCATCCGTGACCACAAGCCTTCGGCCGATCGTTCTCACATGTCCACACTTTCACCTTCAAGGACGTTCGACCTCAATGGTGTTCGGCCGCTCGGCCTCAAACCATTCGACCCTCCACTGCAACGAGCGCTCCAGCGTTCAGTCATTGTATCCCACTGATGCTCGTCCATTCGACCTCAAGGTCGTTCGGTCGCTTGTCCTCAACCGTTCGGTTATTTATTCTCATTAACGTTCGGCAACTCTCAGGATCTACTGTTCGGCCATCTACAAGCATTCCACCATTTGTCCGTTTGGCCCGACATGTTGCTGGTCGTTCGTCCTCACCGTTCGGTCATCCTTGGCCCCAAGTGATCTAGGTGTTCGACCAAGACTCTAAACGTTCGTCCCAATGGTATCCGGTTTAATAATGTTTGATCATATTTGTTCTTAGGTATCGAGCGTTCGGTTTTGGTTTAATAGTGATGATTGGCGTTCGATGTTGAGCGTTCGGCCTACGTTTGATTTCACAGTATTCGATCTCAATAACGTTCGGTCACTTCCCCTTATATACCGTTCGTCCAACTCACTTCCCCTTATATACCGTTCGTCCAACTCACTTCCCCTTATATATCGTTCGTCCAACTCACTTCCCCTTCTACCTCTCGTCTTGGTCGCTACCCCTCACCTACCGCTCGTCCAAACGGTAATTAGTTTTAAAACGGTCGCTCGTCATGTGCGGTGCTGGCTAGGCGTGTTCGGTCTTGATGGCGTTCGTCCAAACAGATATTGAGTTTTTCTAATGGTCGTTCGCGGTGCTGGCTGTGTTTTAAGAGGGGCCTACCACTACGTCTCAAATTATTCCCAGTAATGATTCCCACCTTCGATTTTGTCTAAAGCAAAAGTTGTTGACAGCATGGGTTTCTGAAAAAGAGAATATTTTTGGCTGACACCTTCACTTTTGTCTGCCACGGGTGCCCATGTGGTGCCTGTACAGATTCCATCTGTAAAGTCTGGCGAGCACTACGACAGACAGAGGGGTCCTCTTAGGGGATTCATCATCTCACATTTTTCGAACTCAAGAAGAGGATCTCCCATGACCATCATCATTCACACACGGCCATTCAGGGGCACTGATCCCTCTCTGCTATCACCCCTTCTTCATCTTTTCCTCCCAGCCAACATCATCATTTTCACCTTACCACAACCATCATAATACCACCTTCTTCATCAATTTTCATCTCCAACACTATAGATCTCCAACACTGGACCTCCAATACTGCGTGATCACGGCCTAACCTCAAACTTCCATTATCCATCACCCAATCTTCATCCATTCCAAACAACCCAAACACAGCTATTAGGGACTGCCCATCCTCCATATTCACCCACTACCACAGCCATCTTGACACGGCCAAAAACCCATCCTCCATATTCACACACAGCCCAGATCATCACCTTCATCTCCAACACACCTCACGACCACCTTTCTTCATCCTTATACCATTTCATGGCAGCACCTTAATCTTCATCCCTTTCTTCTTCGTATCATCATCCATCCCCTACTACACTTTATCCCTTGGCCAAACAGCCTATCACCTTCATCGTCATTCACACATCCTTCGGCATCCACCCGTAATCGTGAAGATTGAACCGAACCTCCATCACCATCAGCTTCGCGTAACCACACCTCACACCATCACCCATAAACTAACCACAACACAACCAAATAACCCAACCCATTCCCAAATCACCATCAACAGCGGAGAGGGGGCAAGATCTGACGCTGCGGCCAGCGGCGGCCTTGGAAACGCCTGTGAACTACCGGCGACATTAGAGATCAGGCGGAGAGCTCTTTGCGGCAGCCGGCTTGGCAGAGGCGGCCTCACGCACGCGAGGAAAGGAGAAAAAGGGGAGCGTGAGACTCCGGTGGTGAGCGGCGGTGGTCAGCGTACCGGCGGTGGCTTTGACTGCAGCTGGCGGAAGCCGGTGTTGGCTGAGGCAGTGGCGTTGCGTGACTGGGTGGAGGGACCTCCGTTGGCTGCCTTGGAAGAGAGACTCTAGGTTTTGCGCTTGAATGAGAAGGTGAGAATCCTGTTCTGAGAAAAAAGAAATGGGCCTGGGGCCCGACGTGGGCTGCTTCTTTCTTCCTGCCACCTGCATTCCATTCCCACCCCCATCTCGTTCGGGCTTAAGCCCACTCTTTTTATAAGAAAAAAAGGAAAATTGAATCTGGGCAAACATTTCGGGATGCACTCCAAATTTCATGTTTACACCCCTAGCAGATCCAAAGTTGAAGAAGAAGAGTTTTGGGCTCAAACCAAAGAGCTTCAATTCTTTCCACACCTCTGGTTTTTATCTCTCACTTTTATGCTTATTGGTTGCTTTGTTTTATGCTCTTTAATGTTTTTTTTGCTTTTACTTGATTGTTTTCTTTTCATATTATTGTATGTGGCTATGTATGCATCTTATGTTTTGCCGGGTTTGTTCATAAAAAAATCTAATAAATATAAAAAAAATTAAAATTAAAAGACAAAACAAAAAGGAAAATACAAAATAAAAATATAAATTAAAAATTACAAAAATATGTTTTAAAGGGGTTAGGCACATGTGTGATCGCACGCATCGTCCTTGTGCTAAAACCTTTTCTTCTTCTTTTCTCAAATAATAATAAAATATGTTTAAAGGGTTTAGGCACATGTGTGATCGCACGCATCGTCCTTGTGCTAAAAACCTTTTCTCTTTCTTAATTAAAAATTACAAAAAATATGTTTTAAAGGGGTTAGGCACATGTGTGATCGAACGCATCGTCCTTGTGCTAAAACCTTTTCTTCTTCTTTTCTCAAATAATAATAAAATATGTTTTAAAGGTTTAAGCACATGTGTGATCGCACGCATCGTCTTTGTGCTAAAAACCTTTTCTCTTTCTTAAATAAAATTACAAAATATGTTTTATAGGTTAAGCACATGTGTGATCGCATGCGTCGTCCTTGTGCTAAAAACCTTTTCTCTTTCCTAAATACAAAAAATACAAAAAACAAGAAATCTACAAAAAAACTAAAAATATCTACAATTTCAAACAACAAACAAATGGCTACCCAGAACTACGTGATCCTTGATTCTCCATCAAAAGTGGAGATACGTAGGAGCAAGCTTAGCCCTTGTCAGGTTCACTTTCCCAAAAATCCAAATTCATCCATAATCATTTTCCAAACAAATTTTCTAAACAATTTCTCAAACAAACATTCGAGTTTCTAAAAGAACTACGTAACCATGATTTCTCATTTTGAATGAGAATACGTAGGAGCAAGGTCAATCCTTGTCGGGCCCAAAAAACTAAAAAAAATATATATTTTGTTTATTTAGAATTTTATTTTAGGGGATAGTTAAACATTTTGAAAACTACATCACATTGGCGCATTTAATTAAAGGTACTGCCTTAGGGCAGGCGTTGTAGGGTGCTAACACCTTCCCTACACGTAACCGACTCCCGAACCTAGAATCTGGTTCTGGTAGACCATGCCTTATCCTTTTTATGGTTTTTCCGTAGTTTTCCAGAATAAACTATGGTGGCGACTCCAAATCTCTTTTCGAAACCCGTTTCTTTGGATTGTCGTCCCGTCGCGATATCAGTTGCGACAGAAGGCTTTCAACAAGAATTTCAAAAGTTGAAAAATCTCTGATCATGATTCACAATAAATGAGATGAAGACAATGCTCTCATAACTCCCTCAGCAAGTCAATCTGATGATGCAGACGACACAACAGAAGATGAGTCTATGGAGACATTTAACTCAGATTAGGAAGAAGAGTCCATTTTAGTTTATTTTTCTAAAATTAATGTAATATTTTAATATATTTTAGTATGTTTTTCTCTGTTTAAATTTTTTTTGAAATTTTAATATATACTTTTCGTTGTTATATTTTCATATTTTTCCTTTGTTTAATGTTATTATGGGTTTTTTTTTAAATCCTTCAAGTTTTTTTACGTCGAATTGTGACGTTTTAAAACATAAAAATAAGAAAATATGGATGTTACGTCGCATATTGTCAAAGTTGATGTCAAAGATCAAGCCCATTTCTTTAAATACAATTACGGATCCTTGATCTAGTCCTCCACTTCTAACATTTAGGCGTAACTTGTCACTCTGATAACATTTTTTTTTTTGTTTTCTCAAAGCTCTTTCAAGGTCACAAAAGTTAGGGTGAGGCATGAAGGAGCTATAAAAATCCAAAGAAATAAGTTAATAGATTTGGATTTCGTTTCAAGTAGTATAATTTCATTCATATTCATAGTGATTACAATCATATTCGAAGCAAAACAGACACCAAACAGAAACACAAAACAGACTCCATACTAAAATTCTAAGCCTCTATTCGGATTTAGAAAATATCCATTGAATTCTCCTCACTAAACTCTTCACTTGAGTCTTCAGTTGGAGAATCATTTTTATTCTTTTCCTGATGCAGAGTGTCTATCTTTTGTTCGAGACTCCTAAGATTTTCAACAACAAATCTTTCAAAATTGGTTTCAGGGAAGAAGTTGGTGCGGTCTTCATTTAGTGTAGGTGTGCTTCCAGAACTTTGAACCATATTCTCTTCATCCTTGAAGCACCATCCCTTTGTGGTCTTTACAAGGCCAATGGAAGTCAAGGTGTTTCGATTTATCACATTTGAGCAGTTACAAGAGCATTTCTTTTCCCCACTAACATCCACACCTTCAAGGGTCAGGATTTTGCTGATAAACACAGCATATGTAGATGTCGTGCATGTTTGGTTCCTGCATCAATCATATGATCTTTTATTACTTCCACCCAATTGGTAGGAACATCATTCTTGATGGCATACAGCAGGAAAACATCTTCAATTGTCATTCTGTCTTGTACAGGTCTAGCAGGTAAAATCACCCAAGCAAGAATGTGTGTTGTTATCTTTTCTTCTTTATTCAATCCCTCATGCACATATAATCTTTCAATTGTGTATCTCCCAGGAAACCTTAACCAGTTATTGTACACGTCCTTTTTCTTCAACCATCTGTTTGTTTCTGAGTACCGTAAGTGCGAGAATAACCCTTCGGCTTTTAATCCTGCAAGTTGAAACCAGACATCATTGTTAATGTGAACATTTACTCCTTTTACTCGAGAATGAAGGACACCATCTTAGTTTCTCATATTATTGTAGAAGACCCTTACTAAGTCAGGGTACCAATCACCCTTCATCTGGACAAGTGTAGAGAGACCTTTAGTTTCAATTCATTCCTGGAAGTGAAATCCCTTTTTTTCAAATAAGTCGAGGTTCAGATATTTGTGACAAACAATATGTTTAGACTTCGTCCAACTCAGAAACTCTAGACGAGTCTGGCTGGGATTCGATGTTCATACAAGATACTGAGCATAATTACACAATCTAATGTACGTCATCGGTTCATATATAAATATAGCTTGCATTTCACTTAATTCCTTGCTTCCTGTTTCCGTATTGAACATATTGTAAGCCAGAAACAAAAGTTACTCTCTTTTTAATTCTTTTTTCTTTTTTCTTTTAAACCACCAAGAGTATGTCAAACTCTAAGAGATTTCACATTATATTTGAAACGAAGAGATCCACGTCCAGTATTGATACCACTCGACGTGGATTGAATGAATTTATTTACAACAATGTCACCGGTTATTATTAACGTTGGCTGTTATGTTATTTGACGTTGAACGCGTGATGTTGCGCATATACACTGAATTTGAAAATCTTATGTACACTGAGTTGTTTCTATACTGCACGAGTGACTTAAGATACTAAACCCTAATATTTAGGAAAATTATCTGGTATCCAAATTCAAATGGCTTCTTCATCACATCCTTCAAGAGACAAAGGAAAGGTTGTTGTGGCTGCAAGAAATGCTTATCTCTCCGGGTGGATCAGTGATGAGGAGACTCATCTAGAGTTTCTGAGGTGGACGAAGTTTAAACATATTGTTCCTCACAAATATTTGAACCTCGACTTATTTGAAAAAGAAGGATTTCACTTCCAGGAATGGATTGAAACTCAAGGTCTCTCTACACTTCCAGATGAAGGGTGATTGGTACCCTGACTTAGTAAGGGTCTTCTACAACAATATGAGAAACATAGATGGTGTCCTTCATTCTCGAGTAAAAGGAGTAAATTTTCACATTGACAATGATGTATGGTTTCAAGTTGCAGGATTAAAAGCCTAAGGGTTATTCTCTCACTTTTGGTACTCAGAAACAAACAGATGGCTGAAGAAAAAGGACGTGTACAATAACTGGTTAAGGTTTCCTGGGAGATACACAATTGAAAGATTATATGTGCATGAGGGACTGAACAAAGAAGAAAAGATAATAGCACACATTCTTGCTTGGGTGATTTTACCTGCTAGACCTGTACAAGACAGAATCACAATTGGAGATGTTTTTCTGTTGTATGCCATCAAGAATGGTGTTCCTACCAATTTGGTGGAAGTAATAAAAGATCATATGATTGATGCAGGAACCAAACATGCACTTCATCTACAATATGTTGTGTTTATCAACAAAATCCTGACCCTTCAAGGTGTAGATGTTAGTTGTGAAAAGAAATTCTCTTGTAACTGCTCAAATGTGATAAATCGAAACACCTTGACTTCCATTGGCCTTGTGAAGACCACAAAAGGATGGTGCTTCAAGGATGAAGAGAATATGGTTCAAAGTTCTGGAAGCACACCTGCACTAAATGAAGACCGCACCAACTTCTTCCCTGAAACCAATTTTGAAAGATTTGTTGTTGAAAAACTCAGGAGACTCGAACAGAAGATAGACACTCCGCATCAGAAAAAGAATAAAAATGATTCTCCAACTGAAGATTCAAGTGAAGAGTCTAGTGAAGAGGATTCAATGGAAATTTTCTGAATTAGAATAGAGGCTTAGAATTTTAGTATGGAGTCTGTTTTGTGTTTCTGTTATGTGTCTGTTTTGGTTTATTATTTGTTTTGTGTTTGTTTTGCTATTGGCATTATATACTTCATCTTTTTGCTTCTAATCTGATTGTTATCACTATGAATATGAATGAAATTGTACTACTTGAAACGAAATTCAAATCTGTTAACTTATTTCTTTGGATTTCTATAGCTCCTTCCTGCCTCACTTTAACTTTTGTGACCTTGAAAGAGCTATGAGAAAACCAAAAAAAAATGTTATCAGAGTGACAAGTTACGACTAAATTTTATAAGTAAAGGACTAGATCAAGGATCCGCAATTGTATTAAAGAAATGGACTTTATCTTTGACGTCAACTTTTACAATATGCGACGTAACATTCATTTTTTCTTATTTTTATCTTTTAAAACGTCAACGTTTTTCAGAATTCGACGTACAAAAACTTCAAGGATTTTAAAAAAAACATAATAACATTAAACAAAGGAAAAATATTAAAATATAACCACGAAAAGTATATATTAAAATTTCAAACAGAGTTCAAACATACAAAAATATACTCAAATATATTAAAAGACTACATTAATTTTAGAAAAATGAACTAAAATGGACTCTTCTTCCTAATCTGAGTCAGATGTCTCCATAGACTCGTCTTTTGTTGTGTCATCTTCATCATCAGATTGACTTGTTGAGGGAGTTATGAGAGCATTGTCTTCATCTAATTTCTTGTCAATCATGATCATAGATTTTTCAACTTTTGAAATTCTTGTTGAAAGCCTTCGAAATTGATCCACAACAAATCTTTCAAACTCAGTCTGTGGAGTGAAGGTAGAAGGAGTTTCGTCAACATCCTTGAACACTCAGCCATCTTTTGTATTCTTTAGACCATTATGTCTCAATGCCACTTTTCTTATTTCATTTGATTCGGTGCACCAAATATTTTTTTCACTAGTAAGATCAATTTGATGATGCTTCAATACACTGCTGATAAAAACACCATATGGCAGAATATGTCCATGACTACTTGCAATTTCAATCATGTGCTCACTCATAACAACAACCCAGTTGGTTGGTATTCGGGTTTTTATGGCATGAACCAAAAATAAATCTGCAGTAGTTAGACAATCACGTAAACATCTTTCAGGTAGTATTACCCAAGTAAGTACAAAAGCACACATTTTTTCTTCCATTTTCAAACCACCAAGTAGATACGGCTCGTATACCTTTAGCCTTGTTGGACTTCTCAGATATTCCTTATAAATTTTCTTCTTGTTGGTCCATTGCTTGAGTTCAGAATTTCTTTCATGAGACATGAAGCCTTCTGCTTTGAGACTAGTAAAAGATAGCCATATTTTGTCATCAATTTTAATATCGACACCTTTCACCCGGGGGCATATAACACCATCGACAACCTTCAGATTGTGGTAGAAGACTTGTACCAGGTCAGGATAGCAATCACCGGTCATTTCTATAAATTTTGCAAGACCAACATCTACAAGCCATTCTTGAACGATAAACCCCTCCCTTCTGAATAATTCCACATCCAAGAACTTGTGAGAGACCACCTTGAAGAGTTTTCTGTATCCAAATTTGGACTAGCATTTCTTACAAAGTGTGCAGCCTTCTTTCCATGCCGTGAAGATGAAGAAGCCATTTGAGAACAAGATTTAGACATTTACAGGAAGGGTTTAAGAATTTTGTTTCTGACAATGATACATGATAGATTTAATCAAACTATATGACGGTTTATTTGCCTGCAGAAGTATTCATTTTTAAACCTTGAAGTTTATTAACTTTTAAGTTCCCTGTTAAATTTTGTCATCGAATTCAATTTCAATTCGATGTCCTATATCTTTTAGAACATGAACAAGAAACTACATTAAAAAAACACAGGAATTAAATAAAAAACCAGAAAAACAATGGAGAATGTTTTTGAAATTCATAAGTGTTAACATTTTCCTCTAGTTTTCCACCATGCCTTCATCCTTAACAAAGAAATGTCTTTGTTTACTAGAGGTATTGATGGAAACCTAAAGAAAAAAGTTAACATGAATTTGGTTATGAAAGCTCTGTAGTGTAGGTTTTCAAAGGGTAGTTCCAAAGGATCCCAAACTGTATTTAAAGAAAATGATGGGAGCCACTAATGCGCCCAACTACTCCAGTGCCCATCAAGTCAATCCTTATATTGTCATAGTTCAACTTCAACCGCATAATAAAACGTCGACCCCTTTAGAAATTCGTCGTTGTTGAAATTATTTTATTAGGATATATAACATTGAAAATTTTAGTTGGGCCTGAAACTGAAAAGATTTGATGCACAACTTTATAAATACTAGATTTGAAAACGCACTCAGTGTTTTCTAAACTGAAGAGTTACAAACCCTAGAAATGTGAAAGACGTTCCAGAATTTGATCAGAAATGGCTTCTTCATCATCATCAAGAAGAAAATGGAAGGTTGTCCGGATTGCAAGGAATGTTAATCCTACAGGTAGGATTAGTGATGAAGACATTTGACAAAAGCTTTTTAATCTAAGGAAGATTAAAACTGTGGTTTCTTACAGATATCTGAAACTGGTGAACATGTTCTACTCCAACTTAAAGATGAGTGATGAAACATTTTGTAACACAGTCAAGGGGGTTGATATGAAGCTGATTAAAGAGGTTTGGATTGGGATTGCCTTTTTTCAACCGATCAGCAAAGAAGGCTTTCTCTTTCAAATTTGGATTGGTCATCAAGGACTTATTGGATTCACCATGATAAAAAATGATGATCATCAACAAGTCTATCCCATATCTAAATCTTCGAGGCAAACAAAACAGATTCGACAAAAACTGAAGAAGATGAGTGGGCTAGATGGTTATGCGGTGAAAATAGATTGTATGTCAGAATCGCTCAAAAAGATACTTGGGACTCAAGTAAATTGAAAGTTCACACTGTCATTGACAAAAGACTCTATGGATTGAAAAATCACCGATCAAAATGGAAAGGAAGGTGATGTGAACAACCAGAAAGGATCAACAATAATTCTGCAACAAAAGAATATGAATTTTCGTTATTTGATTTTAATTTTGTAATCGGTGGCTTCTTAAGCCATCTTTTGTTTTGCTGGTTGTAATCATCTTTTGAATATTAATAAAATTCTCTTTTGGCAATAACATTAGTCAATAATGATTGAATTGTTTAAATTGATTAAATCATTTGTATGATTGTAATTGAACATTTTAATGTTACATCATTACATTGAATATACCATTGCACTCTTTTTGATTTTTTTCTTCTTTTAGAACACCAACAGTACGTCGTTGGTAAAGCTACTCGACGTAATAACCCAAAGGTCGCTCCCTTTTTTATTTATCCTTTTTAAATTCAAATAGAATGTCCAACTTTATATGGTAACACGCAGTTGGTTGGGCTTGATAAATGTTGTGTTAGAAACGAAGAGATCCACGTCATATACTGACACCACTCAAAGTCCAGGTATATGGGAAAAGACTGTTGGCAGGGCATGATAAATGCTACGTTAAAACGAAGAGATACATGTCCAATATTGACACCACTCGACGTCCACGTTATTTGGGAAATACATACGGACGTCATTTTTCCTTCAGTATTCGACGTAAAATTATTTGAAGGATTTCTAAAAGAAATTCATTATTACGTAAATTCATAAATGGAAACGAAACAAAGGAAAAACATAATAACACTAAACATAAGAAAAAAAATGAAAATCAAACCATGAAAAGATCCGCAGGATTGTTAAAATGTAGAAGGATTTTTATGAATGGAGGTTGTAGCGTTTTGAAAGGGTGCAAAATCCAAATCTTTCAACCTTTTTCTTTGTTAAACTGTAGACGGATTTTTTTGAATAGAGTCTGTTTTAAATTCATAAGTGTTAACATTTTCCTCTGGTTTACTACCATGTCTTCATCGTTAAAAAGAAATTTCTTCGTTTAGTAGAAGAATCGATAGCAAACCAATGGAAAAATTTAACATGAATTTGTTTACGGAAGTTCTGTAGTCTAATGAAGGAGGAGTAGCGTTTTGAAAGGATGCGAAATCCAAATCTATGAATCTTTTCCTTTGGTTTTCTATACTCTTTCAAGCTTTTTTGTGTCCTTGAAGGAGATAACAGAAAACACAAAGAAAAAATTAACAAATGGAGTTCATAGCAGAAATTTTATAAATGGATGTCTACAGGTTAGCTAAGGCTTCGAAACTGTATTTATAGAAAAAAAGAATGACTGTTGGGAAAGGCCTGATGTAGGGTGACCTTTGGCTTCAATAATAAAACGCAGTCCCAAGGCAAAGGTCGCTCCTTTTTTTTCTTTTTCATTTTTAAATTCTCATAGAACGTCGAACTCTAGGGGACTTCGACATGAAAGGTTTGTGAGTATTCATTTTTTTTTTGTTACTAGAGGTTTTGAATTGACTCTAGAAATATAATGCTTAACTCTATACAATTGCACAATTTGATCATTTTTGAATAATTCATTTTTTAGGTTTTCCTGAAGTTGTTTTATCATATGGTTTAAAAGAAAAAATTAAAAACATAATTTCTGGCAAAAAATGTCCTTATACGCCAGACGTTGGTCGCTTCTTTTTTTTATTTTTATCTTTTTTTTTATTTTTCCTTTTTAACCTCCAATAACACGTCGATTTTGGAAATATTCGACGTCCTTTGTAGGGTCTGTTTTTGAAATTCCTTGAAGGAGTTTATTAATTTTATGAACGGAAGTTGTAGCGTTTTGAAAAGCCTTAGAGTTGTTACAAGTTAACACAAAGAAACCTTGGAGTTGTTACAAGAAATTTTATAAATGGATGTCTACTTAAATAATTACTGTTGGGAAAGGCCTGATATGGGCTTCAATAATAAAAGACAGTCTACTTAAATGATATATGGGAAAATGCAGTTTGCTACTAGAAACAAAGAGGTTGACGTCAATTTCTTCAGACTTCCAAAGTGTCTTTTTGGTTTAATTCTTTTTTCTTTCAATCCAACAATAAACGTCAGATTCCTTCGGCATCTGACGTATTATTCGTTATCCGAAGGCAAAGGTCGCTCTATTTTTTCTTTTTCCTTTTTGAATTCCCATAGAACGTCTGACTCTAGGGGGACTTCAATGTGAAAGGCATTGGAGTCGTTGTGAGCATTAATTTTGTGTTGTTACAAGAGGTTTTGAATTGACTCTATAAATATAATGTTTAACTCTATACAATTGCACAGTTTGATCGTTTTTGAATGATTCATTTTTAAAGTTTCTTGGAGTTGTTTTCTCCGAAATCAGATCCATTAATTCTCTAGAAAACAACTTCAAGAAACTTAAAAATTGAATCATATAAATAAGAAACTTCAAGCTATAAAAGCAGTTATGTCCCTCCAAGGGTTCTACAAATTTGAAAAATCACTTATCTTCTTACTATTTTTCTTTCCTCCAGATTTCTGTTGTTCAAATTCTTCTTCCCATCAAATATGTTGATCATATTTGGATGGTCAACAGGATGACAACAGAAGATGTTTTTCTGTTGTATGCAATTAAACGAAAATGGATGCTTGAAAAGAAAGTAGATGTGCTATATCAGAAGGAGATTAATAACAATCCAGAAATCGAGGATTCTGATGAAGAGTCTACTGAAGAAGATTCTAGGAAGACGTCTGAATCAGAATGGGGTCCTAGAGTCATAATATTAAGTTTTGATGTCCTTGTTTTATTATGTGTTCTTTTTTTTATGGCGTTTTATTCGTTGGTTTAAAAGAAAAAAAATTATTTGTGGCAAAAAAAACGTCGAATTGGTGAAAGAGTTCAACATTCTTTGGTTGGTTTAAAAGAAAAAAGAAAAAAAAAGGGACTGAGGTTATTATTAACGTAGTCTGTTATGTTATGGGACGTTGAACTTTGACGTTATACATGAGTACAAGGACGTTTTTTCGTTTGGTTTAGAAGAAAAAATTAAAAACATAATTTCTGAAAAATACAACGTCGAACGCGAAGAAGAATTAGACGTTATGTGGTTGGTTTAAAAGAAAAAGAAAAAATAATAAAAAAGGAACTAAATAACAAAACGTCTAAGCTAGTATAAAACTGACATTTTATGGGTTGATTTAAATGAAAAATAAACAAATAACTGCTAATTGTAATATACAACGTCCTTCTTTTGTTACGGTTGACGTCATATTAATTAAATCAATATTTAGTACTTATTTATTTTGTATTGGACGTTGGCTACTTTCTTAGGGACGTTATGTGATTACGACCAGCACGTCCAACCCCAGCTTCTTCAATGTTCTATATTGTTTTAAACGTCGACCCCATAAAGTGTGGGACGTTTTGTTTGGTTCATAAGAGAAAAGAAATAAATAATAAAAAAAGGGATTTACTCTTTGGCTTCATGTTGGCATATAAAACGTCAAATATTTGTCATGGTTGACGTCAAATGTGGGTAGGAATAATACTGCTGGAAGCAAACCACTATTTTGTTATTTTTTATTTTAAATTGAACGTTAGATGTTTCTTAAGTTGACGTTATGGGATTCTAAAGTCATTGTTTTACGTCGATCTGGGCCTTATTTGACGTTAATACATTTTAGATTACGTCGATATGCTTCTTGTTTGACGTTAATACATTTTAGACAGCGCACTATTTTATTAATTAACGTGGAGCGATTCAATTTATTTACGAAAATGTCACCGGTCATTTTTAACGTTGGATATTGAGTGCTACGACGTTGAATACATGACGTTATACGTTATTTTTCCACTAGTGTATCCTCATTTAGTCTTTAATATAAAATTCTTAATTGATTTTTGTGTTTTAAAATATTATTTTAATTAAGATGTACTAGAATTGAGTTTATTGATAATGAAATATATTGAACATGAGATACAAAGTCATATTAGAAATAAATTTTTAGTTGAATAAATATTTTTTTGTATATTTTGAGTTATTTTAATGCGCGTTAGTTGAGTTGATGAATGTGTGAAAATAAATTAACTAAAGTTTCATAACACGTTAAAACTAAATCAAAGAATAATAAATAATCAAAATCACAAAAATTAAAGTCAAACATTACATAAAAGAATAAAAGAAAATATGAAAAAAAATGAAGAAATTTCATTAAGTCAAGAATAAAAAACAAACATCAAAATCGAGCTTTCCCTATCTTTTCTTTTTCAACAAAAGGCTTCAATAATTCAAAAATCTTTATGATAAATGATAATTTGGGACAAATATATTTTTAAATATTTTATATAATATTTTTAAATAATTATTTTATTTAATTATATCAGTAAATATTAAAGATAATATTTGTAAAAAAATTTAATCTTGTAAAGTCTTCTCAAATCTTTGTAGATTTTTACAAAAAATCAAATATATTTTAAATTTATGTTATTATTTAGAAAATAGTGGAAAAATATTACATTATTAAAAAAAAGTATTACAACAATATAAAAAATTATAAAATAAAATCTAATCTAACTTTTATAAAAAAAACTTACACATTAATAAAACTTAAGAATCCTTTATAGAAACCTAATTTCATCCAATTTTTCATCTTTCACACTCTCCATCCTCTTTTATCTTTTGTATTTTTTTGGCAGATGGGGGGCAATAATGGATTGTTTGGGTGTTAAAAATTATGTTATTTTTTAAATATTAGTAGGTGGGGCTCACATATTTTTTTTTGCTAAGATAGAATTATAGAAATTGAAGAGAAAATTAGTTAAAATATTGTGTTATCATGTTACTCTTCCTATTCTGGTAACCCTTTCGTTTATGTGTGAGGTATCATTTATTCTCAAAACCAATTTCTGAAAAGAACGAACCATAACTTTGTTTGACCATGTTATTATTCTTCAAGGAGCTATCCTTGTGTTTGTCTAAGTTAAAATCAATTTTAATAAAGAGAACCTGTTGAAATAAATTATCAATTGGAGAAATGAAAGAATATATCATGGATTTAATTATTTATAAATCGTAATTTATACTTCAAGTCATAATATTTATTTGCAATTTTGTATTTGATTGTTATGAATATGACGTTAATATTTGATTAGAATTAATTATTATTATATTTGAAATACTTTTTTCTTTAAATATCAGATGATTTTGTTCTCAAAAAAATTGAAAGGTAAAAAAATATTTAAATTATTTGTAGTTTTGATTATGAAATGATGTAGATGGTTATATATATGAGAAGAACTTACGTGATAAAGAAAGAAGAAAAATAAGTATAGGTGGAATAAAAGGTAAAATAAAATAATATTATTTTCTTTCAAACTAGCTACGTTCTGGTTTTGTTATCTTAGGTAATGGTAAATAGTCTCTATTTTCACTTTCAATTTGTTTTTTTTTTTACTTTCTTCCTTCATTCTCTCCCTGTATTTATTCTCCGCTGCCAAACATTGCGTATGCTTGGTTTTGTTTTGAACATTGAAGGAAGAAAGAAACCGAAAAAAGACAAGACAACGAAGCAATCAAGGCTTTCTCTCTTGGACTCTTCCTCTCTTCCACTCCTCTGTATTTACCATCATCTTCATTGGAGAATCCAAAACACCAACAACCTTCCTTGCTTTTTCACTCCCCAATTTCGACCGTCTCTTTTTCACTCTCTCCATTTCTGTCAAACTGTCTCTGTCACAGACTCAATAATTGAACCGAACCTACCAAACCCTTCTCAATCACCGAACAGGAAGAATCACAGTACACCTATCAAGTGCAGGGTTCTTCCACGTGCTGCCTGAAAAAAATACCAATTTTCAGGGTTTGTTCTTCGTTCACCCCAACCCTGTAGTTTTCTTCGCTATTTTGATTTTTGGGCATGCGCTGAAGCGTGCAAGTTTTGATTTTTATTTTGTCGGATCGGCATGGAACCCGAACATTCTGATTCGAACTTGCTGTTGTTTCTGCCGGACGATGTTTTCGCCGTTGTTTCTCGCTTCCTGTCGCCGAGAGACGTGTGCAATCTGTGTCTGTGTTGCAAGAGTTTGAACGCTCTTGTGGCCTCTGAGAAACTATGGCTCACGCAATGTGACGATTTGGGCATAGTGACCCACAAGGATCTTGTGGAATGGAGAAAGGGTGTGGCTTCTTACAAGGCGCTTTGTCGGTTTCTGGTGGGTGTGAAACCATTGATTGGAATATGGGTTCACCAGAATCCTGAGCTTGGGAACGTGGTGTATGTGATGCCTGGTTTCGTCTCTGTTGTTGGGTGCAGGATAATTCCCCAGGAGCTTGGTCCTTTGGGGATTGAAGAGGGTCCCATACTGTGGGCTTCTGTGTTTGAGGTTGTTAGTGATTATGATGGTTCCATGATGTTTTTTCTTCATGGGAGGGAGAAGGGGGTGAATTATGTTTATCCCGGTTCGGTCAAGCTTACAGATAAGTCCTGTAATGTACTGTTGCTTGAGGTTGAACCTGGGGGGTGTGGCAGTGTTAGTGCTTTGTTGCAGAGTAAGAGCTTTGTGCATTACTCGGGCTTGGAGTCTTCATCGTCGAGGAAGGTTTGTAGGTCAATTAGCGATGTTTCTAGTTCACAAAGGGTGGTTGGAAATGCTGAAGGGATGGTTGGTTTTGGGAAGTTAGCTTTTAGTGATAGGAGAAAGTTGCTTGAGGTTACTACTAGCCATGTTCGACAAAAGGTTCCGGATAAGATGATTGGGCCGTTGTTTCCTAGGTTGAGGGATGATGAGGAGAATTTTCAGAAGGATTTGGCGCTTTTGTGGGAAAGAAGATCACTCCTTTGTCAAATGTATAAGGCTGGTAGTGGTGAGGTTGATGAGTATAATAAGTTGAGTTCTCAAGAGGCAGTTGATCCAACCCAGTTGGAATTGGGTGATGTTAGGGCGAGATTTGACCTAAGGTCTATCTCTCATCCTCTGCCCGAGGAGGATGGTAACACCCAGTGCATCAAGAGGAAAGGCCTTAGGGGATATTTCTGGAATGGCATTAAGCAAATGCTTGGAAGATCAAATTCAATGAATGGCAATCATTCAGTTTCCAAGAAGAAGCTTATGTCAAGCGGTGAGATTAGGCATGCACGGCTTCAAGAATTCCTTAGATCGAGTGACACAGTAAGGCTAACGTTAAAAGCATCAACTGTGAAGCTATCTTCTTACCGGGCATGGCCAAATATGCACGACAGTAGATTTGCGCTTTACAAGTTGCCATTGCGAATTCCTAGAGATGACCAAGAATATGCTGGTTTATGGGGAGGAACTTTTGGTTGGCCTCCTGGAAAACCTTCTGAAGACAAACCTGGAAAGGCTTTGTTCTTTCTCCTGCTCTCTTATGAGGAGTTCCAGGGACAACAGCTTCTCATTGCAACCAAGATTTTGGAAGGCACACACTATGTTTTGCATCCTAATGGTTCAGCAATGTTCACAGCAAATATCAATGAACCTTCGTCCGAACCCTTTCCCTGGGATACCGATGCAGATTTGGTTCCTGTGAATGTCGACCATGCTTTTGTGGGAGAGGGTATTGCAAGTGGTTATGGGTTCAGATACCCTGGATCAAAGCCTGGTTCCCTCTTTGTTTTTCAAAATGGCATCCTTGCTTTCATGTGGAAGGAGTCAAGAGTTGTTTTGACCTTGCAAAGACTTAACTTACAAGAACTTTTGAAGAAGGGTGAAAGGGTATCTTCTCTGCCTCCGGTTACCAATTTTTCATATCTGACAAAGTCCTACTCGAATGTGTTTGCTGGCCTCCCCAGCTCTTCCAATTTTTTGTCTTCACCAAGGTTTGCCTTAACCCTGACATTTCACCTTTTATTTAAACTTTCCCCTCAATCCGGCGTATCGTATTAATTTGTGTGGTTTGCTAATATTTTTTGGAATTTGGAATTTTTGGACTTGTCATTTGAAGTATTGATAGGATGCCATTATACTTCCTTGTCTTCTGAGTATCATTCTTAAAGTTGGTAAATTTAATATACTAATACCTGTCATCTGTTCTATTGTTATTATATTGATCTTGAAAAAGGACTTGTTCTGAAATTTTATTAAATTTATGTTGGCTTTTGGGCTTACAAGAAAATCAGAAGTCTGTTGATGATTCTGGCAAAATATTAAAAGAACTGTTGTCAACAGACTCCTTGCCTTAGTTCACTACAGGCATATATTATCCTGCTTTGGTAGCATGATAATATTGTCCAGAGTTGCGAATGGATTATCAATTCATTAGTTCGCTATTGTGGTTTTTGGATGTGACACTATTTTAAGGTGTGTTGTTGTCTTGTTGTTTAATATATATGCAGTAATCTTCATAATCTAGGAATGTTAGTAGAATGGGGATCCACAAATTACTAAAACTATTGAAGTTTAGAAACGTATCAGCGCAGCAACAATTTTGGAATCTTAGTTTATATGTCTACATCAATACGATCAATCTGGTAAGGAAAGAATGATGTCCACAAAATCTGACGGCAGGGTCAGCACCAATATACCGTTCCCTCATTCAATGTAATGAATGCACTGTAACATTACTACTTAGTATTAGAAAAATGCAACTATTGTATCTGGATTAGAGATAGTGTCTCGCAAAACAGAAGCTAGAAGATCATTACATATCTATGCCTCTTTTGTTATAAGATCGCCCTAGTTTGGTTCACTGTTTTGTTATCTCCCTTTATAGTGCTAGAAAATCTGAGATGTATGCAATTGAAATAATTGGAAAACTGATCCTAAATGGTAGTTACAATTTACCAGTTTACACCATTCCCTTTTTTAACATAAATCTAAGCCATGATTTCATGTTTCTGTACAGGAATGGACAGTAGTATTAAGGACCCTTTTGATGTGGGACCAGATCATGATTTACAATGAATATATTCTACAAGCTTCCTAGCTGTTGGTGACTGAGGGAATTACATTGCTTGTGGATGTCACAGAGTAAATTTTCCCTGCTATGATGTTTTCATGTTACTGCTTCTTGTGATTTGACAAGTAATGTATTATGAATGGCTTTTGTTGTGAGTTAGCATCTCATGTTCTATAGGAATATCAGGCTGTTTATTGTGCTATATACTGAAGAATGAAATGAGGATCTTCATAGTCTTTCTCTCTACACATGATGTTGAACACCCATGGTTGCATATCCTGTCATCATGCAAAACATAATTTTACCAATTAGCTTTAAAACATTTTTTTCTTTAATTCTAATTTGTAAATTATGAAAACTAAACTGATTTCATATCAGTTTGCAGATAGCCCCAGTTTTTTTAGTTATTTTTTACTGCACTGGGTAACTAGTTTCACAAATTCTAATGAAATTTATTGTATGAGAGCTTATTTATAATTTCACCTAAAAGTTTACCAACATTGGATGAAAGAAATTTTGATAACTCTTTCTGAAATATATTGAAAAAAAAAAACATTAATATAAAGTTGTTATTGAATTCTCAGTCAATGGTCGTAGTGAGAAGCAAAACAACTTTAGTGGCTTCACCAATATAAAGATAACTCAGAAAAATGAGCAAAGGATAAATTTATGATATCTTCAATTTTTCCCGTTAATCCCAAAAAGATAAAAAAGAAAAAAAGTAGTTAGTAATTTATTAAGTATTATAATTTACAGCAAAAAATTATAAATTTCTAAAGCATTATTATTTACAGCAAAATACTATAAGCAGTTAACTAGTCATAGTTTGATAGCTTTTTTACATAAAATTTTAACTAAATTCGATTTCATGTTTTTTAAAGTAATTTTATCTGCAGAACAGAATATATTTTTGTATGGAAGTAAAATGCAATAATGATCCAATTATTAATAGATAATTTTACCAAATAGGTTACCACATTATTTGTATCAAGAGCACAATTCAAATAGTATAATATTATGTCATGTAAAATCCTCAATTACAAAGTATATTTATATAAACATATACGCTATAGACTATACACTAGCTCCACACACTCTAATGTATTATTTTATGTGAAATATACTATCATCCCAAATGGATAGCTACAACCAAACACTAAGATAGAATGAATTTAAATCATATTACTTCCAAATTAACATCAACATATGAGAATCATTCATCCTTTCATAAATCACATATCATTTCACAGTAACAAAGTCCTCAAGACTCATTTATACAAGATAAAGACACCTAACTCTACTTATGGAGGATAAATGTATTAAAAAGAATCTCAATACTTCACTTGTACTAAATCATCCACTTCTGTCTCTCAAGAGTTATAGTTATATCATGGTCGGACCACATCCCAAACAAAGAATATGACAATGTAAATTCCATATCTGGGAGTCTGATATCTTATAGAAGCTTTAGGTAAGAAAATCATTTGATTCTCACTGTCGCAACCGGAAATCGCGACGGGACGACGATCCAAAAAGAAACGGGTTTTGAAAAGAGATTTTGGAGTCGCCACCATAGTTTATTATGGAAAAATACGGAAAAACCATAAAATAATAAGACACAGTCCGCGAAAACCAGATTCTGGGTTCGGGAGTCAGTTACGTGTAGGGAAGGTATTAACACCCTACAACGCCTGCCCTAAGGCAGTACCTTTAACTAAATACGCGAATTTGATGTGGTTTTCAAAATGTTTAACTATCCCTAAAATAAAATTATAAATAAACAAAATATATATTTTTTAGTTTTTCGGGCCCGACAAGGATTGACCTTGCTCCTACGTATTCTCATTCAAAATGAGAAATCAGGGTTACGTAGTTCTAGCTTGAAAGAATGTTTGTTGTTTGAAAAAGCAGATGTTTTTAATTTTTGAGGATTTTATGTTTTTTTAATATTTTCGAGAAAAAGAAGGTAATGAGTACTAGGCCTACGCGAACGGTCGCACGAGTACTCATACCTTTAAACTGACATTTAAATATTTTTAATTGTTATTTTTAAAAGATAGATAACGATATTAAGCACTAGGACGATGCGAATGATCACACGAGCACTCATACCATTATCTACTTATTTAGGAAGACTTGAGAGTATTGAGTGCTAGGCTGATGCGGACGATCGCACGAGCACTCATACCCTCGTTTAATATTATATAAATAAGAGAGAAAGGTATTGAACACTAGGACGATGCGAGCGATCACACGAGTGTTCAACCTTTAAAAATATTTTTGTAATATTATTTAAGGAAGAAGAAAAGGTTTTTAGCACAAGGACGACGCGAGCGGTCACACGTACGCTTAAACCTTTAAATATTTTTTTATAAGAAAGAAACAGAGGTCTTTAGCACAAGGACGACGCGAGCGGTCACACGTGTGCTTAAACCTTTAAAATATATTTGTTTGATTTTTTAACTTTAGTAAAAGAAAAGGAAAAGATTTTCAGCACAAGGCCTACGCGAGCGGTCGCACGTGTGCTTAAACCTTTTCAAAATATTTTTATTTAATTTTTTTAACTTTTGTAAAAGAAAAGGAAAAGATTTTCAGCACAAGGTGTGAGATCCCGGTAAATTAGAAGCGTAATTAAGTGTCAAATCAGCATTTATTACGCTGATGATTCACCTAGTTGCTTCCATAAAGGAGCCTCGCCACACGTCCAGTGCATTAATTGCGCACTGAACGCTGCATGCATGAGCGCCACTTGTCACGATGGAAGTTTCTGAAGTCAGAGTGAGTGTGCAGGTGTTGGATCGAGAGACGTTCGTCCGCACGAACGAGGATTTGACAAAAAGAGTTTTCGAAAAACCCTTCCACTCACCTGTATCACTCATCTTCTACCTCAGAACCAAACCTTCCATTTTCTCTGATCTCTCTCTCTAGAACCAGTACCCTTCTCTCTTCTGTAACTCATCTTCTTCTTCTCCGATTCACTTTCCAGAATCGTAGGAACGTTCGTCCAGCTGTAATCTTTCGTTTGGACCGAACATAACTTGGATCGGAACTGGTAAGTCTTCAGGTGTAAGTTTCGTCTTTTCTGGTCTCATGCGAACCCTAGTTTTGGGTTGCATGCATGGATTCTAGGTCTGAAATATGTTGATTTTTGGTGTCTTAGATTTACGTGGGAACTGTTGAACGAAACCTGGGTGTAAGACGTGGTTAGAGGAAACCCTAGAATCTTGCTTTTGGAAGTACACTGCTATCCAGGTAAGGGAAGCTTACATATATTTAAATTTATACGTGTATGATTGTATGAAAGCATGATGTGGGTTGTCTGTATGAAATCTCTGTATACGTGTTTTCTGATCTGCATGAACGAGCCCTGTTGTGCTGTTATGAATGTTACTGATATGATTTCTGGGTTGTTGAACTGCATGCTGGTTGAAACGTATGAGTGATGGATGAATACTATAATGTATGAATTGTTAGATGTTGATTATTGAATATGAATTAATCTGGAAGTGAAAGTGTAAAGTTCATAAATTTGAGATTCATTTGAAGTATAAAGTATAAGTTAAATTGTTGAAAATCTGGAAATTTGTTAAGGTTGAGAAATCTGCACTTAAATCCTACCTTTGATAAATGATGCTCGTCACTGTACGGTCTTAGACCGTTCGGTTTTCTTTAAAATAACTTAAAATGGAATTCTTTCATTTGGAAAGAATTCTGCTCGAGAACGAGCGTCCCCATTCGAGTAAAGGAGCGTTCGACCTCATGTCGAGCGTTCGTCTTTGATAGCGTTCGACCTTCTGTCGAGCGTTCGTTTTCGATAGCGTTCGGCCTCATGTCGAGCGTTCGTTTTTGATAGCGTTCGACCTTCTGTCGAGCGTTCGTTTTCGATAGCGTTCGGCCTCATGTCGAGCGTTCGTCTTTGATAGCGTTCAACCTTCTGTCGAGCGTTCGTTTTCGATAGCGTTCGGCCTCATGTCGAGCGTTCGTCTTTGATAGCGTTTGACCTTCTGTCGAGCGTTCGTTTTCGTTCAGCCTCATGTCGAGCGTTTGTCTTTAATAGCGTTCATCCTGATTTGTTTTTTTTAAAATAGCGTTCGTCCTGATCTCAAATAGTGTTCGTCCATACAGTTAATTAACGTTCGTCTTTTTAGAGAAGTGTGATTAAGAATGAAAATGTGATGTTGATGGAATTATAAAATGAACGAACCATATATGAGGTGATATTATGATATTGACATTTGAACGAGCGTTCCAAGGAGGAACGACTCTGATTGGATATTATCTTTGGTAAAGTATGACTGTGGATAAGTTAAGACTCGCTGTCCATCCTGATGTTCCGTGATACGCCTCTTCAAGTAGAAGGGGGTACTCATGTGTGGGAACGGCAGGAGGTCCTTAGTCCATAAGTTAACATGGGCGACGTAAGAACGGACTTACCTCGAGTGGCAGCTGTTTGGTGTATCCCAGTTACTACATCACTCGGGTGCAAGGACGCTTGTAACTACACAGACTCATACAGTCCGGACAGTCGGTCTAGCATTAGTATATTTATGTTTTGATTGATGTTATATGTATATGTGCTGATTGCGTGATGGTTTGCATGTAAATGTTTAAGTATGAATTTAAAATACGTAAGCTTACCCTTGTGTTTTTTTTCCTTGTGTTGTCTTACGGTCTCTGTACGTTCGTCTTGTCCTTGCAATGATCATCCGTGTGGATGTGAGCAGATGGTGGAGCGTCTCTTGAAGCATTGCTGGAAGAAGAAAATTTGGAGGACGCGACACTGGTGGATGTTGAAGTAAAAGCCGAGCCTTAGAGTGCTCGCTCGTGTTTTAGTTTTGTTTGTATATTTTGCGGACGTTCGGTTATAGTCCTGTAAATCCGTTCGTCATTAAACTCTTATTATTGTAGCGTTCGTTATTTTTCCGTATGCTTTATGAACGTTCGGCACTTTAGCGCTCGTTCAGTTTTTGTAAGACTGCACTGTTTATCATATTAATGTAATTAATCTTGATTATGGTAATTACTATATTATGGGATGTTACACAAGGCCTACGCGAGCGGTCGCACGTGTGCTTAAACCTTTTCAAAATATTTTTATTTAAACTATCAATATTGTATTATTTAAATATATATTTTAGGATAAGTAAATGTCTAAAATAAATAAATAGAACAAAATAAAATAAGACAATAAAGAAAAATAAATAAACAAAAGAAATTGGAGAGGCTGAACGGACGCTGGGAAGAGATTCAGAATAACGAGCGTTCGTTAAGTAAAGAACGAACGTTCATTGGAGGGAGAGGACGAACGTCCACTGGGGAACATAACGGACGGACGTTTAGAAATGTGAGCTGAATGACGAGCATTCGTCGAGAGATATGACGAACGGACGTTGAGAACGAAGGCTCAATAACGAACGCTCGTTGAAGGCATGGCGAACGGACGTTGAGAAATTGAGGCTGAGTAACGAGCGTTCATTGGTTCGGAAACGAGCGCTCGTTCGTTTGGATAACGAGCGTTCGTTCGTTTGGATAACGAACGTTCGTTCGTTTGGATAACGAGCGTTCGCTCGTTTGGATAACGAGCGTTCGCTCGTTTGGTTAACTAGCGTTCGTTCGTTTGGATAACGAGCGTTCGTTCGTTTGGATAACGAGCGTTCGTTCGTTTGGATAACGAGTGTTCGTTCGTTTGGATAACGAGCGTTCGCTCATTTGGATAACGGGCGCTCGTTGGTGAGAAAGTTGAACGAACGGTCAAAAAGTCTTAAGGTAACGAGCGTTCGCTCGTTTGGATAATGAGCGCTCGTTGGTTAGGTTGTTGAAGGAACGGTCAAAATGCTTAAAGATAGCGAGCGTTCGCTCGTTTGGACGAACGGTCAAGAAGTCTTTAGGTTAACGAGCGTTCGCTCATTTGCATAACGAACGCTCGTTCATTTAGGGTAACGAACGCGCGTTCGTTCATTCCTGGACTTGGCCCGCAGGGGCAGTTTCTAACCTAGAATTTCCCTAGGGGTTCCGTCTTCCCATTCTCATTCGCTCACGCGCTGTTATTCTCAGATGATACCAATGCCTCCTTCTCTCTGATCAAAAGGGTTCACTCTGTCACTCAACGGCCACGTCTCCGATTGACCACCACGGACCTGACTAGCCACTGCAACGAAGATGACCACCGTATCACTGCCTTCACGAACCAGCTACCACGCCATTATCTCTCTCGATCTAGCCACTGCACCACGCCACGCCACACCGCGCTGCTGCTTCTTTATTCTTATCTACTCTCTCCGACACCGGCAACCCAGTGAGGGGTTCGTCTCCGCCAGTTCAAACACACGGTCCGCCACTTCTTCGTCGAGCTATCCGTCTTTCACCGCCGAGACCATCGTTGGCCGTCGCTCCAGCTCATTCCCTCCTTCTTCGATTGTGCAATGGGTTTTGGATTTGGTTTATTGATATTGGCCGTGAGCGTGAGAGTTAGGAAGGAGAGAGGGAACAGGGTGAAACAGAGAATGAATGGAATGGGAGGTTGGTGAAGAGGGAACTCATGGTGCTCAGAGGAAAATCATTCATGATGGAAAAAAAAAAGAGCAGCAGAAACAACCTGGTCTCCCCTGCTGAAACACGTCTCCTCCCCCATTTCCCACGTGTTCTCCCTTTTTCTATTTTTTACTTTTTCCAATTTTATTTTATTTCTTTTCATTATTTTTAATTTTAATTTTACTTTTCAATTTTTTTTTTTGATTAATTAACTTTATTAAAACAAATTAAAAGCAAACATCTAGATACATAAAAAAAATAAAATAAAATAAAATAAAATAAAATAAAATAAAAAAGGTAAAATAAAATAAAAATAATAAAAACCCATTTTTTCAACCCGGACAAAATTGAGTGTTGACAGCTGCCCCTCTTTACTTAGATATTACTAAATAATATGAAAATTTAATCTTTTCATATTATTTAAGTAAAGCTAAGTAAAGATAAAGACACTAATTTTGTCCGGGCTTCAATCATGAAAGAAAACGAATAAAACAATTCAAGTCACGATGCCAAATGACCAATGTCAAGTAATAACAAAAACTAAAACCTGGATTTGCCCATTGCCTCGCAGAGGGCCAAACTCACAGAACAGAAATTTAAATCCGACCATTGCCATGCAAAGGGCCGATAACAGAAAACTAAAACCTGGATTTGACCATTGCCTCGCAGAGGGCCAAACTCACAGAACAGAAAATTAAATCCGACCATTGCCATGCAGAGGGTCGATAACAGAAAATTAAAACCTGGATTTGACCATTGCCTCGCAGAGGGCCAAACTCACAGAACAGAAATTTAAACCCGACCATTGCCATGCAGAGGGTCGATAACAGAAAATTAAAACCTGGATTTGACCATTGCCTCGCAGAGGGCCAAACTCACAGAACAGAAATTTAAATCCGACCATTGCCATGCAGAGGGTCGATAACAGAAAATTAAAACCTGGATTTGACCATTGCCTCGCAGAGGGCCAAACTCACAGAACAGAAATTTAAATCCGACCATTGCCATGCAGAGGGTCGATAACAGAAAATTAAAACCTGGATTTGACCATTGCCTCGCAGAGGGCCAAACTCACAGAACAGAAATCTAAACCCGACCATTGCCATGCAGAGGGTCGATAACAGAAAATAAAACCTGGATTTGACCATTGCCTCGCAGAGGGCCAAACTCACAGAACAGAAATTTAAACCTGACCATTGCCATGCAGAGGGTCGATAACAGAAAATTAAAACCTGGATTTGACCATTGCCTCGCAGAGGGCCAAACTCACAGAACAGAAATTTAAATCCGACCATTGCCATGCAGAGGGTCGATAACAGAAAATTAAAACCTGGATTTGACCATTGCCTCGCAGAGGGCCAAACTCACAGAACAGAAATCTAAACCCGACCATTGCCATGCAGAGGGTCGATAACAGAAAATAAAACCTGGTTTGTAACTTTGAAAAGTTGATAAATGCCGAGTAAAACATGAAGATTTTGCAAACAATTCTCCTCGCTTCCTCTAAGATGATGTTATGTCATGATGATGCATGGATGCATGGACACATGAGACCTTCATTTTGTTCTTTTCTTTTGTTCTCGCTTTTCATCATTTTTTTTTTTTTTTTTTGAAAATTCCATGCTTGGAATTCATTGTTAATATTGTCATCAAACACAATGTACGTTCAAAACGCATTCCTAAAAACAACGTTGATAGGTATAGAACCCTTTGATGAGCAGGAAGAAAGTGTAACCCTGAGTTAAAATTCTTTTTATCGCTTTTTGCAATCCAAATTAACTTGAACCCTGTAGAATGTGGAAGAATGGTTACGAAAAGCAAATGAATAATGATTAACGTATGTGTGTCCCTCCTTTGGGGAAAAGTGCTATTAACATGTTGTGCTCCCATACTGCCCCAATTTTGCACAATGGAAAAGTGAAAAGATTTGGGTATGAAGGATTCCCTCCAAATTGGATGATCTTCGATTGACAGGGAGACCTTTTTTTTTTTTTTTTTTTTTTTTTTTGAAAATAACACTGAATTGTGTCGTTCACCACAGTATTCTGTTTCAAAGTTAAATTCGTGAGAAAGATTAGGACCAACAGTCTTCAGTCAGTGTGGACTTTTATGGGCTTGTACCGTGGCTAAAGGACAAAGGGTTTTGAAAGAAAGGATAACAAAGGCCCAAATAATTGTTTGACGGTTAAAGTCTTCAGACAAGAATCATTTGCAAGGTGTCCCGTCAACTGTCCTTAGGGATTTGAACTTCAAGCATATTTATTGTTCTTTTCTTTTTTCCTTTTGGATCATTCTTTTCGTTGCCCCTGTTGTGGTCCTTTATGATACTTTCCTTTTCATTCATCATTTTTTCTTTTTAACTTTGGATGCTTATGATGTACCCTTTTGAATTGACGTCGACATGCTAATGATTCTTGTCTAGGGTGATGAAAACAATTATGAATTTTGGCTCAAAAGGGGTGCAATTGGATGAACTGCTTTTGACGATTGGATAATGAAAAATGGCCACACGTCACTCCGAATCTTGTTTGTCTGACTTTCTCTTGAATTTAAACCTGAAACGAAACTATGTAGTGCTTGACACATCAACTTCATTTTTCCCTTTTTTTCCTTTTTTTTTCTTCTTTCTCTTCTTTTTTTTTTTTTTTTTTTTTATATATCTCCCTAATCAACGGATTATCGGTGATATGTAACATGATGAAAACTGCCCCAATATTAGGCATATGGCGAAATCTTTCGTCTTATGGGAAACGAAAAAATTAGGGTTCAAGTAATGCGAATGCAGATGCTTTATCAAGAAAAGAACACCGGTTACACCCAAAACCTTGAATCAGGAAAGGGCTCACCAACGGTATTTTTTCAAAACCCTCTTTTCGAAAATACTATGTCCTTGACAACTTTATTAGCAACAAACTCAACATGTGACCTTCTTTTTTTCGTTTTCCTTTTTCGACATCCTCCAGGACCGAGCTCACCAACTTGATATACCTGTGATGCTTTTATCAACAAGCGCTTATTTATTTTCATTTTCATTTTCCTTTGACTACTTAACAGCTCAGCGTGACATGCAATATTTCAGATGGAATGCAAACAACCAAAATATGAATGAATTCGCGTGAACTTCATTTATTAAAAAACACAGAGTACAATAATCTTTAACGATAATATCAACATCCCCTTAATGGCAACCACTATCACGGAATCATCATGCGTAAAACTTTTTTACTGCATCAGAATTAACTGGCAATGGTAACTCCTCTCCGTCCATTCTTGTGAGAATTAGTGCCCCACCAGAAAATGCTTTCTTCACTACAAATGGCCCTTCATAATTTGGAGTCCATTTGCCTCTATGATCCTTTTGTATAGGTAGGATCTTCTTCAACACCAGCTCACCTTCATGAAATTCTCTTGGATGTACCTTTTTGTCAAATGCCTTCTTCATTCTTCTTTGGTACAATTGTCCATGGCATACCGCTGTTAATCTTTTTTCATCGATGAGATTGAGCTGGTCGAAACGAGCTTGAACCCACTCAGCCTCTTCTAATTGGGTTTCCATTAAAACTCGTAAGGACGGAATTTCCACTTCAAACGGAAGTACTGCTTCCATTCCATATACAAGCGAGAAAGGCGTTGCCCCAGTCGATGTTCGTACCGAAGTGCGATAACCATGTAAAGCAAAAGGAAGCATTTCATGCCAATCCTTATATGTGACCACCATCTTCTGCACAATCTTCTTGATATTTTTGTTAGCAGCCTCTACTGCCCCATTCATCTTTGGACGATAAGGAGAAGAATTAAGATGATGAATTTTGAACTCCTCACATAACTCTGTCATCATCTGGTTGTTCAAATTAGTGGCATTATCAGTGATGATCCTGTTAGGGAGCCCGTATCTGCAAATCAACTCCCTTTTTATGAACTTGGTCACCACCTTTCTAGTCACATTAGCATAAGAAGCAGCCTCAACCCACTTGGTGAAGTAGTCAATTGCGACTAATATGAAACGGTGTCCATTTGACGCCTTTGGCTCTATAGCTCCGATGACATCTATTCCCCACATCGAAAAGGGCCATGGCGCAGACAACACGTTCAAGTTCGTGGGTGGCACATTGATACTACTTGCGTATACCTGGCATTTCTCACACTTTCTCACATGTGTACAACAATCATTTTCCATAGTCAACCAAAAATATCCCGCTCTCAGTATCTTCCTGGCCATTGAGTGCCCATTCATGTGCGTGCCAAATGTACCCTCGTGCACTTCTTTTAGTATCAGCTCGGCTTCTTTTGCATCTACGCATCTAAGGAGAACCATGTCATGATTCCTCTTATACAAAATATCCCCACTCAAAATAAAACTGCCAGCCAACCTCCTTAACGCCCTTTTATCGTTTTCGGATGCCTTTTCTGGATATTCTCGAGTCTTAAGATAATGCTTGATATCGAAGTACCAAGGTTTACCATCTACTTCCTCCTCGATGAAATGACAATACACTGGCCCCGCATGACTCTTCATTTCAATCATTGGCAATTCTGCATCTTGATCAACTTCAAACATCGATGACAAGGTAGCCAATGCGTCTGCTAATTGATTATCTTCTCGCGGTATATGATTAAACGTGATGGAATCGAAATACTCAATTAATCCCCTGATGTAAGCTTGGTATGGAATTAATTTTGTATCCCTGGTTTCCCATTCTCCCTTCAATTGATGGATGACCAAAGCTGAATCTCCATATACATCCAGAATTTTTGCTTTAGACTCTATTGCTGCTCGAATACCCATTGCACAGGCTTCATATTCTGCGATATTATTCGTGCAATTAAAACACAACCTTGCCGTCATTGGGATGTATTGATTCTTAGGAGAGATAAGCACTGCCCCTATTCCATGCCCCATTACATTCGAGGCCCCATCGAATAATACAGTCCAGGCTTTTTCATTTTTGTCCTCTTTGTTCTCAGCAAATAAAGCCATGATATCTTCATCAGGAAACTCAGGTTGCATTGGCTGATAATCACTAATGGGTTGATGGGCTAAAAATTCTGCTAAAGCGCTACCCTTGATAGATTTCTGAGTAACATATACAATGTCGTACTCCGATAGTAGCATCTGCCATCGAGCTATCCTTCCAGTGAGAGCGGGCTTTTCGAAAATATACTTGATAGGATCCATTTTAGATATCAACCAAGTAGAGTGACTCAACATGTATTGCCTTAAACGATGAGCAGCCCACGCCAGTGCACAACAAGTTCGCTCTAACGACGAATATCGTTGTTCGCAATCTGTGAATCTCTTGCTCAAGTAATATATGGCATGCTCTCTTTTCCCGTCTTCATCATGCTGACCCAATACACAACCCATTGAATTATCCAATACGGTCAAATACAAAATGAGCGGTCTTCCTGGCATAGGTGGACGCAATACAGGAGGGTCCTGCAGGTATTGTTTGATCTTTTCGAAAGCAATTTGACAATCTTCATTCCAGACTACAGCCTGATTTTTCCGTAGCAACTTGAACATTGGTTCACAAGTAGCAGTTAATTGGGAGATGAACCTAGCAATGTAGTTCAACCTTCCCAGAAAACCTCGAACCTCCTTTTCTGTTCTGGGCGCAGACATTTCCGTTATCGCTCTTACTTTGTCAGGATCAACTTCTATCCCTCTTTGGCTGACAATAAAGCCCAACAATTTTCCAGACTTTACACCGAACGTGCATTTGGCAGGATTTAACCTGAGTTTGTACTTTCTCAATCTCTCAAATAATTTCCTTAGATTGAAAATATGCTCCTCTTCTGATTCCGACTTTGCAATCATGTCATCCACATAAACTTCAATTTCCTTATGCATCATATCATGAAAGAGTGTCACCATTGCCCTTTGGTATGTTGCCCCAGCATTCTTGAGTCCGAAAGACATCACCTTATAACAGAATGTTCCCCATAACGTGATAAAGGTCGTTTTTTCCATATCTTCCGGTGCCATTTTAATTTGATTATATCCCGAGAATCCATCCATGAACGAAAATAACGAAAATTTGGCCGTATTATCCACCAGAGTATCGATGTGTGGTAATGGGAAATTATCTTTCGGACTTGCACGATTCAAATCACGATAGTCAACACACATTCGAACCTTCCCATCTTTCTTAGGCACTGGTACAACATTCGCTACCCATTGTGGTATCTTGCCACAGCCAAAAATCCTGCGTCAAATTGCTTTTGGACCTCTTCTTTAATTTTTAGGGACATTTCCGGCTTCATTCTTCTCAGTTTTTGCTTGACTGGAGGGCATTCCGGCTTGAGGGGGAGCGTATGCTGCACAATATCGGTGTCTAGACCCGGCATGTCATTGTAAGACCACGCGAACACATCTTTAAACTCCTTCAACAGGACACGCAATCTTTCCCTCACTTCCGCTTCCATACTAGTACCGATTTTCACTTCCCTTATCTCATCCTTCTCTCCCAAGTTGAGTATTTCAATCTCCTCCTGATGGGGTTTTATCTCCTTAGATTCTTGTTCCACTAATCTCAACAATTCTGGAGAGGGTTCCACATCATCTTCGAAATCATCTTCCGTATTATTGATAGGGTGCTCAAAATTAGGAACATTGATATCGTTATTTTCAAAACAATCATTGTCACATCTGCATCATTTAAATTTATGAAAAAGTATAAATAAATAAGATAAACAAAGAAAAATGCCAAATGATGATGAAATGCAACTTTATTGTCACGCTGAGTGAAAAGTAAAAAGAATCAATCCGCAAAACTTTAGTTCTAAAGCCCCAATCGAAACTAAGAGCTTAATTAAAACTATTACATTTTGTTCACATTAAGCATCACAGGTAAATCCAGTGTTTCCCAATTGTTGAGTTGAGTATCAGGGGAGCAAGCCCACACGAAGCTCAAACTTTGAGGCCTTTCTTCATCCTCCACAGCTGCTATCTGGTCAGTGTTGATCCATCCAGCACTGCGGAAGCTTTCTTTGATGTCAACAATGTGAATTTTGCTCTCTCTGGGCCCTCGTCTTTCTGCACGGGCCAAACTGCGCTCTTTTCTTTCTTCAATCATCCTTTTCCTATCTTCCTTGGTAGGTTTGTACCCCAAGCCATATCTGTTCTTGTTTTCAACGATTTCCAGAGGGAATGCTCGCCCCTGCCGATATTTGCCCAAACCTTCGCCATATACATAGCCCTCTTTTAGCATAATCTTAGCCATCATAATAGAAGCACATGATAGACGAGGATTTATTGGAAACGGTTCCACACAAGTATTTCCCACGATTTCCAACGATTGGAAGGCTGTCTCGAGAGCTTCTTCAGCCGCCTCGATGTAGCGTGTGGATGATGGCCCACTCACAAGAAGATCTTCTTCTCCTGATACTATCACCAGCTTATCTCCCATCACATACTTCAACTTCTGGTGTAGTGTAGAAGGCACAACTCCAGCCGAATGGATCCATGGGCGCCCCAGCAGACAACTATAAGCTGGCAGAATATCCATAACTTGAAATGTTATTTGAAAGACACTCGGGCCAACTTGTATTGGTAATTCCACCTCTCCCATCACTTCACGTTTGCTACCATCAAACGCCCTCACAATCATTGAACTAGGCCTCATATGCATTCCTTCGCAAGGTAGCTTTTCCAGAGTTGCTTTCGGCATGACATTCAAAGAGGACCCATTGTCCACTAAAACACGCGCAATAACATGATCCATGCATTTCACAGAGACGTGAAGAGCCTTGTTATGCCCTCTTCCCTCAGCTGGTATCTCTTCATCCGTAAAAGTGAGATAATTATTAGCAACAATATTGCCAACAATACCTTCGAATTTATTCAACGAAATACCTTGCTCCACGTGAGCCTCACTGAGTATCTTCATTAGCAACTTTCTGTGTGATGCCGAATGCATGAGCAGGTCCAACAAGGATATACGAGCAGGCATACGGTTTAACTGTTCCACCACCTTATACTCACTTTGTTGTATGAATTTTAAAAATTCACAAGCCTCCTCTTCAGAAACTTCTCTCCTCTCTTCCTTGTCGGGGATCTCCTCTGTCTGTGCACCCTTCCCCTTTAAGAATTCTTTTGCTTTCGCAGCCATCGTTGTTTCCTTATCATTAACCCTTTCTCGTGCCAACTCTGGTGATGTGAAAATTCGACCACTCCTAGTCATTCCACCTATCCCTGATATGTTTTTGACGACAGGGTCAATGTTTTGTTCTTCACTTGACGCGTGTGTCCCATATCTCCATGGGACGGCTTTT